>OU911085.1:5166615-6387032 GCA_918358865.1 Melinaea marsaeus rileyi
CAATATTTCAATTTGTATGCAAACATTTATATCAAGTATAGCAAAGCAGATCAAAGTACAAAACTAGTAAGAAAGAATGTTTATAATTTCTTGTGTACCCTCAACTTGATGTACGAAGATAGATCAAATAAGGGCAAAGCTTAATTATATAAAATGCGGGTAAAGAAAACCTTTATATTTATTTTAATAAAATACAAAAGTCTTTCAATGTTTAAGTATATGAAGTATGTTCAAAAGGCAATCTTATGCATCAATTTAACCGTAAAATATTTGTTACTTAATATAGGATCGGTAAATAAATACATTATGAATCCCTAGCTGTGTCCTACACTTCTTTGTACCTTCTAGTTCTTGAAGAGAAATAATGCATCTGCAACTATCCTAGCTACATAGGCCTATAAACGTTAGTTACAATCTATAAGATGAACGGTAGAATCTTTTGATAAGAGATAACATAAAAATATTACAATAATACATAACATAAAATACATAACATTAAACAAGTTTAATAATCGGCTGTGTAATAATAAAATAATTTAATAATTACAACGGAAATAAACCAGTATTACAATCACGAGCTTAACAAGAAGAGACAAAGTGGTCTATTAAAAAGAGTTATCACATTAAATAAAAAGTCAGGTTCACGTACAGTGCTTATCAAGGGATGAATTGTAACAAAATGTTCTGCAAATATAATTTCACGTATTTTGTGATGTAGATTGATTGCTTTACTTAAGGCCAAGCTTCAAGCGAAAGAAAGTATGTATTTGTACATACTTCTATATGATAACTGTGCAGTGACACCATCATAATTATAGCTCTGCATTTTAAATAATTTTATAAGCATATTTTTAAACGTTTCTGTCATTAAAAACACGTCATAATAAAATCTCTACACTTTATTTGTAAAAATAGGCTGCCCCTTATCATGTGATGTACAATTTGATACGGAATTGACCCGGAGCAGTTTTTCTGCCTAAATGTCATTATCATTGTCATTGATTGATTGTAATATTTATCATCGCACCGTTCCGAGCTGTAATTATGGTTTAAATAATGATTTTCGTAGATGTTTTATCGCGAACGGTAATAATTGACAATATCATATTATTTATAGAACTTTATTGTTTATTTGATATAAGTTCCCAAGGCCAAGGCTAAATAAACCAATACTTCACGAAATAAATTTACGTAAACTTTACGTACCTTGCGTAAACTTGTATTTTATATTCTCATATTCTCCACGTGCTCTAGGAGGGAATATTACTGACATTGTAAGAGTTTATAAGTAAGTATTAACAGAATAATTCAACAAAAATTATATTTAAGCAAAAAGATAGATCCATAGGCGTCATGGATCATATTCCAGTATGTAAAGAAACAATTATAACTGTAATTAAGCGAATTTCTATCAAGCCACTTATTAAAAAACGTATTAATTATGATTATTTGTTTAATATATGAAAAGTTACAAAAAAACTTCTATATTCAACAACAAAAATCTTTTCTGCGTAAGGCCTTACCGTGACAACAATGACAAAATATATAAAAAGCATTTTTAATGTGTAGCTTCTATATATATACTCGTATATCGTTGACAAAGGACATAGTTGACCTTCCATTTGTTGTTTGTTTCAGAGGAATGAAGGACAAAGTTCATTGAGCTCTGTTGGATTTGTACTCGAACTGGAATCCTTTTGTTATCCTCCATGCTTATTATTGTTATAAAACAAATATAAATTTCGGTGGAATCGACTTATGACTGCAGGAAACCATACAATTAACTCAAAAATGCCTTTCGGTATGTAAGTAATGTACAATATAAATTAAAATGTGAAATGTGTCATTTTATCTGAATGATTTAAAAAGTAACTGGAACAAATAGTAATTTCAAAGCAGGTTTAGTTTATCTTTCACGCGCGTTACCTGATTTTAAATGAAATTATAAATTATTTCGAGACCAGCTAGTGATAGAATTTGTTTTCGTTTTTGTTTTATTTTATTTCACGCGGTTAGTTTTGTTAAATGAGATTGCATATTTCCATTTTCTTCAATTATATATTGAGATATTCTTCAAACCGTTAACCCTGATTTTTTATCTGTGTATACTATATATTTTTATCACTCGCTCAAAAACACAAATCGATGAAACCTTTAAAATAGGCACAAGTTCTATATGTAAATGTGCACATGTGTAAATGTGCACATGTGTAACAAAATGATTCGAAATGACATTTTACAAAGAACACAAATTAATATGAACCCTGATCGAAGCTTACAATCCCAATCAATCAAATGTTCACGATGTAACGACACTAATGTTTTACTTTATTCCTCATCCGTCATATTTCACTTTGACTGCTATTTGTGCTTTGAAAAATGACAAACCTATTAGGATATTTTTAGTAAGTAACGCGGAAAAATGCAAAACACGAGTAGAATGATTAATTATCGGAAAGAGTAACATTTGAACCTGCAACATTTATTCACACTTTTTTCGGCATTAAGATATTACGGACCAGTTGTCAAGCCCTTAAAAAATATATCCCTTATTTGTTGAATATTTATTGTATTGACCAAAAGCATTGGATCATAAATTCTATTTCTCTTGTGCTTGTTGATAAAATAACTAAATTAAATAAATTTTATAATTTTTAAATTCTACGACTCTCTGATATAATGTATGCAAATAAAACACAAAAAAAATGTTGGGAAATGAAACTTAAAAAATTGATTTAGATTTAAATTTATTCTGAGAAAAATAAACTAAGCTAGAATAACTATCAACGATATAGTGAGGCAGAAAGTATTACTACATAATCGATACCTTTGAAACATTAGCTTTGACACGAACGCAATGCCTTCGAACTACATCTACTTATGTTTGAGAATACATAAATATGTAAATTTTTTAAATAATAATATTTTCTTCAAACATGTAAATGAAATTTCATAGTAATTAATTGATGTGTAGAATGTGTAATATAACTCAAGTCAAGATTTAATTTTGTGTAAATTGTAAGCTGCTAAAACTTATTGTTTATTTCTAGTTTAAAACTCAAACCTGGGCCAAAACATTTAATAACAGTAATATTATTTGATTTAAATAGTACAATTCACAAAACAACACCAAAGGAAAGATATTTCAGAATAAAGAGTTTGTCAAATGTCCTCCTCATGATGGTTTTGTTATACATAATATAATTCCCAAAATACATTAATTTTATTGAAAAATTTAAATGAGTAAGTTAAAACATAAATTTATTGCAACTAAATGGATAAAGTTCAATACTAATTGTAAGAGAATATTCAATTAGCGTTAACTTCGATCAGCAAAGAGCAGGAACATAACCTAGCAAACGCAAAAAGAAGTCAGACTTGGATTTATCTCGTGTTGATGTAGACGATGTAAGAACTTTCTAAGACTTATTAAATTATAACTATTGATTTTATAATTAATATACGAGTATATTGTTTAGAATTATATTATTTTATTTTACGAAATTAAATGCTAGTAGTAGTACTAAGAACAATAAAAAATACTCTTATTTATAGTTATAGTTACATATATACTTACTGTATTACGTAGACTTTAATGTTCTCACTTATACAAACCTTACATTATCAAAAACTGGTGCTTAGCTTGGTAAAGGCAAACAGAATTTTATAATCATCTATTTGATTCAACAATACATGTTTTTCAGTACAAGTAACTTTTTATTAAATACTAAATTACTTATTAAATATTAGTGATGTGTTCAAAGATACACAGCATTCTTCTTACAAAAATAAATAAATATCGATTTATGCTACAATAACATTAACTGGGACTTTCCTAAAATAATAAACAATCTGACAAATGCGCTTCAGACTGCTACATAGTTTTTAAAATTAAAACAAAAGCTTACAGTTTTATTGCCAAATGAATGAGAGTGCTTTACATTCCCGCTTCAAAATATTTAACTTTTGCATGCAAACATACAATGTTTTAATTCTTTACCGTATTAACCCGTATGTGTGTAATACGGTAAATGTTTGTCTGAATAAAACAAAAGCTCCATTTAGCGTGCGGAGGACATAACTACAGCAGAATGCAGAAATTTAATCTTACTTAAATAACCGACACTGAATATGTTAAAAATGCATTATAAAGTGACATATTGTTTCAACGTAAAGCTATCTTTACCTCACGTTCTAACTTACGTTACATTTGTGCCATACTTTTTTTTATTTTATCGAAAGTAAAAGATCAAATTAAATAACAAATGAGACACAACACAAATAAAAGTATATAATAAAACGATTAACCTATGCGTCCGCAGAAAATAAACGTAACCGTGATTAAATAAAGTTGACATTATGAAGTTGAACTAATTATCTTCGTAACAAGGCAACGCTAAGTAAGAAATATTATTCATTTATTAGAATTACTTACACGAAAATTACTTACCCCAATAGAATTAGCTACATCGGTATAACCAGCGACGTCAACAACCACTACGATAATAAAATATATATTAGACACACGTCTTTTGGAAGCTCTTTACTTTCTCTTATGCCATATCAAATTTCTGTTTATTTTTAAGGTACGCTACATTAAACGCTTACACTCGAACACTGCAATTTAATATTTTAGTCGCGAGGTTTGTTTGAGTTTAGACCCAGTTTTTTTTTGCTATAATACTGTTTGTACAGCACATGTATTTATTCTTTTGGAATAAATAGAAGTTTATTTTTTGATTGATAATTATGACCTGATTGTCAGCTGCAGCAGCATAAATTATATATGAATCACAGTATTTTAGTTTAATTAACAGATGGAGAAAAATAAATATTATTTTCTTTGTTTTAATTCTGATTTAAAAAAATCAAATCAAATCAAAAAAAAAAAAAATAGTTATACAGCGGTTACCTTAACCGGTGCATAATGTTTTTTTAATTTTATTTAAAACAGCGAATGTGTTTAATTATTTTGTTGTTATAAGAGCTGTGGCAGACAAAGTTAATTAAGCACATCCATTGATTGTAAGTCTTACATCCTCCATGTTCTTAGATTGTATATTACACATTTGGGTTTTTATTTATTCAAAACTTAAGGGGTACGAGTGACATTCCTAATTAATTATAGAAAAAGTGTGACAGAAAATGAGTTTTCAGTTTAGTATTAGATATATATGTATATATATATATATATATATATTTATATATTTCATGTTATTTATAATATGTAGCAGCCTTAAAAAAATGTTAAAACAATAAGAATTTACATACAGTTCTTTTCGAAGCAAAATATTGACTTAGAGATAACAAATACATTCAATATTTTAACAAAAGCTAATGAATATTAAACAACAATAGCTAATAATAGTATATAGCTCTAAATATAATATAATTATATTTAACCTTCGCTGCTCTGGGAAATAATGGTTTAGACCCAAACCTAACGTTATTTTTCAATAGATGTTATCATAAAGCCGCGAACTCGGAAAATAGCAGTGCAATCAATTTGTTTACGAATAACTGAAATATCTCAATTGAGGTAAGTTTATTATGGTTTCGGTTTTGTTTTGCTTATTTCCTGCACAGTGAATGATATGCTTGATATTTTGATAGTTGTAAAATTAATTAAAAATTCAAGTTATTTCGATCATTCCTTTTGCAAGAAGTCGTCGGTAAATAACACAGAGTATTTTATATTTTACTAGAAATAAATATTAGCAACGTTATTGAAAAATTTCAAAAGGCAGCCCTCCAAGTCTTTAAAATAATATTTTTAGGTAATTGTTTTGCTTTTGTTATATTAAGACAGAAGCTATTGGAGTGATTTGGACCAAAAATGAGAACAGTACTTCATATGTCGTCGCACTTGCTTCTTACAAAGCGCAAGTTTTTGACCAGGCTTGAAAAATTACCTTACTTTATTTATCACTTAAAATGTTATTGAGACCAACTTGGTCTTGCTTTCCAGATGACCACGAAACCGAAGGTCAATCGAAATGTCGATACCCAGTTTTCTGATACTTTGCGAGGTTTTGAGAGGAGTGGTCTCGAAGAGCGGAGATAATATATTTTTTTGTGGTAAACGCGCCAACTTGTGTCTTATGTGCAATAAACTGAACGAGGTTCAGTTCACCCCATTTTGAGACCATCCCCAGGAAGGTCTCTATAGAAAACACAAGTTTCTTTTAGTACTCATCGACGTTTTCTCGAGAGAAACCTGCACAGCCAGAATATACCGCATCCTCAGTGCTGTTCTCCGTAAAGAATATATGTTGGAAATATTCTACATATCATTGATGTGCAGAAGGAATAGAGTTGAGGATAACACGCCGCCTTGGGATATATCAGCGGTTACAGGTTGGGGTCCGAGCAAAAACCATTGAAAACGACCTGTATACTATGTCCAGTGAGAAAGCTGTTGCGTAAGATACAACAGAAGTTCAGCAGTTGCTCGAACATGACGAAAGCCCTATTGCCGGTCATTGATTACCTGGTGATCCTCGAGGTATGATAACTGCTGTTGATTGATGTTGCTTTCCATTACTTTTGAGAAAAAGCAACTACCAATTTTCTCTCCAAAGTAATGGATAAGTCTGTAGTCTGGTGGGTCCGAGCAATCACCTTTTTTTGGGATTGGATAGAAGGGTCTGGGGCTACGCTTTTAACATAGAAGTACCGAAATGACGGCGTAAGCACTGGAGTCAACTCAGAGGCACATATTCGTAGCACAATTGGAGCAATACCATCTAGCCCACTCGGCTTATGAACGTCCAAGGAAAAGAGAAATTTTCGGATAATTTTTACCAAAAAACTGTTTCCGGCATTAAGTTCTGACACCGGGATGATAGCTGGTATCTTCCCTTCGTCGCCGAGGAGTCGAGAAGTCGAGTTTAAGGGTTTACCAGAGCGCGGTACTTGCGGTACTTGGAAAGCGCGAAATACTTGCGCATGCAACTGATCCCCAATTTAGACGACACGCTTAAACTTTGCTCCTTCAATTTGCCGTTTGCGAACTGCCACCAAGTGGAACCAAATAGGTAATGCAAATAATTTCATTCTGAGTAGTATCACATCAGCTAAAGCCAAATCGCAGTCACTGGGATCACCAGAAGTGAAACAAATCGGTCACCATAGGAGAAATGCATAAAAAACCTCATACGATCCCAATCAACTGACTTGTGGTACCAAACGCGTTGAGTCGCAAGTCTTGTGCGAATCGGACGTTGAATAGGCACTACACTCCGTACCAAACAATGAACAGAGGACACGAGGGGAGCCTCGGCACTCACCTGGTATTTTTACGGGATGAGTAATCAGCAGAAGATCCAAAAAAGAGGGCATATCGTAGTCATATGACTACAGCTAAATTCGACCACCAAAAAGATAAATAAATAAACAGCAGATTCAACAGTATAATAAGCAAATAGATTGAGCTGCAGTGTTTATTGGGTGGGGCGTTTTGCTGTTCTCTGCTTACAAGTTATTTAGCGTCGTCGAACTGTGATTGTGGAGATACATTGAAAGGGATGTGGAAAGTTGTCTCGTAAAATATAATTTCTTTTACTCTCCATTCAATTTTTTTAAACTGTAAAATTTTTACTCTGGCACTCAAAAAATCGCAAAGAAAACTTATGAAAGCATTGTGCATTATCTTAAAAAGCAATAACATTATGTTACGAAACAATGTTGACGGGAAAAGTAAATTTGCTGCCTTCCGCTACAGATTTTCGACATAAAGTGCCAAAATGCTTATGTTTTTGAGGACATGTTCATGCTTACATTAAAAATGGATTTATTTATATTGTTAATTTAGGAATAAAAGGATTTTATGCTCCACTATTCTATAAGTTTAACAAAATTCAATTCGGTATTCGTATCGTAGGCCTAATATAATTTGACAGTGAACTATCATGATGAAGACATTCGCAAATACTCTCATGACATACTTATATAAATGGACAATATTATAAAACAAATTGAAACGACTTCAGTCTAACCTTTAACGAACAAACGTTTCTGAGAGACATCTTGTAACATAGAAGTAAACTTAAACTAAAACATCTAAATTTAACCAATGTTATTCTCTTGGTACAAGTTGCCAATGGAAGACAGGAAGCGGATCACAGAGGCTCAATTAGATAGGAACTGACTGCAGAACCTTTTGCTTGCAATTTTATGAAGTTAGTGCAAATGTAAGGACATCAACCGTCTATGAATAACATCAGTAAGAATTACAGCGCTCGATTCCCAGTTTCGTTTTCTACAAACCAGTTAGGAAACCAAATATTTTTAGATACTAAAAAGAACTAATAATATAAAAAAAATACTTTTATTATGTTTATAAAGGCACCATGTCGTGCAAATCTAATCTAAAATTCTGTTTTAAGAATTATAGAACCTGCAGTTCAACGGCAAACTCAATGCACGACGTACTCACACTTACTCGTATTTTAAAACAGGTAACTTATAAATATTTAAGATAATCTTAATAGTAATAATAATAAGTATTCTTTGTGTTATCCATAAAAAATAAATGCTTATAAAAACGCACATGATATTGGCTAAACGTTAAAATCATTATTGTTGTTAATGTTTCTTTTAATTAAGTTTTGAGTCCTTTAAGCATGCATGTACATTAGCCATAATTTAGTTGTTTATAAGGGATGGTTCCTCATATATTTTTAATAATAAAGAAAAATAAGTTTCTCACACTTCAATAATAAACACCCCACTCCAAATTGAAATTTCTAATCGTAGTCAATGCGTATAAAGACTTAAGTTCAAAGCTGTGTAATTCTATTTGTATCGAGAGTAACCGGATACAATATTTCTTTGTAAAGTATCATCTGTTTACCTTTTGATGTCTACTCTGCTGATCATTATTAACTTAGTGACAATTCTTTTAAAGCCGATGACGACATTTACAAAAACTATATGTGTATTTAATATCCAAAACTATAATACTATTGCTTCTTTTAGGATGATATTCATAAAAGAAGCGATATCATTATTATGAACCTAATTTTAAAAAGGTATTCAATTTAACGATTGTTCATGAAAAAGTTTTTCATCGAAAAGAAAACAATTATCAATCGCTTATACATAGATAATTGTTCCAAATTCATTATATCGGCTACCATAAAATATTGCTCAGAATATCGGATACCAACGACCGACTTTGTCACGGATTTTCAAACAAAATTTAATTGCCATTGAAAAACAACTGGAACTGAAATTAAAACCAATTATCGTTCTCGCGTTCGAATATCGACAGTTAGTAAGTAACAAGTGCAAACAAAAGAGCGATGCAAGGGTTGAGACACAGCAGCCTTTTTTATAGATATTGTGGCTTCTAACAATAAAATAAATATCTGCGTTCTATATACTTGAGTTGTACAAATTTTAATACTTTGTTTTATAAGAAGTAAAAATATAAAAATATGTGATTGAATATATGTACAGCTAGTAAGTACAAAACCTTCACAAAAAGTAATGAACTTATTTTATCTAAGTAGTTTTTTATTTATAAAATCGCTAATATCTTGACCCTTATAACTGTGTGTCCCCAGTAACAAATAAATCATGATTGACCCTATCAGCAGCAGTCATTAGTGGTCGCCAGTAGTCGGTTTGAATGGCTACCATATTCTACACCGTTTCTTACTCTAACAGTAAGTGGTAAGTACTTTGGGTCTTCTAATCCAATTAGTAGCTACTCGTAATTTAAACATTATTATTATAATCCCTGTAGGGTTATATTGAATTACATGAATTTGTATTAAATATTACAATCTATTTTTATTTAATTGCAGTTACAAGGTATAAAGTTTGAATAATAAAAAAAAAAACATGCGTGCGTACAAAGTACACATGTCAGAAGTGAAACTTCTTTGGCGAAATAATTTATAAATCTTGTTTATATTTATACAAATCTAAAACTTTAAATTTCCAACATTAAGAGGAAGGGAAAAAGGAAGATAGGTTAGGAATTTAATTGTCATTAAAATAAAACTAGTAAACGAATACACAACCAATAGGGCGTGTATTATTTCTCGATATCCCGTATTCTCTCTCTCTCTTGTTCAATCTTTCTCACTATAGATCTCTCCCACCTCACACTCCATAGCACTATGCGTGATACGACGTTCGCTCTGTCTCACTTTTTCTCTCAATCTTTCTCACTCGCTTGCTCCCTACTTTCACTCCACGGCTAGTTGCTCATGCTACGTTCGCCCTGTCTTACTCTCTCTCAATCGGTCTCGATCACTCTCTCTCTCTTTTCCGACACTTCCGTTGCATACCGGCGTGACGTTTCATCTGTAAAAATTTTACCCTCATGCGCCTAAAGAAGTTTTACTTCAAAAAAAAAAATATTGTTTTAGTTATCACATGCGGGAGTTAATTCAGTATTCTATATATTTACAAGAAAATCTTGTAATTAATGAAATCTAGTTATAGCTAAATATTGTAACATTTCATTCTATCAGCGATAGCTTCAGATTCGTTTATTTTATATGGTAGTGTTGGTTATTAATATTCTTAAGGTTTATTGACAATGATACATTTAAACCAAAGAAACATTGATATTTCGTATTTGTAACAGTGTCAATTTCAGATATAAACGAAAAATATTTGTACAAAGCTCATCAAAAATACGTTCTTGTTTTTAGATTGATTAATTATAGCAATGTTAGATAATAACAGCTCACTTCGAAAACAAAACTTCTAAAAGCTAAGTGGGTCAAGAAACTGTTAAATCATTATTTCGTATATTGAAATACTTTCACTTTCATCGAAATTATCCCGCATCACTGAAGAGTGTTTATATTTGTTTATATTATTGTGTGATGTGAAGAAAATTTCAAGTTACGTTAAACCAGTATTCAAATTGAACCAATTATATAAGAAATACTTTCTTATTAAGAAACTATTTCGCTCACCAAGTAAATATTTCAGTGATTTTTTTTTTAATAATGTGACAATATTAGAAATTTAACCAATAAAACAATATTATACAATTTTAAAAAGATTTAAAAACTAAAGAATTTTAAATTACCATTCTTTTCACAAGGCGAAGTGTCTTATGTCAAAGTTATCTAGGTCTTCCGTGATGAGTTTTTTATGTGCTGTTTCCAGAAAACTAATTAGTTTTTTATTACGGCAATCTTCTTAAAGTCAATCACTTCTATGATATTAATATCAGAAAGTCTTAAATTTTACTTTTTATATACTTTGACTCTTAAAATATATGTTAAATTATAATTAGCACATTTAAAGCTTTAAATGTAAATCGGAAATGTAATTTTCTTTTATTTTATTAAGAGAGCAGATGTTTCCTGAGCTGTCAATGTTATTAAGGAGTTCTGGAACACAGTAATTAACGTCCTCTATTCGCTCTCTTCAACACTCTAGTACATCTTCAGTTCCCTGCCAGCACTCGCGAGACACACCCATTTCTATCTGCTTATTTATATTAGTTTCATGAATTGGTTTACAATTAGATTAGTATGTGGATATTATAAGAGAAGAAGACAATCCTAGAACGGTTGGATGGAGTAGGAAAGAAATTGAAATGGCCACCGACATAGTTTATAAGAAATTTATATATTGTGGTGAACCCAAAAATAATATTGATAAGGAGATGTAGAAAAGATAAGATAAATGTATCAAATTCATTATGTAATATTTTACGTAAGTATTATATCACCTATTCAAGGATAACTACATTGTAATTGGTATATCTTATATGTGACAGAATAGATATAAATATATGTGTCAGTATGAAAAAAAAAATGTTTAAAATGAAGCTAAGATTATATATTACTAAAATTACCTATTTCATCACTTAATATATAAAATACAAATTCGATATTATTAATATACGAATATTTGTTTAAAATATTATATAAAATTGTGCGTAATAACTGTAATAGACAATGGACATGAAGTTGTATTGTAAATCTAATAAATACATATTATTAATCAAATAATTTATAATGATAAATTATAAACTGTTTGTGTAATTATAAGAGATAATACTAAAATAATAGATAACCATTTCATTATATAATACTATTAAAACTAATGAAATATTATATTAATTGTTCAATGTGATTGAATTGTAAACTGAGATATTAACATGTAATAGAACTTAATACAATTTAATAGTTAAATTAGATATATACAATATCTTGGTGTTAAATTTAACTAGTTAGTAATTTGACTCTGCTGAGAATGTTCGTCTATGGTTCTTTGTTAGTAAAACGGTATATAAGGATGGAAATTCTGCGTATAATCATCAGTTATTCTAAAGTCTTCAAAATGAGAAAAATAAGTGAAAAACAAGTGACAGTGAAAGTTATCATAACTTAATGCGAGTAAAGAGTATTCATGTAATTATATGTACTACGCTTCATTTATTTCTAAAAAGAATATATTATAATATTTCCTTACATTTCTGATAATACATAATAATGTAGTATCAGAAGAACAACGCTGACGCGGTATTTTAAACTAGTTTTAACTATTCAACAATAACTACATTATAACAGGTATATCTCGAAAGCAAAATTATTCATATGATTATATACACATCTACAATTTTATTGTTAAAGAATATATTCTAACATTCCTTTACATTTTGATAAAGCATTATTAACGGGAACACTTACATTGTTCTTCGGTTATTAATTAGTCGTCTAATATAATAATTATCTTAATATTTCTGTAAATTAATTAATTAGCCAACCTTCTCCACGAAGTCTCACTTCCTTATAGCAATATCTTATTATCTCTATAGATAAAACTAAGAGGGTAGAAAATTCTGTACATTTGTACTTACAATAAAAATTGTGACGGACTGGCTGTTCTAAATGAAATTATATTTACAACACCAATTCTTCAGGAGTACAAAGGTTTTCGAACGACCACAAAAATCTGAATAAAACTATATTTAATTAAAAGATTTTCGGTTTTCTTATTATTATTAGTATAATATTTATAGTTACTAAAATAATATTTTCTTTTAATAAAAATTAATATTTAGATTTTAAGATAAATATAAAAGTGATTCTTTAGCCTCTCCTTAGTTTGTGTCATCATAATTTACTCGTATATAAAAATTTCAAGTAACACAAACTAGAATATTTATATTTAATAACAAGTGTTTATTATTGTTTACTCCGATATCGTATGTATCACGTTATTAATATAAATTACTTTATATTTTAAACAAAATATACTAAAATAGTTTTTTATTATATATTTAATTATAATAAGTTCAGTATAGTGAAGTAATCCCTCAGGATCCGTTGCTGTAAAGCAGTATAATGCTTTCTATATCAAATTAGGTCGGTCAGTACTCTCCTTGAAAATTATAAAGTATCTATTTTCGCAGTGACTGCTAAAATTCATACTCTGTTTTTACTCTTTGTTTAATTAATTTATGTAAAACTATTCAATAAAATGTATTAATTTTATATTTGTAATTCATTTTTTTAATGCCCAGTAATATTGAATGACGGTTCGCTGATAAATTTGATACCTCATAACACAAGTTCGTAGTTAAACTAATACCCATTTGCATATCTTAATTATAATTTTATACTTAAAATTCACTAGCGATTTTATTTTGATTTTATTTTGTTATTCAATATTTGATATTGTTTCAATATCTTCCTCATATAATATTATATTCATTTCATAAATTTTTAAATATTTTGTATTTATTATTGTATCTTATTATAAAATCAAACATTTTAAAGTCAATTCTAACGATATAAATATTAATATTAAGCTTATTTTGGAATTTTGTAAGGAGAAAAATTTGTTTGTGGCAAACACGATGTTTGATCACAAACAAATTCACATGTATTCACATGGGAGCGAGCGGAAGAAAGAAGTATGATTGATTTATTCCTAGTGGATCAGCGAATTCGAAGCCAAGTTATGGACACGCGAGTGTTTAGGGGTGCTGATCTGGGAACGGACCATTATCTAGTCGTTGCTAGAATAAGAGGTCTGTTTGCAGGTTGGCGCAGCCGCAGAACGTGTCCTGGCTTGGAGTCGAATTATCGCATAAGAAGCTGGAAGCTTCAAGATCCACCGATCAGAGAGGAATATCAAGAAAGGGTTTCCAAGAAGCTTGAAAGCTGTGATTCTGGAAATGAAAGTGTTGAAGTATGCTGGCAGAACCTTAGGAATGGTATGGTGGAAGTAGCGACAGAGGTATGTGGTAAAAGGAAAAGAGGTTTTAGTAAAAAACGCAATGAATGGTAGGATGATGAAGTGAAAGACGCTGTGAAGTTAAAGAAGAAAGCATGGTTGGATTATAAAGCCTCGGGAAAGGATAAAAGTATGAGAGAGATAAGAAAAAGAGAGTGCAAGCTGCAAAAGCACAAAACGAAAGCACTTATAAAGATGAAGCGTGAAAATTCTGAGAGAGAAAGGGATGACAGGTTGACGAACAACTTCCGGGAAAACACGAAGCTTTTCTGGCGAGAAGTTAGTGATTCCCGGGGAGGTTCGGTAACCTGTAGAATAAAAGGGGTGCTTTCGAAGAGCGGCGAAATTTTAACAGAGCAAGCACATGTTTTGCAGCGGTGGGCGGAATTCTACAAGGAGACGTATGAATGTGAGGACGCCTCGGCCTCGAGTACCAGCGAAATGCTGAGTCCGGATGTAGCCGATGGTGAAATCAGTTTGGAAGAAGTGGAGAGCGCGATTCGAAGTCTGAAATATGGTAAGGCTGCGGGAGCAGATGCAGTTACTGCCGAGATGATAAATATGGTGGGCCACGCGTCTGGGACTTGTTCTGGTTTTTGTGCAATTTATGCTGGAAATCAGGGGAGGTCCGAGGCGATTGGCGAGGTGCAGTCATCGTACCTTTGTATAAAGGCAAAGGTTCACAGATAGACTGTGCAAGTTATAGGGCTATCAGTTTGATCAGCTTGGGCAGTAAAGTTTATGGTAAAATATTAGTTAGAAGAATGCAAGAGAGATCTGAAAGGCTGTTGTGGGAGGCCCAAGGAGGTTTTAGACCTGGAAGAGGATTTATAGATCAGATTTTTTCCCTCCGCATGATCACGGAAAAGTTTTTGGCCCTAAACCAAAAGGTTTTCTGTGCTTTTGTGGATTTGGAAAAGGCGTTTGACAGGGTTGTGAGGAATAAATTATGGGAGATACTGCCATACAATGGTACTGGAGATACAAAGTGGGCGGACCCTCGCTACAGGCTGTGAAGTCTCTTTTACAGAGATCACTCAGCCTGTGTGCAAGTAGAAGCTGACATGTCGCCCTGGTTTGATATCCAATCGGGTGTTAAGCAAGGTTGCGCTATGTCAGCTTGGTTGTTCAACTTGTATTTGGATAGTTGTCTCCAAGGCGTGAAAGACAGTGACATGGGAGTGAAAGTAGGTGACCTTAAGGTCAATTGCTTGCTTTATGCAGATGATGCAGTGCTCATTGCATAATCAGAATGCGATTTGCAGGCATTGGTCACCACTCTGAAAGATGGGTGTGAAAATAATGGTCTAAACCTGAATGCAGATAAGATGAAGGTCCTGATATTTGAAAGAAATGAAGAAAGAACAAAATGTAAGATCAACGTGAATGGTAAGATAATAGAACAAGTGAATGAAGCGGTATATTTGGGAAGTATGTTTAGCAGAGACGGAAGATACGAAATGGATGTGGAAAGGCGTATTGCTGCTGGTAACAGAGTCAACGGTGCTTTGGCTGCATTGTTGAGACGGCGAAACGTCAGCATAGCTGCACGTTTGGCTGTACACAATGCAGTTTTGCTACCGACGCTGTTATACGGCAGTCAAACGTGGGTAACACAGAAGAAGAATGTAAGAAAGATGAATGCTGTGGAGATGCGATCTCTTCGTCTAATATGCGGAGTCAGTTTAGCTGACCGAATCCGCAAAGAAGAGATCCACAGAATGGCAGGTACTAGTGAAGTGCAGGTACACACAGTATATAAGTATATAAATGATATTTGTGCCATCATTTCTTCTTCCTATTAATGTTTCACCAGGAGTTACGGTATAGAGTCACAATAAGATACTCTTACCTTTACAATTAAGTACATTTAATAATAAATGAATATTCCTATTTATATGTTCAATATAAATACAAAAATGTATATATACGTATATATTATTATAATAATAATAATAATAATAATAATAATAATAAGCATTTTATTTCAGATAATCCATCCATATAAAAGTGTGTTAGTAACAATATACTTAATTTCAAAACAGGGTTAGTGACATTTAAATTATTTCAAATAAAAATCAAAAACAAAACCATCATTAAAATTAAAATCAAAATTGTAAACAAATATAAATCAAATCAAACCAAATTAAAATTAATATCAAAGTCAAAAATTAAATTACAAAAATAAATAAATTGCAAAACATACACACATAATAAAAATCAAATTAATCAAGAAACATTCATTCCTCGAAATCATTTTTCACTATTTCACACTAATTATGTTTAAAATGATTTAAAGATTCTAATTATTTAGCTGTTCGGTCAGACGGTATAATGTGCATGAAGGTCCAATGTCTAAGTATGGGTCCATCGAAACGATCCACTGTACGCAGGACGCTGTTTGTGCTTCCACGTATCCGTCTCCACAGCGATGCCACACGCTTACGCATTATTGCCAGAAAACCGTCTATACGTTCTCCCGCGAACATACCCGAGGCACTGCAGTAACGCGGGAGCCCCAAGAGAGCCCTAAGCGCATTATTATACTGGACACGCAGGACGCTGTAGGCTTTCTTTGTGTAATTAATCCACAAGCTGCAAGTGTAAAAAGTCTGACAGTATGCCCTGAATAACGTTATTTTAACTTCGTTTGTGCACTTTGCGAACCTTCGGATCAGCATGTTACTTCTGACCGCCAGCGCCCTACGCTCCCGCTCCAGGTCTACGTCATCGCACTGATCAGCAGTGACCCAGTGCCCCAAGTACTTAAATTTTGAAACGACTTTAAGCGATGTGCCACTTATGGCTATCGGTGGTGTTGTAGGATACCATTTATTGCCTGCTTTAAATACAAGTAATTCGCTCTTTTCGGCATTGTACTTGAGGCCATGAGCCTCTGCGTATCTCTCACAGACTCCTATTAATTTTCTAAGCGCGCTGATTGATGGACTCAGCAGCACCATATCATCAGCATAGCTTATATTGTTAACAAATGTTCCATCTATTGAACATCCGACTTCAGTACTGCTCAGCTCCTCAATCAGGCGGTTAACATACAAGTTAAATAGCTTAGGTGAGCTCACACCCCCCTGCCTCACCCCACATTCCAGCCTGTACGGTTCCGATAACGTTCCCTCCCAATTAACGACACTGCTCTGGTTTCCATACCAGAACTGCAAGAGTCGTATAAACTCCTCAGGCAGTGTGGTCTCTGAGTATAATTTTTGCCACAGCTTATCGTAGGCCACCATGTCGAAGGCCTTCGAAAGATCCAAGAAACACGCATAAATTGGCGTATTTCGGTCTGCATAGTATCGGACAGTATGCTTTAGACACAACACTGCACCTTCAGTGGACTGTCCGGGTCTAAAACCGAACTGTGCGTCATGCAGCTTAAGGTGTTTGTCCAAGTGAGCGCTGAGCATAGCATCCAACACCTTCGCAATGATGGTGGCCAATGATATGGGTCTATAATTCTGTTTATCAAAGACATCCCCCGTTCGATTTTTTACAATGGGCACTACTAGCGTCTTCATCATTTCCTCGGGTAGATATGAATGAGACAAGCAAGCAGTATAAAACATCGCGAGTACTCTAGATACATACTGACCAGCATACTGTATGTAATATTATATTTAATAATAATTTATATATATATATTTTATTTAATTTAGTTCCAAAATACTTAAAATTTCAAACACACAGACAATTGTGTGTTTAAAAATTTTTGAACAGAAAATACAATGTTATTTTATTTATTATAAGTGAAAATCGTTCGCTACAACAAAGTAAGCAGATTAGTGACTACGTAAAGGTGAGATTAATATAATTAATAATCATTTTTATTACCTTGTTAAAATGAATCGTAACCCAACTTAACCTATATATTACATTGTAACTAATTATATGATATGACGAATATTTTGTTTGTCGGTCCATGCAGCCCCAGTACATCCTAATCCATTTGTAAATTAAAGATGACTGCGTCGAGATAAGCGTCCTCTCTAATAATAATACATGACAATCCTGATTGCCTCTTGTGATCCCGATCTTAATTACAATAATCGCTCTTGATATTTTCAGAAATTGATTCACTACTATTATTGCAATTGATGTTTCACGATAATATCCTTTATATATTTCATAAAGGCACACCAACTCGTAGATAAGTGCACGTTATTCAATTGAAGGACTAAAGATTTAACTCAACAAAACCTTCCTGCTTATCCATTATTTGCATTTTGATAACCTTTCCAGACGATGAACACCAAACTTTCAGCCAGCGATCTGCTCACTTTCGATATAACTTACAATCAAGTAATATAGTAGATTGATTGCAGTCTGTGCATTGAACATATGTATTTGGGAAGTATAAAAAGTAGAACCCAAAATAATGATCTTCGGAATTATTGTTTTAGAATGTTTGTCTGTTTGTCTTTACGTTTGTGCGCACTAAACTCTAGAACAGTATATTCGACATGATTTCGGTTTTCATTGTTGTATATATAATCTTCAATAAAGATTTGGTATAGGTGTTAAATAAATCAGTCAATAAATAAAAAAAATGTATCAATGAAAAAACGCGCCTCACTATCTTTGTTTTAGGTTAGAAAAAATATTACTTAGAAGATGTCGCAGTGAGAATGAAGAAGAACGTGCTCAGGTGGTTTGGGCACGTCGAAGGAATGAGTGATGAAAGAATGGTAAAAAAGATTTATAAAGGAAAAGTGAGCAGTAAGAGAGACAGGGGGAGGCCTCGAGTGACCTTCGAAAACACGGTAGCTACGATACTGGAGGAAGGTCACGTAAAAAGCATGAGGACCCCCCGGAGGGCATGTATGAAGAGATTAATCTCTGTGGTCGAGGCGAAAGAGGTATGCAGGGAACGTAGCGTTTGGCACTCCGTCATCTCTGGCTACCCTGCAAGGGATATGGCGTGAAGATAAGTTAAGTTAAGTTAAGTTAACTCCAATACACCACAGATGTTGAGAGCAGTGTCAAGTAACGACGAAATTCATATTTTAGCCACAACGTATTTTTGTGAACTTAACCTCAGATTATATTTATACCGATCGCATTATTGTCAAAGTGTTCAATAGATTCTCATTGATATAAACAACAGTCACCCATAAGTGTGGGATTAGAATGACTTTCATTGTTTGTCCAACAAAATATAATAACTTACTTGCTCAAAAAAGTATGAAAAATATTTTCTTTTTCTATTTAATAGATTAATAGATTTCTATGACATTCAGTCTTTAAATGCCAGCTTAAGGGCTTTTTAAATTGTATATTTTCTTTGAATAAATTGAAATTTCTAGAAATTATTGTTTTTATAATTTGAATGCCTTGCGTTAAGTTCCAAAAAAACATAAAACCTGCGGTGGCTTTCATAAACGTATAAAGAATCTCAAAAACCATCCTAAATTCCAGCATCATTCCTAAACATAAAACAGAAGTTTAAAATTTTATTACGAAATGAATTTGAGTGCTACATATTTCTGTATTTTTATTTCTTTCTTGTTGTTTTCAGCAACAGCGTTGGTGTAACACTCGCGATGTGTTGAGTTGTTTTAAACTTTCTTCCTTTTTTAACGCTGTAATTAATTTAATTTTTTAAGCCTTTAATTAATTGAACGTAATTTAATTACGAAATGAGTTTTCGTATACAATCTAAGAATAACATGTAAGATAGCGTGGCGAGTTTCGAATTCTTTAAAAGAGATTTGTTGGTACTCGAATACGGCGTATATTGACAAAAAATACTACTAAACTCTCACAAAAGAGCGACATAAATACTACAAGTGAATGAGTCCTAAAGATATATTAATAAAAATATAACGTCAGAAGTTTTTACCTAATAAAAGAACACAAATAGAGCTCAAAAAATCTATATATATTTTATCTCCGCTCCGCTCCGCTGTTTTATCTCCACTTCTTTTCTCTATATTCATAAATGAAGTCACTAAAGTTATATCTTCTCGCTACCATGTCTATGCAGATAATTTGCAATTGTACAGACACGCACATATTGAAGTACTTGACTCAGAGATTGAATTGATTAATGAAGATATGAAGCGGATTAAGGAATGGGCCTATTCTTTTGGTCTCTCAGTTAATCCAAGTAAGACTCAGGCTATACTTATTGGAAGTAGACAACTATGTCACAAAGTTGATTTTAATACCATCCCACAAATTGTATATGATACAACTGTTATACCTTTTACTGACACTGTTAAAAACTTAGGTTTAACAATGGACTACAATTTGTCTTGGTCGTCACATGTAAATGATATAAGTAAGCGATTTCATTATTCTTTTCACTCTATGAGACGTCTTCAGAATTTACTCCCTGTAAAATCAAAAATACTTTTAACTCAAACTTTATTACTTCCTCTTCTCGATTATGCTGACATATGCTATCTAGATGCTACACATGAGCTACTTGACAAACTAGATCGGCTTCAAAACTTGTGTATAAGATTTATATATGGATTGCGAAAATACGATCACATATCAGACTACCGACGTCAATTAAAGTGGCTACCAATTCCTCTTCGCCGGAATATGCATATCTTAAATAATCTCTTTAATATAATTAAAAACTGTGCACCGAATTACCTCACTGAGCGGTTTAGAATGTCGATTACAAATCACAGACCATTGCGTTCATGTGTACCTCTCAAACCGCTTGATATTCCTCACTATAATAGCATATTTTATTCACGCTCCTTTACAGTGCAAGCAGTGCGTCTGTGGAACTCACTACCTGACGAGTTCTATAAATGTCCGAACGCTAAATCTTTTAAATATAAATTAAAGCAGCACTTTCACTCACTTCTTTGATGTATATATAAAAATTTATTTGTGTAAGTGTATATGTTTATATATGTTTGTATATATATATATATTATTTATTTATTAATACGTAAGTTTATATATTTAATCTTTGTATTATATAAGCATGTTATATTTCTTATTATTATTATTATTATCACTTAAGTATCATTATTATATATATATATATTTTTTAAATTTTAATGTACCCACCTACTTCGTCAATTACAAGGCACTTACACTCAGGGGTGGCTGGAAGAGATCTCTTCTAAGAGATAAGCTATCCCATGTACATAGTTTATAATTTTAAGTATCTATGTAATAATGAGGTACATGAATAAATAAATAAATAAATAATATATATTATATTATCTAAGACCTCTGTGTTTATTTATTTTTATTTACATATCTTTAGTAGGACCAACTCACGTTATGATTTTCAGCAGTTACTGAGGAAATGGGTTAATTTATTATTTTCAAAGAGAACACCGACCAGCCTAATTTGTTATAGGAACAATTATATTGCTTTAGAGTGAGGGATCACCATGGTAAAGGAAACTTTGAAAAATATGTACCAAGCCAGCAAGTATACGTTAAATATTTATTTATTTATTTATTTAGCTTCACGCCATATCCATAGCCATAGACAACGGAGTTCCAAACGCTACAGTGAATTAAAACTTAAAATAAAATATAAAATTTATATATACATATGACACTTACTTCTAAATATTCCCAATACATTTGCAGTAGTTTGAATAAACATATTTATATTCGAACAGCTTCAAATTAAAAATAAACAATAAACGTTGTTAGAACAAATAACGTTGTTAGATTACATAAAAGACAGAAATAAACTTTCGTAGAAAAAAAGACTGAGATTCGATCCAGATCTTAACCTCCCCTTTCTAATTTAAATTTTCTCAGTTTAACTTCTTCATTGAGTTTGTTGGTATCTTTGATTCAATATAGCAATAAAGTTCTAACTTTACATACTAGGGTTGATTTAACAATATTTTAATTAGTAGGCTAACATGTATATCAAGTATAGTAAAGCAGATCAAAGTACAAAACTAGTTAGAAAGAATGTTTATAATTTCTTGTGTACCCTCAACTTGATATATGAAGATAGATCAAATAAGGGCAAAGCCTAATTATATTAAATGCGGGTAAAAGAAAACCTTGATATATATATCTTAATAAAATACAACAGTTTTTACATACATTGTTTAGATATATGAAGTATGTTCAAAAGGCAATATTATGCATCAATTTAACCCTTACATATTTGTTACTTAATATAATATCTATAAATACATACATTATAAATCCCTAGCTGTGTCCTACACTCCTTCGTACCTTCTAATTCTTGAAGAGAAATAATGCATCAGCAATCCTAGCTACATAAGCCTATAAACACTAGTTATGATTTACAAGATGAACGGTAGACTCCTTTGCGACATGCTTAGCGACATTGCGACACGAGCTTAACAAGAAGAGACAAAGTGGTCTATTAAAAAGAGTTATCACATTAAATAAAAAGTCAGGTTCACGTACAGTGCTTATCAAGGGATGAATTGTAACAAAATGTTCTGCAAATATAATTTCACGTATTTTGTGATGTAGATTGATTGCTTTACTTAAGGCCAAGCTTCAAGCGAAAGAAAGTATGTATTTGTACATACTTCTATATGATAACTGTGCAGTGACACCATCATAATTATAGCTCTGCATTTTAAATAATTTTATAAGCATATTTTTAAACGTTTCTGTCTTTAAAAACACGTCATAATAAAATCTCTACACTTTATTTGTAAAAATAGGCTGCCCCTTATCATGTGATGTACAATTTGATACGGAATTGACCCGGAGCAGTTTTTCTGCCTAAATGTCATTATCATTGTCATTGATTGATTGTAATATTTATCATCGCACCGTTCCGAGCTGTAATTATGGTTTAAATAATGATTTTCGTAGATGTTTTATCGCGAACGGTAATAATTGACAATATCATATTATTTATAGAACTTTATTGTTAATTTGATATAAGTTCCCAAGGTCACGATCAGTGTCCTATCTTTGGAACAACGCTATAAATGGCTAAATAAAATTTTACTTCATGAAATAAATTTACGTAAACTTAACGTACCTTGCGTAAATTTGTATTTTACATTCTCCACGTTCTCTAGGAGGAAATATTACTTACATTAAAAGGGTTTATAAGTAAGTATTAACAGAATAATTGAAACAAAAAATAAATTTAAGCAAAAAGATAGATCCACAGGCCTTTTGTATCATGATCCAGTATGCAAAGAAACAACTATAACTGTAATTAAGCGAATATCTATTAGTCCACTTATTAAATTAGGTATTATGATTTTTTAAAATATTATTTGTGTAATATATGAAAAGTTACAAAAAAACTTCTATATTCAACAACAAAAATCTTTTCTGCGTAAGGCCTTACCGTGAAAACGGTGACGAAATACTCGAATATAAAAAGATTTTTTAATGTGTAGCCTCTATATATATATATTCGCATATCGTTGACGAAGGACATAGTTGACCTGCCATTTGTTGTTGGTTTCAAAGGGATGAAGGACAATGTTCATTGAGCTCTGTTGGATTTGTATTCGAACTGGAATCCTTTTGTCCATGCATATTATTGTTATAAAACAAATATAAATTTCGGTGGAATTGACTTATGACTGCAGGAAACCATACAATTAACTCAAAAATTAACCTTTCGGTATGTAAGTAATGTACAAAGTAAATTAAAATGTGAATTGTGTCATTTTATCTCAATGAATTTAAAAAGTAACTAAAACAAATAGTAATTTCAAAGCAGGTTTAGTTTATCTTTCATGCGCGTCACTTGATTTTAAATTATAAAATATTTCGAGAGCACCTACTGAAAGAATTTGTTTTCGTTTTTGTTTTATTTTATTTCACGCAGTTAGTTTTGCTAAATTAGATTGCATATTTCCATTTTCTTCAGATAAAAATTATATATTGAGATATTCTTCAAAACGTTAACTCTGAGTTTTTATTTGTGTATACTATATATTTTTATCACTCGCTCAAACAAAATACATATCGATTAAACCTTCAAATAGGCACAAGTTCAATATGAAAATGTGCACAAGTATAACAAAATAATTCGAAATGACATTTTACAAAGAACACAAATCAATATGAGCCCTGATCGAAGCTTACAATCCCAATCAATCAAATGTTCACGATGTAACGACAGTAATGTTTTCCTTTATTCCTCATCCGTCATATTTCACTTTGACTGCTATTTGTGCTTTGAAAAATGACAAACCTATTAGGATATTTTTAGTATGTAACGCGGAAAAATGCAAAAAACGAATAGAATGATTAATTATCGGAAAGAGCAACATTTGAACCTGAACCATTTATTCACACTTTTTTCGGCATTAAGACATTACGGACCAGGTGTCAAGCCTTTAAAAATATATCCCTTATTTGTTGAATATTTATTGTACTGACCAAAAGTATTGGATCATAAATTCTACTTCTCTTGTGCTTGTTGATAAAATAACTAAATTAAATAAATTTTATAATTTTTAAATTCTACGACTCCCAGATAATAATATATGCAAAAAAAAAACACAAAAAAAAATTGCGAAATGAAACTTCAGAAAATGAAAAAAATAAACTAAGCTAGAATAACTACCAACGATATAGTGATGCAGAAAGTATCACTACATAATCGATACCTTTGAAACGTTAGCTTTGATACGAACGCAATGCATTTGAACTACATCTATTCACATTTGAGAATACACAAATAAGTATATTTTTCAAATAATAATATTTTGTTCAATCAAGTAAATGAAAATTCATAGTAATTAATTGATGTGTAGAATGCGTAATATAACTCAAGTCAAGATATAATTTTGTGTAAATTGTAAGCTGCTAAAACAGTTCTGCGTACTTATAATATGTATTTTTTATTTCTAGTTTAAAATTCAAACAACAATATTATTATTTGATTTAAATAGCACAATTCTATTTGTTTTTATAGTTAAACTTTCGTAGTTTTATTTAAAGATATTTACCATTTATATGAAACTATTTAATATATGTTATATTTTTTGTATATTTTGATTCCATACATTTTATTATACAACATAAATATGGCGGTCCCCGGCGTCTACTATTTATATATGTAATATGTAATGTATATATATATATGAATGAACTGTAAAACAAAAAAATAAATTTAATAAGAGAAAATTGTTGTAGTATTAGCATTGTTTTGATCAACCATCGCTTCAAAGAATTGTTATTACAAAATAAACCAATTAATATTAAGTTTTAACAAATATTAAGAGTAATACCTTAAGAACTTATTGCTTTAGGGTATTTATTATATCACAAATAATGCGAAAGTAACAAAAAGACTCCCCAAAATAAAGAATTACAACAACAAACACTAAAGGAAAGATATTTCAGAATAAAGAGTTTGTTAAATGTCCTCTTCATGATGGTTTTGTTATACATAATATAATTCCCAAAATACCTTAATTTTATTAAAAAATTTAAATGAGTAAGTTATAAGTATAAGTAAGTATAAATAAGTCAGACTTGGATTTATCTCGTGTTGATGTAGACGATGCAAGAACTTTCTAAGACTTATTAAATTATAACTATTGATTTTATAATTAATATACGAGTAAATTGTTTAGAATTATATTATTTTATTTTACGAAATTAAATGCTAGTAGTAGTACTAAGAACAATAAAAAATACTCTTATTTATAGTTATAGTTACATATATACTTACTGTATTACGTAGACTTTAATGTTCTCACTTATACAAACCTTACATTATCAAAAACTGGTGCTTAGCTTGGTAAAGGCAAACAGAATTTTATAATCATCTATTTGATTCAACAATACATGTTTTTCAGTACAAGTAACTTTTTATTAAATACTAAATTACTTATTAAATATTAGTGATGTGTTCAAAGATACACAGCATTCTTCTTACAAAAATAAATAAATATCGATTTATGCTACAATAACATTAACTGGGACTTTCCTAAAATAATAAACAATCTGACAAATGCGCTTCAGACTGCTAAATAGTTTTTAAAATTAAAACAAAAGCTTACAGTTTTATTGCCAAATGAATGAGAGTGCTTTACATTCCCGCTTCAAAATATTTAACTTTTGCATGCAAACATACAATGTTTTAATTCTTTACCGTATTAACCCGTATGTGTGTAATACGGTAAATGTTTGTCTGAATAAAACAAAAGCTCCATTTAGCGTGCGGAGGACATAACTACAGCAGAATGCAGAAATTTAATCTTACTTAAATAACCGACACTGAATATGTTAAAAATGCATTATAAAGTGACATATTGTTTCAACGTAAAGCTATCTTTACCTCACGTTCTAACTTACGTTACATTTGTGCCATACTTTTTTTTATTTTATCGAAAGTAAATAATAAATGAAATCACAACACAAATAAAAATATAAAATAAAACGATTAACCTATGCGTCCGCAGAAAATAAACATAACCGTGATTAAATAAAGTTGACATTATGAAGTTGAACTAATTATCTTCGTAACAAGGTAGCGCTAAGTAAGAAATATTATTCATTTATTAGAACTACTTACACGATAATTACTTACCCCAGTAGCATTAGCTACATCGGTATAACCAGAAACATCAACTACTACTACGATACTACTACGATAATAAAATATATATTAGACACACGTCTTTTGGAAGCTCTTTACTCTCTCTTATGCCATATCAAATTTCTGTTTATTTTTAAGGTACGCTACATTAAACGCGTACTTTCGAATACTGTAATTTAATATTTTAGTATCGAGGTTAGTTTGAGTTTAGACCCAGTTTTTTTGCTATAATACTGTTTGTACAGCACATGTATTTTTTCTTTTGGAATAAGTAGAAGTTTATTTTTTGATTGACTATTATGACCTGATTGTCAGCTGCAGCAGCATGAATTATATATGAATAACAATATTTTAGTTTAATTAACAGATGGAGAACAATAAATATTTTTTTCTTTGTTTCAATTATGATCAAATACTATTTTTTTTTATGTTATAGGAGGGCAAACGTGCTTGCGGGTCACCGTTAATATGTGATCACCGCCGCCCATGAACTCTTGCAACATCCGAGGATTCACAAGAGCGTTGCCTGCCTCGGAGAAAAGAATATATGCCTTTTTTAAAGGTACCCATGTCGTATCAATCTGGAAATACCGCCGAAGGAAGTTCGTTCCACATTTGAGTAGTACGTGGGAAGAAAGTCCTTGAAAACCGCACAGTTGAAGATCGCCACGCAACCAGGTGGTATGGATGGTAAAGGAGGCGATGGCGAGCTGTGCGGTGGTGAAATTCGGCGGTAGGCATCAGATCTAATAGTTCTTCGGAACACTCCCCGTTATAAATGCGGTAGAAGACGCACAAAGAAGCCAGGTCTCTACGCAATGCCAAAGAGTCCAGCCGATCGCAGAGCACCGGGTCCCCGACAATCCGAACGGCTCTCCGTTGTACGCGGTCAAATGGAAATGGTCAAATGAGAACAGTGCTCCATGTGTGGCCAGACCTGCGCCTTATAGAGCGCAAGTCTTTGGCCAGGTTTGAAATACTGCCTCGCTCTATTGATCACTCCCAATTTCGTCTAGGCCAACTTGGCCTTGCTCTCCAGATGACCACGAAACTGACAGTCGCTCGAAATTTCGAGACCCAGTATTCTGATACTTGGCGAGGCAATAAGAGGAATGCTCTCGAAGAGTGAAAAATCGGTGATACGACAAATGGTTTTTTTTTTGTGGTAAACGCGCAAACTTGTGTCTTTAGGGGATTGAACTTAACGTGGTTCAGTTCACCCCACTCAGAGACCATCCAGGGAAGTCTCTATTGAAGACACCAGTTTCTTTCGGCACTCATCGACGTTTTCCCAAGAGAGACCTGCACGACCGGAATATACCGCATCCCCAGCGCTGTCATCCGCATAACAATGTATGTTGGAAATATCCAACATATCATTGATGTGCAGGAGGAACAGAGTTGGGGATAGCACGCAGCCTTGGGGTACACCAGCGTTCACAGGCTTGAGGTCCGAGCAAAAACCGTCGAGAACGACCTGTATGCTCCGCCCAGTGAGGAAGCTGGTTATCCATTTGCATAAACTCTCGGGAAGCCCATAGGAAGGTTCGAAAGAAGCCCCTTGTGCCATACACGATCGAAGGCTTTTGCCATATCCAGACTAACTGCCAGACCCACTCCCTTGCTTTCAATAACCGTTGCCCAACGGTGAGTGAGGTATAAAAGAAGATCACCAGCCGATCGACCATGGCGAAAGCCATACTGCCGGTCATTGATCAACTGGTGATCCTCGAGGTACGTTAGGACTTGTCGGTTTATGATAATCTCCATTATTTTGGAGAGAAGGGAGGTAATGGCGATAGGCCTGTAGTTAGCTGGGTCCGAGCTATCACCTTTTTTAAGGATCGGATGGACAAGGGCACACTTCCATGAGACCGGGACTACGCCTTTAAGGTAGGAGTACCGAAATAGACGCGTTAGCACTGGAGTCAATTCAGGGGCACACGTTCGTAGCACCAGTGGAGAAATGCCATCAGGCCCACTCGACTTATGAACGTCCAAGGAAAATAGAGTCTGTCTGATAGTTTTTTGCCGAAAAACTATTTCCGGCATTGAGCTCTGACACCGCGGGATGATAGGCGGTGTCTTCCCTTGGTCGTCCAAAGTCGAGTTGGAGGCAAAAGGAGTGCCCAAAAGATCGGCTTTCTCTTTTGCCGTGTGGGCCAGAGAGTCATTCCCCATGTGCAACGGCGGTAGGGATGGCTGGCTAAAGTTGCCCAGACTGGCCTTTGAAAGCGCCCAGAATTTGCGCGTGGCAGGCAGATACTTAGCCAGCTGATCCCCAATTTTGACGACATGCTTGAACTTTGCTCTAGCGATTTGCCGTTTGAAGAATCTGGAGGCACGGTTGTATTTCCTCTTCAGAACTCTAGAGTTCGGATCCTTAATGACTAACGCATTGGCCCAAGCTTGATAAGCCTGCCGTTTGCCAGCTGCTGCAGCCCTGACAGACGCATCGAACCAAGGCCGCGATCTGCCACCAACTGGTACCACAGAGCTTGGTACAAAAAGTTCCATGCCCATCCATCCATCCAAGGGAGCCTCGACAACGACCTGGTACTTTTCTGGATGTGTAGTCAGCAGAAGATCCAACAAAGAGGGCGTGTGGCTGTCCACATCCGGTAGACGAGTGTGCGTTTTTACCAGCTGGGACAGACCATTTGCCAAAGCAAAGTTAAACACAGATCTTCCCGCGTAGTCGGTTGCACGTCACCCTAACCATGCGGTATTGTGCGCGTTGAAGTCCCCGAGGACTACGACTTCGGCGGAGGGAGTCTGAGAAAGCAGGTCGTCAATCTTCGCTTGAACGTGGCCCACCAGTTGATCTGTTTGTGCATTACCACTATGGGACCTGTAGAAGCACGCGTAGAATCTGACGTGATCGTCCATGTCCACGCGCAGCCAGAGCACGGACAGGTCCCGACCTTCAAAAATCTGAAGGCGACGGTAGCAGATATCCTCCCTTACGAACCCAGATACCCCGGCACGTGGTATAAAATGATGTTCTAATTTATACCCGGGGTATGATAGGTACGCTGTGTCGCTAGGTTGAGATATCTGCGTCGCCGTTAAAAACAACAAGGCCGGCTGCGCCGTCTCAAAGTGGTAGTGGACAGCGTTTAGGTTCGAATGAAACCCCCGGATGTTACAAAAGTCCACATCTAGAGTGGAGCGGGGTGCCGCTGTTTGCCGTCGTTTGTCCTCAGAAAATACAAAGTGCGATACTTTGCCCGCCCCAGATACGATGGGCAGCCCGAGCAAAATCCGAGGATCATTCCCCCGATTTTGCTCGGGGAGGGGGTCCCCGGTTTCATCAAAGCCGGTACCCTCCTGGGGTATTTTTCTTTTATGCATCGCGTTTATGTTTGGCGGGGGGGGGGGGGGGGGGGCTTGGGCTTCCGGATTCTCTCACTCACCGACGGAACATAACCAAATGAATTTGGTTACTACACGTCGGTCTTCTGTGAGAGGGTGGTCCTTCCCCGGTCGAGCCAGCCCAATACGAGCTGCAGTCAGATAACTACAGCTAGGCTCTACCACCTCGTATACTATACACAACTTCCCATAAACTCTACCACATAAACACTCTCCAAAAATATATACATCTATTTTTAGCGTCACTATGTGATAACGATATGCCTTTCTACCTTTTGATACGACTGAGAGCAATATATATTAGTCCTTTTGCAAAAGTTTTTATTACCAATGTCAATTACAACTCTTTCGAGGGTGATATCGTTTAATTTGTGAACTGTGATCACCTAGCTTAACATTGTTCTGGTGTATCTTTTTTTTTAGTTATGCAGCGGTTACCTTCACCGGTGCATAATGTTTTTTTTTAATTTTATTTAAAACAGCGATTGTGTTTAATTATTTTGTTGCTATAAGAGCTGTGGCAGATAAAGTAAATTTAGCACCTCCATTGATTGTAAGTCTTACATCCTCTAGGTTCTTAGATTGTATATTACACAGTTAGATTTTTTATTTATTCAAAACTTAAGGGGTACGAATGACATTCCTAATTATAGGAAAAGTGTGACAGAAAATGAGTTTTCAGTTTAGTGTTAGATATATATGTATATATATATATGTTTATATTTCATGTTATTGATAATAGCAGCCTTAAAAAAATAATAAAACAATAAGAATTTACATACAGTTCTTTTCGAAGCAAAATATTGACTTAGAGATAACAAATACATTCAAAATTTTAACAATATTAAACAACGATAGCTAATAATAATATATAGCTCTAAATATAATATAATTATAATTAACCTTCACTGCTCTGGGAAATAATGGTTTAGACTCAAACCTAACGGTAATTTTCAATAGATGTTATCATAAAGCCGCGAACTCGGAAAATAGCAGTGCAATCAATTTGTTTACGAATAACTGAAATATCTCAATTGAGGTAAGTTTGTTATGTTTTTCTTATTTCTTGCATAGTGAATGGTATGCTTGATATTTTAATGGTTGTAAAATTAATTAAAAATTCAAGTTATTTCAATAATTTCAATAATTGCAAGAAGTCGGTAAATAACACAGAGTATTTTATATTTTACTGGAAACAAATATTAACAACGTTATTGAAATATTTCAGTTATTTTAAAAAGCAGCCCTCCAAGCCTTTAAAATAATATTTTTAGGTAATGGTTTTGCTTTTGATATATTAAGACAGAAGCTATTGGGGTGATTTGGACCAAAAATGAGAACAGTACTTCATATGTCGTCGCACTTGCTTCTTACAAAGCGCAAGTTTTTGACCAGGCTTAAAAAATTACCTCACTTTATTTATCACTTAAAATGTTTTATCACTTAAATTGAGACCAACTTGGTCTTGCTTTCCAGATGACCATGAAACCGAAGGTCAATCGAAATGTCGAGACCCAGTTTTCTGATACTTTGCTAGGTTTTGAGAGGAGTGCTCTCGAAGAGCGGAGATAATATTTCTTTTTTGTGGTAAACGCGCAAACTTGTGTCTTATGTGCAATAAACTGAACGAGGTTCAGTTCACCCCATTTTGAGACCATCCCCAGGAAGGTCTCTATAGAAAACACAAGTTTCTTTTAGTACACATCGACGTTATCTCGAGAGAGACTTGCACAGCCAGAATATACCGCATTCCCAGTGCTGTTATCCGTAAAGAATATAAGTTGGAAATATTCAACATATCATTGATGTGCAGGAGGAATAGAGTTGAGGATAACACGCCGCCTTGGGATACATCAGCGGTTACAGGTTGGGGTCCGAGCAAAAATCATTGAGAACGACCTGTATGCTCTGTCCAGTGAGAAAGCTGTTGCGTAAGATTCAACAGAAGTTCAGCAACGGATCGAACATGACGAAAGCCATATTGCCGGTCATTGATCAACTGGTGATCCTCGAGGTACGATAACTGCTGTGGATTGGTGATGCTCTCCATTACTTTGGAAAAAAAAGAGACTACCTCTTTTCTTTCCAAAGTAATGGATAAGTTTGTAGTCAGGTGGGTCCTACCAATTACCATTTTTTTGGGGATTGGATGAAACGGTACGCTTTCATGTGTCCGGGGCTACGCTTTTAACATAGAAGTACCGAAATGACTGCGTAAGCACTGGAGTCAACTCAGGGGCACATATTCGTAGCACAATTGGAGCAATACCATCTAGCCCACTCGGCTTATGAACGTCCAAGGAAAAGGAGATTTTCGGATGATTTTTTACCGAAAAACTATTTACGGCATTAAGTTCTGACACCGGGATGATAGCTGGTATCTTCCCTTTGTCACCCAGGAGTCGAGAAGTCGAGAAGTCAAGTTTGAGGGCTTACCAGAGCGCGGTACTTGCGGTACTTGGAAAGCGCGAAGTACTTGCGCATGCAACTGATCCCCAATTTAGATGACACGCTTAAACTTTGCTCCTTCAATTTGCCGTTTACGAACTGCCACCAAGTAGAACCAAATAGGTTCCAAAAAAAACCAAAATTGAAACGACTTCAGTCTAACCTTTAACGATCAAACGTGGTCTGAGAGACATCTTGTAACATAGAAGCAAAATAAAACTAAAACATCTAAATTTAACCAACGTTCTTCTCTTGGTACAAGTTGTCAATGGAAGACTGGAAGCGGGTCACAGAGGCTCAATTAGATAGGAACTGACTGCAGAATCTTTTGATGCAATTTTATGAAGTTAGTGCAAATATAAGGACATCAACCTTCTATGAATAACATCATTAAGAATTACAGCGCTTGATTCCTAGTTTCGTTCTATGAACCATTTTTTATAAACCAGTTATAACCAGGAATACAAATATTTTTAGATACTAAAAAGAACTAATAATATAAATAATACTTTTATTATGTTTATAAAGGCACCATGTCGTGCAAATCTAATCTAAAATTCTGTTTTAAGAATTATTGAACCTGTAGTTAAACGGATAACCCAATGCACGACGTACTCACACTTAAATTAAAACAGGCAACTTATAAATATTTAAGACAATCTTAATAGTAATAACAATGAGTATTCTTTGTGTTATTCATAAAATATAAATGTTTATAAAAACACACATGATATTGGCTACACGTTAAAATCATTATTGTTGTTAATATTTCTTTGTAAAGTACCATCTGTTTACCTTTTGATGTTTACTCAGCTGATCATTAGTAACTTAGTGACAATTCTTTTAAAGCCGTTGACATTTACAAAAATCCATATGTGTATTTAATGCTACTTATAAGATAGTATTTATAACAGAAGCGACATCATTATTATGAACCTATTTTTAAAAAGGTATTCAATTTATCGATAGTTCATTAAAAAGATTTTCATTGAAAAAAAAAACAATTATCAATCGCTTATACATAGATAATTGTTCCAATTCCATTAACCCTATCGGCTACTATAAAATATTGCTCAGAGTACCGGATACCAACGACCGACCTTGTCTCGGATTTTCAAACAAAATTTAATTGCCATCGAAAAACAACTGGAACTGAAATTGAAACCAATTATCGTTCTCGCGTTCGAATATCGACAGTTAGTAAGTAACAAGTGCAAACAAAAGAGCGATGCAAGGGTTGAGACACAGCAGCCTTTTTTATAGAATTGTGGCTTCTAACAATGGAATAAATATCTGCGTTCTATATACTTGAGTTGTACAAATTTTAATACTTTGTTTTATGAGAAGTAACAATATAAAAATATGTGATTGAATATATGTACAGCTAGTAAGTACAAAACCTTCACAAAAAGTTATGAACTTATTTTATCTAAGTAGTTTTTTATTTATAAAATCGCTAATATCTTGACCCTTATAAACTGTGTGTCCCCAGTAACAAATAAATCATGATTGACCCTATCAGCAGAGTCATTAGTGGGCGCCAGTAGTCGGTTTTGATGGCTACCATATTCTACACCGTTTCTTACTCTAACAGTAAGTGGTAAGTACTTTGGGTCTTATAATCCAATTAGTAGCTACTCGTAATTTAAACATTATTATTATAATCCCTGTTGGATTATATTGAATTACATGAATTTGTATTAAATATTACAATCTATTTTTATTTAATTGCAGTTACAAGATATAAAGTTTGAATAATAAAAAAAAATATTGTTTTAGTTATAACATGCGGGAGTTAATTTAATATTCTATATTTCATTAATTACAATAACTAAATTTCATTAATTACAAGAAAATCTTGTAATTAATGAAATTTAGTTATAGCTAAATATTGTAACATTTCATTCTATCAGCGATGGCTTAAGATTCGTTTATTTTATATTGTAGTGTTGGTTATTAATATTCTTAAGGTTTATTGACAATGATCCATTAAAACCAAAGAAACATTGATATCTCGTATTTGTAACAGTTTCAATTTCAGATATAAACGAAAAATATTTGTACAAAGCTCATCAAAAATACGTTCTTGTTTTTAAGATTGATTAATTATAGCAATGTTAGATAATAACAGCTCACTTCGAAAACAGAACTTCTAAAAGCTAAGTCAGGGTCAAGAAACTGATAATTTATTATTTCGTATATTGAAATACTTTCACTTTGATTGAAATTATCCCGCATCACTGAAGAGTGTTTATATTTGTTTATATTATTGTGTGATGTGAAGGTAATTTCAAGTTACGTTAAACCAGTATTTAAATTCAACCAATTATATAAGAAATACTATCTTATTAAGAAACTATTTCGCTCACCAAGTAAATATTTTATTGAGTTTTTTTTTTAATAATGTGACAATATTAGAAATTTAACCAATAAAACAATATTATACAATTTTAAAAAGATTTAAAAACTAAAGAATTTTAAATTACCATTCTTTTCACAAGGCGAAGTGTCTTATGTCAAAGTTATCTAGGTCTTCCGTAATGAGTTTTTTGTGCTGTTTCCAGAAAACTAATTAGTTTTTTATTACGGCAATCTTCTTAAAGTCAATCACTTCTATGATATTAATATCAGAAAGTCTTAAATTTTACTTTTTATATACTTTTGACTCTTAAAATATATTTTTAATTATAATTAGCACATTTAAAGCTTTAAATGTAAATCGGAAATGTAATTTTCTTTTATTTTATTAAGAGAGCAGATGTTTCCTGAGCTGTCAATGTTATTAAGAAGTTCTCGAACACAGTAACTAACGTCCTCTATTCGCTCTTTTCAACACTCTAGTACATCTTCAGTTCCCTGCCAGCACTTGCGAGACACACCCATTTCTATCTGCTTATTTATATTAGTTTCATAAATTGGTTTATAATTAGATTAGTATGTGGATATTATAAGAGAAGAAGACAATCCTAGAACGGTTGGATGGAGTAGGAAAGAAATTGAAATGGCTACCGACATAGTGTATTAGAAATTTATATATTGTGGTGAACCCAAAAATAATAATGACAAGGAGAAGTAGAAAAGATAAGATAAATGTATCAAATTCATTATGTAGTATTTTACATCAGTATTATAACACCTATTCAAGGTAAACTACATTTTAATTGGTATATCTTACATGTGACAGAATAGATAGAAATATATATAAGTATGAAAAAAATAAGTTTAAAATGAAGCTAAGATGATATATAAATATTTGACTAAAAATATCTAAGATTATATATAACTAAAAATACCTATTTCATCACTTAATATATAAAATACAAATTCGATATATAAATATACGAATATTTGTTTAAAATATTATATATTTGTTTAAAATATTATATATATATATATATATTATATAAAATTGTGCGTAATAACTGTAATAGACAATGGACATTAAGTTGTATTGTAAATCTAATAATTACATATTATTAATAATAATAATTTATAATGAATATATATAATATAATGATAAATTACAAATAATTTTTGTAATTATAAGAGATAATACTAAAATAATAGATAAGATAAATATAATACTATTAAAACTAATGAAATATTATATTAATTGTTCAATGTGATTGAATTGTAAACTGAGATATTAACATGTAATAGACCTTAATACAGTTTAATAGTTAAATTCAAATTCAAATTCAAAATATCTTTATTCAAGTAGGCATTTACACGCACTTTTGAATCGTCAATTACTACAATACAAAAAAAGGTCAGTGTAGTCAGTCCGTAAGTAAGCTACCACCGGCTCGGAATGCTGCTGCTGCTACTGTTGAGAAGAGACGGTCAGAAACTCAACAGTTGCTCTTTTCAAAAGAAATATAACAATAGGTGATGTACATTATAATATAAATCCAGCAAATGATTCAACAACTTAAGTTCCACATATTTCGATCCACTAAAAACTCTTGAACGTTATAATAAGCTTTATTTAATAAAAAACTTTTGATTTTAGATTTAAAACTAAGAAATGGAAGGTCTAAGATATCTTGTGGAACTTTATTATATATGCGTATACTCAAACCCATGAAAGATTTATTAACTTTTTGAAGCCGAAACTTTGTTTACCTTTACGAAAGTTTATCATCTATGAATATTAACATGTACTATCATTTGCACTATCCCTTCTGATCTCTTATTGTTAATCATCTTCAAAGGTTGTCTGTAAGAGATCGCTTTAAACGATAGGAAAGCTTTTGCACGGTTTATATTTTTGTTCTTGTTTTACTATCTATTCTTGTTATATAAGTGTTAAAATAAATAAATATTTTAATAGACATGCTATTGGCTATTTCTGGTTATTGCTGACGTTTCATACTCCGTACACGGGGGGCGGAAATAAATACCATACCATAAGACTCAGATTGATTATTGATTGATTCTTACAAAAAGAAAGAAAATAAACTATTCAAAAAATATCAATAGCCCGGAAACACATTGTCTCTCATCTAGACTGCCTCTTTGAAACTAAAGTTTTATGCTCATCAAAAACAAGTGGCTCAGTACAACAGAACGAGAGTATGCAAATTTGATTAAAATGAAGATTTTTAGTAGAGTTTTAGAAATGAAAATTGTGCCAAAAGCATCAGCAAATAAATATTGGGACGAGACAACAAATTGTATAAGAGAAGTAGCGATTAAAGTGTTTGGGAATTGCTCAAATTTAATAGTACAAAAGATTAGATATTCTTACAACCTAATTAATTATTTAATTGGCTGACTTTGTTCTTTCCACAAGAGTAGTGCACTAGTACCTTAGTGCTTATCTTTAAAAGCAAGGATAATGTGCGACTTCTATTTTCCTCTTAAATTATAGGAGAAAATTAATAAACCTATAATATGAACTGTCTTCTTATTTGGGCCATGGAAGGAGAAGATCGGAGGTAAGTGTGCTGTATATCTTTAAATAAAGTATATAAATATATATAAAGTATATAAAGTATATAATGATATTTGTGATATATATCATTTCCTTATTCCTATTAATGTTTTACCAGGAGATCCGATACGGTATCATGTAAAATACATACATTTAATAATAAATTAATATCCCTATTTCTATGTTTAATATATTAAAAAGCTAAATATATATATATATATATATATATATATATATATATATATATATATGGCTATATATATTTAAAATTGCTTCCAAAATGATTAAAATTTCAAATACATAGACAATTGTGTTAATAATTTTGAAATTGAAAATACAATGTTTATTATTAGTGAAAATCGTACGCTATAATAAAGTAAGCAGATTAGTGACTACGTAAAGTTGAGATAAATAAAATTAATATTCATTTTTATTACCTTGTTAAAATAAATCGTAGCCCAACTTAACCTATATATTACATTGTAACTAATTATATGATATGACGAATATTTTCTAATTACATTCAGAATCGTTATATCAAGATTGACTATTCTTCTATTTTCGATGAAAATAACAATAATATCTGATATTTTTATTTAGAAGATGATATATTTTTTGTTGAAGGCTATTTTCGATTTTGATGAATTATACCGTGAGTAGATCAACATATAGATATATTGTTCTAACAAATCTGCTGTTGTTATAATATTTTGTAATGTTACCTTATCAAATAAGCTTTTAAATCCTATCAATATAAAAAGCCATTAAAATTGTTATTAAATAAATTAAGTTAGATCTCCCTAATGGCTATTAAAGCAGAGGCCTGCCTGCTTTGCTTTCCATACGATGATTACATTCACAAAATATGATTGGCATATCTTTTATTTATTAACATACTTTGATGATTACTTCATCGTCTATATAGTATATATAGGAAGTACTTGCATATGGAAAGCAGTTTTTTTTTATTTATATCATTACAATGTGTCCTTAATATTTAGTCGAATAATTGTTCTTAACAATATTATTAGAAACATAGGACATACAATTTTGTTAAATACTATTCAGATGATAGAAAATGATTTCATAATATTAGTTGTTTGCCTGTCCATGTAGCCCCAGTACATCCTAATTCATTTATAAATTAAAGCTGACTGCGTCGTGATAAGCAGCCTCACTAATAATAATACATGACAATCTTGATTGCCTCTTGTGATCCCGATCTTAATTACAACAATCACACATGCGTTTTCAATAATAGTTTTAATACTAATATTGCAATTTATGTTTCACGATAATATCCTTATCCAATATAATATTTATTTGTTTATTATGAAGATATTTGGGAAATAGAACCCAAAATAATGATCTTTAGAATTTTTGTTTTAGAATGTTTGTCTATTTGTCTTTACGTTTGTGCGCACTAAACTTTAGAACAGGATATCTGACATGAATTTCGTTTCCACGGTTGTATATATAATCTTCAATAAAGATTTGCTATAGCAAAGTGTTAAATAAATCATTTAATAAATAAAAAAATGTCTCAATGAAAAAATGCGATATTGTTTCGTTGAATTGTCTAAAATGCAAAAATAATTATATTATTGCGGCCTGTAAAATAATTATTGTAGTCTAAAGTGAGCCTGCCAAAACAGTTTACACACGAATGGAGTAGTGAGCACAAAAAGTAAACAATAAAAATTCACAGCATGAAATAGTTTTTTCAGTAGATTGATAAATCAGAACGGTCCATATCAGTAATAACCATTTTAACTCCAATACGCCACATATAGTGAGAGCAATGTCAAATGACGACTAAATTCATATTTTAGCCATAACGTATGTGTGCGAACTTACTCTCAGATTATATTTATACCGATCGCAGTCTTGTCAAAGTGTTCAATAGAATCTCATCAATTGGTATAAACAACAGTTACCCATAAGAAGTGCGGGATGAGAATGACTTTCATTGTTTGTCCAACAAAGTACAATAACTTACTTGCTCAAAAAACTATGGCAAATATTTTCATTTTCTTTAAGAATGTTTCAAGTTTTATTATATTTGTCATGTTTTTTATTCTTAAAATCTTAAAAGTCAATAGATTACAGATGCACATTATACTAAATGTGAAGGTTGATTGATTTTTAATGTGAGTAGTGCTTATGTACCACAATATGGGGTTTAGAATACGTACGACACATACAATTTCTCTTTTGATTTTTTTTTGGGGATATTTTAAAGGGTGAAGAAATTCATGTGGGTGGAGATTCAAATACATATCCATTGCATTGCAAGAATTGGCTAAAATATACACCTTGTTCAAAAAAGAATAATATTATTCTGGTAGAGTCTAGGTGTAGTCATCTAACTACAGCTCGTATTGAGCTGGCGCGATTGAGCCGGCCTTATTGTTTTTGACGGAGAAGCACATACCTTAACCTGGTGACATAGCGTACCTATCATACCTGTGTTATATATCTATATATCTGTGCTAACTTTCTCTTCTTTTGGAAAATCTGTCTCAGTTGTTTATGACGCACACTTGTCTAAAGAATATGGGCAGCCACATATCCTCTTTGTTGAATCTTCTGTTGAATACACATCCTAAAAAAAAAACAAGTCACTGTCGAGGCTCACCTAGGTTCCATGATCATTACTTAATACTGAGTGTAGTGCTTATTTAACTGAACCTCTTTCCGTTTAATACCCTAAAGGCACAAGTTTGCTCCCCACTAAAGAAACCTCATTTGTCGTATCGCTGCTCTTCACAAGCACTACTCTCAATGCCTTGCAGTGTATCAAATATTATTTTTTACAGGAATTGAATATTGCAAGTTAAAGGAAAATGGGTACTTTTTTATTATTATTTTGTTATAAGAAGTTATGTATATTGACAATCCAACAAGATGAAATGATTTGATAAATCTAATATTAAAAAAAGCATGGACTTTGTTCGCACTTCAAAGTGAAAGCAGTTTTATCTCAAACGATAAAATAAACACCCAAAAAAAACTGACGCATATCGTTTTTTTGTAAGCGTCGTCAGAATAGTTGTTAGGTTATTTTACCGTCAGTCATTGTTGTTTTGCTAATATTTATTAAAAAATGTATTTTCTTTTCTTTATTTAATATCTGTCATGGATATGTACAATATCGATCTAAATCTATATTATTTTTGGTGTGGATGCCTAAGTCCTAACTTAATAGATTTCTAAAGCATAAAGTCTTTAAATGCCAGCTTAAAGACTTTTTAAATTGTATATTTTCTTTGTATAAACTGGCATTTCTAGAAATTATTGCTTTTTTAATTTAAATGCCTTGCCTTAAGTTACAAAAAAACATAAAACCTGCGGTTGCTTTCATAAACGTATAAAGAATCTCAAAATCCTCCTAAATTCCAGCATCATTCCCAAACATAAAACAGAAGTTTAAAATTTTATTACGAAATGAATTTGAGTGCTACACATTTCAGTATTTTTATTTTGTTCTCTTTGTTTTCAGCAACAGCGTTGGTGTAACACTCGCAATGTGTTGAGTTGCTTTAAACTTTCATCCTTTTTTAACACATTAATTAATTTAATTAATTAAGAATTTAGTTAATTTAACGTAATGTAATTACGAAATGAATTTTCTTAGACAATCTGGAAATAACATGTAAAATAGCGTGCCGAGTTTCGAATTCTTTAAAAGAGATTTCTTGGTACCCAAATACGGCGTATATTGACAAAAAATGCTACTAAATTCTCACAAAAAAGCGACATAAATACTACAAGTGAATGAGTCCGAAAAATATATTAATAAAAATATAATGTCAGAAGTTTTTACCTAATAAACGAACATATATAGAGCTTAAAAAATCTATGTATATTACCTAAGACCTCTATTTATTTTTATTTACCTTAACTATTAAGAGCTTTATTAATTATGTTTAATCTAATTGTTTTGTCTTTTATGATTTACATATTTTTAGCGGGACCAACTCGCGTTATGGTTTTCAGCAGTTACTGAGAAAACCGGTTAATTTATTATTTTCAAAGAGAACACCAACCAGCCTAAATTGTTATAGGAAGAATTATATTGCTTTAGAGTGAGGGATCACCATGCTAAAAGAAACTTTGAAAAATATGTACCAAGCCTATTAGTATACTTTAAATAAAATATAAAATTTATATATACACATAATACTTACTTCTATATATTCCAAATATATTTGCAGCCGTTTGAATAAATATATTTATATTCGAACGGCTTCAAATTAAAGATAAACAATAAAAATATTACCTCGAGGTTGCAACTGCATTTGAAGCTTGATTTATTAATATTCCAGTTACCACTAATATGTAAGTCCTTAAACTCCTTAACCACTACCGCTCTAATATTACTTGCGGACCGTGTAAAATCTATGTTGCAAGAATTTTAATTATAAAATCTGAATGCTCAAAAAAAATAGTTTTTAAGTTAATAAGTATTAATAAGACTAGTGATCTAAGGAAAATTAGACCACTAATGGACATTGTTGCTGCAAAATTTGCACTAATATTCAGTAACAGTATTGATTATGGTATACTTCCGGACCTAACTCAGGATTTTTAAATAATATTTATAGGCCTATTTCAACATTACCCACATTAAGATCTTTTGAAAAATTATCCTCAGCTAACTACCAACACATTTAAATAACAATAACCTTTTGGTTTCACTCCTGGTCGCTCAACAACAGATGCTGGTGTTAAGTTATTGCTGAATATTTTCGAAGCTTGAGAGGAAATACAAGATGCGTTTGGCTTTACCTGTGATTTATCGAAAGCATTCGGCTATATACAGCATGAAACTATTATTAAAAATTAAAAAAGTAAACGTAAATGAAAAACGGTCCTTTGATTCATTTACCAAAATGGGCGCGCCAAAAGGGTCTATGTTAGGCCCTATCTTGTTTCTCATTTATATAAATGACTTGCCTTACTTTGTGAGGGAAAAGCATAGAATAGTGTTGTTTACATGATGATACTTCTCCAACTTTTAAAATTTATAGACAACAATCACAAAATGACGATGTTAACAATGTTCTCCGATTTTTAAAGGTATGCCATAAATTCTTGTTTAGAAAACCAAATAACAACGACCGATCTTGTCAAGAAATTTGGAACAAAATTTCATTGCTATCAAAAACCAACTGGAACTAAAATTGAAACCAATTATCGTTCTCGCGTTCGAATATCGAAGGTTAGTGGGAGGTGCAAATAACAGCGATGCAAGGGTTGAGAGACAGCAGCCTTTTTATAGACATTATGAGAAGTAATAATGTATGCTGAAATATATATATATACCTAGTAAGAACAAAACCACCACAAAATGCAACAAACATGTTTTATCTAAGTAGGTTTATTTCTAAAATAGCTAATTCCAATATCTTGAATCTTATAACTGTGTGTCGTCAGCAACGAATGAATCATGATTGGACCTGTCAGCGGAGTCATTAGTGGTCGCCAGTAGTCGGATTGAATGGCTACCATGTTCTACATCGTTCCTTACTTTAACACTAAGTGGTAAGTATTTCGGGTCTTATAATCCAATTAGTAGCTACTTGTAATTTCAACGTTATAGTTTCAGTTTTCGAAATTCAGTAGAAAGATTTAGTAATAGAATTGTCTTTTAAATTTAATTTACACTGTTAAAATGAGAAGACTATATAATATCATACTAAAACTCTTACAAAAAATATTATTAATTGCCTTTAAAAATATAACAAACAATCATTATGCTTTTCTGCCATGTTTTGATCACTAATAACGTGTCCAGCAATATTAAAAGCGTATGGAGTTCCTGAAATGGGTATTATTATTGTAATCCCTGTAGGATTACATTGAACTACATGAGTTTGTATTAAATATTACCATCCAGTTATCTTTAATTGCAGATACAAGATATAAAGTTTGAATAATGAAACACACTTAATTGGTTTAGTTAAATCACATGCGGGAGTTAATTCAGTATTATATTTACAAGAAAATCTTTAATTCATGAAATAAAGTAATTGCTAATTATTGTTTTATTGTATTGTTTATCAGCGATAGCTTAAGATACCTTTACTTTATAGACAGTTGGTTTCAATAACTTACTTATATTATTAATATTCATAAGATTTATTGGCAGTGGTTCATTAAAACTAAAATAACATTGATATTTCGTCTTTGTAATAGTGTCAACCTCAGATATAAAACAAAAAATATTTGAACAAAGCCAATCAGAAATACGATCTTGATTTTAAGAGTGATTAATTATAGCAATGTTAGATAATAACAGCTCACTTCGAAAACAAAACTTCTAAAAGCTAAGTGAGTCGAGAAATTGTTAAATCATTATTTCGTTTATTAAAATACTTTTACTTTGATCGAAATTATCCCGCATCACTAACGAGTATTTATATTTGTTTATATTATTGTGTGATGTGAAGAAAGTTACGTTAAACCAGAACTAGGTTAAGCAAAATTTTGTTTAAATTGGACCAATTATTTAAGAAATACTTTCTCATTAAGAAACTATTTCGTTCACCAAATTAATTTTTTATTTAAATTTTCTTTTTTTTTAAATTAATAATGTGACAATTAAACAGTATTACACAATGTTAAAAATATTTAAAAACTAAATAATCTTAAATTACCATTCTTTTCACAAGGCGAAGTGTGTTATGTCTTAGTTATCTAGGTCTTCCGTGCTGTTTCCAGAAAACTAACTAGTTTTTTATTATGGCAATCTTCTCAATCACCTTTATGATATTAATATGAGAAAAATTTTAAATTTTACTTTTTTTTTAACTCTTTAAGTATATTCTTAATTAATATAATCAAATATAAGGCTTTAAAATACAGAAAACGAATTTTCGTTTATTTTATTAAAAGAGCTGACGTTTCCTGAGATCGATGTTGTTGATTAGATCTCGAACACAGTAATTAGCGTTCTGTATTCGCTCTCTTCAACACTCTAGTACATCTTCAGTTCCCTGTAAGCACTTGTGAGACACCCATTTCTATCTGCTTATTAATATTAGTTTCATAAATTGGTTTATAATTAGATTAGTATGTGGATATTATAAGAGAAGAAGACAATCCGTGAACGGTTTGACGGAGTAGGAAAGACATTAAAATGGCCACCGACATGGTGTATAAGGAATAGATGTATTGCGATGAACCTAAATAATAATGGCAAGGAGAAGTAGAGAAAATAAGATAAGTGTATCAAATTCATTATGTAGTATTTTACATCAGTATCACCTATTCAAGAATAACTACATTTTAATTGATATATCTTGCATGTGATACAATAGATATACATCTATGTAAAGGTATGAAAAATATAAGTTTAAAATGAAGCTAAGATTATATATGAATAATTAACTTATGTTATTAATCACGTCGCTATAATATTTGGTTAAGAATGATTTGACTTCACTGAAATTGTCACATTATCATTTTTTTTTCGAAATATAAAATGGTAGTGCAAATATACGAATTATGTTAAAAATAATCATAATATATATATAATGACTAAAATAAAGCACTACACTTTAGTTTTTTTTTTTAATTAATGTCCATAGACATTTGGTCCATGCCTTTTATTGTAATTTTAAAACAATTTTGTTATGATTTTAATTGGTAACTTCGCAGGAAATTGTACACTTCAGGTTAAATAGAATAAACCTGATGATTATATTTTATAAATCACTCGGTGACTTAAAATTACTTTTTTATCACTTATTTTTTCTTTTTTTTTTATGTACCGTCTAGATTAATGTTTGACTACATTCCACCTGATAGGAAGCCAAAATGTCGAAAAGCCATAGGTGGTAAAGTGCATTAACCTAGCAACCTATTCACTCTTCTCTTGAAGACAGCCACATTGTATTGGGACGGAAATACCGACGCAGGCAAGCTGTTCCAGTCCTTCGCTGTATGAATTAAAAAAGACTAGCAATTCTCCCCTGTGTTCAAGGCTGTGGAGGTTGGCTTCTACCAATTCGGGATCGCTTTGCTCGACTCTCAATTGAGTCCAGAACCGCGAGATGAAACTTTGCGGTACCAGCGAATATGTGACCACAGTACTCCACATACGACCGGACCTGTGCTTTGTATAATACAAGAAGCTGTCTCCGTGTAAAGTACTGACGGACCTTCGCAAGAACGGTAAGTTTTCTTGCAGCTGCTCTTGCTCTGGACTCAATTCATCGACCAAAGTTGAGGTTCGAGGAAATCTCTAAGCCTAACAACTGAAGCCGGTCACTGAATACCAAAGATACATTCTGGAAAGTAGGAGCCCAGGTGAAAGGGCTCCTTTTGGCAGTGAACAGACACGTCTGCGTTTTGGTGGCGTTGAATTTGGCAAGATTGGCATTGCCCCATGCGGAGACTGTCTGGAGTTTGTCACTCAAACGTAGCATGCCATGCCATGCCTTCTCTTTCTGGCTGTTTTGGATCTCTACTAGCCTGACAACTCGGCAGGTATCTTTCTACAACTGTGCTGTCGTCTGCATACCCATAGATAGCGGGCTTCAGCAGATCGGTAATGTGCAGCCACGCGAATACATAAAAATACAAGTTGAAAGCTGGGCGCATCGATCGTGATTGACACTCCGTAGGAGCTCGCGGGGCAACCGTAGCGGGCGAGGAGACCAGCGAACCGGTCCACACATTTGCGCCCTCGTCCAGCGAGAAAAATAGACGGCCAAGTATCTACTTATAAAAATGTTCGCATGTGGATAGTTATAAATTTTAACCTAACCAAAAAAATATTTATATATACTAAAAATATAAACTAAAATTTATTAATGTAAAAAAAATATTATATTAATAATAGAGCAATATTCCACAACTTCATTATTAAATGAGTTGTTTAATCCTAGCATTATGACAATAATAATCATAACAAATTATTATAAAATTAAAACTAGAAGTTTTAATTTTATAATAATTTGTTATGATTATTATTGCACCGAACTAAACTGGCATAGTATTAAATGAATATAAAGGGTTTTACTAAAACATTTCAAGAATTTCTTTCTTGAAAACATGAGACTAAAATTCAACATTTTAACGAAATTATAACGATACTGATTACAATTGGAGAGCCACAAAGTCGAAATTGAAATCCGATTGTTTTAAATCAAGCAGTAAAAATTATTTAGAGTATTTTTGAGTTCGTTAAAACTTTCTTTACTTTACACGCGGTTATTGTAATATTAAATATATCAAAAGAAAGTTTTGTTATGTTTTAATTTTTGTGATTTATAATATTAATATTACAATTAAGTAGGTTAAAATTATTGGGTGAAGGAAAAGCTACTAGTAGCAGTTTTTTTTACTCCTATACGATATACCGATAGATGATATATATTTTTACATAATGATAACGGCAAGACTCTCGATTCTTACAATATTAAACCTCAAACTTATTGTAATTGTTTATTTTAATACTTTGTTACTTTGTACTCCAAAATATAATGTACTATTTCTGCTCTTCGTTTCTTACTTGCACCAAAGTGTGTGAAAATGTTCAGTCGATCTCAAGCAGACAGACTGCTTCAATCTTATTTTACAATCCACGTCTTAGTGAAATGTCAGGTTTTTATTCTCTCCAATTCTTATCATAGGTCACTGGAAAGTGATGCGACACTCCGGGTAATACATATGATGAATTTTACGATCCACAGAAATAAAAATATTATACGAGTATATTTCTGTGGATTGTAAAATGAGATTAAAGTTTTTAGTTATCTCGAGTTTTATACATATAATAGTTTTTTGAGCTTCTGACTGGATTACAAATACAATTATACTAATATAAGATTGTCACAACAGTGTTTTATATATGACATCGTTTTGTTTTTATACATTATGCATTGTTTATAATGTATTAAATTCATACTAATAGATTAATAATTATATACAAGTACACATGCATACATATGTGAGACTTAAACTAATAGCAGTACAATATATTTTCGTTTTGTAAACCAATATAATTTCTTAGGTAAATTGAAGCAAGTATTATTATTTATTTTTTTAAAGTTAAATTAATTAAATTATTATTCGGGTATTTTTTAACTAACTTTAGTTACTTAGTTAGTTAGTTTACTTAAAAAATATACCTTTTTGTTCTATTTTATTATCGTAGTGGTTGTTAGCGTCGCTGGTTATACCGATGTAGCTAATGCTACTGGCGTAAGTATTTTCATGTAATGCTAATAAATGAATAATATTTCATACTTAGCCTGCCTTAACGTTACCTTGTTAACATATAAAAATTATAGAAGACCGATGAATTTAATATGACAGCTAATAATATTCAGTCTGTTATTCTGAGTAGTATAAACAGTACTAGAAGAACCAACGCTCTGAATAATAACCATCTCGGAGAAACACTTCCTACACTGTCGCTTTTCATAATATACTCAAGTACTATAAATATTTTTGTATCAACATAGAATTATACAAGTACACATGCATACATATGTGAGACTTAAACTAATAGCAGTACAATATATTTTCGTTTTGTAAACCAATATAATTTCTTAGGTAAATTGAAGCAAGTATTATATTCCCCAGTATTTAAAAAAAACATTTCAAATATAAACACAACGGTCTGCCAGAAGTAAGTGCGCGTTAGAATGAATTTGCAATAACAATAACAATAAAATAAACGGGGAATGATAAAAAGAGTCATCCATTAGCTACTCGCATTGTTTTACCAACAAAAGTTAATAATTAATTAACTTGCTCTGAAAACTAATGAATAACTTAAATATCCTATAAATATTGTACATTGTTCTTAGTTTTATAATATATGATGTAATTATTTACATTATTTTATTTCGAAGACAACCAACAATTGCTTTGGCATAGTTTTTAATTAAAATGTGAAAAAGTATTTAACATACATTTTCAATGACTTTGAATTTAATATCATACGGTATAACTTTATTTCAGCGGTATACAGTGAATTTGGAATACGTATACTGATTTTTGTAGAATTCAAGCCGCCCCCAAAGCTAGGTCTCAATTTGTAACTAACATCCGTAACATAAACATATTTCAAACAATAAGTATATGGTGAAAATATATTACAACTATTATTACAACAGTTTGTCAGTAATCAACTTATATTATGCGAACACGACTCTGAGATAGTCGCTGTAATCTGTTCTGTAACTTGTAATCCGCTACAGTGGTTCCGCGGCACTTACGCCTCTAATCCCGGGTATTTTTTAACTAACTTTAGTTACTTAGTTAGTTAGTTTACTTAAAAAATATACCTTTTTGTTCAAACTAATTAACTAAATTTGGAACAATAACTTAAAACAATTCTCAGACAACATACCAACGCTTGGTTCTAACGAAGCAACAAGACGGTTACTTCGAGAACGGTACTGCTTCAAGGTACTCAAACTCTTTAAAGGTATGGATTTCTTTTCTTATAATGCTTTAATTCAATAACTTTAATGCAAATCTAACCTTATTTTCGGTAGACAAAGTTGTAACAATTAACGGTGCGGGTAAGTTCTAGAGTAACTGCAAGAGAATATTCACTTAGCGTTAACTTCGATAAGCAAAGAGCAGGAACATAAACTAAAACGTAAAAGGAAGTCAGACTCAGATTTATCTCGTGTTGATGTAGACGATGTAAGAACTTTCTAAGATTTATTAATTTATAACTATTGATTTTATTATAAATATATATATTATTTAGAATTATATTATTTTATTTTAAGAACGAGAATGTTAGTAGTAGCACAAAAACAGTAAAAAATACTCTTATTTGTAGTTATAGTTAAATATAAATATACTGTATTACTTAGGCTTTAATATCCTCACTTATACAAACCATACATTATCGGAGATCGGTGTGATCGGTGATCTAAGCACTTGGTAAATTCAAACAGAATTTAATAATCATGTATTTGATTCAACAATACATGTTTTTCAGTACAAGTAACTTTTTATTAAATACTCAATTACTTATTAAATATTAGTAATATGTTCAAAGGTACACAGTATTCTACTTACAAAAATAAATAAATATCGATTTATGCTACAATAACATTAACTGGGACTTTCCTAAAATAATAAGCAATCTGACAAATGCGCTGCAGACTGCTACATAGTTTTTTAAATTAAAACAAAAGTTTACAGTTTTATTGCAAAATGAATGAGAGTGCTTTACATTCCCGCTTCAAAATATTTAACTTTTGCATGTTGTATGTTTTAATTCTTTACCGTATTAACCCATATGTATGTAGTACGGTAAATGTTTGTCTGAATAAAACAAAAGCTCTATTTAGCGTGTGGAGGACATAACAACAGCAGAATGCAGAAATTAATCTTACTTAAATAACCGACACTGAATATATTAAAAATGCATTTTAAAGTGACGTATTGTTTCAACGTAAAGTTATCTTTACCTTACGTTATCTTTAACTTACGTTACAATTGTGCCATACTTTTTATTTTATCGAAAGTGAAAGATCAAATTATGAAATCACAACAGACCACAAATAAAAATACATAATAAAACGATAAAACTCTGTGTCTGCAGAAAATAAACATGAACATGAATAAATGAGTATGACATTATCAAGTTGAACTAATTGCCTTCTTAACAAGGTAACGTTAAGGCAGGCTAAGTATGAAATATTATTCATTTATTAGCATTACATGAAAATACTTACGCCAGTAGCATTAGCTACATCGGTATAACCAGCGACGCTAACAACCACTACGATAATAAAATATATGATAGACTCATACTCGTATGTCCTTTGGAAACTTCGGACTCTCTTTTATGGCATAATAAATTTCTGTTTATTTTTAAGGTACACTACATTAAACACTTATACTTAAACACTACAACTTAGTATTAATCTCGAGTTTTGTTTGTGTTTGGACCCAGTTTTTTGGTTGTAATACTGTTTGTACAGCAGATGTATTTTTTCTTTCAGAATAAATAAAAGTTTAATTTTTGATTGATTATTATGATTCGATTCGATTGTATGAGCTGCAGCAGCATAAATTATATATGAATAACATTATTTCAGTTTATTTAACACACGGAGAAAAATAAATAATTATTTATTCGTTATTTGTTTCAACTATCACTATATACTTTAAACAACTTCCCATAAACTCTACTACATAAACACTCTTCCAAAATATATACATCTATTTTTAGCGTCTCTCTGTGATAAAAACTATGCCTTTCAAACTATTGACACGATTTAGTGCAATATATATTTGTCCTTTTACAAAAGTTTTTTTACCAATATCAATTACAACTCTTTCGAGGGTGATACCGAGCAGTTTGTGAACTGTGACCGCCTAGCTTAGCATTGTTCTGGTGTATCTTTTTTTAAGTTATGCAGCGGTGAAGGTACTTATGTATTGTTTTAAAATGATCATATATGTATTGTATTGTTAAAACACGAATACATATATAATTATTCCTATTCCATTGACCCTATTGGCTGTTATAAAATCTTGCTCAGAAAACCGGATACCAACGACCGACCTTGTCACGGATTTTCAAACAAAATTTAATCGCCATCGAAAAACAACTGGAACTGAAATTGAAACCAATTATCGTTCTCGCGTTCGAATATCGACAGTTAGTAACAGGTGCAAATAACAGAGCAATCAATGGTTAAGAGACAGTAGCCTTTTTATAGATATTGTGGCTTCTAACAATTAAATAAAAATCTGCGTTCTATTAACTTGAGTTGTACAAATTTTATTGGTATTATGAGAAGTAAAAATAAATGATGAAATATATGTACAACTAGTAAGTACAAAACCTCCACAAAAAGTAATAAACATGTTTTGTCTAAGTAGTTTATTATTTCTCAAATCGCTAACATCTTGAACCTTATAACTGTGTGTCGTCAGTAACGAATAAATTACGATTGGCACTGTTAGCGGAGTCATAAGTGGTCGCCAGTAGTCGGATTGAATGGCTACCATGTTCTACACCGTTTCTTACTCTAACACTAAGTGGTAAGTACGAGTACTTTGGGTCTTATAATTCAATTAGTAGCTACTCGTAATTTCAACATTGTAGTTTCTGCTTTTCGAAATTTTATTAATAGAAAGATTTAGTAATAGAAATGTCGTTTAAATTTAATTTATAATGTTATAATGAGAAGACTAATATCATACTAAAACTCTTACAAAAAATATTATAAATTGCCTTTAAAATATAACAAATAACCATTATGCTTTTTTGCCATGTTTTGATCACTAATAACGTGTCCAGCAATATTAAAAGCGTATGGAGTTCCTGAAATGGCTATTATTATTGTAATCCCTGTAAGATTACATTGAACTACATGAGTTTGTATTAAATATTACCATCCAGTTATCTTTAATTGCAGATACAAGATATAAAGTTTGAATAATGAAACACACTTAATTGGTTTAGTTAAATCACATGCGGGAGTAAATTCAGTATTCTATATACAAGAAAACCTTTTAATTAATGAAATATAGTGATTGCTAATTATTATTACATTTCATTCTATTAGCGATAGCTTAAGATATGTTTACTTTATAAAAAGTTGGTTTCAATAACTTAATTATATTATTAATATTCTTAAGGTTTATTAACAGTGATCCATTAAAACCAAATAAACGTTGATATTTCGTCTTTGTAACAGTGTCACCTTCAGATATAAACAAATAATATTTAAACAAAGCTCATTACGAATACGATCTTGTTTTTAACATTGATTAGTTATAGCAATCTTAGACAATAACAGCCCACTTTGAAAACATTATTTCTCGAGAAACTGTTAAATCATTACTTCTTATATTGAAATTCTTTTACTTTGATCGAAGTTATTCGGCATCACTAACGAGTATTTGTCTTTGTTTATATTATTGTGTAATGTGAAGAAAATTTCCAGTTATATTAAATCAGAACTAGGTTAATCAAAATTTTGTTTAAATTGGACCATTTGTACAAGAAATATACTTTTATTAATAAACTATTTCCAAGTACCAACCAAGTACCTTTACTTTTTTTCTTGAAACTTTCTTTTTTATATTAATAATGTGATATTATTAGAAATTTAACTAATAAAACAATATTACACAATTTTAAAAAGATTTAAAAACTAAAGAAATTTAAATTATTTTATTTATTTATTTATTTATTTATGCACCATAAAAAAAAATACAAGAAAAAAGACAATTATAAAAGACATACACATAGGATTAACTTATCTCTACAAAGAGATCTCTTCCAGCTACCCTTAGATTGTTGGACAGAAGGTTTAAGAGGGCAGAGAATGGTACATAGGTATGTTATAATAATATACATAATAATAATACTATATAAAATATGATACATACATATACATTTATGCCTACATAAATTAAAAAGAACATACATATAATAATACTATATAAAATTAGATACGTACATATACATTTATACCTACATAAATTAAGAAGTACATACATATAATAATAACATATAGAAATACATATATCTATTGTACATTATAATTTAATCGTGTGAGAGATAGTAGTGCTTTAATTTACGTTTAAATGCCAAGACAGAACGACTGGATGTTATACTGGTTGGTAAGGAATTCCATAACCGCGCTGCTTGTATAGTAAAAGATTTGGAATAAAAGTGCGATTTATAAGAGGGAATATCAAAGGTTTTTACTATAACACAGGAGCGTTTAGGACGACTACTAGGAATTGCAAGATGGAACCGTTGATGAAGATAGGAGGGAGCTGAGTTGGAGAAGAGATTATACAGCGCGGTTAGGACGTGCATATTCCGGCGAAGGCGGATTGGGAGCCACTTAAGCTGATGTCGGAAGACTGAAACATGGTCAAACTTGCGTAATCCAAAAATAAAGCGGATACACAAGTTTTGAAGGCGATCTAATTTGTTAAGCAGCTCCTCAGATACATCCAGATAGCAAACGTCAGCATAGTCGAGAAGGGGTAATAAAAGAGATTGCGCTAGGAGGATTTTAGTACGCATTGGTAGGAAATTCTGTAAACGTTTAAGAGAGTGAATAGACATGTAAATGCGCTTGCTGATATCATTAACTTGCGCCGTCCACGATAAAAATTTGTCAAAAGTCAATCCTAAATTCTTAACTTCATCAGAAAAAGGTATAATTGATTCATCGTATAAAATATTAGTGAGGTTATTAATAATAATCTTATTTCTAAAATGTCTACTACCTATAATAATGGCTTGCTATTTCTTGGGATTCACAAGAAGCCCAAAAGACGCAGTCCATTCCTTTATTAAATTTAAGTTATAATTAATCTGATTAATATTTATATTTAAATCTTCAAATGATGAATGTCTATAAAGTTGCAAATCGTCAGCATATAGATGGTAGGAACATGAAAGAATTTTTGTGATTTCATTAATAAAAATGGAGAAAAGTAGAGGAGATAAAACGCCGCCCTGAGGAACGCCAGCAGAGAGTTCAGCCCATTCAGAAGACGAATCATCAGAACAGGTAATCTGTCGACGTCCATACAGGTAAGTACGAAACCATTCAATTACGGGTGGAGATATGTTAAGACTGCGCATGATCCCTAGCAATATATCAAAATCCACAGTGTTGAAAGCATTACTAAAATCTAATAGAACAAGGATAGTAAGGTTTTGGTTGTCCATAGCGTATCTGATATCCTCAGTAACCTTAAGCAAGGCGGAGGATGTGCTGTGTGCAGTACGAAAACCGGATTGGAAAGGACTAAGGAGCTTGTTAATGTTTAAAAAAGATGTTAGTTGTTTGGATATAACGCTTTCTAGGACTTTGGATAAGAAAGGAAGTATAGATATCGGACGAAAGTGGGAGGGAGAACTTGGATTATTGTTTTTAGGTAGAGGAAGTATATGTGCTAATTTCCAAGGAGAAGGAAAGGAATTGGTTGTTAACGAAAAGTTTAAAATGTGTGTTATAACAGCCAATATAATGTCAAGAAGCGGAATTAACATGTCTCGACTAATGTTGTCCTCACCCACTACTCGGGAGCTGATACTAACTATAGCTGTCTTAACATCACACTCCGTAACTTCAGCGAAGGTAAAACTGTCACAGATAGGTGGAGTGATATTATTTAATTTAGTAAGAACTGAGGTTTTTTTACATTATCTATAATAAGTGGCGGTGTCGAAAAATAATTATTAAGAGAATTTAAATTAATACAAGTATTTGAAGAAGGCCGAGATTTACCCACACCTAGTGACTGAAAAAATCTCCACAATTGTGGAGGAGTAGACTTATTAGCACAAGAGAAAATATAACGGCGTTTGGCGTCTCTACACAATCTATTGCAACGATTGCGCAACTTTTTATAAGTAGCAAAGTTATCATTATTTGGGAACTTCTTGTAATGTGACTTGGCTTTATTGCGTTTGTTCATCGCGCTCTTTATATCGGCGGTTAGCCACGGTGCAGGATAGTGCTTAACTTTGATCTTTTTGATGGGGGCATGGGAATCATATAAGAACGTGATAAAAGAGTTAAATAATTCTACTTTTATGTCTATTGTAGGAGCGTTCAATACACTGGACCAATCAATGTTTCTAGCGTCAGAAAGTAAATTGGCCCAATTTATCGATTTGAAATTACGCCTTAGAATAACCTTACCTTTACGTTTGGGAGTAGAAAGATTATAGCGGAGAAATAAAAGATCATGATATGAGAAAGGAGCATTTAGTTGCCCGTGAGATAGCACGTTGTTGGATGTAAAGACCATAATTAAGTCGAGAAGAGATGGTTCAGAGTGCGGTGAAAAATGTGTTTCAGAAAGAGGAAGAATAGAAATATTGAAGGAGTCAAGTAAAGATTTGAGTTTATTAGATCTATAGTTATTTTTAACAAGACATGTATTTAGGTCACCCATGATAACAGCATGCTCATAAGAAGGTAAGAAATTATGCAATAGTAATTCAAGGTCATTGAAGTAGTCAATAGTGGAGGAGGGGCTGTACATAACGCCAAGAAGTAATCTTGAGTGATGAAGTACTACTTCAATGAGAAGGTATTCTAATTGTGTGGAATCTGAGGTAGGTGACGAGCTAATAGTTTTAAAGGAAATGTGATTTTTCAAGTATATGCACACGCCACCACCACGCTTTTCTAGGCGATCATTGCGTACCAATGTGAAATTAGGTAAACTGTAAAGAGAGGAAGAAAGGGAAGGTTTTAGCCATGATTCGGAAACAAGAATACAATCGACTTGGACGTTACTAAATGTTGCAAGTAAATCAGAGTAATGAGCCGGTATGCTTTGAGCATTAATATGAACAATATTAAAGCTAGTTCCGTCAGAGAAGATAGACTGAAGTCTGGCATCTAATGGAATGAATTCATCGTCAGATGAAGGGTTACTTGAAGCACTGTAAAATTCATCAGAGGAAGATGAAGGCAAACAAATATTATTAAAATTAAAAATCGCATCTGTCATAGTAGAATATATACAATAAAAAAAAATAAAAATAACAATAACAAAAAAAAATATATATATATTTATATATATATACAAATAATATAATTAATAGATTCAATTTATTAATATAATATAATTATATAAAATATAAAAAGACTAACTATTAAAATCCCACACTCACTGGCATAGTAATAAAATATTTTTACAAAAAGTAATCAAAATTATAAACAAAAAAAAAAAAACATAAATATAATAATAATAAATGGTAACACTGAACCGGTTTTTAAACGAGTGACAGGTCTCGTATAACATAACTGTCAAGTCTAAATATAGTATTGTCAAGTAGACATTAAAGTATATTTACAAATATTAACTAAAAGTTTCAAGTACAATTAATAAAAGAATACCCAACTTAAAATTAAAAAGTGAACTTGAAGATTGAAAATTGATATTAGATAAAATAAAAGGAAAATAAATTAACTGCATACCGGCCAACACAATGAAATATTTAAAATCATTAAGAAAAGCAATGAAAATGTATACAAAACTATGTAAAAAAAAAATTTAAACAATAAAACTACTTAACTACTTTTTGGGCACACGTCGGGGTCTCGTCTTATGTTCCTGCGCGGTATCAAGTGAAGAAGAAGTAGCCATTAGAGTTTGCAGCTCCTTCATATTTTGGATTCTCTTGCGGCTCTTGTCTGGCAAGGAAACAATGATAATACCGTCAGCAGTCCAACAGCTTCTGATACCGAAGTGCCGTCTTGCTTCCGCAAAGACCTCCTGTCTGGGTTTTGTTAAAAACTCAGAAATTGTAACTCCGGAACCTTTTAGAGAAGTTTTTGAATTCCAGACTTCAGATCTCTGCTTTAAGGTAGTGAACCGTACAAGAATTGGCCTGGGTTTTTCTTTCTTCACACCCAAACGATGACAAATATCAATGTGGGAGATTTTAAAGCAACTCAAATTTAAGTTTTTTATGACATCATTGACGGCCATCACAGCGTTCTCATTAGTGGTTTCAGTGATGCCATGAAATAGGAGAACCTTTCGGCGATAGAATACCTCATGCCTATCAAAACCGGCAGAGAGCAGCTGTAATTGGTTTTGTAACATGGAGAGCGCCTTCCAAACCAGGTCTTTAAAGATGGAATAGTCATGGGCCAGTGCAGAAATATCACTAAAAGTGTTGTTCTGAGGTTGCTGTTTATTAGTGACAAGTGATTGTGTGAGTGCTTTATCAAAGCTATCCATTCTGGACTCAAACATTTTTATTATGTCATCCATGTTCTTTGTCACTTGACTATGTAGATCCATTGTAGTTTTAGTTAATAAAGAAGATTACTGGGAGAAAGTTGTGTTTTATTGCCAGGTAGTGTAGAATTAGTTTAATATTTAATAATAATACATAAAGAGACTGTTAATCATAAATAAACGAATTTTTAATAATTAAGTAAAGATAGCTAAAAATTTTGATGTTCATGTACTCACATCTACCCGCAAAAAAAAAAACAAAAAAAAAAAAAATTACCATTCTTTTCACGAGGCGAAGTGTCTTATGTCAAAGTTATCTAGGTCTTCCGTAATGAGTTTTTTATGTGCTGTTTCCAGAAAACTAATTAGTTTTTTATTACGGCAATCTTCTTAAAGTCAATCACTTCTATGATATTAATATCAGAAAGTCTTAAATTTTACTTTTTATATACTTTTGACTCTTAAAATATATTTTAAATTATAATTAGCACATTTAAAGCTTTAAATGTAAATCGGAAATGTAATTTTCTTTTATTTTATTAAGAGAGCAGATGTTTCGTGAGCTGTCAATGTTATTAAGAAGTTCTCAAACACAGTAGCTAACGTCCTCTATTCGCTCTTTTCAACACTCTAGTACATCTTCAGTTCCCTGCTAACACTTGCGAGACACCCATTTCTATCTGTTTATTTATATTAGTTTCATAAATTGATGTATAATAAGATTAGTATGTGGATATTATAAGAGAAGAAGACAATCCAAGAACGGTTGGATGGACTAGGAAAGACAATGAAATGGCCACCGACATAGTGTATAAGAAATACGACGAACCCAAATAATTTTGACAAGGAGAACTAGATAACGATGAGTGTATCAAATTCATTATGTAGTATTTTACATTAGTATCACCTATTCAAGGATAGCGACATCGTAATTGGTATATCTTGCATGTGATAGAATAGATATTAATAGATGTATTAATATAAAAAATATAAGTTTAAAATGAAGCTAAGATTATATATGAATAATTAACTTATATTATTAATCAACCGGCTGTAACATTCTGAGTATAATCATCAGTTATTCTGCAGTCTTCAAAATTATAATATAAAAATAAATAAAAAACAAGTGACAGTGAAAGTTATCATAACTTGGTACGAGTAAAGAGACTACAAGTACAGTCACGTGCAATGAAAAGTATACACATTTTCAAATAAATATTAACGCTGAAAATTAAAAAAAAAATCAAAAATGTATACATTATTGTGAGAAAGTCTGGTGGTTATATAGTATGAATTGTTAGGTGGCTACTTTTTTTAAAATTTTACTACCTGCGACTGCCGCGCTTCAGCACCATTGTGTGTTTTGAGATGTTTAATAAACCAGGTTCGTCTTTTGTAAATTTTCCCGCACGTAAGGCATTTCAATTTCGTTTTCGCGCCGTTTTCGCCGTTAACATCAACCGATGGACAGTTCTTCCACCCCTTTTTTCGGACTCTCTCAGGGGTATTTTTCTTATTTGGACTTTTAGCCTTAAACGAAAATATATGTCAAAAAGATGTACATGATGTACAGATGTACAAAAGTAAAAATACATACCTTTTTCAAACATTTGAGGTCTCAATTGGCAGCTTACTTTATTCTAAACAACTGACGTATGGTTGGCCGCTAACCGCGCTTCGAAAACTTTTAAACGTAGACATTTTTAAAAATGTACACAAATAGGAAAAGCATTGTTGTTGATTTTTATATATTTTTTTAAAGGATGTAAGATTTATCTCAAAGAGCTTAAACCTTTTACAAAGACAAACATCTCCTTTCTAATTTAAATAATTCATTATTTGTAGTAAAGTAAGTATGTAGACATAAAAATCTAAACACGATAACTAAAATAAAACATAACAGCCAAATTTCTAAACAACGATGTCTATTTTATTATATTCTTTTTTTTTTGCTGTCGCTAAGAACCATAGTATGTTATAAAAAACTGTGACTTCATGAACATATAATAGCTTGACATCACTTAACTTTGTAGTTGTAGTTGTGGTGTTTTGCCCTGTCTTAGCATTATAAGTTAAGTTTTCTAGCATTACAACAATAATAATCAAAATAAATTATTATAAAATTAATACTTCTCGCACCAAACTAAACTCAGATAATATTAAATGAATATAAAGGGTTTTACTAAAACATTTCATGGATTTATTTCTTGAAAACATTAAACAAAAAATTATTATTTTAACTAAATTATAATGGTAGCGACTACAATTGGAGAGCCACAAAGTCGAAACTGAAGTACGATGGTTTTAAATCAAGTAGGAAAAATTACTTTGACTAATTTTGAGTTCGTTAAAATTCTTTTTACTCATCTTCACGTCTAGAGTTAACTCGCGGTTTTGGTAACAAGATAAAACAAATATATAAGAAGAAGGTCATGTTACACGTTACATGTTACAATTACATAGCTTCAAATTATTGCTGAAAAATAGTTGCTAGTAGCAGTTTTTTTATTGCTAGACGATATATCGATAGATGATATATATTTTTACATAATGATAACGGCTAGAATCTCGATTCTTATATTTAACCTCAAACCTATTGTAATTGTATATTTTAATACATTCTTACTTTGTACTCCAAAATATAATATATTTCTGCTCGTCGTTTCTTACTTGCACCACAGCGTGTGAGAATGTTCCGTCGGTCTCAAGCAGACAGACTGCTTCAATCTTATTTTACAATCCACGTCTTAGTGAAATGTCACGTTTTTATTACCTCAAATTCTTATCATAGGTCACTGGAGAGTGATGCGACACTCCGGGTAATACATATAAAGAATTTTACGATCCACAGAAATATTATATATTTCTTTAATAAAATTCTATTATATTTTTCGACATTAAAGCTTTTACTTATCACGAAGATAATATCAATGTAATTTATTACTGCCCGCGGTTTTGTCTGTTTAGGTATAAATGTTGAGTGTTTGGCCGAATTACAAATACAATTAATCTAATATATATGATTGTTATAACAGTATTTTATATATAACATAATATGTTATATTCATACTGATACATATAATAATTATAAAAGGCTAATGAATATAATATATGACAGTTAATATTAACTGGTATGTTATTCCGAGTAGGATAAACAGTACTAGAATAATTAACGCTTTGAATAATAACTATCTTGGAGAAGTAGTTCCTACATTGTCTCTTCTCAAAATATACTCAAGCACTTTACATATTTTTATATACACATAGAAATATACATATCAGTACACATGCATACATACATAAGACTTAAACTAATAGCAGTACAATAGTATTTTAAAAAACATTTCGATTATAAATACAGGCTCCCAGAAGAAAGTGCGCAGTTAGAATGAATTTGCAATAAACGAGGAATGATAAAATGAGCCATCCATTAGCCACTCGCATTGTTTTCAAAACAAAAGATAATAATGAATTAACTTGCTCTGAAAACTAATGAATAACTTTAATATCCTATAAATATTGTATACTGTTCTTGGTTTTATAAAATATGATGTCATTATTTTATTTCGGAGACAACCAACAATTACTTTGACATAGTTTTAAATTTAAAAGTCAAAGTAAAAAAGTATTAAATATACATTTTCAATGCTTTAATATTTAATATCATACGGTATAATATTATTTCAGTAAAGCGGTACATATAGAATTTAATATGTATACTGATTTTCGTAGAATTCAAACCGTCCCTAGAACTAGGTCTTAGTTTGCAAATAACATCCGTAATATAAACATATTTCAAACAAAAAGTATACCTTTAAAGTGTGTTACAACCATTACAACAGTTTGTCAGTAATCAAGTTATATTATGCGAATAGTACTCTGAGAAAGTCGCTGTAATCTGTAATCCACTACAGTAGTTCCGCGGCAGTAACACCTCTAATCCCGGCTATTTTCAGCTAGTTAAACGCAGAAAATTAACAAATTAGTAATTTAGAATTATAATACACAGAGACCATTAAGCGGACATTTTTTTATTTGATATATAAATCATTATGTAATGTTTTAGTCTACATTATAAAAAAGTACATATTACTTATGTTTGGAGTTTAACTCAAAACAACTAAAGCAGTTTACTTAAAAATAACACCTATTTGTTCAAACCAACTAACCAACTTTGGAACGATAACTTTAAACAATTCTCAAACACAACAGACCAACGCCCGCTCCTAACGAAGCAAGAGACAGTTAGATCGAGAACAAAACTGCATCAGGGTATTCATACTGTTTAAATATGTGGTTTTATTTCCTTACAATATTTTACAATATAAAAAGATCCTAACTATTGTAATTTAAAATGCAAAATTTATTTAATGTAGAAATAATAACTTAGATAACAGAAATGTGCTCTTGCTGATAATAGATATTCTTGGTACGTTAATTTATATAATACTGTTAAAAGTATATTATTTAAAAAATTCAATAACTTTATTGAAAATCTAACCTTATATTCTCGGTAGACAAAGTTATAATAATTAACAGAGCGGGTAAGTTCCAGAGTAAATGCAAGAGAATATTCAATTAGCGTTAACTTCGATCAGACTTATTGATTTATAATTATTGGTTTATTAATTATATATGTTGTTCAACACTCTGTCATTTTATTTTAATCCGTGAATGTTAGTAGTAGCACTAAAACAGTGAATACTCTTATTTGTTGTTATAGTTACATATATACGTACAATACGTAAGCTTTAACGTCCTCGCTAATGTAATGTAACGTGTCTCCGAGAATGTAAGTTACATTCTCTGGTTCAGACTGGTTTCTAAGCACTTGGTAAATGCAAACAGAATTTTATAATCATCAATTCAATAATACATGTTTTTTTAGTACAAGTAACTTATTTTTAAATACTAAATTACTTATTAAACATTAGTGATGTGTTCAAAGATATGCAGTATTTTAGGCACAGAGTCATTAATATTATAGTATGAGTTATTTCCCTAATTATATTTTCGCAAATTACTATTTACATTCAAACATAAACATACCATTTTATCTATTTAAGGTAAAACGGAGATATCGGCTATTAATTTATAATTTGCGATAAAGATATTGTCCGACGTAATGAAGCATTATGTTGCTTTCAAAGAAACGAATCCCTGGGATAAAGGAAACTTAGAAAGAATAGATATTAAACGTTTAAATATCAGTATATTCGTTTTTAATAGTTTGTAGGTATGTTGGTCTATAATGAGAAATAAGGGTATCATGGAGAAAGTCGTTACAAGAATAAAAATACAAATCTATACCGAATATTATGAAACGTAAAACTTATAACTTGGACCACACATAAAAATACACTTTTCATTTTAAAACGCTTTCGTTGTACGAATATTATTCATTTTACTTATTCAATCAGATTTTAATGCTGTATTTAAATAACTGATGCATTAAATTTATTAATAAATAAAACTAGAGGAACCAATAGTAGAATTAAAACTGAAATCCTTTTTTTATTAAATAAAATATCGAAATATAAGGAAAGATATGTTACGTATATTATTTCTGTATTCTTCAAGGAATGTCGACATTAGTCATACATATTAGTGTACTTTATCTTTTATCAAGTATAGTTCTATTGCGAGATGGATTTTATGTTTTTCATAGTTAATCCTATTTATTTATGTTTTAATTTAACTATTAACTTATTATACATTGCGACAAAATATTTACTTGCAAAATAAATTGGGATTCAGCATTTAAAGGTTTTTTATAATATGGTCAGAAAAGAAGGAAAATTAAATAAAAAATGAAACACAAGAAAATAAAAATGTAATTAATAACATTAATAATTATTTCTATTTGAAACTTCATAATTTTGAGACAACCGATTTTGTGGAAATCTGAATAATTGGTAATGATTTATTATTACGTCGTTTAAGTGGATTGTAAGTTCTGATGAAATAAGGATATTTGTATTTGAAGTTTCTGAGGACATCAATTAAGATTAAACAAAAAGTTTTTTAATATACACCATAGAAAATTTGTTAGCAGAAAGTAAAAAAGTTACAGAGATAAGACTCATTTTTTGAACCTTAAGTAAATAAATTACAAACCAAAGACACATACTAAGCAAAAAGAGTTTTATTTTATTCTAAAGCAAGACTAATTAATATATTCAGCAGCTGTAGACGCAACATCGGGTTACAATTGCAATAATAATTGGCGCGGAATGTTTTATCCTTATGTAAGCGCTCGTTCATTAATATTCCACCCGCGGCGCTCGTATGTATCAGACTCGAGTTTCAAAGATGTAATCGTTTTTGCGACAGTTTAAATTTAAAATTTATTTTTGATGTAATCGCACTTTAATGTTTATTTTATTGTTGAATTTTATAGAATTAAAATTAAAATCTTAAATTTTATAATATATTTGTAAACATGTCGAGATTTTTAATATTTTTTGTTAATAAATTAATTTAAGTAAAGTTATAAAAAGTTTAATCAAATAACGACAAATAAAAATATTAATTAATAACGAAATATATATTTTTAAAGATAAACTATAAGGGGTTAACTTGGTATTAAATTGTGCAGTTTGTGAACAGTGGCAGCCTGGTTTCAACATTTATATTTTTGTTTGAATTAATATGTTAGGTAATTTTTGTAAGGAAAATAATTAAAAGAGAAAATAAGTATTCTATTCATTCTTTATATTTACAGAGCTATGTTGATATGTACACACCACCTTATACTAAATTTATAATCACTGCAAATAAAAATGTATTTTACAATCGTTTTTATAATTTGAAATATAATTATACATGTAGTAACAAAACTTTTTGAGTCTATGATATTTGAGAAGGAATTATGATATTTTGTTATAATTTTAATAAAAACATAATACCTAAATTTTATTGACAAATTTACATTATGAAGTTAAAACACAAATTTATTAAAACTGAAAGGACGAAGTTTCAGAGTAACAGCAAGAGTATATTATACCATAAAAGGTGTAAAACTCGCAATGTATGTTGTTTCTTTTAATTCTTTATCGTGTGAACCCGAGTGTATGTAATGAAATAAATGTTTGTCTGAGTAAAATAAAAGCTCATTTTAGTGTGCTGTGGGTATAACAACAGCACAATGGAGAATCTAATCTTAAATAACCGACAACGGATATGTTAAACTCAGTAAAACATTCCAGTCTAAGATATGTTAGTATTAACTGTCATATTGTTTCAACGTAAAGCTATATTCATCTCACGTTCTTACTTAAGTTACACTTGTGCTATAGTTTTTTTCTTTTTGAAAGAACATTAAATAATAAATGAAATGTTTTAATTTTATAATTAATGCAATGCGTCCGCAGAAAATAAACATGTGATTAAATGAAGTTGACATTATCAAGTTTAACAAATTAACTTCTCAACAACGCGTCGCTAAGTATGAAATACTATTCATTTATTAGAATTACAAGGAAATTAATTGCGCCAGTAGCAGTACCTACATCAGGAAAGTCAGCAACGTCAGCAACCTCGGCGACCATAAAATATATGATAAACACACTTTTATTCTTTATTATCCTGTATGATGTTTCTGTTTATTTTTATATATGTTTTATATCGATGCCAAGAGGTTGTTCTGTTTATTAAAATTAGCAGAAAAATAATAAAAACTAAAACAGAAGAAAAGCAAATATCATATAAAAAGACATTCGCAATAATTCGTAAGTTGAGAAATTTATCAGCTTGTTTTTTACATAGTGTTTTTAAATCATTAATATTCAGTTGACTCTTTATTTTTAAATCTGCAAAAATAAATGATGCTTTTATATGAAAGTTATTTAAAGCATAAAAATACATTGTAAAATTTCTTTTGACAGCCTTTTTTTTAAGAAAAACCAATACTATTTTCGAAATAAAAAAAAATAGGAAATTAAACGTATATACAAAGTTTATAAAAATTTATAATTGCATTTCGTTATAAGTATAATTAGTAGCTAGAGAATGTAGACATCGATTTAATTTATAAATTGGCACATAGTGTTTTACTGTCAGCGTTCATTTATTATTATTCTATCCGCGGTGCTCGTACGTATTAGACTCGTGTTTCAGACATGTTTACTTTAGTGTGTCAGTTTTATTTCAGCCTGGTTTTTCGATTGTACTTTTATTGGGTTGAATGTTAACTTATTCTTTGTAAGTTACAAAACCTCAATTTGAATATAATTTTAACGTTATTTGACTAGTTAAATTAAATATATTATCACACTAAAGATTTTAAATATTATAAATTTAATATTTAGATGTTCTGATTCTTTTAATATTGGCGATAGCCGCTAGAAAAGTGCACTCGTTTTTTTGTAATCTGCAATTATTATTTAATTTTATTAATAATAAGCGCAGTAAATATAATAAACAAAGGAACTAAAGTTTTAAATACTGTCCCTGTCAGCAGTCTCTCCTACAATAATATTCACTAGAACACTGATAAATATAATTCCTCTACTGAACTTTCACTTCCGTAAGATGAATACGTTTTTGTTACCAATTGGCGTTATGGAAGAAATTAAGGATTACATTCAAAAGCTAACACAGCACTTCAATATAAAAATAGCAGAATTTCAACAAAATAATACCGGCAAGAAGCCCAACGACCCATATAGCAGCACAGTCAGTCGAACGAATGAGTGATGAAAGAATGGTAAAAAAGATTTATAAAGGAAAAGTGAGCGGTAAGAGAGACAGGGGGAGGCCTCGAGTTATCTTCGAAAACACAGTAGCTATAATACTGGAGGAAGGTCACGTAAAAAGCATGAGGACCCCCCCGAGGGCATGTATGAAGAAGTTAATGTCTGTGGTCGAGGCGAAAGAGGTATGCAGGGACCGTAGCATTTGGCGGTCCGTTATCTCTGGCTACCCCACAAGGGATATGGCGTAAAGGTAAATAAATAAATAAATAAATAAATAATACTTAGCTCGCCTTCGTCACGTCTGTCTGTTTGTGGCGATCAAATCTTGCAATCGAAATTTCACCCACTTTCCCACTAGCTAGAGCGCTGAAATTTTCAGGATCGCTCAGAAGTCGATGACAATGCAATATTCAAGCATAAAAAAAATCTATAAAGTAGAAAAAAATTCAATAATTAAAAAAAATTAAAAACCCACGTTTTACAAATGCACTTAAAAGAAGAAAATAATTTTTCCCTATGGCTGTTGCCTTAATTTGTGTCACTCGTAATCTTGTACTTAGCTGAAGACTTCGTCTGTTTATTCTTACGCAGCACATCGATTTTAATGCTATATAATGGTTATTGTTTTGTCTATAAAAATAGTTTAACATTTATGTTCCATAAATCAGCTTATATTAAGCATTACAAACACCATAGACGAGTTAGCTACAGGTACTGTAACTTTTGAATAATGATAAGTAATATATAAAATGTTTATGTCTTTGCTGGAAATGATAACAAAATACTTTTAATCTTTAGACAATTAGGTATAAATATTATATCAAAATGAATTTAAAATATTTCACAACACTTGATATACCCAAATTAGTTTGACAACAACTTTTAAACCTAATGGATGGATACGAGTGCGTCTTTTATTTAGTAATCCTAAAAAATTATGTTTTTATAAAAAAGCTGACAGATCTCTTGTATATAAAGCTTTTAGGAAGATGCCACTCCATCTACAATATTATTTGACAATGTATGATAATTATTAATATGCCTTTTAAATTTATTTTTATTAAAAAAATGTTTTTTCAAACTAAGGATTTTTCTGTCTATTATTTTTTATATAAAATATACCTAAAACATGATCGAATCTAGACTCTATTATACATCTTTACCAATTATTTCGATTTCGTAAATAGTATTGAATCTCTTAAAATTATAAAGTTCGAAATGGAAAAAGAAGTCTTTCTAATTAAATTCTTGTTTTCTTGTATTTATTTTTTTCTCACCTTCGAAGCCCTATAATGAGAAAAGTTTAAAGTCGCGATGGAGCTTTATGCTCTAGTTCTTTACAAACTAATTAATATTGTAAGTAAATGTTTTATAGCAATGTATATTGCTTTAAGTCATAAATAAATAGGAGTTTCTAACAAAATCATAAAATCCACCTCACAATTTCCACTCCACTTCACAAATCCACTCGAATTTTTTTTGAGTACACAGAAAAATAACTATATGTTGTATATTTTTTACGGTATATTTATATGTTATTTATTAAAAAAGAGTTCTAAGCATTTTGATATTAAATATTCCTTAAGTTTAATTTAATAATGCGTTTTTATCATCAGTCATTAAATAAAGCATTAAAATCGTTTTCCTTATAATGCTAACTGAATAAGCAATATGATAATATTCGTACAATGAAAGCGTTTTAAAATGAAAAGTGTGTTTTTATGTGTTGTTCAAGTTATAAGTTTTACGTTTCATAATATTCATAATATTACGTTTCATACTAGAAAACTATAACCAATGAGTTTCTATTATACTGATATTTAAAAGTCCAATATATATTTTCTTAAGTTTCCATTATACTAGGGATTCATTTCTTTGAAAGCAACATAATGCTTCATTACGTCGGACTGTATCTTCATTTAAAATTATAAATAAATAGTCTATAGCTCAGTTTTATCTTAAATCGATAATATATGTTGTTTACGTTTAAAAGTGTAATAGAAGTTTGCAAAATTATAATTGGTTTAGTAATTTATAGTTAAAGTGACGTTTGTTGTGCTTATTTGGTTATTTAACATCGTCAAGTTCATACTTAAAGCAAACCCCGTTTGACTACGTTAATGGTAATTTTATGCTCACGCACATTTTAATCATAAGTATTAACTGTCTCATTTTGAATTTTATTTGCGTATTATTTTGTTTTAATTTATTTGTGTTAGTACGATTGTTTAGTTAAAAATCTTTTTTCTGTGTGTCATGGTTATTGTTTTGAAATAATGATATTTGTTGTTTTCTCTGTCATTGTATGCTGTCTAGTATTTGAACTTGACACTAAGATGTGAATATTCCGAATTTAGTATCTCTTACCTAGTTTTACGGATAAATACCGTAAGATGTATCGAATTTTGTATTAAAATTATAAATAATCTTGGTGTTATACTATATTACCTTAAAATATTTTTTTGTGAGAAAAAAAGGTATATTTGAAGCAAACATATACACTACTTTGTTACACTACTTCCATTTAGTCCATAGAAACGATTATAGGGCTATGTGTGTTTTGTAATACGAAATAGTTTTAGCGACATCATAAAAATAAATCTTTTTTCCAAAAGCCTTTGTAAGCACGTAAAGATCACATGTGCCAAATATAACATTATAATATTCAGATTATGTTCCATTACTGTAAGACAAAATTAGTTCAAAATAATACTATTATTTTAAAAACGTGAATATAAATGTGTCTATGTAATATAATATGCATATGCAACATAATATAATAAATGGATAAACAAAAATTGTTGAAAGGTTTGTCAAGCAAAATTAGTACAGCAACACGGCTGAATCTGAGTAAGACTTCCTTTTGCGTTTGCTAGTTTATGTTCCTGCTCTTTGCTCATCTGAGTTAACGCTAATTAAATATTCTCTTGCAATTACTCTGGAACAACCGCTCCGTTAATTACTATAACTTTGTCTACTGAGAATAAGATTTTCAATAAAGCTATTGAATTTATAAAATAATATACTTTTAACAATACATTTTAAATTAATGTTCCAAGATTATCTATTATCTGCAAGTGTACATTTCTGTTATCTAAGTTATATAGTTAAATTATTGTACAGTCACGTGCAATGAAAAGTATACACGGGCAGATTTTCAAATAAATATTCACTCTGAAAATTTCAAAAACAAGTAGCCACTTAACAATTCATACTATATAACAACCAGAGTTTCTCACAATAATGTATACATTTTTTATTTTTTTTTTGAAGTTTTCGGCGTGAATATTTATTTGAAAATCTGCCCGTGTATACTTTTCATTGCACGTGATTGTACAATAATTATTAAATTATTGTAAAACAATTTAATCCCAGTGTAGTTGTTTAAAATATGATTACATTTCGGAATGTATTTGTAAACTAAGACCTGCCTCTAGGAGCTGTTTTGAATTCAGTAAACATCACTAGATATTTTTCAAATTCTATATGTACTGCTGAAATATTGCTATACCATATGATATCGATGACTAAGACATTGAAAATAAATATTTGATACTGTTTCACTTTTAAATTATAAACTATGTCCAATTAATTGTTGGTTGTCGTTGAAACAAAAATATTATAAATAAAAAAAATATTTTTATAAGAAATTAAAAATATTTCTACAGTTTTCAGAGCAAGTTATTAATTATTAACTTTTGTTGGTGAGTGAGTAATGAATGGCTCTTTTAATCATTCCTTGTTTATTGCAAATTCATTCTAATTGCATACTTTCTTATTAAAGACTGTTGTTACTCGTATTTATATTCAAAATGTATTTTAAGAAAAGTGGAGCAAAATATATAAAACATTTTTGGTCATATTATTTATATCTAAGAATAAATATTTTTTTCTATGCATTTCAATGTTATTATTTTTAAACTAGCAGTGGTACTTTGCTAAGTAAAAATACTTGCTTCAGTTTACCTGAGAAACTGTTTTGGTTTATGACAGGCAAATATATTTTATTAATTTTAGTTTCACTAGACAACAAAAATTAAGATTAAAGAAAAATTTATTTAAATAAGTTCATAAAAAATTTGTTAGCAGAAAATAAAATAGTTACAAAGAATACATTGTAACTCATTTTTTGAAAGACATATACTAAGCAAAAACACTTTCATTTTATTCTAAATCAAGACTAATTAATACATTCAGCAGCTGTAGACGCAACATCGGGTTAAATTTGCTATAATAATTGGCACGGAATGTTTTATCCTTATGTAAGCGCTCGTTCATTAATATTCCACCCGCGACGCTCGCATGTATCAGACTAGACTTTCAGAAATGTAAACGTTTTTGCGACACTTTTAATTTTTATTTATTTTTTATGAAATTGCACCTCGACTTGAATGTTTATTTTAATGCTGAGTTTTGTATAATTAAAATTAAAATCATACATTTTAGAATACATTTGTAAACAAGTCGAGATTTTTAATATTTTTTGTTACGAAATTAATTTAAGTAAAATTATTAAAAGTTTAATCAAATAACGACAACATAAAAACATTAATTAACTAAATATATATTTTTAAAGATAAATTGTAAGGAGTCAACTTGGTATTAAATTGTGCAGTTTGTGAATAGTGGCAGCCTGGTTTCGACATTTATATTTTTGTTTGAATTAATGTGTTAGGTAATTTTTGTAAGGAAAATAATTAAAAGAGAAAATAAGTAGTCTATTTATTCTTTATATGTACAGAGCTATGCTTATATATATACACTACCTTAGACTAAATTTATAATTACTACAAATAAAAATGTATTTTAAATCGTTTTTATAATTTTAAATATAACTTATACATGTAGTAACAAAACTTTTTGAGTCATGGTTGAAAAGTTAGATCCTAAGTCGTAAAATTATTTTGTAGATTGGAACTGGAATTGTAGTAATGTTAACTTTAAACAGCAACTCGCTTTTGGTCATCACTTCAATATATTTACTAATATTAAAAATTGTCTGGAGAGATAAATCATCCGAGACAAATCTGTTAAGTACATATATGTTACGTATATGTATTAACATCATATATACTATTTTTTATATTTTTATAGTGTCTTATATATATTTATCAAAAAACTATAAAAATAATAAAATTGAAAAAGTTAAACTTACATTGTTAACTCGATCAAAGATAACTTTTAACGATTTTTAAGTCTTAACGAATTAAAAGACACTGATACCTTAAGAACTAATCGCTTCAGGGTGCTTATTACATTACAAATATTAAACAATTATAATAACAAAATAAACAATTACAAAAACAATCTAGTAAGGAAAGATATTTTAAAAGGAATTATAATCATGATACTTTGGTATAATTTTAATAAATACATAATATAATTCACTGAATACCATAATTTTATTGACAAATTTACAGGATGAAGTTGAAACCCAACTTTATTAAAACTGAAAGGACGAAGTTTCAGAGTAATTGCAAGATTATATTCTACTAGAGGTGTAACACTCGCAATGTATGTTATTTGTTTTAATTCTTTATCGTGTGAACCCGAGTGTATGTAAAGTAATAAATGTTTGTCTGAGTAAAATAAAAGCTCATTTTAGTGTGCTGTGGGTATAACAACAGCACAATGGAGAAGATTTAATATTTAAATGTTCTGATTCTCTTAATATTGGCAGTAGGTGCTAGACAAGTGTACACGTTTTAATATTTCTCTGCAATTATTATTAAATTTTATTAATAGGAAGTGCAATATATGTCATAAACAAATGAACTAAAGTTTTAAATACTGTCCCTGCCAGCAGTATCTCCTACAATAATATTAACTAGAACACTGACAAATACAACTCATCTACTTGACTTTCACTTCCGTAAGAAGAATACGTTTCTGTTACCACTGAGCATTGTCGAAGTAATTAAGGATTCCATTCAAGAGCTAACTAAGAACTTCATTCTATGAATGGCAGAATTTCAATAAAATTTAAATTCCTTAATACCGGCAAGACGCTCAACGTCCCATATAGCAACACAGTCTATAGGCTAGAATTTGCTGACCTTGAGCCTTGAGACCCTCAAAGAAAGGGAGATTCACCTTTATAACTAGTTTGGTATGAAGATAGTGTTTCCCAGAACTTTAGCTATTATTGTAGTTGTGTATCATAAGTCTATTTTTGTATATGTGCGATTAGTTGATTACAGTATCGCTAAAGGCTTTTTGCGGTATATTTTAATATATATTGTTGATAATTTATTTATATGTATTCTAGTACACCTCAATTAATTTCACTTTTAAAAAAAACAATCACAGAATAATGTAATGGTTGTTATTAGAAACTTCACAAAAATAACAAATTACACTAATTCTTTAAATAAAAAATAACTTCAATACATTCAAACCGATAATAAGAAAATGAATTTACAATTTAAAAACACAAAGTCTAATCACGTACAAAAATATCACTAAACACGCGATACAAAATAACGACAACCGAACGAGTCGAGAGTGACGCAAAAAGTGAGCCCGAGCATCTACCCACACTGGCTTATATTCAATTCTTCAACGGTTGGTCTGAATTATCTTCTACACGGCCTCTCCTGACAGGAGACCGTCCTCGGACTCCCTTTTCTTTATTTCAAGAGTGGCATAGAAAGCAAAGTCCCAGACTCTGCTGAAGGCAAGTCGCAATCTTGAAGTTCTTGGACTTCTAGATCGGTAGTAGCCTGTAGATGCTGCTGATCTCCAGATGACCCCGCTTCTGGCTCTAAGCAGTCTGTTTCTGTTTCTGTGTCTGCACCTACATGAAAAAAAATATAAAGCAAACACTATAAAGGACAAATCAAAATGTATACAACGATACACAACCCGCAAATAAGACGCGTCCGCCCTATCAACAAGCAATGTAACGCTGCTTTAGTGATTAAGCTATAGGCACGACGTTAGCATTCACTTAATCACGGGCACAAGTCAGAGGCACTACGTGAAGCTATAACTTTGCCTGGCACAAGTCAGAGGCACGACGTGAAGCAATAACTTGGCATAGCAATTGTTAGCCAGAAGCACGACGTGAGGCTAAAACTAACAATTGTTAACCAGAAAGGAAGCACTACGTGAAGCTATTATCTGGTACACTAACTACCAAGTAACGGTCTGCAGCCCGCACTTGCGTTAGACTCACTTTCAAAATAAGCAGCACAAACTTCAGGTGTCCATTCTCCACGCCATGGGATCATATACTCGGCTGCGGCTTGCGTTAATTTCCCGTAGGACCCTGCCAAAAGTTGCAGTTCATAGCGCCCATGGGGGAGAACCTTTAGAACTCGGTAAGGACCCCGCATTCCGGAGTCCAGTTTCCCCGTTGACTGCGCTTGCTTTCTTACAAAAACCAAGGAATTTAACTCATAAAGACGGGCAGGTCTCCTGCCTTGATTAACGTAAGAATCTTGGTCCTGTTGATTTTGTCTCAGTCGCTCTGACGCTCGTTGGCGGGTCAGCTCTCTTAGAGCCTCGCGATTTGGACTAGAGCCTTCCAGTGCCACATCTCGTACCAGACTTCGAATAAGAGGTGTCGCCGCGTCAATACCCACCAACAGGTTGAGTGCTGAACGCTGTGTTGTCCGATGTCGGGTGATATTTAACACCAGCTGAAGCTTCCAAGTGACGCTAGGCCACCTCTGTTGACGGTAGTTAACCTCAATGCGGATCATATTCAAGATTGTCCTGCAATAACGCTCGACCTGTCCGTTAGATTGATGCATCTCGGGAGTAATCAAATGTACATCAGTTCCCATATTTTTAACCCAGTCGAGAAAACTAACACTTTGAAACATTCGTCCCCTGTCAGCAATAATTAGTTTCGGAGACCCAAATAAAAAAATGGCATTAGTAACATGACGCTTTAATTCCTCAGAGTCTTGCCTATACATTGGGTAAAGTAAACAGAATTTAGAAAATGCATCCACTATTACAAGAATGTATCGGTAACCATCTACTTCGGGAAGTGGACCCATCACGTCCATATGAATGGTGTTAAAAGGTACATCGGGTTTCTCCCATGAATGAATAAGTTGTAACGGCTCTCGTTGTACTTTCTTTTGAGAAATACACACTAAACAGTGTAACACATATTTTCGAACAAAAACACGTAACTCTGGAAACCAAAAATGCTTTAAGAGCAAATCAATTGTTTTGTCCACACCAGGATGATCGTGTTCGTCATGAAACACTCGAAGTAAACTTAACCTATGCCCCCTAGGTATATAACACAAATATCTGACGGACTCACCAGTAGGTGTATACTTGTAGTAAAGTATGTCATTTTTAACAAAGTAACGGCTAGCGTCTAACTGACCATCATTCAGTTTCTGAATGAGGTTCCGAGTTTCCTCGTCTGAACCCTGAGCAATCTGTGCCCAATTCAGAGGCTTCTGGACCGAACACACATTGACAGGATTTCGACTTAAATAATCGGCGTGAGACATTTGAGTACCCTTACGATAGTCTAACTCAAAGTCAAAATCCTGCAGGTATATCCACCACCGAGCTACCCTAGGAAGTAAATCTTTTTTCCGTTGGGTTAACTTCAGTGCATTGCAATCGGTGACTACCGTGAAGTGTACACCCTCAAGATAATGACGAAAGTGCTGTAGCACTTTAACTACCGCCAGTGTTTCCAACTCATAGGAGTGGTACTTACCTTCAGCACCCTGCGTTAACTTACTGAAGTAAGCAACTACTCGCTTATGACCACCTTCGTGTATCTGTAAAAATATACCACCATAGCCGATGGAACTGGCATCTGTATGTACTTCGATTGGTAAGGATGGATCATAAACAGCAAGCACCGGTTCACTGGTTAAACACTGAATAATTACCTCACGAGCAGTCTGCTGTTCTGGTCCCCACCTAAATGGGACACCTTTACGTGTCAATGCAGCGATACAAGCAGTTTTTTGAGCAAAGTTAGGTATGTATCGCCGAAAATAGCTGGCTAAGCCCATGAACTGGCGAACCTGTTTAATATTTTTGGGATCTTCAGCCCCTGTTAAAGCTCTTACCTTTTCACTGCTCGGCCGTACCTGTCCTTCACTAATACTGCGACCTAAATATTCTATTGAACTGGAAAGAAATGAACATTTCTTTAAGTTGATTGAAAATCCCGCATTTGTTAGCGTATCGAGTACCTTATGCAAAAGGGTCAATCCGCTGTCTATTGACGCGCTCATAATTAAAATATCATCGATATATACCAGGATATCACCAGATTCTATGAACGATCTTAATGTTTTTGAAATTATCCGCTGATACACCACGGGAGCATTAGCTAAACCATACGGCATTTTTAAATACTCATAATGGCCTTCGGGTGTGACAAAGCCAGTAAAGGGTACCGAAGATTTTTGCAAGGGTATTTGGTGATATTAAAAAGATATTAAAAACTTTGAAAATGTCTCTACTATTATCAACAACCGTTGAAGCTCATTACCAACAAGAGGTGTGTTTACAGGGATAGATACATTTGACTGAACAGTCATCACTCTATTTACATTGAAGTTTCTAGTCAAAATCTGCTTGTCACGCGTGCGAATATAACTAACGCCTTCTCTATTAAGTACATCCGTACCTACAATGACCGGGGTATTCATATACTCGGTGTCAACTATATAAAAGTCAACATCAAGAGACAAGCCGTCAAATTCAATTAGTAAGGTTACATAAGAAGTACTCTCAATCTCCTGACTACCTAAACCCTTGAGTATACGAAATGTAGGCTTATGCGCGCAACTAAAATGTTTTAATAAGTGAAACGAGATTAATGATATCGTTGAACCACTATCTATCAAAACATCGACAGGTACGCCTTGAATAACGGCAACTATTACATCACTATTGTAGGTAACCTCCTGTTTTCGGCAAAATTGACATTATTTTTATTACGTGATTCCGACTTTAACTTAGCAAAACAATTCTCGGTTTTATGACCGGACTTTTTGCAAAACGTACATGTATCGGGTTTTGTAGGAACAAAAACAGGCTTAGAGATCAAATTATCTTGGTTTTGAGGGCGCTCGTTTGAATTCGACTTGAACTTCTTACATACAGCCTGAGTATGCCCTGGCTGACCACACGAAAAACACTTACCCGATTCAAAATGTCGTTTTCTTTGATTAGGATACCGTGATTTACTTTTATTTAGGTACGAACCGCTAGACCTAACTGGAACCGAATTAACCCCAGACGTGGAAGGTTTAACATAATTAGAAAAGAAATCTACGAGATCGTTTGGAGATAGTTTGGCATTTGTAGCACATGCCTTAATATGGGGGTCGTTAATACCGCGAATCACAATGGCTGTAATCAATTCATCGCTTAGTCCCCTTACAATTCGCAAACGAAGAAGTGACCGGCGAGCATAATCGGCGTACGAAACGTAATTATCCGAATTAGTGCTCATTACGTCAAACAAAATATTGGCGACGTCAGGAACTTTTGGACACAAAGGCTTAAACTCCCTCTTAAAATTGGACCAACTACGTTCGGCGGTCACCCACTCACTTAACCATGACTTAGCGTCCCCCTTAAGGCAGTTACCGATTCGTGAAAGACATTCGTAATCGTTCCAGTTATTCAGCGATTTGGCACGTTCCACCTCTTCGCACCAATCATCGATATTCTGTAAATTTGGATCAAAATTAGAAATGTAACAGTTTGTATTTAAAGAACTATTGGTATTAATTGCGCGGATAGCATCTACAATACGGTCAGTAAACGTCGACGGAACACTTATATGAGTGGTATTACGCTCCGAGTCTAAATCTGGTACAGACAGTGCTTCCGGGGCACCTCGCGACGGCGGAGGGATCGACGGAGTCATAGACTGTTGATCCCTATGCGTAGACAATCCAAAACCTTTAACTAAGGAGGTCGCGTCGCGTTCAATCGGTTCGTGACGTGGTACTGGTGAAAGCACGGGCCTCACTTCACACTGCACCGGTGGCGGTGTATTTCGCGCAGCTACCTGATTCTCAATAGATCGGAGACGATCTAACATTGTTTCCATATCGCGCCTTAATTGACCGTTTGAGGAACGATCGCGATGTCTACTACGTCGATCATCATGACTTCTCCTGCGACTTTCACGTTTACGATAATTACGATCAGACATTATACACAATGTAGTTATATCGAAAACTGAATAAAATAAAAATCACGAATTGATAGTTAACAAAAAGAAACCGTAAAATTTTAACGTAAGCAGAATCAGAACGGACGAGCAGGATAGGATCACGATAATCCCATCCCACTTCTGATCTAGTACACCTCAATTAATTTCACTTTTAAAAAAAACAATCACAGAATAATGTAATGGTTGTTATTAGAAACTTCACAAAAATAACAAATTACACTAATTCTTTAAATAAAAAATAACTTCAATACATTCAAACCGATAATAAGAAAATGAATTTACAATTTAAAAACACAAAGTCTAATCACGTACAAAAATATCACTAAACACGCGATACAAAATAACGACAACCGAACGAGTCGAGAGTGACGCAAAAAGTGAACCCGAGCATCTACCCGCACTGGCTTATATTCAATTCTTCAACGGTTGGTCTGAATTATCTTCTACAGTATATTATACGTGTAAAGTTATTTTTAAGTAGGTTTATTTATTTCTGTATGTTAACGAAACCTACTGCTACAATTTTAAATGAATTTCAACATTAACACTGGTCGCCTGGAAGAAATCGCCTTTCGCATTTCCATCATTTTCTATTTTTCTTTTTGATGTTATATTTTTTTACTTATTTCTATGATTTGTGTGGTGTGCAATGAAATATAAATATATTAATTAATTAAAAACTCCAAGGTCCATCAAAATATACGAAAAATCATTTTCTAAGAATTGTCTTATTGTAGCTACTGTACAAAATAGATTCTCTATTCGTAAATTTGTATTGTTATTGTATTTGTCAAATATTCATTATTTACTTCGGTTCTATAATTAAACATAAAAAAGCAATAAAAATAAAAATCTTTCATTCGACCCTATTTTAAACTCCCTTGTACAATCCGCTTTTCTCTTCATTCTAATATCAAGTATCAGGTTGTGTATAATATACGAGTTAATAGTATGAAAAGTAATTGGGGAAATATTCTTTATGTATTATTTAAGTACGTTAAACATTAAAGGTGATTATTTAATATAATTTTGAATTCAGAAAATAGAAAAAGATATATTATACTCGTAAATATAAAATGTGATTTTGCTGTTGATTATTTTGCACAGCGATTTTGATGCTATATAGTGGTTATTGTTTTGTCTATAAGATTTTTTTAACTTTTATATTCTATAAATCAGCTTATATTGAGCCTTATAAATACCATCGAATTAAATATGAATACTGTAACTTTTTAATAATGATACGTAATATATTAAATATTTTTCTATACTTGAAACCATAATAAAATACTTTTAATCTTTAAACAAAAAGTTGTATTAAGTTTATGTCAAAATAAATTAAAAATATTTTATACAACTTGACATACCCAAGTTACCTTAACTAGAATTTTTATATTTAAGACTACAAACGTAATGGATGGATGGATATAAAAGTGAGTCTTATTTTTCAATTATTTAGTAACCCTAAAAATATCATGTTATTATAAAAAATCAGACAGACCTCCTCCTGAATATAAAGTAGCTTTTAGGAAGACACCACTCAATGTACAATATTATTTGACGACTCACGATGTATCGTTTAAACTTATTTTGAGTAAAAAAAATCTTTTTCTTTTTCAATATAAGGGCTTTTCTGCCTATTATTTTTCATACAAAAAATATCTAATACACGAATTGAACCAAGACCTATCACAATATATTACCAATTATTCAGATTTCGTAAACAGTATTGAATATCTTAAAATTATAAAATTCGAAATGGAAAAAGAAGTATTTTTAATAAAATTCTTGTTTTCTTGTATTTATTTTTTTCTCACCTTCAAGGTTCTATAATGAGGAAAGTTTAATGTCGCGATGGAGTCTTATGCTCTAGTTCGTTACAGACTAATTAGTATTGGAAGTAAATATTTTGTAGCAATGCATATTGCTTTAAGTCATAAATAAATAGGACTTCCTAAGAAAATCAACCTCACAATAGAACAATAGTTGATAAAAGATAAAAGTTTTTGACGTACACAGAAAAATTTATGTTGGATACTTTTTGGGGTATATTTATATAATACTTATTAAAAAAGAGTTCTAAGCATTTAGATACAATTATTCCTTAAATTTAATTTAATAATTTGTTCAAATCATCAATCATTTAAATAAAGCATTGAAATCGTTTTACTCATAATGCTAACTGAATAAACAAAATGATAATATTCGTACAACGAAAGCGTTTTAAACTTGAAAGTGTGTTTTTATGTGTGGTTCAAGTTATAAGTTTAATATTTCATAATATTCAGTAAAGAAATGTATTTTTATTTTTGTACCCAGTTTCGTCATGATATTCTCATCAGAAACCAACTCATACCAAAAAACTATAACGAATTAGTTTCTAATATACTGATATTTAACCGTCCAATGTATATTCTCTTCAGTTTCTTTATACTAGGGAATCGTTTCCTTGAAAGCAACGTAATGGTTGATTATATCAGATAATATCTTCATCGAAAATTATAAATCAATACCCTATATATAGCTCAATTTTACTTAAAATCGAAAAAATTGCTTGTTTACGTTTAAAAATGTAATAGAAGTCTAGCAATTTTCGAAATTATATTAGGTGTAGTAATTTATACCCAAAGTGGCTTTTGTTATGCTTATTTGGTTATTTAATATCGTCAAGTTCATACTTAAAGCAAAACCCATTTGATTACGTTAATGGTAATTTTATGCTCACGCACGCATTTTAATCAAATATTTACTCTCTCATTTTGAATTTTATTTGCGTATTACTTTGTTTTCATTTATTTCTAGAGATTTTTATATAAACAAATTAACTAAAAATCTTTTTTTAAGTGTCAAGGTCATTGATTTGGAATCATGATTTTTGTTGTTTTCTCTATTGTTTACATTGTCCATAACTGCAACTATATAGTACTAAACAAAACAGATCAATAACTAGAATTTGAACTGCTAATTAGTTTTAACATTATTTTTAGTGGTATTATTTTTAAGTAAACTAATTTAGTTTCTTTGAGTTTAACTAGATACACTAGTAATATGTCACTTTTTTAAAATAATTTTACTAAAACTTTACATAATGGTTTGTATATGAAATAAAAAATGTTTAATTAACAGTATCTGTGTTGTTTGGTCATTCTAAATTATACTTTGTTAATTTTCTGCACTTAAATTACTCAAAGTACCCGGGATTAAAGGCGTAAGTGCCGCGGAATCACTGTATCGGATTACAAGTTACAGAACAGATTACAGCGACTATCTAAGAGTCGTGTTCGCATAATATAACTTGATTGCTGACAAACTATTGAAATCATTGTTTTAATATACATCAATCATAGTCTCCTTGTTTGAAATATGATTATAATTCGTTTGTTATGTGCAAACTAAGACCTGACTCTGGGGACTGTTTAAATTTCACAAAAATGTGTATATATTTTCAGATTCTCTATTTACTGCTATGCTAAAATAAATCTATTCCATATAGTATTAAAGACGAAGGCATTAAAAATGTAAGTTTGGTACTGTTTCACTTTTAAATTAAAAACAATGTCAAAGTAATTGTTATTTTTATCTGAAACAAAAATGTTTATAGGAAATTAAAATTATTCTATAGTTTTCAAAGCAAGTTAATTAATTATTATCTTTTGTTGGTAAAACAATGCGAGTGGCTAATGAATGGCTCTTTTTATCATTCCTCGTTTATTGCAAATTCATTCTAAGGTGCACTTTCTTCTGGGAGACTGTTGTATTTATATTCGAAATGTATTTTTAGAAAACTGGGGCAAAATATATAAAACCTTTTTGTCATATTATTTATTTCTAAGAATAAATGTTTTTGTTATTGCTATTTAATATTATCATTTTTAAACTAGCAGTGGTACTGTGCTAAGGAAAAAATACTTCCTTCAATTTACCTCAGAAACTGTTTTGGTTTATAAAAGGAAAATATATTTTATTGATTTTAGTTTCACTCTTGGTACATCGCATCTCTAGTACGTATGTTTACTAACATGTATAAATGTATGTTTATGTCAAAATATGTACCTATATAGGTACTGGAGTGTATCATGAGAAGCGACAGTCTAAGCTCTCTGGTGTGACTTCTATATTTATCGTAAATATAACAAAACACACAAACACAAGTTTTACTATAAAAGGTTAAAATTGTCTGTCATTGTGATAAAATTATCTTAATCGGTTTAGTACTTTCAAAAAACATATCATGCGTATAATAAGAGTATAGATTTATTTTAACGTTTTTTTTTATATGTTATCCACACAAGTACTATTATATAATTACAATAAATAGTCGTAATAATATATCATTGTAGGAATTGCTTCTCTGAGATAGTCATTATTCAGAGCGGTGGTTGTTCTAGTACCGTTTATCTTACTCAGAATAACAGACAAGTTATTATTAGCTGTCATAGAATATTCATTGGCCTCCTTTAATTATTATAAATATTTATTTACGAACATTTTATGATACATTATACATATATACACATCACATATGATATGAACTTGAGGTAATAAAAACCTAACATTTCACTAAAACGTGGATTGTAAAACAAGAGTGAAGCAGTCTGTTTGCTTGGGACCCTTGAAACATGGTTTGGTGCAAGTAAAAAACGAAGAGCAGAAATATATTATATATTGGAGGTCAAAGTAACAAAGTGCTAAAATAAGCAATTACAATTGATTTGATGTTTCAAATTATAGAATCGAGAGTCAAGTCGTTATCGTATGTAAAAAATATGTCTCTCGAAATTTTAAAATAAAATCTTCGTATTATACAGCAATTTATTTCATTGTCAGAAATAACTGTAATAAAATAATTGTCATATCCTATTACAAAACCGCGCGAAGTCTGGACGTGAATACAATTTAATGAGGATAAGTAAAGAGAGTTTTCACCAAACTCAAAAGTACTTCCAGTAACTCTTCCTCCTTGATTTAAAAAGATCGGAATTCAGTTTCTGGTTTGTGGCTTTCCAATTGTACTCGCCATCTTTTTAATTTCGTTAAAATATTGAATATGAGTCTACTGTTTTCAAACAGTCCTTGAAATGTTTTAGTAAACATTTAATATTATCTCAATTAGTTAGTTGGTGTTAGAAGTACTCAGTTTATAATAGTTTGTTTTGATTATTATTATTTTAATGTTAAAATTATTATTTTACAATATCTGCAATTTCGTATTTAATCAAAACTTTTAACTTCACACAAAATTATAACAGAAAATCATTTTAAGCTATAGCGAAAATTTAATTCGCTTGTTTATGTCTAACGCACGGTGTTTTAATCTTTAGAGCTATTTCTCGTCAAGCGGGATTTTGGTTTGTGTATTAGTATTAGTTCTATAAGAACCGACGTGTTCGAGGATGGTATTTATTAATATATTTACTTTGACTCTCTTTGTATACCTTTATCATAAAATCGCTTGCTTGCTTGTTATTATTTATTATATGAACGAGTGTTTTGAAGTAGATATTAGTTCATATAATAATGCTAGGATTAGATAATTGGTGTTGTAATGAAGTTAAGTGAAATTAAGAAATTATGTGATCATGATACATTATCCATTATGTGATCATTATACATTTTTAAAATATAATACGATAAATTTTGTGTTAAAAAAAAATTAAACATCTGATTTTTGAATAAACAACTTAATTTAGATTTTTGGTTTTTATGTTTTATTTTATAATATTTATTCGAGTTTTGGCTTTTATAAGTGATAACTTAATTTACAAAGTACAAACATTTAAAAGATTTAGTAACAAATTCTTATAACTGTTTAAATGTTATTCATAAAAAACAACAACAATACCATTCCTATTTATGTCCAGTTTAAAAATGTCCACGTTTGAATGTTTTCGAAGCGAGGTTTGTGGCCGAACATGAGTAAATTTTTTTAAGCTAACGTTTGTTGCAAATTAAGACCAATCAAAACATTTTAAAAATATATATATATGTTAGAAAAGGCAAAGAAAAAAGGCCAACGTTTAATAAAATGAAGTTTTGATAGTTTTTGTGTTCTTTTAAAAACTTCGGTACTCCTGAAGTATTGTTATTGAAAATATAATTTCAATTAGACAAGCGAGACCGTTACTATTTCATGAAATGTATAAAAAAAAATGTATAAAAAATAGAAATGTATAAAATTTTCTTCTATAGAAAAATTCAGATATTGCTGTAAGTGAGCAAGACATTGTAATTGTATCGAGAGTAACCGGATACAATACTTCTTTGTAAAGAACTATCTGTTTATCTTTAGATGTTTACTCTGCTGGTCATTATTGATTTTTATCAAATCCCGTTAACGATGTTGACAAAATGTATTTATATAGTTCATCGCTAATATTTAATGTCCAAAAACATAATAATACTAGTTTTAAGATGGTATTAATAAAAAAGTTATATTATATATATATATATATATATATCATAATTTAATTTCCGCTATTGTACAAAAATACAAATTAAACTCTAACTCAAATACCATATAACGACATACAAGTCAAATGGTAAAATCAAAATCATTCAAATTGCGTTGACTCTTGAAATCAAAGAAATCGCAAAGTAACTCTATGAAGGCCTTGTAGGGTGCTCAACAAGCAATAATAATACGTCGCAGAACATCGTTGACGGGAAAAGTGAATTTGCAGCCTTCCGCTACAGATTTTCGACATAAAATGCCATAATGCTTGTGTTTTTGAAATCATGTTCATACTCACATTGAAATTGGATTTATTAGCAATTTTACTGTAAGAATGGAAAGATTTTGTGCTACACGATTCTCTAATTCACATTGTATAAAATGCTCGAATATCATATGAGTAATACAATTTAACAGTGAACTATCACGATAAAGAATTTTGTAAATACTCTCATCAAATACTTATATAATTGGACTATATTATATAAGAAATTGAACAAATTTTGAACTTTTTATTCCAAATATTTAAAAAAGTTACATTTCGAAATATATTCAATAAATACCTACAAATATAAATAATTCATCTGTGAGTGTAAGTAAATCGGATATGAAATTAATATTTTAAAACTTAATTTTTAATTTAATTAGGATTTCTGTAAAAATATATGCACAAAATTTATATTAAATAAAAAAAGAATTGCATAATATATATTTGATGTAAAATATTTTTTTAATTTACTATACTAACCGAAACAAATCCGATTGAATCATAAATTTGAACCATTTCAGTTGACTGTTCTCGCCGGTAAAATTTTACTAATAAACTTCGGGAGTCAATAAAAGAAACGCGACAGGCAAGGAATTTGAGCTCTCCGTTTAACCTTCACAGACATATAGATAGGAATGATGAGATATCTGAAAAATAGCTTCCATAGTTTGTATTTAATTTAAACTTTGAAAAGTACGACAACATGCGAATGCCATCGAGATTTTGTGGAAAGAAATACAAAAATATACAAAGTATTTCCGTACACTACCTGAATATATCTGTGTGTATGGTTAACTATACATAGTTGTGTGTATAACAGTGTACAACATATTAGTAATTAATATTACACGAAGTATAAATAATAATTTGAAATACTTTTGCGCCGTGTGTAATATTGCTTAACTTTTGTAATAAAATCGGCGTAAGATGAAAATTGGAATTAGGAACGAAGGTGAGAGCAATATGACCTCTGAAATTTAGAAAATTTCAATTATTCTGTGAAATTTAATTTCGAGAAAAGAGGAAAGTTTACACTGGACACCCAAGTTGATAAAAGAAATTTCGAAAAAAAATGGGTTTAAGAATTGTTATTTTATATACTCAACACCCTTTCGCACATTTATTTTATTATATAAATCAGATAGTATTTGCGTTACGGGTTACTAATATTTATCTTTTCTCACGGCAGAAAGTAAGGAAATACTAGTTGTTTTATGAAGCCATATAAAGGAATTTTATCCTAGAAAGCTTTGGTCTAAGGTTTTTCCAAGTATAAAGCTTCTAGTGTAATTTAATACAATTCTGTATTTAAAAATTTTAAACATAGAACATTGAAAAGCTAACTACAAGACTGCATCGATTTTCTGGCATAGCTGTAGTGAACATATGATACCAGAATTGGTCTAGTTTTGCTGGTCTATGACAATTAAAGACTTTTACAGGTAATACAAAAACAACAGTCTTTGAATTTTATTCAGTTGTAATTATTAATTCAGTTACAATTTAATTGAAATTACTCGACTTTATTTGTTTTCTATTTGAGATAATGAATATCAAAACTATTTGTTTATTTTCAAGCTACTTAATCGATTTTATTTAACTGAATTTATATCAATGTGCTACTGGTACTGCTCCAATTTATCTCGAAAAAGATTTTACATCACAGCTAAAGGTCTTAGGTTTTTATTGCTCTATCATCTGAATCATACGCTTGTAAAAGTTCTTGTAAAGTGTTATTTACTAGTTTCAGACTCGCATCTTTATTTATGAGGACACTTCCTTACACTCGAACGTTGCAATTTTGTATCAATAGCGAGTTTTGTTCGAGTTTGGACACAGTTTTTTGGCACTTATACTGTTTGTACAGCACATGTAAAATTTCTTTTGAAATAAATAGAAGTTTGGATTTGATTGCGTGTCAGCTGATTGAAGTTTTATATTTGACCGTAAAAGCCTTTTGAAACTGTTTTGTTGGTTGTTCTGCATTAAATTATATATGATTTCTGTATTAAATTATATATTTTAGTTCTGATTTCAGGTGGAGAGTAATAAATACTGTCATTTCTTCGTTGTTTGTTTCACAATTATGATTATAGACGAAAAACAACCTATACTAATACTATATAAACACCCTTCAAATCCAAGAAATGTAATTACTATATTTATATTATTAATGATATATAAGCAAGGACGCACTTGTGTTGTTTTTAAGAATAATTAATTATAGCAATCTTAGACAATAACAATCCACTTCGAAGACAAACATTTAAAAGCTAAAAGGGTCGAGAAACTGTTAAATATATTCTCCTATATTAAAATGCTTTCACTAACAAATATTTGTATTTTATTATATTATTGTGTGATGACAAGAAAATCTAAAGTTAAATCAGGACTAGGTTGGAAAAAATTTTGACTAAAAATACCATTACTTATTTTCTTTGATCTTTCTTTTTTAAATAAATAATGTGCCATTATTCGAAATTTCACTTATTCATATTATACAATGTTAAAAATTTAAAAACTTAAGAATTTTAAGTTACCATTTCTTTTACAAGACACTTCTCTGTCATCAAAGTTATCTAAGTCTCCCGTAATGAGGTTTTTAGGTGCTGTTTCCAGAAAACTGATTAGTTTTGATAGCGATATCACTTTTATGATTTAAATATCAGGAACATTTTAACTTTTATTTATATATTTTTTATAAATCAAAATGTAATATTTATGTATTGAAAATTGCAAAAAGTAAATTTTAGGCAAAAAAAATACAGAAATGTAATTTTCTAAAGAGATCAGACGTTTCTTGAGTTGTCGTTATTATTAAGGAGATCTAGGCGTTTACTAATTTGCATCACACCGATTTTAATGCTACATAATAGTTATTGTTTTATTTATAAAAATAGTTTAACTTTTATGTTCGATATTATGTTCGACATGGCGATGCTTATATTAATCCTTACAAACACAATCGTCGTTTTAGCTACAGGTTAGTAATGATGATATGTAACATATTAAATGTTTTCTTTACTGGAAATAATAAAAAAATACTTTTAATATTAAAACAATTAGGTATATATATAGGTTATATCAAAATGAATTTAAAATATTTTATAACACTTGACATACCCAAGTTAGTTTGACTACAACTTTTAAACTTAAGACTGCAAATGTAATGGATGGATGTCTAAGGGCGTCTATTTTTCAATTATTTACTAACCCTTAAAATTCATGTTATTATAAAAAAGCAGACAGACCTCCTCTTGAATATAAAGCCTGTAGAGGATCCCACATAATCAACAATATTATTTGACAATTCACTATATAGCGTTTAAACTTATTTTTGATTAAAAAAGATTTTTTTTTAAATAAGGGCTTTTCTATCTATTATTTTTGATACAAAATATACCTAACACATAAATCGAATCAAGACCCTATCATAAATCATTACCATTTATTCAGATTTCGTAAACATTATCGAATCTCTCAGAATTATAAACTTCGAAATGGAAAAAGAAGTCTTTTTAATAAAATGCTTCTTGTATGTATTTATTTTTTTCTCACCTTTAAGGTCCTAATGAGAAAAGTTTAAAGTTGCAATGGAGCTTTATGCTCTAGTTCTTTACAAACTAATTAATATTATAAGTAAATATTTTATAGCAATGTATATTGCTTTATGTCATAAATAAATAAGGAATAAGGAAATCTACCTCGCAATAGAATGATAATTGATAAAAGATAAAAGAGACTAATCTCGAAATTCAATGAAGTATGCAGAAAAATATACATTGTATATTTTTAAGGGGATATTTATATGTTATTTATTAAAAAGATCTGAGTTCTAACCATTTTGATATTAATTATTCCTTAAGTTTAATTTAATATTGCTTTTAAATCAGTTATTTAAATAAAGCATTGAAAACGCTTTCCTCATAATGCTAACTGAATAAGCAAAATGATAATATTCGTACAACGACAGCGTTTTAAAACGAAAAGTGTGTTTTATGTGTGGTTCAAGTTAAAAGTTTTACGTTTAATAATTTTCATACTATTGCGTTTCATACTAGAAAACTATAACCAATTAGTTTCTAATATACTGATATTTAAACGTCTTATGTATTCGTATGAAGGGATTCGTTTCTTTGAAAGCAACATGCTGCAAGCGCAATGCTTCATTACGTCGGACTGTATCTTCATTGAAAATTATAAATTTATAGTCTATAGCTCAGTTTTACCTTAAATCATTAAAATTGCTTGTTTACGATTAAATGTAAGTGTTATAAAAGTTTAGTAATTTGCGAAATTATAATCGTTGTAGTAACTCATACTCAAAGTGACGTTTGTTGTGCTTATTTGGTTATTTAATATCCTCCAGTTCATACTTAAAGCAAACCCCGTTTGACTACGTTAATGATAATTTTATGCTCACGCACAATTTAATCATAAATATTTACTCTCTCATTTTGAATTTTATTTGCGCATTATTTTGTTTTCATTTATTTGTGTTAGTATTATTTTGTTTATATAAAAATCTTTTGCCTGTGGTTCAAGGTTATTGATTTGGAATAATGGTTTTTGTTGTTTTTCCTGTCGATTACATTGTATGTAACTGCAATTATATAGAATTAAACAAAATAGAAGTAACTAGAATAAACGTGAATATTTCGAATTTAGTATCTCTTACCTAGTTTTTACTTATCTATAAGATGGATCGATTTTTGTATTAAAATTATCAATAATATTCGTGTTATAGTATATTCGTTACATTCACATATAAAGTATTCTGTGTTACATCTTATAAGTTATTCTTTTTTTCTAAAAGTAAGCACATAGATGTCACATGTGTCAAATATAATATCATAATATTCTGATTATATTAGGTTTACGTAAGTCATAAATACCTCAATATATTACCATTAGTTTAAAGGCATGAAGAAATAAATGTGTCTTTGGAATATAATAGGTATATTTAATATAATATAATATAATAAAATGGGTAAATGGATAAACAAAAAAAATGGATAAACAAAAATTGTTGAAAGGTTTGTCAAGCAAAATTAGTACAGCAACACAAGCTGAATCTGAGTAAGACTTCCTTTTGCGTTTGATAGTTTATGTTCCTGCTCTTTGCTGGTCGAAGTTAACGCTAATTGAATATTCTCTTGCAATAACTCTGGAACACTCGCTCCGTTAATTACTATAACTTTGTTTACCGAGAATAAGGTTTTCAATAAAGCTGTTAAATTAATACAATAATATACTTTAACAATATATTTCAAATTTATGTTCCAAGAATATCTATTATCTGCAAAAGCACATTTCTGTAATCTAAGTTATCATGTCGCCACTAAATAAGTTTTGCATTTTAGATTAAACCGTCTATTTGGAATCTTTTTATATTTTAAAGCATTATAAGAAAATAAAACCACACGTTTAAAGACTATGAAGACCCTGAAGCAGTTTTGTTCTCGATCTAACCGTCTCGTTGCTTCGTTAGGACCAAGCGTTGGTCTGTTGTTTTTGAGAATTGTTAAAAGTTATCGTTTCAAAGTTGGTTAGTTAGTTTGAACAAATAGGTATTATTTTTAAGTAAAATACTTTAGTTGCTTTGAGTTCAACTCCACACATTAGTAATATGTATTTTTTTATAATTTGGACCAAACTATTACATAATGATTTGTATATCAAATAATCAAAAATGTTTAATTAACACTATCTGTGTTGTTTTGTCATTCTAAATTATACTTTGATAATTTTCTGCACTTAAATTATTCAAAGTACCCGGGATTAAAGGCGTAAGTGCCACAGAATCACTGTAGCGGATTACAACTTACGGAACAGATTACAGTGACTATCTCAGAGTCGTGTGCGCATAATATAACTTGATTGCTGACAATCTATTTTAATATATTTTAATCGTAGTCTCGTTGTTGGAAATATAATTATGATTTGGATGTTATTTACAAACTAAGACATGACACTGGGGACTGTTTGAATTTCACAAAAAAAACTGTATATATTTTCAAATTCTCTATTTACCGCTTAACTAAAATAACTCTATACCGTATAGTATTAAAGACGGAGACATTAATTTGGTACTATTTCACTTTCACTTTTAAATTAATAGCACTGTCAAAGTAATTATTGGTTTTCTCTGAAACAAAAATAATAAAGATAATAAAAAAAACATTTTTATAGGAAACTAGCAGACCCGGTCACGCGTTGCTGTGACTATTGTTTTTGATATATTACATTGTAGTAAACTATTTAAGGAGTAACATTCAGAGTACATCTGTCATGAAAACCATAATGTTTTCTTACCGTCGATATTAAGCAAAAATGAAAACAAAATAATTATAATTATTTTTTTAATTTTATCCAAGATTATAACACTATTTGTACATTACAAAGTTTTTAGTAAATAACTTGGAACTCTAAACTTACGAATGAGGTAGTTAGGGTAGATACCTCATTCATTATTACTCAATCCAGTCAATAGATACCATCATATTTTAGAATTGTTAAGAGCTAACTGCAAAATAATAAACAAATAATTTGCGATAAAATAATATTGCGACTATGAATTGAGTTGAAAATTAATTTATCTTTTAAGTTAGGTCAAACAGTACGTAGTGTGTAAATTTATTAAAATCGGTTAAGTAGTTTAGGAGTCCAAAGCGGACAAACAACGTGACACGTGATTTATTTATATTAAGATATATTAAGATTTCTGGTGGATTTTTTTATCATTTAATATTTTAAATAATATGATAAATAAATCGTAAAATTATCGCTTTTTTAATAGGTTACTTTATCATTTTAATAAGATGTTCATAATTAAAAATATTTGGTGGTTTTACTAATGCATATAATAAAAGTTAAACTCAAAACATTTAAATTTTAAAAGATAAATCATGAAAAATGAAAAAAATACATTTTTATAATAAATACAACAATTTTTATACAACTCGGCAGACTTCGTTCTGTCAAATGGATTTGGAATGTGGCAGTTTATATTTCGTCCTTAAGATGTTTTTACTCTGCTGACCCTCACACATCGCCCTATCATCATGGTGATGGTTTTGTTCAGGAGAATTAAAGAAAAAGGTCAGCTCGGGTGACCTAAGTATCTTCGCTTCCACGAACTTTGGCCACCATTTTGAGACCCAATAAAAACCCCGACTGGGACATCTGCCAGAAGGCTTCAAACTAAGAGGGGAACTTAAGGTTGAAACCTGATTGAAAAATAATCTAAAGGGATAGTGGGAACCTAAAGGTGACAATAAATTCTAAAGTGGGTGTTTCAATGACAAAACATGGAGATAATTTATTATTTGTTACTATTATTATTAACATATGGTTAATAACCGATGAAAAAAAGAATAATGAAATAAAACGTATATAAGTATTTTCAGTTATCCCTTTATTGTAAATCAAGTGAATCATAATTATTAACAAAAATCAGTTTTATTTTTATTTTAGTGCTTTATGATACACAATGTTTTTTGTTTGATTACCTGGTGAATATACAAACAAATCTGATAGTTTTCCAACACGGGAACAGGTAATATACAATTGACTATGTGAAAAATATGGGTTTTCTAGATTAATATCACAAACACCTAATGATTGGCCCTGGGACTTATTTATGGTCATAGCAAAAGCAAGCCGCACTGGAAACTGTAATCGTTTAAATTCAAATAGTATATCAGTCGGAATCATTGGGATGCGTGGTATCAAAACGTCTTTTCCTTTATACTTTCCTTTCAGTATAGTTGCTTCTATCACGTTGTTCAATAATTTTTTTATCGCTAACTGTGTGCCGTTGCAAAGACGCGGTTGGTTGATATTTCTCAACATTAAAACTACCGATCCAACCTGGTAAATCCACCGAGTTTAAAAATTCAGGCGGATAGTTGACGATATCATCTTGGTTAGTAGCCGAATCAACGGATGTATATATCCTCATATATCCTCAATTTGCCTGTAATTTGTTCTTGAATTTTGAAATTTAATTCATTTACATCTATGTTTTTTGCAACCAATATAGCCCGTTCGCTCAACCAATCATGGTTTCTGTAATTTTGAGCAACATCTGGAAATACCTTTTGAATAAGTTCATCTTTTGATCTAGTTAACTGACAAAAAGTTGGAGGAACGTTAATGCAACCAGTCAAGGTGTCTATAGGAAATTTGCCATTACCAATGTCAATGAGTTGTTTAGAGAATATGTCTCCAGATTGGTCATTTTACAACTTGACACGCATATTCTTGCTTAAGTTTAATACCGTGTAATAATGTAATGTCTGACGAAAATCTCCTGCTAATAAAATCATTTCACCACCAAATGGGTTATGATTGCTCCGTAGATCTTGTAAGGTTCTATCTAAAGCCTCCAAAGATTTTTTAGGTGCCATCGTTCATTTATTCCAAACAATCAATTCACATTGCTGCAAAACCCTTGCCATTGCAGAGTTCTTCGAAATGTTGCAGGTTGGAGTTTCGTTGCTTTGTATGTCTAATGGCAATTGTAGAGCTGAATGAGCTGTTCTACCACCTTCAAGCAAAGTTGTTGCGTTTCCCGACGAAGCGAGTGCAAGTGCAATTTTATTTCGTGAGCGAATTGTTGCTAATATCAATAAAATCAAAAAAGTTTTTCCTGTACCACCAGATGCATCTAAGAAGTAAATCCCTCCTCTTTCATCATTTATTACTTTCATAAGTGTATCAAATACATACTTCTGTTGTTCATTCAATAGTGAAAGATTTGTTTGAATTAATTCTTTCAAAGTGTTGAGATCATACAGTTTGTCTTGATGCAAATCTCGGTTAAAAGCATCATGCATTGGATGATTAGGCGCAGCCAGGCCTAATTGTAATAATAGTTTGTTTGACATCATCAACCACATGTCCTCAATTGTAATCAATACTTCATTGTAAATTTCTTTGCTTATTTGTATATTTGGATTTCCCCTTCTAACCCATATTTGATACAAAATACCATCACACATATTATCTTTGTACTTGATCCACAAATCATTTGGGTTTGATAGAAAGCATGTAGATATGTTTATAAAAAACAATGTTCGTATTTGATGAGCTTGTGATGATATTACTGCATCATTGAGATCCCAATGATCCCAATGAGCATCATTTTCTAGCAATCGCAAACGTTGGCAAGCTTCTCTGTATGATCCACACAAATCACCATCAACGTTCGTACATATTGGAATGATGTTGGACCACGTACATTGACTAATAGCAGTCGTAAATAAAAATATTCATCATTGCTTGTATGCATCATTGGATGTACTGAATAAATTCGACCAATCGCATCAGTAGAATATACATCTGGGTATCCTGGAACTGGTTTTCCTTGTTTCCGTCGTATAAATCTTCTTGAGGATTGATTCCAAGTATAACATTTTGGGCATTTCACAATATAACAATGTTTGAGCAAAAGAATCGTTTTGCATGTCTCAAAAAAACTGGTTAATATAGTAGATGGTGGCTGTACAGCTCTTTGTACTGCGTTCTGTGCTGTAAAATATACTCTTTGTCCATTTTCTAAATGCACAGCTAAATGAGCAACAGTAGGGTATCTCTCATGAATACCATCCACCATACATGGTGAATTTTGATTAAGAGTTCCACAGACACAGACCATGTATCATGTTTTCGATAACTACCTCATGCAATCCAGGATCTACTTCGACATTAAGGATTTCAGCTTATATTACTGCATCAACTTCATTTGGCCTTATCTTTTCAACTAACCAAATCAAAATGTGTGCATGTGGCAATCCCCGTTTCTGCCACTCCACAGAATATATCCAGCAGCGTGTCGCTCCAAACACAATGTTATACAATGAAATCCATTAAAGATTTCAACTTTTGTTTAAAGACTCTGGCTGTAATATCATGACGATCAATGGGTGATTGCCCAGGGAATAACTCCTGCTTGATTTCTATCCAGTGTAGATTGCATGTAAATGTGATAAACAAATCTGCTGTACCAGATCAATAATGACGAACATATGACATGGCATCTTGAGTATATTCATGCATATGTCGAAGGCTTCCGATGTATGTTGCTGGAAGAATAGTCATCCGGCCAACATTCTGTGCCTTTCCATCAGTATTAATCGCATCTCGAAGGTGAATATACTCTTCAGATCTGAGTTTGGTCTGATTTAACCTGATGAATGTTAATCTCTCCGTTTCAATTTTAACATACATGTCTACAACATACTTGTGATATAATCGCCAACATTTGAGTATGTGATTGTCTTCATTTTCACGAATCATTAGGCGGTAGGAATAACAGTTCATTGAACTGACTTTTTTGTTGGTTTCAGAACCTGAAAATAGATTTTTGTTTTCATAACATTGAAAAAAAAAACTAATAATATAGTGACTGATAATATATCTTCATAGTTAAAGTAATATTTTTTATTACCTGTAATGGGATTTATCACCTTGATTGAGAAATCATAGCCATCTTCACCTTGCCAAAATATAATGGGATATTGCAGTAGGTCATATGAGCGGTGTGATTCCTTTATACGTTGTAATTGAACATTCCGACGATGTAAAACAATATCACGGGATTCCAAGTTTTCTCCAACTACAACGATGGCAACTTCATCAATAGTTGGTGCATTAAAACGTCTTGCATATTGGCCAACAGGTCTTTTATCACCTCTGATTACAATTTTGTGATTATCAGATGGCATCAGATCCAGTGCAGTTTTAAACTACATAATCAATTGATTGAGCTCCTGAAATAAAGTTTGTAATTGTTCTACAATAGACCTCTTTAGAAAATTGTTATGTGAACAACGCATATCAATTTCTTGTTGTGAATTGCCCATCAAATAAATTTGCAGGAATTTGTAATTGCTGCTCTGCGATATATTTGGCCTTGTATCTGTAAATTTAAAAAATATATTTTTGCCAAGTATAAATAATATTTGTTCCTAAAAAGTATATCTGTCTCCTAATTTGAATCACCAAATAATAATTGATATGCTTAGGTATGTCAATATGTAATAATTAGTTGTAACTAATATCCATAATCAAATATTTATATTGTGTTTCAAAACAATAAAATTGTTGCTAATACTACATACCTTAAAAGTTGCCATGAAATTTTGCCGAACTACGTTTGTTGCCCCAAATGACGTCATTTGAAAGCAATTGTTATATTGTTGGATATTTGACAGAAAATGGATGGAATCTGGTTCTATTCCTGAAACCAATGAGTAAATGGCTCTGGTGGTGGATCCAATGGTATCAATTTCACTTTCCCATTTGCGCAACACAATCCATTGGCTTCATTTTTGTATTTCAATGCCTTACAATGAGAGAAAACCAAGTTCATAGATCCAATAGTAACACATTGGTGGTTACTGTAGTCAATTGACAAATCGTAATTGAAAGCAGCTCGATTCAAACTTTCACGATTATTAGTTGAATCTCTCGCTCTCGCATTCCACGTTCGTGATATACGAATTCTTTCACGTTCATTTCGATCGTCACGTTCTTGTGCAGTAAGATAAGATCGGTAATTAGTTTGGTTTGTAGCAATTCGGGTTCTTCTACCTAAATTACTTCATCTTATAGGAGGCATATCGAATATACTTACCTAAATTATGTCACATGCAATAATTATTAATCACAGGTATTAAAACACTTTGCACAAAGCACGATATAAAACAATCAAAATTAATTATTAAATATTATAAAGGCTTTTTAACGCGATTTGTTTGACAGATGCAATGACGTGAAAACTGATGACAATTTATGTCGCATTCCGAAACTAAAACAAAAGAAAGAATATTCCAAGGCCAATCAAATCCATAGCTCTTACATTTTTTGACTTTTCAATTTGGTCGGGTTCACGATATTATCACTTTTGCGTGAACGCGCACACACCTATATTTGAATGAATTTGAACTTTGTGCAGCGACAATAAAGTGCGAATTGACTCTTCGACGCTAGCAACACACCTACATTGTTTGGATAACAATGAGTGCTTGTAATTTGATATGAACTTTATTGAATAGCAATACAGTTCAAATTGACTCTACATTTAGAAAATATTTGTATAGGAAAAAGAAAAGGGCTCTTTCAGGGTTTACCTGGAAATTATTCGATTTTTTCTCACCGTAAGAACCATCCTTGGGCTTCAAGGAACATTTTAATAAAAGAATTGTTAAGATTGGTCCATGCGTTGTTGAGTTATGCGCTTACCAACACATTTTGCGATTCATTTTTATATAATAGATTCAAAATAATCAACAGTTTTCAGAGCAAGTTAATTAATTATTATCTTTTGTTGGTAAAACAATGCGAGTGGCTAATGAATGGCTCTTTTTATCATTCCTCGTTTATTGCAAATTCATTATAACTGGGCACTTTCTTTCTGAAGACTGTTGTATTTATATTCCAAATGAATTTTTAGAAAACTGGGGCAAAATATATTAAAAAATTTTTGGTCACATTATTTATTTCTCAGATTAAATATTTTTTCTATGCATTTCAATATTATCTAGCAGTGGTACTCTGCTAAGGAAAAAATACTTCCTTCAATTTACCTCAGAAACTGTTTTGATTTATAAAAGGAAAATATATTTTATTGATTTTACTTTCACTCTTGGTATATCGTATCTCTAGTACGTATATTTACTAACTTGTATTAAATTTGTATATATCGTTGTGATAGAATTATCAAAATCGGTTTAGGACTTTCAATAAACATATCATGCATATAATAAGAGTGTAGATTTATTTTAAACTTTTTCATTAGGATTATCCACACAAGTACTATACTATAATTACAATTAATAGTCGTAATGATATATCCTGGCTGGAATTGCTTCTCCGAGATAGTAATTATTCAGAGCGGTGGTTATTCTAGTACCGTTATATTCATTGGCCTTCTATGAAAATGACTATAAATATTTATGTATCTACATTTTATATATATATATAACTTTCATTATATCAGATTTTATATATATATATATATATAACTTTTATTATATAACTTTCATTATATCAGACGAACTGTTAAAACTTTTAATAATTTATTGTTTGAAACAATTGCAACTAATTGTAATTGGAATCCGATTAAAACAATCATCCTTTAGGTCTACCCAGTCTGAGCTGCAAACAGTAATAAATAAGTTTGTACGAAACAAGTTAAAACTTTAATCTCTATAAATATAATCGAATTTAATAAAAGAAGTTTATAATATTTCTGTGTATTAATCATAAAAATCTTTGTACGTGGCGTATGCTACGAACTTGCGGTAATGAAAACCTAACATTTCACTAAAACGTGGAATGTAAAACAATAGTGAAGCAGTCTGTTTGCTTGGGAACCTTGAAACACGGTTTAGTGCAAGTAAAAAACGAAGAGCAGAAATATATTATATATTGAAGGACAAAGTAAAAAGTACTAAAATAAACAAATACAATTGATTTGTTGTTTAAAATTATAAGAATCGAGAGTCAAGTCGTTATCATATGTAAAAAATATGTCGTCTAGCAATAAATATACTATACTATACGGAGCTGTTTTTATATCTACAACACATACCGATTTAATTGTAATATTAATATTACAAATGACTCAAATTTGTAAAATAACAAAATTTCGTCTTAAAAAGTAAGTAATTAAAATAAGTTATAAAATATGTTCAAAATATTTGTTATTTGCTATCACAAAAATCGCGCGTTGCGTGAATACAATATAATGAGGATAAGTAAATAGAGTTTTCAGCGAACTTAAAAGTACTCCCAGTAATTTTCCCTGATTGATGTAGAACGACTGAAATTCAGTTTCGGCTTTGAGGCTCTCCAATTCTAATCGCCATCGTTTTAATTTCGTTAAAATATTGCATACAAATCCATAGTTTTCAAGAAATAAATCCTTGAAATATTTTAGTAAAACATTTAATATTATCTTAGTTAGTTAGTTGGTGTTCGAACTATTCAGTCTTTAACAGTTTGTTTGGATTATTATTATTTTAATGTTAATATTATAATTGTACCACATCACACATGTACATTTTGTATTTAATCAACTTCACACAAAATTATAACAGAAAATCATTTTGTGCTACAGTGAAAACTTAATTCGCTTGTTTATATCTAACGCACGGTGTTTTAATCTTTAGAGCTGTTTCTCGTCAAGCGGGATTTTGGTTTGTGTATTAGTATTAGTTCTATAAGAACCGACGTGTTTGAGGATGGTATTTATTAATATATTTACTTTCACTTACTTTGTATACCTTTATCATAAAACCGCTTGCTTGGTTGTTATTATTTATTATGATCGAATATTTTGAAGTAGATATTAGTTCATATAATAATGCCAGGATTAGATAATTGGTGTTGTAATGAAGTTAAGTCAAATGCTATTTTCATAATATACATTATTATTTATATGCCCAAAAAATAATTAACCATCGATTTCTGAATAAACAACTTAATTTTGATGTTTGGCTTTTATATTTTATTTCATTGATTCGAGTTTTGGCTTTTATAAGTGATAACTTAATTTAACAAAGAACAAATATTTAAAAGATTTAGTAAGAACTTCTTATAACTGTTTAAAAATGTTATTTATAAAACCCTTTATATAAAATTAAATAATAAAAACAACAACAATACCATTCCTATTTATATCCAGTTTAAAAATGTCCACGTTTAAAATTTTTCGAAGCGTGGTTAGCGGCCAACCATAAGTCAGTTTTTTAAGTTAACGTTTACTGCCAATAATTAAGACCAATCAAAACTTTTATAAATAATGTATATCACTGTCCTCAAATGTTAGAAAAGATAAGTGTTTATACTTTTTTATCACCTACATATTTTAAAATGTATTTTATTATAAATATAAAATAAAAACTTACATACTCATTAACAATTCCTTAATAAAAAAATACAAACATTTAATAAAATGAAGTTTTGGTAGGGTTTATGTGTTCTTTTAAAAACTTCGGTACTCCCGAAGTATTGTTATTGAAAATATAATTTCATTACAACGGCGAGACCGTTACTATTTCATTATAATTATAGAAGTATAAAATTTTCTGTCCTCTCAATTTTATCTACGAATATAATCAGATATTGCTGTAAGTGAGCGAGACATTGTATTTGTATCGAGAGTAACCGGATACAATACTTCTTTGTAATGTACTATCCGCTTACCTCTTGATGTTTACTCTAGTCATTACTGATTGTCACTAAAGATCAAATCCCGTTAACGATATTGACAAATGTATTTATATAGTTCATCACTAATATTTAATGTCCAAAAACATAATAATACTAGCTATAAGACAGTATTCATATAAATAGTTATATCATTATTAATAGAATAAGAACATTTGTAATAAAAGTATTCTGTAGAAGTTTATAGATAAGTTAATAAAAGGATTTTTACCAACAAAACATTTACCATTCGATAATATATACATATACAATTGTTTAAATTCCATTACACCCTCTCAATTAATGAATCAAAGTGAATATTATGAAATTTAGAATTTTAATATTTAAAGACTTTATTATTAACATTACATCACTGTTTCAAACATATATATTTTAAATTATCGTAAATAATATGACGATAATCGTTTTTAATTGGATATTATACATTTCATAAGTCCTATGATGTTGTCTCTAAGTTATCATAATTACATTTTTGTTATTTTATAAAAATACAAATTAAACTGTAACTCAAATATCGTACGTATAACGACATTAAAGTCAAATGGTAAAATCTAAATCATCCGGAAATTGCATAGACTCTGGAAATCAAAGGAATCACAAAGAAAATTTATGAAGGCCTCGTGGGATGCTTAAAAAGCCATAATATTACGTCACAGATGAATTTGCTGCCTTCCGCTACAGATTTTCGACATAAAGTGCCATAATGCTTGTGCTTTTGAGAGCATGTTCATGCTCACACTGAAAATGAATTTATTAGCAATGTTATTGCAAGAATGGAAAGATTTTGTGCTACACGATTCTCTAATTCATAAATTTTTAAAATGCTCGAATATCATAGGCGTAATATAATTTGATAGTGAACTATCACGATAAAAAATTTTGCAAATACTCTCATCAAATACTTATAAAATTGGACTATATTATATAAAAATTGAACAAATTTTAAACATTTCATTTCAAATATTTATTAAAGTTACATTTCAAAATAGAATGGCAGAATACCTACAAACATAGATAATTAATATATGATTGTAAGTAAATCCGATACAAAATTATTTTGTTAAAACTTAATTTTTAATTTAAATCTTAACGGTTAAATCTAACTTAGCTCAGCCTACTGACTTGCCAAATAAAGAGACCAATCGTTTTATAATAAATACACTATCATTATTCATTTCATATGATTAATTGTCATTATAACTTCTGACAAATTATTATGATTTCTGTAAAAAATAGGAACAAGAAAAAAAAATGAAAAAATGTTAAGTATTTTTGAATTTACTATACTAACCGAAATAAATCCGATTGAATCATAAATTTGAACCATTTCTGTTGACTGATCTCGTCGGTAAAATTTTACTAATAAGCTTCGGGAGTCAATAAAAGAAACGCGACAGGCAAGGAATTTGAGCTCTCTGTTTAACCTTCACAGACATACAGATAACGAATATAGATATCTGAAAAATAGCTTCCATAATAGTTTACATTTCATATAAGCTTTGAAATCTACGGCAATATGCGATTAATTTCGAGATTTTGTGTATACATACAAAAATATACAAAGTATTCCGTACACTACCCAAATATATCTGTGTGTATGGTTATCTATAGATAGTTGTGTGTATAATAGTGTGCAACATATTAGTAATTAATATTACACGAAGTATAAATAATAATTTAAAATACTTTTGTGCCGTGTGTATAATATTGCTTAACTTTTCCAATAAAATCCGCGTGAAATGAAATTTTAAATTAGGAACGAAAGTGAGAGCAATGGATGGTCGCGATATGTCCTCTGAAATTTAGAAGATATCATTTACTAGGTAAAATTTGATTTCGAGAAAAGAGAAAAGTAAACACTGATAAAAGAAATTTGAAAAAAAAATAGTATAAGAATTGTTATTGTATATGTTCTACTCCTTTCAGCATATTTATTTTATTATATGAAATATTATAATGGTAACAGAATTACTAAAATGCACAATACATATTACTATATATAAATCAGATAGTATTTGCGTTTCGAGTTAATAATAATTGTCTTTTCTCACGGCAGAAAGTAAAGAAATACTAGTTTTTTTATAAACCCATATAAAGGAATTTTATAATAGAAAGGTTTTGGTCTTTTGTTTCTCCAAGTATTAAGCTTCTAATGTAATTTAATCTAATTCTTTAACCACGACACAACATCAATGATTTGCTTAGCGCTACCGTAGCATAGGTGAAGTTAACATTTGTCTACGAATTTACATTTGATTCGAGAATTATAGTTTTAACATGTTCCAATAGTTTCAATAGTAGACTTCATTTAATGTGTCGGGGCTCCTAGTATGTAGTTAATAATAGATGATTTGCTTTCAATGAGGTATATTTAATTAGATCAGTCCCTTTGGATACTGATATAGTATAAAAAAAAAAACAATAAAAGTTACAATGAAATTTCTTCAATTCTATAAAAAATGCGCGATATCAAGCAGAGAGATGATGTTATCTGTTGTAATTTCATTAAAATATGTTTGTAATTACTTTTAATGTATAATATTATATAGTATAGTATACAAATGATCCGATGCAACATAAAAAAATACGAGGTGGCCTAGTTTTACTAACCTATGATAATTAAAAACTTATATAGGTAATATAAAAACAACAGTTAATAGATTTTATTCAGTTGTGATTAGTATTCTTTCAATTTATTAAAATTAATCATTTTTATTCATTCCTTATTTGGATAGATAAATATCGAGTGAGAACATACTAAATAGTATTGGTAAATTTCCAAGATTTTCAATCAATTTTATATAACAGGATTTATATTAATGTCCTACTAAAGATTTTTACGTCAAAGCAAAATGTACACTACCCGTAAAAAAAATGTTCAATAAAACTCTTAATTCAGGAAGAGCAAAAAAGTAATCAATAATCCATAAGTTTTTTATTGCTCTATCATCTGAATCATACGCTTGTAAAAATTCATGTAAAGTGGTATTTCACTACTTTCGGACTCGCATCTTTATTTATGAGAACACTTCCTTACACTCGAACGTTGCAATTTCGTATCAATGGAGAGTTTTGTTCGAGTTTGGACACAGTTTTTTGGCACTAATACTGTATTTTTTTTTTTTTTTTCATTTATTTAAAATATATAATGATTACATACATACATCATACAAAATAAATTGCCACAAAAACCTCTCAGAAGTTATCTGGGCAAGTGATTGTTCGCAAGAAAAGTATTTATTTTAAGTACAGTACATTAATAGTAGTTTATCTTATGTAATAGATTTTAGTTTGCATTAAAGTTAATTTATTTTAAGTTTTTAATCTATAATATATATTTTATCATACAACAGTGTTTTCATTCATTGAAGTACGGTTGATTTAAGTAGTATTTTTTGAGCGCATTGAAATATTCGTTGTTTTTACATTTATAACGTTTTTGTAAACAATCTGGTACGTTATTTAAAATGTTTGGTATAAGAGTTTTTAACATTCTTGTACCATATGTATTGTTAGTCTTAGGTACACAAAAATTATCCATATATTCAATAGCTCTAAGATTATTAGGTCTTGTTTTTTCTGTAAGAAAAGAAGAATCGTTAACTTCGCTTAATATTTTGTAGCAGAATTTGTCATAAATGTTTATGATATTACAATACTTAAATAGTTCTTTATCGTTATATTTCAATCTGCTCAGGATCTGCCTGGGAACCAACAATTTTAATATTCTTAGCTGAATTTTATAAATTTCTTTGAGATAAGTTTTGTAGGTTCGTCCATAACTACTTAACCCATGATTGATAACTGAATCTGCCAGAGCCATATATATTAAACTTTTAGTGCTAAAAGGCAGCTTATGTTTTAGTACAAATAATTGGCTGAGAGTAGACCGTAATTTTGAGCATACATGTTCTATATGGGGTTTCCAGTTAAAATGGTTATCAATTATAACACCCATATACATATGTTGACTAACCAGTTCTATTTGCGGGCAAGAGCCGTTACAAATAATATTGTGCAAACACTGATGAGTATGAGCAATGACAGTTGGTGAAGTAGAAGCTTTATTTTACGATGAGTGAATATGTATTGCTTTAGTTTTCTGATGGTTTATTACCAGGCCCATGTCATGTGCCCATTTACATAATAAAGTAAAGTTATTTTGCATAATATTTTGAGCAACTTTAGGATCTTTATGAGCCACCAACAGACATGTATCATCAGCAAATTGATAAATTGAACCAGTAGTAATTAAGTTACACATATCGTTAACATATAATAGGTACTCTGTAGGACCGTTTATTGATCCTTGGGCTGTGCCTTTAGAAGTTGGAATCATGTCGCTGTACGAGTCTGCTATTTTAACTGTTGTGTATCTATTGTTGTGGTAATCCTTTATTAACTCTAAAAGTGGACCTTGAATGCCATTTCTCGTTAATTTTTCGTATAGTATGTTATAATTTAGCATATCAAAGGCCCTGCTGAAATCAATGAATAAAGCCAATACGTGAAGTTTATTATTGAGTGAGTCATTAATTTCGTCCGTAAATTTACGTAATAATTGTGTTGTGCTTTTATTTTTCTGGAATCCAAATTGTTTTTTATTTATTATGTTATGCGATATCAGAAAGTGATTAATTTGATTGTTAATAAATTTTTCTAATATTTTATTTAAAGATGAGAGTAGATTTATGGGTCGGTAGTTGGTATAATCGGTTCGGGAACCTTTTTTAAATATTGGTCTTATGACCCCTATCTTTAGGGAATCGGGGTAGATACCCGTTTTTATACAACTATTTACCAAGTGAGTGATAATAGGAGTTAAGTTATTTGATAAAAATTTAATTTCTTTCATAGAAATATTATCATATCCCGGACTCTTTTTATCATTCATATCCTTAATGATTCGTTTAAGTCTTTCATTAGTAGCTGGTTTGAACCTAATTGACCTAACGGGTGTAAATTCGTACTTTGTGGCATCAAGCATCGGAATGTAATGTTACTTTGGGTAATGTAATGGAATAGGTAATGTTACTTTGGGTAATTTTATCAAAAGATTCGGCAAAGTTCGTTGTTAAAATGGGTGGAGCTAGTTTAAAATGTTTAATTAATGTATCATCTATACTATTTACTATCGTCCAGTTAGACTATTAATTATTTCCCATGTTTTTCGTGTGTTGCTAAAGTTATTAGTAATTTGGTTCAAAATATATTTGTTTTTAATATATTGCGAGTACCTATTAGTTTTGTTACGATATATATTATAAAAAAGTCTTTTCTCGACATTATGTCGATCTTTGAGCCATATAATATACAGCTCGTCTCTTTTTTTACACATTTTAGTTAGCCGTTGGTTCGCCCATTTACACAACTTTCTCTTATTATTAACAGAACATTTCACGGTATATTTGCACAAATTATAAGCGTTATCAAATTTGCTATGGATAAAATTAAGGATATCATTAGGATTGTTATAATCAAGACATTCTGACCAATCAATTTTTGACAACATTGATTTTAATTTTCTATAATTTATTTTAAATATTGTACACATTTTAGAGCAGCATGAGTCATCAGTAGTACGAGTACTAAGCGCTCCAGTGAACGCGCATCCGATTATACATGGTATGGTCCGCTGGTGAGATATTAACTACCGAGCTTATGATGTCGTAATTATTTTTATGCACATTTCTAACGAATACGTGGTCTATGCAAGATCGGGTTATTTTATCACCATATTTTTCTATCCGCGTATATTGATGAGATCCACACTGAAGGCCCAGATTACTTAAGGAATTTAAATAGTGCTTCGTAGTTACACTACTTTTTTTTAAGTCTAAATTTGTATCTCCTATGACAATATAATTATTATTCGTAGGGTATATATTAACGATGTTGCAAAGTTCACGTATAAATCTATCTTTATTACTATCCGGCGGCCTGTACACCGCACTGAGGCCAATTTGAAAGCCTTTGTTGATTACTATCTCACCAGTGATACATTCGAATTCTTTCACACATATAGATTTCTGTATAAAAGTAATTGGTTTATGAATATATAATAATAAACCCCCGCCCTTTCTTTTAGTTCGTAAATTAGTAATTAAGTCATAGTTTTCTAGGTTGTACATTGATGCAGTATCACTCTTAATATTTGCTTCGGAAATGATTATAACATGTATTATTTGTATGCAGTTATATACAATATATTCTAATTGAGCAAAATTGTTTCTTATGGAACGTATATTGACATGAAAGAAAAATAATGAATTACTAGAGTTATTTATGTTGAAAATAAAATCATTCCATGTGTTGCAATTGATTTCAATTAAGCTTTGATCTGTATCATCCATTAACATTTAAAATAAGATAGATAGATAGTTTAACTATACCGTTCATTTTTATTTATTTATTGTGAAATACTTACAGTATCTTTTATTTTTAATAAGTCCTGAAGAGAAGTTAGAACAATTATTTTCGCACTTTCATTTTTACGTAACAGCACTGAACCGTTTTTGCACCAGATAAATTTAAAGTGACTTTTCAATTCCTCTTTAGTTCTCCATAGCAGGTAGGCTGTAGCTGCGGTCAGAGACTCCCGTAGGTATATTCGATTAGTGCTTATCATGCCGAGGCTAGTGGAATCTAGTTTTGAAGATTTAGATGCTTGTAACCATTGGTCACGAATGCCTTCACGCAGCACAGGAGTTTGTGCAGCACATGTAATATTTCTTTTGGAATAAATAGAAATTTGGATTTGATTGCGTGTCAGCTATTTGAAGTTTTATATTTGATCGTAAAAGCCTTTTGAAACGGTTTTGTTGGTTGGTCTGCATTAAATTATATATGTTTTGTGTATTGAATTATGTATTTTAGTTCTGATACTTGATGGAGAGTAATAAATATTGTCATTTATTCGTTATTGGTTTCACAAATATGAGTATATACCATAAACTCTTTATACTAACACTATATAAACACTTCAAAAATGTATACATTTTTTTATCCAAGAAATGTTATTACTTTTTCATATCATACTTGTATATAAGCAAGGAAACACTTGTGAGCGTCATGTACTAATTAATGGTATTGTTTGCCATCAAATCATGTAATAATAAAATATACAGAATAAGTCCAATCCATAAGATCCGTCTAATTAAGAAAACAAATTACAATCTCATATACGAAGAAAAAATAGTTATATCATAACAATTAAACTAAACAAACATTACAACCAAAACCGATGCAGGTAGTAAACCTTTGTATAAAAATAGACTGACATTTATAACACTTTGATTATATCTTATTTTGCTTACTTAAATATATTACTTACTTACTCGGTCTTGAGGATATATCAACTCCAAGTAAGCAATAGACGAGACGAAGCTTCTTAGCATTCCATGGATTCACCGTGCAGGTGCCGGGCCCATCGCGTTGCAAGAAAAGGAGCGCCAACAATGCTTGGGACTTGCTACCCAGGTGTAGGTTTAAGGGGCCTCTTTACTACGCTCATCTTCACTGTTCACGCTCCTCTCCCTGCCTAACTAAATATCGTAAGAACCTACTAAATCCGCCTTTGAAATACGTTCCATAAATAAACTGATGATCGTTTTAGAAAAGCCGAGTAAAAAGTAAATAAGTTGTAAAGAGAGTTTGCTGTTATACCTCTCGCTCCTACTTCTACAGCGTACAAAGTAACTATAAATTGATTCCTTATCAGTTCGTTACATAGTTCGTAATACTTGTTAAACTTAAATGTATGATCTTTGGGTATGTTTATTCCCCAGGGTACACAAGTATAACGCGCCTTAGTTATTTTGAGTACAGGAATAAGTCCGGCCTAGACGACAAAACACAAACATTCCCGGGGACTTTGTATTGCCTTTCATACGTGTTCATCATGACAGTCCAATCAGGAGACGCGTCCAAGAAGGACTAAGGTATTAGTTTAGATTTTTTGGACGAACCTGCCTTTACGAATTCTTCTGATATTTTGGTGGTTGTTAAACCCTTCTACGCTCTTGCTACAGGGAGACTAACCGCTTCTCGACGCTTCTCGACGCGAGTATTTATCTCCATTTAAAAGTACCCTATACCCTACTAGCAAGTATTTCGCGGTGCCTACTGCATCCCCACAGATGTTGCAAAATTTTTCAGTGGCTTTGTCCCATTTTACTTAGTTACTTTGATCTAGGAGAGTCATTTGGAATGCATTAAGATAAAATTTTAATAATGCTCGGGACCAATCATGAAGCAGGGTGCGCCATTTCAAAACTAGTGGAATACAAAAATCTCCTATGGTCACCCATTAATTTTTCAACTCTAGGCTCATCGCGTGCAACCGGTAATTATCGTTTTCATCTTGCCGAATAAAGGATTTTGTTATTTCTAAGTCTTGTTGTTTCCTATTTGATCCCTGCTTTATTTGTTTGAGCACCTATCATAAATTGTTTGTAGAATTGAAGTCGTGACTCTAGTTCTGCGGCAATTTTATCTTTTGGGAGAGACGTTATAGTATCATCATTCGATTTTGAGATGATATGTCTTTTGGTCACTCTTAGGTGTTTATAGAGTTCCGATGGTTTCTTTAATTTTAACTCAAAATTGTGTCAGTCTCTAAATAAGGCAGAAGAGTCCTCTGGATGCGCTAACCCGAGCCATGACTTCAATGTCCTTATGACGCTTGCTTCTATCTTCAACAAAAGGGCCTTATTGATATCGTAAACGAGGAAAGGCCAATTTAGACGTGATATTAAATAATTATAGTATATCCAAGCCTTTTTGATATTACTTATTGGTTGATGATTGTCTACCTTTTTCAGATCATTCAAAAAGCTATCGACTATTGTATCTAACGATGGAGTGCTCCCTTGGTAATCGATTTTTTTACCTAAGAATTTGAACGGAGCTGCGTCGGTAATCGTAGTAACGCACTTACCGCCTATTATAAGATCCGGATCGTAAGAGGTATATCTGGTGTTCCGCCTACCCAGACATAGACTGTAGCATTTATTTGGTTTTGTCCTCAATCCGTCCGTCCAAGCACAGAAATCCTCCACAACATTTAAAAGTAGCTGACATTGTCTTGGATTCCGTGTCAGTATCGCGAGATCGTCTGCAAATGCTAGTATGGATTCTGTGTATTTATTATTAAACTTAAACCGATAACCCCATTTCTTTTCGTTTTTAATTAATTTATTTATTAAAATATTGATGATTATATTAAATATAATTGGAGAAATACAACAACCTTGAAATAAACCTATGTTGTAATTTAATGGTTTGGAATGTTTTTCATTTGTGGTTATGGAAAATTTTAATTTTGAATAATATAATGCAATCGTGTTACTAACTAACGTTGGAAAGATATAACACCTTAGCGCGAACATCATCAGTTCATGTCGTACCGACCCGAAAGCGTTCTCTAAGTCTATCCAACATACCGTTATTTGTCTTTCACTAGTTCTGGCATCTTTAAGGCTTTCCGATAGTAATGTGTTATGTTCGAGGCATCCAGAAATGCCAGGCAAAAACCCTTTCTGGTGATTAGGCCCGAAATATTTATTATTTATCATGAATTGCGTCATTTTTGTTTGTAAAAAAGAAAAAAATATTTTGGATATTGCATTTGTTAGAGCTATTGGTCTAGTGTCCCTAGGATCCGAGACATTGTCGCTTTTGGGAATGAGGACAAAAAGAGCATTTCCAAATGTTACCGGTGTTTGTCCTCTTGGCCAGATTTTACCGAATATATTCAATAGATGTTTATGAATCGACAGACATTTTTTAAGGGATACCATCCGGACCTGGTGCTGACTTAGATGGTTTGTTTTAAATTATTTTATTGATTTCCTCCAAAGTTGGTGGGTTGACATGAAAATCTATGGAAGGACTCTCAGGTTTTCGTTCGTTGGGATCCCCATACAGCCTTTGATTTTTAGGCACTTCGAATGTGCTTTTATAGTAATCAAAAATTTGCTTGTTGGTCAAGAGAAGCTTACCTTTTTAGTCTTTGAAAATGTTTTTGGAGTACTTAAAAGGATTTTTATCAAAGTCTACTTCGTGTTTCGCCCGGTCAAAGCTATCACGGTTTTTTGCTATTTGTTGTGATATGTCTTGTATTAATTTAAAAATTGACCTTAATACCCTAGACAGTTGGTGACTAAGTTGGTTGTCGCCCATGGCTTTGGCCCTACGAAGTTACTTTATGAGGTCTCTTTTTTTCCTTCTCATTTTCAATTTAAAACCGTTTTCTTTATACTTGTGAGCATAACGATTCGAAGGTGGATAGTGCTCAATGAAGTAGTCAAAAATAATATTTTGTAGTGTCTCTACTTGCGCGTCGAGTACCTGATTTGAGCGCGGATGCTCTAACAGGTCCGCTATATTTTGGTCGTGTATATTAGTTATATTATATATATAGTATATATTAGTTGTACCCACGACTCCGTTTGCGTGAAATAAGTTTTGTGTCAGGCTGACTTTCTACAGCTACAGTTTGAAGTAATTAAACAAAACAGTTTCTTAATTATCTTTTTAGTGAACGTAAAGCAAAGGTGGTGTGGTACATTTTAAATTGACACCACTATAAGGTATACAGTTGATATACATATATATATATATATATATATATATATTATCCATTTATTTCAACGACATTGGACCCGCAGTTTGATATAAGTCCGGCATCCAACTAGACCATATTACTACGATAAATATTGGGCTTCATACCATTTTGCTTATTACACCACATTAGGAATGTTTGATATGTGGCTTGGGGACGGTCGTGATTAAATGGTTACATAGTTTAAAGCTAATTAATTGTTTCTCATTAAGCCGAAATGGTGTTCATCCAATTACGTATTCGTAAAGATAACATTATAAAGGAAAATATTCAAAGATAATTTGATTTGAAGATTTTTTTCTAGAAGCTCAGCGCTTGGTTTGTTTTCTTTGTCCAGACTTCTATACATAATTATTGTGCAATTTTAAGTTAAAAACTACGAGGGAAAGTTATAAGGATGATCGATAACGATATCTTGTAAATGTTAATACAGCATATAGATATAAGATATAGTTTTAATGTCAGCTTGCTTTTTTTTGTTACTTCTTAGAAAAGACTAAACCATTCATTAAATCTAAATAAAATGTCAAGCAAATCTAGTAAATCCAAGAAAACACGATATATCCGAAACACTTTTTAAATACATTCTATTATAAAAAACCAAACCATGGATATATATAATATTTATGTAAGAACACATGCATATCAACAACTTCACGCCATATCTTTGGCTACCCTAAATAAATAAATAAATAAGAACACATTTGAAACAATAGTTATTAAGCACATTAAATTGAAAAGAAGTGCTGAAACTCTCGTCGTTTGGTCACTTGCTTATTCCATCGTTTTATTTGGCAGTCAGAATGATAAATGGTATTTCATTAGTTTCCAACAACGCGAGGTACCTACCTACTTCTTACCTTTTTTACTATCGGCCCAATTACTGTAGTTTAAATTAGAATTATTTACCGCGCTGTTTAATTTAACAGTAATTTGATAGAAAATTTAATGTTAATTAATAAATTATTTCTTTAATGTTATTAGTATAGTTTTATTTTTATATTAGATAATATAAATTAAATATTTTTATATTAACATAAGACATTATTATTAATTACATATATTCAATGTTTTGCGATACCTCCGATAGAAACCTTGTAGAGTACAACCTCAAGATGGCAATTTCTCACCGTGACTACGAGGCTATGAAAAAGCTAGTGAACTTAATAACCTAGCTCACTACTACTACTATTTACTTTATTTATTATTACTATTAATTTCTAAAATAGCTTTCGAAAACTTGTACAGGTGTACAATTTCCTGCGAAGTTACCATCGCCATTAAAATCGTAACAAAATTGTTTTAAAATTACAATGAAAGGCCTGGACAAATGTCTATGATCATTAAGAAAAAAAAACCCGTCTTATTCAATTCAAACGATTTATTTAGAGTCGTAACTAAAGTGAAAGTAAATAAGTATCAAAATAATGGATACTTAATTAGTTTTACTTTAGCTGTTGGCTTTTCGTATAAAGGCTGACTAACTTAATGAGAAATGACGAAACAATATTGGCAAATAAAAATAAACGACTACACCGCCTCGGCCAAAGTTTTTGTAAGTCCATCGAAAGATCTTTAGAATTCTTAGAATCCATCAAAAGATCTTTAGAATTCTGCGACCTATACAGAAAAAGATAATTGTACTTTCATTTTGATTTGATACTATGTAACCTTTAAAAAAATATCAAGTCAAATATAACTGATATATATTGCAAATTCGATTTTTATTTCTATAAAAAAATCTTTCTAATATTTTTGTTTTAATAACTCTATAACGTATACAAATATAAGAATGGAAATAAAAAAATATATATGTAATTATATAAGTGCCTACAAACATCACTATAATGGGAGTTGGAAATATCATTTCATTCCAAATCTTGTGATTAAAATTGAATGACTTTTATCTGCCAGCATAATTTTAATTTCTTTACAATTTTGAATAAAATTATAAATAATTCATTTCGAAAATAGATTTTATAGTCAAATAATTTTTTTTCTTTTTTTTGATATCAGTTTATGCAAGAGACGAAATATTCCTTTTCAAAAATAAATATTACTATAAAATGTAGTAAATATAATTTGCTTGCTATCTCTACAATATCCGGAGGGGCTGATATCCGCCGCGGCGCCGGCACGACGCCTTACAACTTGTACCCTCAACTCAATTACAACACGTGTTGTTTTTGTACAAATACTGTCATTTGTTTATAGATGTGTCCTTTGCTTTAGCTGTGTATTATTTAAAAAATCACTAGTAAAAGATTTGCGAAAGCAAAAGTGCATAATGAATTTGTTTTTATAAAGACTGTCGCCGATGGATTTAGTTAAGTACATCCATTGAATGTAAATCTTACATTCTCAGGATGATAACATTGCATGTTTGATATTGAAGTGGAGAAATCAAACCAATTATTATTTTAATTTCTCAAATATATGTCAAAGAGTAAATACTTTTTTTATATGTTAGAGGAGGGCAAACCAGCTTGCAGGTCATCGTTGATGTGTGATCACCATGAACTCTTGCAAAATCCGAGGGTTCACAAGAGCGTTTTCGGTCTTGGACGTAGGAGTATATGCCTTCTTTTAAGGTACCTATGTCGTATCGATCTGGAAATACCGCAAAAGTAAGTTCCTTCCACATTCGAGTTGTACGTGGGAAAAAAAATCCTTTAAAACCACACAGTGGAAGATCGCCACGCACTCAGGTGGTAAGTTTGGTTAAGGAGGCGATGGCGAGCTGTGCAGTGATAAATTTCGGTGGTAGGCATCAGATCGAATAGTTCTTCGGAACACTCCCCGTTGTAAATGCGGTATAAAACGCACAAAGAAGCCACATCTCTACTCAATGGCTAATAGTCCTGACGTTCGCATAGCACCGGATCCCTGGCAATCCGAACTGCTCTCCGTTGTACACGGTCAAATGGACCAGAGATGAGAACATGTAGTAATACATGTGTGGTCAGATCTGCGCCTTATAAATCAAGTCCTTGGCCAGGTTTGAAATACTGCATCGCTCTATTGATCACTCCCAATTTCTTCGAGGCCAACTTGGCCTTGCTCTCCAGATTATTACGAAACTGGCAATCGCTCGAAATGTCGAGACCCAGTGTCGAATACTTGGCAAGGCAATAAGAGGAGTGCTTTCGAAGAGCAGTGATAGGACAAATGGGGTTTTCTTTGTAGTAAACGTGCAAACTTGTGTCTGAACTACGTTCAGTTCAATCCACTAAAGACTCAGACTAAAACTCAGAGACCATCCCCAGGAAAATTTCTATAGAAGACACAAGTTTCTTTCGGCACTCGTCGACGTTTTCCCAAGAGACCTGCACGGCCGGAATATACCGCATCCCCAGCGCTATAATCTGCAATAACAATGTATGTTGGGAATATCCAACGTATCGTTGATGTACAAGAGGAACAGAGTTGGGGATGGCACGCAGCCTTGGGGTACTCCAGCGTCATGGGCTTGGGTTTCGAGCAAAAACCGTCGAGAACGACCTATATGCTCTGCCCAGTGAGAAAACTGGTGATCCACTTGTATAAAGTCTCGGGAAGCTCATAAGAAGGTAGCTTCGAAAGAAGCCTCTTATGCCATATACGATCGTAGGCTTTTGCCATATCCAGACAACTGCCAGACCCTCTCCCTTGTTTTCAATAATCGCTAATTTCAATAATCAAATACATAAAATTTTAACTGTAATATATACGTCTATTCATATAATTAAAATTGAGTGTCTGTTAGTAAAACCAATTTAACAATTATCTTTTCAAATGGTTTGTAACAAAGCCACTAAAATACTGCAGATTAACTCTGAACACGTGTAACCAATAAACGCTAAACTGACTAAATTAAATAAGCAGTAATTATGCAAAAGGCGCAGTAAATAGATTCAGCTATAGTGTTTATTGAGTGGGGCGTATTATAAATTACGCTGCCGTATGCTACGTTTTGCTGCTCGCCGCTAACTGACTATTTAGCGGTCACGTCTAAATGTGATTATAGATATACTTTCAAATGGATGTGGCACGTTTTGTCAAAAAATATAATATATCTTACCCTCCATTAATATATTATTAAACTGCAACATTTATTTATATAATTTCATCTTCTGGGTTCAAGACGCCAAAATTATAAGAATAAATAATGGAATGAAGAACCAAATACGTTTAAAGAACAACTCCAGTCAAATTATCAAAATTAATCATTATAATTAATTTTGTATACAATAAGTTGTAAGAATATTTCATTAAGTTTATTATTAAAATTGAGATTATAAATAAAATAAACAAGAACTTCGCATTTCATATTCATTTTATTATTCCATTATCTCTTAGAACAGGATTAGTTCTAACATAAAATAATTTAAAATATTTAATTCATAATGTTTATTATAATCGTAATATATTCGTCTGTAACGTAAAATTAAACAAAGTTATTGTTAAATTTAAGTTAAGTTAAGTCATATGAAATAAACAATTTCATTCTAAGGGTCACATTCTTGTAATTTCTTCAGTGTTACAAGAAATCGTAAGCGATGATAAGTTACTGCGAGATGAAAGGCATGAATATTTGACCATCCATTGTAAAATTATTAAATTAAATAGTAACAATAATAAATGAATGTCGTATCTAGTACTACTATAACTTTCTAAGCGATCGTTGCTTTTGGACCGACACCAAAGCAATTAAATCGTTACTGTCACGATGCAGCAGGTCCTTCCAATCCACGCGATGTGATGCTTTTAACGAGACTTATTTTTACTGATACACTTTTATTTATAAACGCACCAATATCAAAATTACCTTTAAGACTTTCGTGATTTACAACGTTTATATAAATTATAACATCAATATTTATAATTACAGTGCAGCATTCATAATTCATACTAGCATTTCATTTGTTTTATTTTAACCTTAATAACATATTTTATAATTTATAAGTGTCTGGGTTATATAGTAAATACTAGCTTATTCCCTCCCATTTCGCTGGGCACACTATTAATTTGGATGTGAACTTAGGTTGTTACGGTAACCTTTTTCATAATATCACTTTAAATTTCTTGTGAAATAATAAAGAAATATTAAAATTTGCTATCAAAAATATTTCTACATATATAATATGTAACAACTCCGATAAATATCTGTAATATGGTAGATTGTAATGATAAACCCATTATTAATTAAATATTAATTAGACTAGATTTATGCTGAAAGGGCAATTAATACGCTTATCTTGCCATGGGTGTAAAGGCAATACATTGAATCCTATTTTCCTCTGAAATAGTTCACTTTGAACGTCGATCCAACGTTGCTTTGCAGCTGACAGAGCGTGTCAATCATTCTGTTTGAAATTCAGTTAATGTGCACTAAAGGTAAATAGTCAAGTACAGTGCAGGCTGTGTCGGTTAGTGTTGACTATAATTAATTATGCTATATTATTGATAATATATATATTATAATTATAAATATAAACTATAAACAAAAATAACGTCATGAACTATTAATATGCCTTAAAAATAAATGTAACTATATGCAAGTTAGCCCAAACAAACGCTGAACGATTCCAGCATGTATACACAACGTTTTATGAAAATTTATTATCTGCATGCTAATCTGGTAAGGTGCAGACAGCTTATATTTTATACAATAAAGCAAATATTAAATACACTTCCATATGGATCAAATACATTATTAATGTTTATACTGTCAATGTCTAGTATATTTTACTTCGATGGCAAATAATCAAAAAGATTTGATTATTAATGAAAATAATAAAATTAAAATCAAATTTCGGCAACTGGGTAACCTTTTTCAGAAATTTAGTGACAAGAATTTCTGAATTTAAGTACAATACTAAATTCACTTTCTTAAATTCGTGAAGATGTAAATGACGCTACTATTGAGCTTCGGTCCAGGGGTACCAGAATATTGTGGTCTTATGTTAATGTTGGGTTGAAGTTGATGTTCTGTTTATTGTATATTATTATTAAACACTGTTAAAAGTTGAATCTGGAATGAATTAATGAATTAATGATTTGAAATAGACATCTTAAAATATATTACGTGAAAAATTCAATATTTTTATTTTTATTCAGTTTTCAGTTGTATCTGTAATACAATTTCAGTTTTCTGCTTTCTGAAGTACTGTAGCTTTGTTATTTGCAAATTGAAGTAAAGGTGGAGAATATGAGATTTCCAATTTTTGTTTGTTTGTTGTTTGATTATTAAAATTGTATTTACAACACATGACTATTAAGCTAATAATAATTTAATGGTAACGTTAATAATATAACGATAAGCGTTTTAAATATAACATTACATAAATAATTAGTCCTATGTTCTTGTCTCTAAGTTATCATAATATAAATACCGCTATTTTACAAGAATACATATTAAATTCTGTCTTAAATACCTTATAACGACATACAATTTAAATGGTAAAATTGAAATCATCCGGAAATTGCGTAGACACTGGAATTAAAGAAATTGCAAAGAAAACTTATTTAGGCCTATATTATATAAAAAAATTAACATATTTTAAACATTTAATTTTAAAATATTTAAAATATTTAAATTGAAGAATACCTACAAATGTAGATAATTAATCTATGATTGTAAGTAAATCCAAACCAAACCAAATATTCTTTTAAAACTTAATTTTTTATTTAAATCTTAACGGTTAAATCTAACTTAGCTCAGCCTACTGACTTGGCAAATAAAGAGACCAATCGTTTTATAATAAATACACTATCATTATTCATTTCATATGATTAATTGTCATTATAACTTCTGACATATTATTATGATTTCTGTAAAAAATAGGAACAAGAAAAAAAAATGAAAAAATGTTAAGTATTTTTGAATTTACTATACTAACCGAAATAAATCCGATTGAATCATAAATTTGAACCATTTCTGTTGACTGATCTCGTCGGTAAAATTTTACTAATAAGCTTCGGGAGTCAATAAAAGAAACGCGACAGGCAAGGAATTTGAGCTCTCTGTTTAACCTTCACAGACATACAGATAACGAATATAGATATCTGAAAAATAGCTTCCATAATAGTTTATATTTCATATAAGCTTTGAAAACTACGGCAATCTGCGATTAATTTCGAGATTTTGTGTAAATACATACAAAAATATTCAAAGTATTTCGTACACTACCCAAATATATCTGTGTTATAGTTAACTATACATAGTTTTGTGTATAATAGTGTACAACATATTAGTAATAAATATTACACGAAGTATAAATAGTAATTTGAAATACTTTTGCGCCGTGTGTATAATATTGCTTAAGTTTTCCAATAAAATCGGAGTGGAATGAAATTTAAAATTATGAACAAAGATGAGAGCAATGGAGGGTTGCGATATGACCTCTGAAATTAAGAAGATTTTAATTACGCGGTGAAATTTAATTTCGGGAAAAGAGGAAAGTACAGACTGGAAACCCAGTTGATAAAAGAAATTTCGAAAAAAAAATAGCATAAGAATTATTATTGTATATGTTCTACTCCCTTAAGCGCATTTATGTTATTATACGAAATATTATTACGGTAACAGAATTACTAAAAAGCACAATACATATTACTATATATAAATCAGATAGTATTTGCGTTACGAGTTAATAATAATTGTCTTTTCTCACGGCAGAAAGTAAAGAAATACTAGTTTTTTATAAACCCATATAAAGGACTTTAATAATAGAAAGGTTTTGGTCTTTTGTTTCTCCAAGTATATAGCTTCTAATGTAATTTAATCTAATTCTGTATATGAATATTTTAATACAGAGAGCGTTCAAAAGCTAACCACGACACAGCATCAATGATTTGCGTAGCGTTACCGTAGCATAGGTGAAGTTAACATTTGATGGCAAACAATGTTATTAATTAGTACATGACGCTCACAAGTGTTTCCTTACTTATATACGAGTATGATATGAAAAAGTAATAACATTTCTTGGATAAAAAAATGTATACATTTTTGAAGAGAGTTTATAAAATGTTAGTATAAAGAGTTTATGGTATATACTCATATTTGTGAAACGAATAACGAATAAATGACAATATTTATTACTCTCCATCAGGTATCAGAACTAAAATACATAATTCAATACACAAAACATATATAATTTAATGCAGACCAACCAACAAAACCGTTTCAAAAGGCTTTTACGATCAAATATAAAACTTCAAACAGCCGACACGCAATCAAATCCAAACTTATATTTATTCCAAAAGAAATATTACATGTGCTGTACAAACAGTATTAGTGCCAAAAAACTGTGTCCAAACTCGAACAAAACTCGCCATTGATACAAAATTGCAACGTTCGAGTGTAAGGAAGTGTTCTCATAAATAAAGATGCGAGTCCGAAAGTAGTAAAATACCACTTTTCATGAACTTTTACAAGCGTATGATTCAGATGACAGAGCAATAAAAAACTTATGGATTATGGATTGCTTTTTTGCTGTTCCTGAATTAAGAGTTTTGTTGAACATTTGTTTTACGGGAAGTGTACATTTTGCTTTGACGTAAAAATCTTTAGTAGGACATTGATATAAATCCTGTTATATAAAATTGATTGAAAATCTTGGAAATTTACCAATATTTTTTAGTATGTTCTCACTCGATATTTATCTATCCAAATAAGGAAAATAAATAAAGATGCGAGTCCGAAACTAGTGAAATACCACTTTACATGAACTTTTACAAGCGTATGATTCAGATGATAGAGCAATAAAAAACTTATGGATTATGAATTGCTTTTTTGCTGCTCCTGAATTAAGAGTTTTGTTGAACATTTTTTTTACGGGAAGTGTACATTTTGCTTTGACGTAAAAATCTTTAGTAGGACATTGATATAAATCCTGTTATATAAAATTGATTGAAAATCTTGGAAATTTACCAATATTTTTTAGTATGTTCTCACTCGATATTTATCTATCCAAATAAGGAACGAATAAAAATGATTAATTTTAATAAATTGAAACAATACTAATCACAACTGAATAAAATTTATTAACTGTTGTTTTTGTATTACCAATATAAGTTTTTAATTATCATAGGTTAGTAAAACTAGGCCACCTCGTATTTTGGGTAGACCTCGAAGAATTCAGTCTGCCCATTCATTTGTACCCGACTTTCGAATTTTGGAAAAATTTCTTCACAGGAGGTCTTATGACCCCCTGAGTCCGAAATGACCATTGGTCAAAAAGTTTATATATATACATATATATATATATATATATATATGCGTGCGTGTGTCGATTCGACTTTTGTCAGCACGATAGCGGCCGCAGTTTCGCTTGGATCGCTTTCAAACTTTGCACAAAAATCAAACATCCAAAAATGAAGGTCAAGTTCGTTAACCAGAGAAATCTGGCCACAGGGGGGCGCTAGGGCCTCACTTTTTCTGATTTTAGTTTTTCGACCATAACTTTTTCCCTATTCAAAGAAGATCAATCGCGTTCATATCGTATGATGTCTTTGATCAATACCTATAACTAATGTATATGAACCGAAAACCTTACTTCAATAACTTAGGTGCGGGGGTAAAAAAACCGAAAATTTTTGGAAAAAAATTCATAACTTTTTTCTGGTAAACATTCTTACATCACAAGTATTTTTAGTGGAAAGATTATTTTTTACTCTAAATTTAAGTATTAAAAGTTTTTCCGTAGAAGGTACCGTTTCCGAGAAAAAAAATAAAAACCACTTTTAGCTTGAAAATTTAAGGTAGGTAAAACCACGGCAACTTTTTTCTGGTAAATATTCCCTCGTTGCAAATATTTTTAATAGAAAGGTTATTTTTTACTCTAAATTTAAGTATCAAAAGTATTTCCAAAAAAGATACCTTTTCCGAGAAAAAAAATAAAAACCGCTTTTTGCTTAAAAATTTTGGATGTAAATAACGGCATCATGTGTTATTCTTAGGTAGTGAGTTATATTTTAAACGAGTTACACACGAGGTCTACCCACGCGTGTCCCCCTGCGGGCACGGATTTTTTTTATGTTGCATCGGATCAGTTGTATACTATACTATATAATATTATAAATTAAAAGTAATTACAAACATATTTTAATGAAATTACAACAGATAACATCATCTCTCTGCTTAATATCGCGCATTTTTTATAGAATTGAAGAAATTTCATTATAACTTTTATTGTTTTTTTTTTATACTATATCAGTATCCAAAGGAACTGATCTAATTAAATATACCTCATTGAAAGCACATCATCTATTATTAACTATTGAGACTATTGGAACAACCCAATCAATAGTAGACTTCATTTAATGTGTCTGGGCTCCTAGTGTGTAGTTAATAATAGATGATGTGCTTTCAATGAGGTATATTTAATTAGATCAGTTCCTTTGGATACTGATATAGTATAAAAAAAAAACAATAAAAGTTATAATGAAATTTCTTCAATTCTATAAAAAATGCGCGATATTAAGCAGAGAGATGATGTTATCTGTTGTAATTTCATTAAAATATGTTTGTAATTACTTTTAATTTATAATATTATATAGTATAGTATACAACTGATCCGATGCAACATAAAAAAAATCCGTGCCCGCAGGGGGACACGCGTGGGTAGACCTCGTGTGTAACTCGTTTAAAATATAACTCACTACCTAAGAATAACACATGATGCCGTTATTTACATCAAAAATTTTTAAGCAAAAAGCGGTTTTTATTTTTTTTCTCGGAAAAGGTATCTTTTTTGGAAATACTTTTGATACTTAAATTTAGAGTAAAAAATAACCTTTCTATTAAAAATATTTGCAACGAGGGAATATTTACCAGAAAAAAGTTGCCGTGGTTTTACCTACCTTAAATTTTCAAGCTAAAAGTGGTTTTTATTTTTTTTCTCGGAAACGGTACCTTCTACGGAAAAACTTTTAATACTTAAATTTAGAGTAAAAAATAATCTTTCCACTAAAAATACTTGTGATGTAAGAATGTTTACCAGAAAAAAGTTATGAATTTTTTTCCAAAAATTTTCGGTTTTTTTACCCCCGCACCTAAGTTATTGAAGTAAGGTTTTCGGTTCATATACATTAGTTATAGGTATTGATCAAAGACATCATACGATATGAACGCGATTGATCTTCTTTGAATAGGGAAAAAGTTATGGTCGAAAAACTAAAATCAGAAAAAGTGAGGCCCTAGCGCCCCCCTGTGGCCAGATTTCTCTGGTTAACGAACTTGACCTTCATTTTTGGATGTTTGATTTTTGTGCAAAGTTTGAAAGCGATCCAAGCGAAACTGCGGCCGCTATCGTGCTGACAAAAGTCGAATCGACACACGCACGCATATATATATATATATATATATATGTATATATATAAACTTTTTGACCAATGGTCATTTCGGACTCAGGGGGTCATAAGACCTCCTGTGAAGATATTTTTCCAAAATTCGAAAGTCGGGTACAAATGAATGGGCAGACTGAATTCTTCGAGGTCTACCCAAAATACGAGGTGGCCTAGTTTTACTAACCTATGATAATTAAAAACTTATATTGGTAATACAAAAACAACAGTTAATAAATTTTATTCAGTTGTGATTAGTATTGTTTCAATTTATTAAAATTAATCATTTTTATTCGTTCCTTATTTGGATAGATAAATATCGAGTGAGAACATACTAAAAAATATTGGTAAATTTCCAAGATTTTCAATCAATTTTATATAACAGGATTTATATCAATGTCCTACTAAAGATTTTTACGTCAAAGCAAAATGTACACTTCCCGTAAAAAAAATGTTCAACAAAACTCTTAATTCAGGAGCAGCAAAAAAGCAATTCATAATCCATAAGTTTTTTATTGCTCTATCATCTGAATCATACGCTTGTAAAAGTTCATGTAAAGTGGTATTTCACTAGTTTCGGACTCGCATCTTTATTTATTTTCCTTATTTGGATAGATAAATATCGAGTGAGAACATACTAAAAAATATTGGTAAATTTCCAAGATTTTCAATCAATTTTATATAACAGGATTTATATCAATGTCCTACTAAAGATTTTTACGTCAAAGCAAAATGTACACTTCCCGTAAAACAAATGTTCAACAAAACTCTTAATTCAGGAACAGCAAAAAAGCAATCCATAATCCATAAGTTTTTTATTGCTCTGTCATCTGAATCATACGCTTGTAAAAGTTCATGAAAAGTGGTATTTTACTACTTTCGGACTCGCATCTTTATTTATGAGAACACTTCCTTACACTCGAACGTTGCAATTTTGTATCAATGGCGAGTTTTGTTCGAGTTTGGACACAGTTTTTTGGCACTAATACTGTTTGTACAGCACATGTAATATTTCTTTTGGAATAAATATAAGTTTGGATTTGATTGCGTGTCGGCTGTTTGAAGTTTTATATTTGATCGTAAAAGCCTTTTGAAACGGTTTTGTTGGTTGGTCTGCATTAAATTATATATGTTTTGTGTATTGAATTATGTATTTTAGTTCTGATACCTGATGGAGAGTAATAAATATTGTCATTTATTCGTTATTCGTTTCACAAATATGAGTATATACCATAAACTCTTTATACTAACATTATATAAACTCTCTTCAAAAATGTATACATTTTTTTATCCAAGAAATGTTATTACTTTTTCATATCATACTCGTATATAAGCAAGGAAACACTTGTGAGCGTCATGTACTAATTAATAACATTGTTTGCCATCAAATCATGTAATAATAAAATATATAGCATAAGTCCAGTCCATAAGGTCCGTCTAATTAAGAAAACAAATTACAATCTCATGTACGAAGAAAAAAAAGTAGTTATATTATAACAATTAAACTAAACAAACATTACAACCAAAACAGATGAAGGTAGTAAACCTCTGTATAAAAATAGACTGACGTTTATAATGCTTTGATTATGTCTTATTTGCTTTCCTAAATATATTACTTACTTACTAGGTATTGAGGATATATCAACTCCAAGTAAGCAATATACTATTTAGTTGTACCCACGACTCCGTTCGTGTGGAATAAGTTTTATGGCTGACTGACTATCACCATCATAATTATATGATGGTACTTATATTATTAGACATAGTAGGAAGTAAATTTAACAAAACAGTTTCTTAATTATCTTTTTAGTGAATGTAAAGCAAAGGTAGCATTGCACATTTTTTAATTTGACACCACTATTTATAATTGTTATATATATTATTATCTACTTGTATCAACGACTTTGGACCCGCAGTTCGATATAAGTCCGGCATCCAATCAGACGATATTACTACGATAAATATTGGGCTTTATACTATTTTGCTTATTACAGCATATTAGGAATGTTTGGAATGTGGCTTAGGGACGGTCGTGATTAAATGGTTACGTAGATTAAAGCTAATTACTTGTTTCATATAAGTCGAAATGGTGTTCATCCAATTGGATGTTATCTTTATGAATACGTAATTACGTATTCGTAAAGATAACATTATAAAAGTAAATTATACAAAAATAATTATTTGATTGCACAACCAAGATGTTTTTCTAGAAGTTCATCTCTTGGTTTGTTTTCTTTGTCCCGACTTCTAATTAAACTTATTGTGGAATTTTAAATTACGAAGTACGAGGGAAAGCGTTAATGGTGATCTAAAACAATATCTTGTAAATGCTAAAGAATATTTGAAGTAGCTAAATAAGAACACATGTGAATTCATTGTTTTTAAGCACATTAATTTGAAAAGAAGTACCGAAACTCTCATCGTTTGGTCCGCTTGCTTATTCCGTCGTTTTAACTGGCAGTCAGAATGATAAATGGTATTTCATTAGTTTCAACAACGCGAGGTACCGACGTTCTATTTGTTACCTTTTTAACTAACGGCCCAATTACTATAGTTTTATGATTTAACGTAAATTAGAATTATTTGCCAGTAATTTTATAGTAAATTAAATCTTAATTAATAAATTATTTCTTTAATATAACTAGTATATTTTTATTTTTATAATATTTAATAGTTTTATATCAATTTAAAAATCAATATTTTTAAATTGATATAAAACATTATTATTATAAATATTAATATTATTCATTCTCGATTCAACTTTTAACAGTGTTTAATAATAATATACAGTAAATAAGATATCAACTAGAACCGAACATTAACATAAGACCACAATATTCTGGCACCCCTGGACCGAAACTCAATAATGGCATCTTTTACATCTCCTCGAATTTAAGAGAGTGTATTTAATATTATACTAAAATTCAGGAATGCTTATTACTACGTTTCAAAAAACGGTTACCCAGTTGTTGAAATTTGACCATAATTCTATTATCTTTATTAATAATTATATATTTTAGATTATTTTGACATCAGTGTAAAATACACTAAACATTGACAATGTAAACATAATTAATGTAGTTGAACCGCATTAAGTATTTGCTTTATTATATAAAATTTAAGCTTTCTGCACCTCACCCGATTAGTATACAGATCACAAGTTCTTATAAAACATTGCGTATATATGCTGGAATCGTTCAGCGTTTGTTTCGGCTAAGGTATATTATTAGTTCATGTCGTTATTTTTGTTTATAATTTATATTTAATAGTATCAATATTTCAATATTTTAACTCGTATATTGAAAATAAATTATAGTCAAAATTAACCGAAACAGCCCGCACTGTACTTGACTAAATACCTTTCATGCGCATTAACTGGATTTCAAACAGAATGATTGACACGCTGTGTCAGCAACAAAGCAACGTTCAGTCGACATTCAAAGTGACCTATTTCAGGGGAAAATAGGATTCAAAGTATTGCTTTTACACCTATGACAAAATAAACTTATTAATTCCCTTTTCAATATAAATCTACCCTATCAATCTTTAATTAATAATGTGTTTATCATTACAATCTACCAAGCTACGAATATTTATCGGAATAGTTAAATATAACATATGTAGAAATATTTTTGTTAGTACATTTTATTATTAATTTATTATTTCACAAAAATTTTAAAGTGTTATTGAGTTTATACCTAACACTTACTTTATAACCCAGACCCTTATAAATTCTAAAATATGTTATTAAGGTTAACATAAAACAAATGAAATACTAGTATGAATTATGAATGCTACACAGTAATTATAAATATTGATGTTATAATAACGTTATATAAACGTTGTAAATCACGAAAGTCTTAGAAGTAATTATGATATTGGTGTGTTTATAAATAAAACTGTATTAGTAAAAATAAGTCTCGTTAAAAGCATCACATCGCGTGGATGGGAAGGACCTACAGCATCGTGACAGTAACGATTTATTTGCTTTGGTGTCGGTCCAAAAGCAACGATCGCTTAGAAAGTTATAGCAGTACTAGATACGACATTCATTTATTATTGTTACTATATAATATACAGTGGGTGGTCAAATATTCATCACTATCATCTGGCCAGTAACTTATCACCGCTTACGATTTCTTGTAACACTAAAGAAATTACAAGAATGTGACCCTTAACCAAGAATTTTTTTTAGCTTTATATAATTGTGGTATTAATTAGTAATATTTAATATGATTTTTAAACAAACTTTAACAATTACTTTGTTTAATTTTACGTTACAGACGAATATATTACGATTATAATAAACCTTACATGAATGAAATATTTAAAATTATTTTAGGTTAGAACTAATCCTGTTCTAAGAGATAATGAAATAATAAAATGAATATGAAATGCCATGTTCTTGATTAACTTTATTTATTGTCTAAATTTTAATAATAAACTTGATAAATACAATCATTCTTACAACTTAATTTTATACACAATTAATTATAATTATATTTTGACAATTTAAGTAGAGTTGTTCTTGAAACGTATTTGGTTCTTCATTTCAGGATTTATTAGAAGAAATTATATAAATAAATGTTACAGTTTAATAATATATTAATGGAGGCTAAAATGTATTATATTTTTTGAAAAAACGTGCTACATCCATTTGAAAGTATATTCATAATCACATTTAGACGTAACCGCTAAATAGCCAGTTAGCGGCGAGCAGCAAAACGCAGTATACGACAGTGTAATTTATAACACGCCCCACTCAATAAACACTGCAGCTGAATTTATCAATTTCTACTTTCTCCATAATATAGGAATGTGACTCGTGTTTTTGTTTTCGAATTCAAGAAAAAACAAACTAAGAAACTCAATTCACAAAGGTATAAAATGCTCGAATATCATATGCGTAATACAATTTAACAGTGAACTATCACGATAAAGATATCTGTAAATACTCTCATCAAATACTTATATAATTGGACTATATTATATAAGAAATTTAACAAATTTTAAACATTTTATTCCAAATATTTAAAAAAGTTACATTTCAAAATATATTTAATGAATACCTACAAATGTAAATGATTCATCTCTGATTGTAAGTAAATCGGATATGAAATTAATATTTTAAAACTTAATTTTTAGTTTAATTATGATTTCTGTAAAAATATATCCACAAAATTTATTTTAAAATAAAAGAATTAATAGATATTTGGTGTAAAATATTTTTTAATTTACTATACTAACCGAAAACAAATTCGATTGAATCATAAATTTGAACCATTTCAGTTGACTGTTCTCGTCGGTAAAATTTTACTAATAAACTTCGGGAGTCAATAAAAGAAACGCGACAGGCAAGGAAATTGAGCTCTCTGTTTAACCTTCACAGACATACCGATAACGAATATAGATATCTGAAAAATAGCTTCCATAATAGTTTATATTTCATATAAGCTTTGAAAACTACGGCAATATGAGATTAATTTCGAGATTTTGTGGAAAGAAATACAAAAATATACAAAGTATATCGTACACTACCCAAATATGTCTGTGTGTATGTTAACTATACATAGTTTTGTGTATAATAGTGTATAACATATTACATAATAATAAACATTACACGAAGTATAAATAATAATTTGAAATACTTTTGCGCCGAGTGTATAATATTGCTTAACTTTTGTAATAAAATCGGCGTAAGATGAAAATTGAAATTAGGAACGAAGGTGAGAGCAATGGAGGGTCGCGATAAGACCTCTGAAATTTAGAAGATTTCAATTATTCTGTGAAATTTAATTTCGAGAAAAGAGGAAAGTATAGACTGGACCCAAGTTTTATATTGATTGATTGAAGTCAGCTGATTGAAGTTTTATATTTGACCGTAAAAGCCTTTTGAAACTGTTTTATTGGTTGGTCTGCATTAAATTATGTATGATTTCTGTATTAAATTATATATTTTAGTTCTGATTTCAGATGGAGAGTAATAAATATTGTCATTTCTTCGTTGTTTGTTTCACAATTATGATTATAGACGATAAACAACCTATACTATCAAAGCGGGCGTTAGCTAGCTCAGAGTGACGAAAGCACCCATAGTGCTGAAAGTCTAACTCTGTATATATACGCGCAATATCGATTTTTTTTACACAGGAGACCTTCTGGTATGAGTGTGGTATTTTTAGAAAGCCCTTGGCCCATAGACCCAGAAAATGCATTTACACTTAGCAATATACCTACCGCCTCACCTCTACGGCCGTTTGAAAAATGAGACTAAAATTTAGTTTTTGGCTCCGCACCAGTATAAAATCACTTATTTTCACCTTGAAAAAGATTTTCCTAAAGGTCCTCGTCGAGACCTTTTCAACAAGCCCAAAAACGCCAAAATCCGACCACCGGTTGATGAGATATGACATTTTGAAAATTTTGACTGACGCCTCCATCGATGATTACTTTGTCTGTGTGTGGGTATATTCGTAGTTTCAACTGATTTTGTTCAAACTTTCAGGGATTAAAGTACATCAAAAACTAAGACTTTTTTGTTCTACGACATTTCGATTTGGCCGCCATGTTGGCCGTGGCCAGCCCTCGAAAGGCCAAAAATGGCCATTTTTCGTACAGGGACTGTGGCCAAACCAGTTGACGTACATTGATAAATTGGGCATCATTGGAAAGGTCTCAAGCTCATCTTTTGAATAATATCCCTCTTGATGGAAAAAAACATTTTTTGGCGTGACATTTTTGGTCAAAAACCAAAAAATGGCCGACTGGTCTGGGACATATCGGCCATTTTCTCGAAAACAGCGCCAACGATTTTTTCCAAAATTTCCTCAATCGTAGCCCCAAATTAGAACTAAAATTTGGTATATAGCACATATCTGGGAAAACTCGTAATTTTGAGATATGGCCCTGAGAAGTTCAAAAAATCATGAAAAATGACCAAAAATGGCCAAAAAATTACTTTTAAAGCCAGAATCGTACTCACAACACGGTTAAAATTCAATGCTTGTTGCACAGTAATAAACACATGATAACAACAATAAACAATGAATAAACTCACTAACGCATTGCCGTCTGTAACAATAAAACAAAATTTACAGAAAAAAATCCGAATACTGAAAAATTCTATTTTGAAGCAATGAATTAAAAAAATAAATGGAAACTGAAAAAATCAAATGAAAAAAAAATCGGGCACCTGTGGGAATCGAACTCGAGGTCTCGTCTTTGTCCTTACAACGCTCATCCTCTGAGCCAAAACACTCTCATTTTGTCAGAGGCAACTATTCCAAATAATAATAATAATAATAATAATAATAATAAATCAATTTATTTCAGATAATTCATCCATAAGTGTTAGTAACATTTTAACTTAAGTAACTAATGTTATAATAGTACTCGTAGTTAGTATTCAACATAACAATCTCAAATTATACAGAAAAATAAAATTAATAAAATGCACAAAATTCATAAAATTATTAAAATTAAATATAAATTCAATTCAAATAAATTAAATTCAAATCAAATATAATTAAAATCATAAAATACTATTAAAGAAATTAAATAAAATAAAATTCATGGAAATCATCGTTCTAATTATTATTATTTTTTTTTAATTCTACAAATAACTCAACGCTATACTCCTACAGTCAGTATACGCTACGCTTCGATGCTACGTGTACACTATCCCAGGACCTCCAGAGGGGAGCGTCTAGCTTTAACACCAATATGCTGAGAAGACTGTTGGAGCTGTTCAGTAATCTTGTCATTGCGGACGCGGTCCGCTTTCGTATTATCGCATAGAAGTCGTCTACACGAGCCTCCGCAAACATTGCCGATGCACTGCAGTATCGAGGCTTCCTCAACAAAGCCCTAAGCACATTGTTGTACTGAACACGCAGTGCGCTATATGTCCGCCGCGTATAGTTCTCCCATAGGCTGCACGTGTAAAAGGACTGGCAATAGGCTTTAAATAATTTTAATTTTACCTGTGTCGAACACCGTGCAAACCTACGGGCCAACATATTGCCTCTAACCGACAGAGCCCTGCGCTCCCGCTCGATATCACTATCATCACCCAGGCGTTCATTTACAATATGACCAAGGTATTTAAATTCAGATACTAGTTTCAGAGAAGTTCCACACAAATGTATTTTAGGAATGAAATTTAACTGTTTGTTTATTCCTCGAAAAATTAAAATTTCGCTCTTTTTAGCGTTATACCTCAGTCCATTCTCCTTTGCATATTCCTCACAGATTTTTATCAGTCTTCGAAGACCACTGACCGACGGGCTCAACAGAACCATATCGTCTGCGTAACTAAAATTGTTCATCATTACGCCATCTATCGAACAACTGACGCCTGCCCCGCTAAGCCTCTCTATGAGCCCGTTTATGTAAAGATTGAACAATCTGGGTGACGTCAGGCCACCCTGTCTTACTCCACACCCTAATTTATATGGTTTACTAAGTGCATCACCCCATCTTACCACATTACTTTGGGCACCATACCAGTACTTTAATAGTGATATCAACTCCGGTCTTAAACTGCTATCCTTTTCAAGCTTCTGCCATAAAATTTTATAGGATACGAGGTCAAATGCCTTCGACAGATCCAAAAAACACGCAAACACATGGATCTTTTTATCCGTGTAGTACCTTACAGCTTGCTTGAGACACAATAAATACTGCGCTCTCAGTTGACAGCTCTGATCAAAAACCGAACTGCGCATCGTGTATGTTAATTGTTCTGCTAAGTTGAGTATCAAGCAAGCCATCAAGCACTTTGGCTATGATGGTAGCAAGAGATATCGGTCTGTAGTTGGTTCTGTCCGCCGCATCCCCCGCCCTATTCTTGATTATAGGCACGACTATTGTCCTTGTCATCGAGTCCGGCAGAAAGCCGTGGCCTATAAAATTTTGTACAACAAAACTAGGACTCTAGGAAGGTGCACACCAGCGTGTCGCAGATGCTCAACACTCAGGCCATCATGTCCAGGCGACTTTCCACGCTTCATACCCATTATTGTATCTACTACTTCGCTAGACGTGAAACGTACAAAGCTTTCCCCATTATTTATGATATCCCCCCTGCCAGCCTCGGCGAAATTGATCTCACAGGGATCCACTGTAAATTGTGTTTTAAACATATTTGCTATGTTTCGGCAACCGCTCACTCCCCCTACTTCAGCCGGAATATTCGATCTTGTATTCAGTTTGTCTGTTTGTTGCCAGAATTTTCCAAAATGTTTGTTTCTATATGACGTAGCCAGTATGTCCATTTTAATCTGTTCTGAATTGTCTTGGCACCATTTAAGTTTGTTTTTAAAGGCCCTACGAGAGTCCCTCATGTCATTATAAATAGTTCCATGTGTTGGTCAAATAAATGAGTATATATTTGCATGAAAAATAATCGCACAGCATTTTGTTTCCAATCCTTTTACAAAACTATTGATATCAAAACAAAAACTTCTCAACGAAGTAAATACCGAGTGACGAAAGCGAATCCACTGACAAAACTCCTGATATGAATTTTGCGACGAAAAAAACCACGAACATTTTTATTCACAAACGTAAACAAACACAGAAAATGTGAATGTGTTCGGAACGTTGCCAACTTGCCTTGATCAATCTAATAAAATAAAATCAAAAATGCAATTTGTGCAACGTTTCGAGCACATTCACATTTTTTGTTTGTATTTTTTTGTTGTTTGTTTTTTTGTTTGGCAACGTTCCGAACACATTCACATTTTTTGTTTGTTTACGTTTGTGAATAAAAATGTTCGTGGTTTTTTTCGTCGCAAAATTCATATCAGGAGTTTTGTCAGTGGATTCGCTTTCGTCACTTGGTATTTACTTCGTTGAGAAGTTTTTGTTTTGATTATCATATAAACACCCTTCAAATCCAAGAAATGTAATTACTATATTTATATTATTAATGATAATGATGATGCAAGGACGCACTTGTGTTGTTTTTAAGATTAGTTAATTATAACAATCTTAGACAATAACAGTCCATTTCGAAGACAAACATTTAAAAGCTAAAAGGGTCGAGAAACTGTTAAATATATTCTCCTATATTAAAATGCTTTCACTAACAAATATTCGTATTTTATTATATTATTGTGTGATGACAAGAAAATATAAAGTTAAATCAGGACTAGGTTGGACAAAATTTTGACTAAATATACCGTTACTTATTTTCTTTGATCTTTCTTTTTTAAATAAATAATGGGTCATTATTCGAAATTTCACTAATTCATATTATACAATGTTAAAAATTTAAAAACTTAAGAATTTTAAATTACCATTTCTTTTACAAGCCACTTCTCTGTCATCAAAGTTATCTAAGTCTTCCGTAATGAGGTTTTTAGGTGCTGTTTCCAGAAAACTGATTAGTTTGGATAGCGATATCACTTTTATCATTTAAATATCAGGAACATTTCAATTTTTATTTATATATTTTTTATAAATCAAAATGTAATGTTTATGTATTGAAAATTTCAAAAAGTAAATTTGAGGCAACAAAAATACAGAAATGTAATTTTCTAAAGAGATCAGACGTTTCTTGAGTTGTCGTTACTATTAAGGAGATCTAGGCGTTTACTAATTTGCATCACACCGATTTTAATGCCACATAATAGTTATTGTTTTATTTATAAAAATAGTTTAACTTTTATGTTCGATATTATGTTCGACATGGCGATGCTTATATTAATCCTTACAAACACAACCGTCGTTTTAGCTACAGGTTAGTAATGATGATATGTAACATATTAAATGTTTCCTTTACTGGAAATGATAAAAAAATACTTTTAATATTAAAACAATTAGGTGTATATATAGGTTATATCAAAATGAATTTAAAATATTTTATAACACTTGACATACTCAAGTTAGTTTGACTACAACTTTTAAACTTAAGACTGCAAACGTAATGGATGGATGTCTAAGGGCGTCTTATTTTTCAATTATTTAGTAACCCTTAAAATTCATGTTATTATAAAAAAGCAGACAGACCTCCTCTTGAATATAAAGTAGCCTGTAGAGGATCCCACACAATCAACAATATTATTTGACGATTCACTATATAGCGTTTAAACTTATTTTTGATTAAAAAAAGATTTTTTTTTTTAAATAAGGGCTTTTCTATCTATGATTTTTGATACAAAATATACCTAACACATAAATCGAATCAAGAAAAGAATCATAAATCATTACCATTTATTCAGATTTCGTAAACATTATCGAATCTCTCAGAATTATAAACTTCGAAATGGAAAAAGAAGTCTTTTTAATAAAATGCTTGTTTTCTTGTATGTATTTATTTTTTTCTCACCTTTAAGGTCCTATAATGAGAAAAGTTTAAAGTAGCGATGGAGCTTTATGCTCTAGTTCTTTACAAACTAATTAATATTGTAAGTAAATATTTTGTAGCAATGTATATTGCTTTATGTCATAAATAAATAAGGAATAAGGAAATCTACCTCGCAATAGAATGATAATTGATAAAAGATAAAAGAGACTAATCTCGAAATTCGTTGAAGTACGCAGAAAAATATATGTTGTATATTTTTTAGGGTATATTTATATGTTATTTATTAAAAGATCTGAGTTCTAAGCATTTTGATATTAATTATTCCTTAAGTTTAATTTATTTAAATAAAGCATTGAAAACGTTTTCCTCATAATGCTAACTGAATAAGCAAAATGATAATATACGTACAACGAAAGCATTTTAAAATGAAAAGTGTGTTTTTAGGTGTGGTTCAAGTTATAAGTTTTATGTTTCATAATTTTCATACTATTACGTTTCATAGCAGAAAACTATAACCAATTGGTTTTTAATATACTGATATTTAAACGTCCAATGTATTCGTATGAAAGGATTCGTTTCTTTGAAAACAACATGCTGTAAGCGCAACGGTTCATATAATAAAATTGCTCTTTTACGATTAAATGTAAGTGTTACAAAAGTTTAGTAATTTGCGAAATTATAATCGTTGTAGTAACTCATACTCGAAGTGGCGTTTGTTGTGCTTATTTGGTTATTTAACATCGTCAAGTTCATACTTAAAGCAAACCCCGTTTGACTACGTTAATGATAATTTTATGCTCACGCACATTTTAATCATAAATATTTACTCTCTCATTTTGAATTTTATTTGCGCATTATTTTGTTTTCATTTATTTGTGTTAGTATTATTTTGTTTATATAAAAATCTTTTGCCTGTGGTTCTAGGTTATTGATTTGGAATAATGGTTTTTGTTGTTTTCCCTGTCGATTACATTGTATGTAACTGCAATTATATAGAATTAAACAAAATAGAAGTAACTAGAATTTTGAACTTGATATTAGAACGTGAATATTTCGAATTTAGTATCTCTTACCCAGTTTTTACTTATCTATAAGATGGATCGATTTTTGTATTAAAATTATCAATAATATTCGTGTTATAGTATATTCATTACATTCACATATAAAGTATTTTGTGTTACATCTTATAAGTTATTCTTTTTTCTAAAAGTAAGCACATAGATGTCACATGTGTCAAATATAATATCATAATATTCTGATTATATTAGGTTTACGTAAGTCAAAAATACTTCAATATATTACCATTAGTTTAAAGGCATGAAGAAATAAATGTGTCTTTGGATTATAATACGTATATTCAACATTCAACAACAACGGATAAACAAAAAAAATGGAGAAACAAAAATTGTTGAAAGGTTTGTCAAGCAAAATTAGTACAGCAACACAAGCTGAATCTGAGTAAGACTTCCTTTTGCGTTTGATAGTTTATGTTCCTGCTCTTTGCTGGTCGAACGCTAATTGAATATTCTCTTGCAATAACTCTGGAACACTCGCTCCGTTAATTACTATAACTTTGATTACCGAGAATAAGGTTTTCAATAAAGCTGTTAAATTAATACAATAATATACTTTAACAATATATTTCAAATTTATGTTCCAAGAATATCTATTATCCGCAAGAGCACATTTCTATAATCTAAGTTATCATGTCGCCACTAATAAGTTTTGCATTTTAGATTAAACCGTCTATTCGGGATCTTTTTATATTTTAAAGCATTATAAGAAAATAAAACCACACGTTTATATACTATGAAGACCCTGAAGCAGTTTTGTTCTCGATCTAACCGTCTCGTTGCTTCGTTAGGACCAAGCGTTGGTCTGTTGTTTTTGAGAATTGTTAAAAGTTATCGTTTCAAAGTTGGTTAGTTAGTTTGAACAAATAGGTATTATTTCTAAGTAAAATACTTTAGTTCCTTTGAGTTCAACTCTACACATTAGTAATATTATTTATAGTAGTATTTTTTTTATAATTTGGACTAAACTATTACATAATGATTTGTATATCAAATAATTCAAAATGTTTAATTAACAGTATCTGTGTTGTTTTATCATTCTAAATTATACTTTGATAATTTTCTGCACTTAAATTATTCAAAGTACCCGGGATTAAAGGCGTAAGTGCCACAGAACCACTGTAGCGGATAACAAGTTACAGAACAGATGACAGCTATCATCTCAGAGTCGTGTGCGCATAATATAACTTGATTGCTGACAATCTATTTTAATATATTTTAATCGTTGTTGGAAATATAATTATGATTTGGATGTTATTTCCAAACTAAGACATGACACTGGGGACTGTTTGAATTTCACAAAAAAATCTGTATATATTATCAAATTCTCTATTTACCGCTTAACTAAAATAACTCTATACCATATAGTATTAAAGACGGAGACATCAATTTGGTACTATTTCACTTTCACTTTTAAATTAATAGCACTGTCAAAGTTATTCTTGGTTTTCTCTGAAACAAAAATAATATAGATAATAAAAAAAGAATTTTTTTATGGGAAATTAAAAATATTCTACAATTTTCAGAGCAAGTTAATTAATTATTATCTTTTGTTGGTAAAACAATGCGAGCGGCTAATGAATGGCTCTTTTTATAATTCCTCGTTTATTGCAAATTCATTATAACTGGGCACTTTCTTTCTGAAGACTGTTGTATTTATATTCCAAATGTATTTTTAGAAAACTGGGGCAAAATATATTAAAAAATTTTTGGTCACATTATTTATTTCTAAGATTAAATATTTTTTCTATGCTTTTCAATATTATCTAACAGTGGTACTCTGCTAAGTAAACAATACTTCCTTCAATTTACCTCAGAAACTGTTTTGATTTATAAAAGGAAAATATATTTTATTGATTTTACTTTCACTCTTGGTATATCGCATCTCTAGTACGTATGTTTACTAACTTGTATTAAATTTGTCTATATCGTTATGATAGAATTATCAAAATCGGTTTAGGACTTTCAATAAATATATCATGCATATAATAAGAGTGTAGATTTATTTTAAACTTTTTATTTTATTAGGATTATCCACACAAGTACTATACTATAATTACAATTAATAGTCGTAATGATATATCCTGGCTGGAATTGCTTCTCCGAGATAGTAATTATTCAGAGCGGTGGTTTTTCTAGTACCGTTTATCTTACTCAGAATTAATAATAACCGACTAGTTATTATTAGCTGTCATATTATATTCATTGGCCTTCTATAATAATTACTATAAATATTTATGTATCTACATTTTATATATATATATATATATATATATATATATATATATATATATATATATTATATATAACTTTCATTATATCAGACGAACTGTTAAAACTTTTAATAATTTATTGTTTGAAACAATTGCAACTAATTGTAATTGGAATCCGATCAAAACAATCATTCTTTAGGTCTACCCAGTCTGAGCCGCAAACAGTAATAAATAAGTTTGTACGAAACAAGTTAAAACTTTAATCTCTATAAATATAATCGAATTTAATAAAAGAAGTTTATAATATTTCTGTGTATTAATCATAAAAATCTTTGTACGTGGCGTATGCTACGAACTTGCGGTAATGAAAACCTAACATTTCACTAAAACGTGGAATGTAAAACAATAGTGAAGCAGTCTGTTTGCTTGGGAACCTTGAAACACGGTTTACTGCAAGTAAAAAACGAAGAGCAGAAATATATTATATATTGAAGGACAAAGTAGAAAGTACTAAAATAAACAATTACAGTTGATTTGTTGTTTAAAATTATAAGAATCGAGAGTCAAGTCGTTATCATATGTAAAAAATATGTCGTCTAGCAATAAATATACTATACTATACGGAGCTGTTTTTATATCTACAACACATACCGATTTAATTGTAATATTAATATTACAAATGACTCAAATTTGTAAAATAACAAAACTTTCGTCTTATAAAGTAAGTAATTAAAATAAGTTATAAAATATGTTTAAAATATTTGTTATTTGCTATTACAAAAATCGTGAATACAATATAATGAGGATAAGTAAATAGAGTTTTCAGCGAACTTAAAAGTACTCCTAGTAATTTTCCCTGCTTGATGGAGAACGACTTTCGGCTTTGAGGCTCTCCAATTCTAATCGCCATCGTTTTAATTTCGTTAAAATATTGAATACAAATCCATAGTTTTCAAGAAATAAATCCTTGAAATATTTTAGTAAAACATTTAATATTATCTCAATTAGTTAGTTGGTGTTCGAAGTATTCAGTCTTTAACAGTTTGTTTGGATTATTATTATTTTAATGTTAAAATTATAATTGTACCACATCACACATGTACATTTTGTATTTAATTAACTTCACACAAAATTATAAAAGGAAATCATTTTATGCTATAGTGAAAACTTAATTCGCTTGTTTATGTCTAACGCACGGTGTTTTAATCTTTAGAGCTGTTTCTCGTCAAGCGGGATTTTGGTGTGTGTATTAGTATTAGTTATATAAGAACCGACGTGTTTGAGGATGGTATTTATTAATATATTTACTTTCACTTACTTTGTATACCTTTATCATAAAACCGCTTGCTTGGTTGTTATTATTTATTATGATTGAATATTTTGAAGTAGATATTAGTTCATATAATAATGCCAGGATTAGATAATTGGTGTTGTAATGAAGTTAAGTCAAATTAGGATATTATGTGATCATGAAAATGCTATTTTCATAATATATATTATTATTTATATGCCCAAAAATAATTAACCATCGATTTATGAATAAACAACTTAATTTTGATGTTTGGCTTTTATATTTTATTTTATTGATTCGAGTCTTGGCTTTTATAAGTGATAACTTAATTTAACAAAGAACAAACATTTAAAAGATTTAGTAAGAACTTCTTATAACTGTTTAAAAATGTTATTTTTAAAACCCTTTATATAAAATTGAGTAATAAAAAACAACAACAATACCATTCCTATTTATAACCAGTTTAAAAATGTCCACGTTTAAAAGTTTTCGAAGCGTGGTTAGCGGCCAACCATAAGGCAGTTTTTTAAGTTAACGTCTACTGCCAATAATTAAGACCAATCAAAACTTTTATAAATTATTTATTTTTCATTGTCCTCAAATGTTAGAAAAGTTAAGTGTTTATACTTTTTTATCGCCTACATATTTTAACATGTATTTTATTATAAATATAAAATAAAAACTTACATACTCATTAACAATTCCTTAATAAAAAAATACAAACATTTAATAAAATGAAGTTTTGGTAGGGTTTATGTGTTCTTTTAAAAACTTCGGTACTCACGAAGTATTGTTATTGAAAATATAATTTCATTACAACAGCGAGACCGTTACTATTTCATTGTAGTTATAGAAGTATAAAATTTTCTGCCCTCTCAATTTTATCTACGAATATAATCAGATATTGCTATAAATGAGCGAGACATTGCATTTGTATCGAGAGTAACCGGATATAATACTTCTTTGCAAAGTACTATCAGCTTACCTCTTGATGTTTACTATAGTCATTACTGATTGTCACTAAAGATCAAATCCCGTTAACGATATTGACAAATGTATTAATATAGTTCATCACTAATATTTAATGTCCAAAAACATAATAATACTAGCTATAAGACAGTATTCATATAAATAGTTACATCATTATTAATAGAATAAGAACATTTGTAATAGAAGTATTCTGTAGAAGTTTATCGATAAGTTAATAAAAGGATTTTTACCAACAAAACATTTACCATTCGATAATATATGTATATAAAATTGTTTAAATTCCATTAAACCCTCTCAATTAATGAATTAAAGTGAATATTATGAAATTTAGAATTTTAATATTTAAAGACTTTATTATTAACATTACATCACTGTTTCAAACATATATATTTTAAATTATCGTAAATAATATGACGATAATCGTTTTTAATTGGATATTATACATTTCATAAGTCCTATGATGTTGTCTCTAAGTTATCATAATTACATTTTTGTTATTTTATAAAAATACAAATTAAACTGTAACTCAAATATCGTACGTATAACGACATTAAAGTCAAATGGTAAAATCTAAATCATCCGGAAATTGCGTAGACTCTGGAAATCAAAGAAATCGCAAAGAAAATTTATGAAGGCCTCGTGGGATTTTTAAAAAGTCATAATATTACGTCACAGATTACCGTTGGTGTGAAAAGTGAATTTGCTGCCTTCCGCTACAGATTATCGCAATAAAGTGTCATAATGCTTGTGTTTTTGAGAGCATGTTCATGTTCACTTTGAAAATGGATTTATTACAAATGTTACTGTAAGAATGGAAAGATTTTGGACTACACGATTCTCTAATTCACAAATTTATAAAATGCTCGAATTTCATAGACGTAATATAATTTAAGCGTGAACTATCAAGATAAAGACTTAAGCAAATACTCTCATTAGATACTTATAAAGCTGGACTATATTATTTAAAAAAATTGAACAAATTTTAACCAATTTATTTCAAAAATGTAAAAAGTTTACATTATAAAATATATTTGAAGAATACCTACAAATCTAGATAATTAATCTATGAATATAAGTAAATCGGATACTAAATTAAGTTTTTAACACTTAATTTTTAAATTAAATCTTAACGGTTAAATCTAACTTAGCTGAACCTACTGACTTGCCAAATAAAGAAACCAATCGTTTTGTAATAAATACACTATCATTATTCCTTTCATTTAATTAATTGTCATAATAAGTTCTGACAAATTATTATGATTTCTGTAAAAAAATAGGGACAAAAAAAAAATAAAAAATAAAATAATTTATAAAAGTATTTTTGAATTTACTTTATTAACCGAAATAAATTTCATTGAATCACAAATTTGAACCATTTCCGTTGACTGTTCTCGCCGGTAAAATTTTACTAATAAACTTCGGGAGTCAATAAAAGAAACGCGACAGGCAAGGAATTTGAGCTCTCTGTTTAACCTTCACAGACATACAGATAACGAATATAGATATCTGAAAAACAGCTTCCATAATAGTTTATATTTCATATAAGCTTTGAAAACTACGGCAATATGCGATTAATTTCGAGATTTTGTGTATATACATACAAAAATATACAAAGTATTTAGTACACTACCCAAATATATCTGTGTGTATGGTTAACTATACATAGTTGTGTGTATAACAATGTACAACATATTACATAATAATAAACATTACACGAAGTATAAATAATAATTTAAAATACTTTTGCGCCTTGTGTATAATATTGCTTAACTTTTCCAATAAAATCGGCGTGAAATGAAATTTTAAATTAGGAACGAAGGTGAGAGCAATGGAGGGTCGCGATATGTCCTCTGAAATTTAGAAGATATCATTTACTAGGTAAAATTTGATTTCGAGAAAAGAGAAAAGTAAACACTGGCAACCCAGTTGAAAAGGAAATTTGAAAAAAAAAATAGTATAAGAATTGTTATTGTATATGATCTACTCCCTTTGGCATATTTATTTTAATATATGAAATATTATAATTGTAACAGAATTACTAAAATGAACATTACATATTACTATATATAAATCAGATAGTATTTGCGTTGCAGAAAGTAAAGAAATACTAGTTCTTTTATAAACCCATATAAAAGAATTTTATAATAGAAAGGTTTTGGTCTTTTGTTTCTCCAAGTATTAAGCTTCTAATGTACGCACGCATGTAGCACGACACAACATCAATGATTTGCGTAGCGCTACCGTAGCATAGGTGAAGTTAACATTTGTCTACGAATTTACATTTGATTCGAGAATTATAGTTTTAACATGTTCAGATAGTCTCAATAGTAGACTTCATTTAATGTGTCGGGGCTCCTAGTATGTAGTTAATAATAGATTATTTGCTTTCAATGAGGTATATTTAATTAGATCAGTCCCTTTGGATACTGATATAGCATAAAAAAAAAAAGTTGCAATGAAATTTCTTCAATTCTATAAAAAATGCGCGATATCAAGCAGAGAGATGATGTTACCTGTTACCAAAATGTACACTTCCCGTAAAAAAAATGTTCACCAAAACTCTTAATTCAGGAACAGCAAAAAAGCAATCCATAATCCATAAGTTTTTTATTGCTCTATCATCTGAATCATACGCTTGTAAAAGTTCATGTAAAGTGGTATTTACTAGTTTCAGACTCGCATCTTTATTTATGAGAACACTTCCTTACACTCGAACGTTGCAATTTTGTATCAATGGAGAGTTTTGTTCGAGTTTGGACACAGTTTTTTGGCACTAATACTGTTTGTACAGCACATGTAATATTTCTTTTGGAATAAATATAAGTTTGGATTTGATTGCGTGTCAGCTGTTTGAAGTTTTATATTTGATCGTAAAAGCCTTTTGAAACGGTTTTGTTGGTTGGTCTGCATTAAATTATATATGTTTTGTGTATTGAATTATGTATTTTAGTTCTGATACTTGATGGAGAGTAATAAGTATTGTCATTTATTCGTTATTGGTTTCACAATTATGAGTATATACCATAAACTCTTTATACTAACACTATATAAACACTCTTAAAAATGTATACATTTTTTTATCCAAGAAATGTTATTATTTTTTTATCCAAGAAATGTTATTATTTTTTCATATCATACTCGTATATAAGCAAGGAAACACTTGTGAGCGTCATGTACTAATTAATAATATTGTTTGCCATCAAATCATGTAATAATAAAATATATAGAATAAGTCCAGTCCATAAGGTCCGTCTAATTAAGAAAACAAATTACAATCTCATGTACGAAGAGTAGCTATATCATAATAATTAAACTAAACAAACATTACAACCAAAACAGATGAAGGTAGTAAACCTTTGTATAAAAATAGACTGACATTTATAATGCTTTAATTATGTCTTATTTGCTTACCTAAATATATTACTTACTTACTCGGTCTTGAGGATATATCAACTCCAAGTAAGCAATATATATATATATATATATTAGTCATACCCACGACTCCGTTCGTGTGGAATAAGTTTTATGGCAGACTGACTATCACCATTATAATTATATGATGGTACTTATATTATTAGATATAGTATGAAGTAAATTTAATAAAAACAGTTTCTTAATTATTTTTTTAGTGAATGTAAAGCAAAGGTAGTATTGCACATTTTTTTAATTGACACCACTATATATAGTTGTTATATATATTATTATCTACTTGTATCAACGACTTTGGACCTGCAGTTCGATATAAGTCCGGCATCCAACCAGACGATACTACGACGATAAATGTTGGGCTTTATACAGTTTTGCTTATTACAGCATATTAGGAATGTTTGATATGTGGCTTAGGGACGGTCGTGATTAAATGGTTACGTAGATTAAAGCTAATTACTTGTTTCATATAAGTCGAAATTGTGTTCATTCAATTACGTATTCGTAAAAATAATATTATAAAAGTAAATTATACAAAAATAATTATTTGATTGCACAACCAAGATGTTTATCTAGAAGTTCATCTCTTGGTTTGTTTTCTTTGTCCAGACTTCTAATTAAAATTATTGTGGAATTTTAAGTTACAAAGTACGAGGGAAAGCGTTAATGTTGATCGAAAACAATATCTTGTAAATGCTTATACAAAATATGTAATATAAATATGAGACACATTTTTAAGCGAGCTTACTTTTTTTGTTACTTGTTACAAAAGGCTAAACCATTAATTAAATATAAATAAATTTACAAATAAATCTGGAAACACTTTTTAAACACATTCTATTATAAAAAACAAAATAATAATGATATAGGTAATATTTATATAAGACACATGTGAAATAATTGTTATTATATTATTATAGCACATTACTTTGAAAAGAAGTACTGAAACTCTCATCTTTTGGTCCGCTTGCTTATTCCATAGTTTTATTTGGCAGTCAGAATGATAAATGTTATTTCATTAGTTTCCAACAACGCGAGGTACCGACCTTCTATTTGTTACCTTTTTAACTAACGGCCCAATTACTATAGTTTTATGATTTAACGTACATTAGAAATTATCTACCGCGCTATTTAAATTAACAGTAATTTGATTATTAAATCTTAATTAATAAATTATTTATTTAATATGACTAGTACATTTTTATTTTTATATTATTTAATATAAAATCAATATTTTATATTGATATAAAACATTATTATTATTAGCTACATCTGTTCAATAAAATATATTATGTTGACCGATAATACACCTAGACAACCCGTCTTATTCAGTCCGACCAAACTATTTTCGAGCCACAACTAAAGTGAAAGTAAATAAGTAAGAAAATAATGGATACTTATTTACTTTTACTTTAGCCGTTCGCTGTTTATATAAAGGCTGTCTAACTTAATGAGAAATGACGAAACAATAGTCACAGATAAAAATAAACGACTACACCGCCTCGGACAAAGTTTTTGTAAGTCCATCGAAAGATCTTTAGAATTCTTAGAGAATAGGTCGCAGAAAAAGATAATTACACTTTTATTTTATTTTGATATTATTCAATGTCTATCTTTAAAAAAATCGAGTCAAATTTAACTTATATATATTGCAAATTTGTTTTTCATTTCTATGAAAAAATAAAATCTAATATTTTTGTTTGAATAACTTTATAACTTATGCAAATATAGGAATAAAAATAAATTAATAAATGTTTCTATAAGTGCCTACAATCATCACTGCAATGGGAATTTGCAATATAGTACCAATTCTAAAAGGACCATTTTGAACCATTGTGTGTCATTTATTACCAATTCTTAAAATGAATAAATGACTTATCGATCAGTATAGTTTTAACTACTTTGCAATTGTGAATAAAATTATGAATAATTCATTTTTGAAATAGATTTTATAGTCAAAGAATAATTGAAACAAAATTTTTGAAATCGATTAGAGTATGGAAAAAATAACACATTTTAAACCGCAGGATATGCAAAAGAGACGAAATATTCCTTTTCAAGATTAAATATTACTATAAAACGTAGTAAATATAATTTACTTGATATCTCTACAATATCCGGAGGGGCTGATATCCGCCGCGGCGCCGGCACGACGCCTCATAACTTGTACCCTCAACTCAATTATAACACGTGTTATTTTTGTACAAATACTCTCATTTGTTTTAAGATATATCTTTTGGTTTAAGATGTATTATTTGATTTAGTTATGTATTATTTTTAATATGACCATTGTATAATGTGCGTAAGCAAAAGTGTCTTACGAGTTTGTTGTTATAAGGACTGTCTCAGATAGAGTTAAGTACATCCATTGATTGTAAATCTTACATTCTTAGGATTCTTACATTGCATGTTTCTTAGTTTGTTTTTTCTTGAATTCAAAATTTAGGGAGCACGAGTGACATTCCTATATTATGGGAAGGCGGAAGAAAATGAATTTTTAGTTTAGTATTATAGACTTCCAGTTTTTTATAATAGCAGCCTAAAAAAAATTTATTTTAAAATGAGAACAAAGAAGAATATGAATTGCGACTATATGAATAAGAATATTTATATTATACAATTATATGAAAAAGAAAAATATTGACTGAGAAGTGACAAAATGTAAACAAAAGCACAAGAATATTAAACCATAGTAGCTAATATTTATTTTTATGTCTAAATTTAATATAATTACAATGAACCTCAAACATTTTAGAATTTATTTGTAAAAAATATTAGCAAGGTTTTTGTTTGTGGCAAACACGATGTTTGATCACAAACAAATTCACATGTACACATGGGAGCGAGCGGAAGAAAGAAGTATGATTGATTTATTTCTAGTGGACCAGCGTACTCGAAGTCAAGTTAGGGACACGCGAGTGTTCAGAGGTGCTGATCTGGGAACGGACCACTATTTAGTCGTTGCTAGAATAAGAGGTCTGTTTGTAGGTTGGCGCAGCCGCACGACGTGTCCAAGCTTGGCGCCTAATTATTGCATAAGAAGCTGGAAGCTTCAAGATCCACCGATCAGAGAGGAATATCAAGAAAGGGTTTCCAAGAAGCTTGAAAGCTGTGATTCTGGAAATGAAAGTGTTGAAGTATGCTGGCAGAACCTTAGGAATGGTATGGTGAAAGTAGCGACAGAAGTATGTGGTAAGAGGAAAAGAGGTTTTAGTAAAAAGCGTGATGAATGGTGGGATGATCAAGTGAAAGATGCTGTAGAGTTAAAGAAGAAAGCATGGCTGGATTATAAAGCCTCTGGTAAGGATAAAAGTATGAGAGAAATAAGAAAAAGAGCGTACAATCTGAAAAAGCACAAAACGAAAACACTTATAAAGATGAAGCGTAAAATTTCTGAGAGAGAAAGGGATGAAAGTTTGACAAACAACTTCCGGGAAAACACGAAGCTTTTCTGGCGAGAAGTTAGTGGTTCCCGGGGTTGTTCGGTAACCAAAAGCCACTCAAATACAGCAGATTAACTTCGAACACATGCCTTTACCTCTGAACTAATAAACGTTAAACGCTGACTTAATTAAATAAGCAGTAATGATGCAAAAGGTGCAGTAAATAGATTTAGCTGCAGTGCTTATTAAGTGGGGCGTATTATAAATTACGCTGCCGTATGCTGCGTTTTGCTGCTCGCCACTAACTGGCTATTTAGCGGTTACGTCTAAATGTGATTGTGGATATACATTCAAATGGATGTGACACGTTGTCTTATAAAATATATATTTATTTTATTCTCCATTCATATATTATTATACTGTAATATTTATTTATATAATTACTTCTTCTGGGTTCAAAGCGCCAGCATTCTTATATTAAATCCTGGAATGAACAACCAAATGCGTTTCAAGAACAACTCTACTCAAATTGTCAAAATTTATCATTATAATCAATTTTGTATACAATTAAGTTGTAAGAATATTTCATTAAGTTTATTATTAAAATTGAGATAATAAATAAAGTTAATCAAGAACTTCGCATGTCATATTTACTTAATTATTTCATTATCTCTTAGAACAGGATTAATTCTAACATAAAAATTTAATACATTTTATGTAATGTTTATTATAATCGTAATATATTCATCTGTGACGTAAAATGAAACAAAGTAATTGTTAAAGTTTGTTTAAAAATCATATTAAATATTACTAATGAATACTACAATATATATATATATATAAAGCTAAAAAAAATTCTTGGTTAAGGGTCACATTCTTGTAATTTCTTTAGTGTTACAAGAAATCTTAAGCGGTGATAAGTTACTGGCCAGATGATAGTGATGAATATTTGACCACCCACTGTATATTATATAGTAACAATAATAAATGAATGTCGTATCTAGTACTACTATAACTTTCTAAGCGATCGTTGCTTTTGGACCGACACCAAAGCAATTAAATCGTTACTGTCACGATGCTGTAGGTCCTTCCCATCCACGCGATGACGAGAGATCCACGAGATGACGCTTTTAACGAGACTTATTTTTACTGATATACTTCTATTTATAAAAACACCAATATCCAAATTACCTTTAAAACTTTCGTGATTTACAACGTTTATATAAATTATAACATCAATATTTATAATTACAGTGTAGCATTCATAGTTCATAATAGCATTTTATTTGTTTTATTTTAACCTTAATAACATATTTTATAATTTATTAGGGTCTGGATTATAAAGTAAGTGTTGGGTATAAACTTAAACTTTTTGTAAAACTTTAAAATTTTTGTAAAATAATAAATTAATGATAAAATTAGCTAACAACAATATTTCTACATATGTTATATTTAACTATTCCGATAAATATTCGTAACATGGTAGATTGTAATGACAAACACATTAAATAAATATTAACATAGGATAGATTTATATAGAAAAGGGAATTAATAAGTTTATTTTGTCATAAGTGTAAAGGTAATACGTTGAATCCTATTTTCCCTTCAAATAGGTCACTTTGAATGTCGACTGAACGTTGCTTTGTTGCTGACAGGGCGTGTCAATCATTTTGTTTGAAATTCAGTTAATGCGCATGAAAGGTATTTAGTCAAGAACAGTGCGGGCTGTTTCAGTTAATTTTGACTATAATTAATTTTCAATATACGAGTTAAAATATTGAAATATTGATAATATTAAATATAAATTATAAACAAAAATAACGACATGAACTAATAATATGCCTTAGCCCAAACAAACGCTGAACGATTCCAGCATATATACGCAAAGTTTTATAAGAACTTGTGATCTGTATACTAATCGGGTGAGGTGCAGAAAGCTTAAATTTTATATAATAAAGCATATACTAAATGCGGTTCAACTATATTATTTATGTTTACATTGTCAAAGTCTAATGTATCGTACGCTGTTGTTAAATAATCGACAACACTTAATCATTAATAAGGACAATAGAATTATGATCAAGTTTCAACAACTGGGTAACCGTTTTGAAATGTAGTAATAAGTATTCCTAAATTTTAGTATAATATTAAATACACTGTCTTAATTTCGATAAGATGTAAAAGACGCTATTATTGAGCTTCGGTCCAGGGGTGCCAGAATATTGTGGTCTTATGTTAATGTTCGGTTCTAGTTGATATTTTGTTTACTGTATATTATTATTAAACACTGTTAAAAGTTGAATCGAGAATGGATAATATTAATAAACTTACATTCTTAGGAAGATTTTTAAGTTTATATGTTTTGAAATAGACACCTTAAAATATATTACTTGAAAAAATCAATATTCCATTAAAAAAAAACATAATTCGCAATATCTCAGCAATGTCGTCAAGGAATTAATTTTTCCCGTCGCATCTGTAATACAATTTTAGCTACCCGCTTTCTGCAGTACTGTAGCTTTGTTTTTGATAACTGAAGTGTGAATAATATGATATTTACAAATTTAATAATCAAACACACTATATACACACATTTACATATAATCATTATTTTGCAAAAAATATATTTTAAATTATCGTAAATAATATGACAATGAGCGTTTTAAATATAATATTATACTAGGACCCGCCCACCGTGCTCGGCGGGTGTTGAGCTAAGCCTCTCTACTTTCTTCTTTTCTTGATAACTTTTGAATGGCTAAACATTTTTTCAATCTGTTTTCGCTATAACATCCGCGTTCGACTCAAACATGCATGAGAAAATGTTTAGCTACTTATCACGTTGCATTTTGGAGACAACTAAACACAAAAAAGGTCTCACAAACGGTTAAGAGCTTCGCTTACGCTCAGCTCAATAAATAATTAGTCCTATGATCTTGTCTGTAATTTATCATAATTTAAATACCGCTATTGTACAAGAATACATATTAAACCCTGTCTTGAATACCTTATAACGGCATATAAAAACGAAATCATTCGGAAATTCCGTAGACTCTGGAATTAAAGAAATTGCAAAGAAAACTTATTTAGACCTTGTGGGGTGCTTAAAAAGCAATAACTTTACGTCGCGGAACACCGTTGACGGGAAAAGTGAATTTGCGGCCTTCTGCTATAAATTTCCGACATAAAGTGCCATAATGCTTGTGTTTTTGAGAGCATGTTCATGATCACACTGAAAGTGGTTTTATTTCCAATGTTATTGTAAGAATGGAAACATTTTGTGCTAAAGGATTGATTCTCTAACTTCAATACAAATTTATAAATTGCTCGAATGTCATAGGCGTGATATAATTTGACAGTGAACTATCACGATAAAGACTTTTGCAAATACTCTTATCAAATACTTATAGGATTGGACTGTGTTATGTAACAAGTTGAAACCACTTCAGTCTAGACTTTTACCATCAAACTTGACCTGAGAGACATCTTGTGTCACAGAAGTAAAATAAAACAAAAACATCAAAATTTTATCAATATGTTCATTGCCTCTTTGCACTAAAATTATGTGATGCTCAGTTTATTAAACTAGCAATGTATGCAAGGGATACTCGAAACAATTTTACCGGTTGTCATCTTGGTACAGGTTGCTAATGGAAGACAGGAAGTGGAGTCATGGAGGCTCAATTAGATAGGAACTGTTGGGAAACTCTTTGCTTGAAATTTTATGTAGTTAGAGTAAAAGTGAGGACACCTTCTAAGAATAACATCATTAACAATTACAGCGCTTCATTTGTAGTTAAGTTTTCTACAATCTAGATAGGAAACTTAATTCTTTTAGATATTAATAAGAATCGAAATCATATAAATAATAATGATATACTTTTATTGTATTATATAAAAGATAAGATTTGCATATTATGCAAATCTTAAGATTTTATTTTATTTTGCTTTTTGTTTACTACGTATGAACAGTTAAATAAATTTTTGGTTATTTTTTTTAATGCATTTAACATGGTTAAACATATTTAAGACCATCTTAAAATATATTTTTATTATTAAATAATAAATACATTTTTTGAATTTATAAAACATGCAACAATATAGAAAAATCATTAGATTATATTAAATCTTAAAAATCCCATTGCAGATCAAAAAGTAAAACAACAATATTCCGTTTTAATAGAGTATTCAATATAGCGATGTTTATAAAAAAAGATTTTCACCGAAACAAAACAATTATCGATTCGATAATACATATAGAATTATTCTAATTCCATTAACCCTATTGGGTGCCATTAAGCCTTGATCAGCAAACCGAATACCAACAAACGACCTTGTCACGGAATTTTCAAACAAAATTTTATTGCCATCGAAAAACAACTGAAACTGAAATTGAAACCAATTATCGTTCTCGCGTTCGAATATCGAAGGTTAGTAGCAGGTGCTAATAACAGAGCGATGCAAGGGTTGAGAGACATCCTTTTAAAAATAATGTGACTTCAACAATGAAATAAGGAATCTGCGTTCTGTTACGTTGAGTTATACACATTTTATTCGGTTGTATCATGAGAATTGAAAGAATGTGGTGAAATATAAGTTTAGTTAGAAACTACAAAATTTTTACAAACAGCAATGTAAATATTTTATGTAAGTAAATTAATTTGTAAAACCGCTAGTTCTAATATCTTGTACCTTATAAATCAGGATTGGCCCGGTCAGCGGAGTCATTAGTGGTTACCAATAGTCGCATAGCATTGCTACCATGTTCTACACCGTTCCTTATGTAGTATTTAAAATTAGTTCTTACTATTTAATCATAGCTGCATTATAAGTATATCTCGCAAACAAAATTATTAAATTCAATATGTATATTACGCGTATTTTATTTTTTAAAGAATATTTTCTAAAACTCCTTTGCATTTTCTAATCGTACATTATTAACCTGAACGCTTAACGATGTTCATGACTCATATATTAATTACTTTAATATTTGCCTAAATTAATTAATAAGCCGGTCTTCCCCTCGATGACTCACTCACTTACAGCAATATCTGATTATCTCTATAGATAAAATTGAGAGGGCTGAAAATTTTGTACATTTTAACTTATAATAAAATTGTGATGGTCTCGCTGTTCTAAATGAAGTTATATTTTCAATAATAATACTTCAGATCTACAGAAGTTTTGACAACTTGAACAAAGCTTAAATTTATAAAATTTTGGCCTATTTCGTTTTATAAGTACCAGTAAGAAAGTGTTTATTTTATATTTATACAAAAAAACTGATAAAAATATGTACGTGATAAATAGTATAAATACATTTATTTTCAAACATATATATAATTAATATATATATTTTTAAAATGTTTCGTTTTGGTTTTAATTGGCAGCAGACGTTAGCTTAAACAACTGAAGCACTGTTGGCTGGTAACCGCACTTCGCTAACTTTTAACCGTGGACAATTTTTAAACTGGACATAAATGGTAAAGCTGTTTTTGTTGTTTTTTATTATTTAATTATAAAATTTTTAAAGAGTCATTGGATTTTCTCAGCCAAAATTTCTTACAAAGACAAACATATGGCTTTTCAAATTACGAATTATTGTATTATAAAAAACTGTGTGATGTGTGTATCTTCATGAGCATATAATTCCTAATAAACTTCACTTAACCTTATCCTTTATCCTAGTATTATTATATAAACTAATATTTTGACAATTTAAATATATTTTTTCGGATAATAAAAAATAACAAACAATCCAAGGGTTAAAGATATAGAAAGTAAGTCAAAGCAAATATGTAGTTACATCAATAAACCATCCTTGGAAACATCGGTTCTAATAAAACTATACACAAACCTAAATCCCACGTCGACATGAAACAGCTCTAAAGATTAAAACACCGCACGTTCGACATAAGCAACTAAATTAACATTGAAGTCAAAGCACAAAATGATTCGGTTATAATTTTGTGAGAAGTTGAAAGTTTTGAACAAAAACATAAATTCAGAGTAATTTTAACATTATGATAATTTTAATCGAAACAAATTATTGTATACTGAAAACATTTATCACCAAATAACTAGATAGTATTAAAAGAATATAAAAAGTATTAGTAATACATTTCCAGGACTTATTTCTGTAAAATCGTAGAGTAAATTCAATATTTTAAAGAGATTAAAAAGATGACGCCTATACTACAAGCTAGGAGCGCTACAAAGCCGATAAAATTTCGATCGTTTCAAATCAAGCGGAAAAATTACTGGGACTAGTTTTGAGTTCGCTGACAACTCTTTTTACTCGTCCTTATTATATTGTGTTCACGTCCAGACTTAGCGCTTGGGTTTTGTAATAGGATAGAACAAATATATTATACATATTTCATTAGTTTGGATCGAGTAAATATGAAATAAATTGCTTTGTAAGACGAATATTTTGTTATGATTAAATTTTGTGAAATTAAATTAATATTGAAATTAAATAGGTTCAAATTATAGGTATAGATGCAGTATTTTTATTGCAAGACAATATCTTTTTCCATATTAATAAGGACTTGACTCTCGATACTTCTAATATTAAACCTCAAATCAATTTTAATTGTTTATGTTAGTATCTTCTTATTTTGCACTCCAAATATATTTCTGCTCTTCCTTATTTACTTGCACCAAACCGTGTGAAAATGTTCCATCGGTCTCAAGCAGACAGACTGCTTCAATCTTTTTTTACAATCCACGTCTTAATGAAATGTCAGGTTTTTATTACCTCAAGTTTATATTATGGCCACTGGAGAGTGATGCGACACTCCGAAATAATACATATAAAGAATTTTATGATCCACAGAAATATAATATGTTTTTTATTAAATTCTATTCGATTAAAGTTTTTACTTTTCTCGAGTTCCGTATAAATTTATTTATTCGTATCAACGGTTCCAACTGCTCAGATTTAATGATTGAGTGTCTGTCTGGATTATATATGATTGTTACAATATTATAATTTATGTAAAAGAACACAATATCTTTAGACGTAAATGCATATGGTAATTGTAGAAGGCCCATGAATATAATGTAACAGCTACATAGAATTATATTAATTTACTAATGTACATTCGTACTCGCAATGTACCAAAAGTGAAACTAATAGCAATACAATCCAAATGTTACGTAGAAATTTCATTTCTGTAGTAATTTAAATACTTAGTCATGCATTCAAATGTTAATGTCGTTTGTCTCTGATTAGGTTAAATAATTATCTGCTAACAGGTAATTCAAAAGACTTTAATAATTTTCGTTAATAATCTGCAACATTTCGTAGATACGATCTAAAAAAAAATATTCCTCGAAATATCATACTAATTTATAATTTAAATTTAATGTTATTGTTATTACTTAGTATGCTATCAGCGTACTGCTGTATATTACGAGTATTTAAAATTAGCTGACATTAAATGATACTTACGTTGTCATAGTGATATATCTAGATTATATGAAAATATTGTCACTCAATAATGCTTATTTGTTTCAAAAACCACTCAGTCGTTTAGTTTAATACTACTAAATTCATTATTTTCGTTTGTAATAATTAAGAATTTAGCCACATTTAATTTGACGTGATATAATAACACTATATATTATATCGCATATTGGTTTTTAAGAATTCAACGTCATGACATTTCTAGTTATTTTCTTTAGAAAGCGCTTCCGATATTGCTTTTTTAATTAGCCTCCGGGTTGAATAAATATTATGGAGTAACAATAATTCGTATTGCCGACATTTCCCGGTCAGTTTTAAAGTTCATTTGAGAGACATGTATTTTCCTTGTAAGGAGGATTTTTTATTTTTATAATAAATATTTACCACGTGCATACTTGTAACTTCGGATCGTCAACTTCTTGGTCTGTTGTTGTAACTATAGCTCCATGTCAAGTCTGCCTTTAAATGCCTGATCCTCGTTAAATATTAAGAAATTATTTGGTGATGTTCAACTTTATATACAATTAATCTACAATATAAATTAATATTTGAAGAACAAGTGTTTAACTGCAGTCTTCTTTTACTGACAAACAAGGGGGCTGTATACATGTCTTCACTTATTCATTGTCAGTGGCACCTAAGAATTTAATTTAGAACATTAATATTAACAATAGTATTCAATACAAGTATTTGACTTATTTTTTCCTCAAGTGACCTACAGCTGACTGTAGGTGGCATATTATATTCATTTAAATTGTGTTAATAGATTGAGTCTTAAATTATAAATTGGATATTTGATTTAAAGCGACCCACTAACACTAAATTGGAAAAGAAACCAAAAACGTTTGTAATGTAATTTAAAGCAAGTATTAGCACAGCACCACTGCTTTTTTAATGCAATAATGATATTCAGTTGCACTTTTAAGTATAAATAATATGACTAAAAATATGTATAAAACATTTATAAAAAAAAAATATCGAATATAAACACAACGGTCTCCCAGAAGAAAGTGCGCGTTTGAATGAATTTGCAATAAATGAGGAGTTGTAAAAAAAAACCATTCATTAGCCACTCGCATTGTTTTACCAACAAAAGATAATAATTAATAACTTGCTCTAAAAACTATAGAATAATTTTTATATCCTATTAAAAAAAATAATAATTTATTCATTATATCCATTATTTTTGTTTCAGAGGCAAAAACAGTTACTTTTTTTTAATTTAAAAGTCAAAGTGAACCAGTATGAAATATAAATTGTCAGTGCCTTTGTCTTTAATATCCTAAGGTATAGCATTATTTTAGGAAGCAGTTTATGAAAAAAAATTAAACTATTTAATCATTTTTGTAAGATTCAAAAAGTCCACAGAATCAGGTCTTAGTTTGAAAATAACATCCAAATCATAATCATATTTCAAACAACGAGACTGTGATTAATGTGTATTAAAACAATGATTACAATAGTTTGTGAGTAATTATAAGTTATATTATGCCAACACGACTCTGAGATAGTCACTGTAATCTGTTCAGTAACTTGTAATCCGCTACAGTGGTTCCGCGGCACTTATGCCCGTAATGTATTTTGAATACATTAAGTTCAAAAACTTAACAAAATATAATTTAGACAAACACAATTAAACAACACAGATACTGTTAATTTAATATTTTTTTATTCAATGTTATAGTCTTCATAAAAAAAAATTACATATAAGTACTGTTTGAAGTTAAACTTAAAGAAATTAAAGTAGATTACTTAAAACTAATACCAATTAGTTTAAACCAACTAACATTGAAACTATCACGTTAAACAATTTGCAAACACGACAGACCAACGTTTGGTCTTAATGGACCAATGAGACGGTTAGAAACAAAACTGCTTCAGGGTGTTGATACACTTTAAAATATGAAAAGATCCTTAATAGGCTGTTCAATTTAAAATGTAAAATTTATTTAGTGGCGATACGATAACTTAGTCGAACAGAAATATGCTGTTCTAGATAGCAAATGTTACTGCTACATTAATTTAAAATGTATAATACAATTATATTTTATATATTGAAATAATTTTATTAAAAATCTACTATTATATTCTCAGTAGACAAAGTTATATATTATAATTAACGGAGCGGGTAAGTTCCAGAGTAAATGCATGAGAATATTCAATAAGCGTTAACTTCGACCAGCAAAGAGCAGGAACATAAACTAGAAAACGCAAAAGGAAGTCAGACTCAGATTTAGCTCGTGTTGGTGTAGACCAACATGGTATTTCGTTTATTGAAAAAAAGAAATAGCCTTGCTGGATTGTTTGCTTGCTTGCTTGGCATGGGCTAAATAGAAGTGGTATTATAAAATAGTACCCAGATACATTCGCTTCAAATATATCTATTTTTTTTTCACAAAGTCCTTTATATAATAATAAAATGTTGCTAACTATAATATAAGAATCGAAACATCTTAAGAAATTAACAGTAAGAGAGTAAGAGGTAAAAGATACTAAATTTGGCATACTTACATCTTCATATCACGGTCAAATCCTAATGACATCTATATTCTGTTTAGTTCTATATGGTTCCAGTTATATAAAATATAACCCTTAAAGAAAAGAATAAAAATTTCACACAAATTTTATATAAATAAAATATTACCCACACAAGTAAATGACAATAAAATAATGCACAAATAAAATTCAAAATGAGAGAGTAAATATTTATGATTAAAATGTGCGTGAGCATAAAAATATCATTAACGTAGTCAAAGGGGTTTTGCTTTAAGTATGAACTTGACGATGTTAAATAACCAAATAAGCACAACAAACGTCACTGAGTATGAGTTACTAGGACGATTATAATTTTGCAAATTACTAAGCTTTTATTATATTTACATTCAAACGTAAACAACTCATTTTATCAATTGAAGGTAAAAAGTAGATATAGGCTATTAATTTATAATTTGGGATGGTGATATTAGGCTTTAGATTTTAAAACGCTTTTCTTGTTCCATTATCATTTCATGTATTTAGGTAACATTATGATCAAAACGATTTTAATACTTTATTTAAATGACTGATGATTTAAATCTTTTAATAAATTACTTAGAACTGATGTCTTTTTTTAACAAATAAAATATCGAAATACTGTAAGAAAAGATATGTAACATCTATAATTTCTCTGTCTTTCAAAGAAGTTTGAGATTGGTCTTATATTTTAGTAACTTTTTTGTTTTTTCAAGTATTATTCTATTGTGACTTGGACTTTAAGTTTTTCTTAGGAATTTCTATTTATTTATGACCTAACTCAGTTTACATTGCTACAAAATATTTAGTTGCAATACAAATTGCCTTAAAGTTTTCTCATTATACCAGAGTGTAGTGCCTTAAAGAGAAGTGAAAAGAATAATAAAAACTAAACACAAGAATACGAGGATATAATAAAAAAAAAATCTTTTTCCATTTCGAACTTAACAATTTTACCAGACCCGATACTGTTATCGAAATCTGAATAATTGGTAATGATGTATGGTTCAAGATCGTGTAAGTGGAAAGTAATTTCTGAAAAAATAAAGATATTGTTTTTAAAATTTCTCAAGACAACAATTAAGATTTAAAAAAATTATTGTCATAAATATAAAAAAAAATGTTACAAAGATTAGATTATATTTCATTTTTTGATCTTTAAGTAAAGCATTACTAACCAAAGTCACATACTAAGCAACAACATAGTCTCATTTTATTCTAAATCAAGACTAATTAATACATTCAGCAGCTGTAGACACAACATCGGGTTAAATTTGCAAAAATAATTGGCACAGAATGTTTTATCCTTATGTAAGCGCTCGTTCATAAATATTCCACCCGCGACGCTCGTATGTATCAGACTTGAGTTTCAGAAATGGAAACGTTTTTGCGGTAGATTCAATTTTTACTTTATTTTTGATGCAACCGCACCCTGGTTTGAATGTTTATTTTATTGTTTAGTGTTGTAGAATAAAAATAAAATCATAAATGATTTTATTTATTTTTGTAAATTATTCGTGATTTACAAAAATAAATAACACTCAATTAAAAGACAAATAACTAAAATAAATGGTTTATTAACTGTTTATATATACAGGGCAATCTACATAAATGTGAGTTTGAATTTTTTTAATAAGTTGTCGATTATTTTAATTAATTTACATTACAAATAACTTGACATTACATTTGAATAATGTAAAGAATAAATAGAAGTATTTTCATTTATTACCTTTTAGTAACTTTTATAATTGCTGCAAATAAAAATGTATTTTATAATCGTTTTTATAATTGAAAATATAGCTACATACATGTAGAAAAAAACTTTTGAAGCCTAACTTTAAAAGTTAGAGCGTAAGTCGTCAAATAAATGAAACCTCATTTTATAGGGTTGGTTAAATAATTGGAAAAGTAAGTTGAATATAGATGTTCGTTATTATTTATATGTAAGTTTAAAAGTTGCAGTTTAGCTAACTGACGTTTGTCAAATGTTACAATATTTTGTAAAAATTTTGTATTAAATTCATTTTGATACAACATTTATACTTTTATTTTTTTCAATATTAAAAGTATTGTATTATTATTTCCAATGGGGAATAAAGCACTCAATGTATAACATTTTTAAAACTGCCGTTTTTTTAACATTAATATTAAGTATATTTTTTTCAAATATTGCCCACCTTGTTTGCGATGCGCGTAAAATAAATAATACCAAATGATACAGTGAAGAGAGTTCATAAGATTACGAGGTTAAGATACTTTTTGTTGTATTAAAAACAAAAACTGACTTCAAAAAAGGAGGAGTTTTTCAATTTGACAGTAGTATTTTTTTGTTTATAACCTTAAACGTTTTGACCTGGTTTTTATTTAAAATTTGGTGTTTTCCGTGTGGTAAAATAAAAATTTTATTGTTGTTCTATTCTGGACTTTTGAAATACATAAGAAAATTCTTAAAATGATGTTGTCAACGTATATTGATTTGTTCACAATTAATTTGTGTTAGCTTAGGATTAATTTGATCGACTTTTTTCCATTTCAGTTTTCTTAGGAGAAAATAAGCAAATTATTTTTTTACTTTTTAATGCATTATGATTCGTTTTTAAATATTTTTTTCGAAGTATATTTTTTACTAATATAGTATTATCTTCAAATTGTTTATTTCCTGTTCATATTTGGAAAAAAACATTCGCAGAAATTTTGTGAATGCAATTGCGAATATGTAAAAATATGCTTATTCGAATATTCTTTACATCACTATTAAATATCATTCAAAAGTTACAGTACCTTCAGCTAAATCGACGGTGTTTGGATCGAACATAAAAGTTAAAATATTCTTATATATATGATAATGTTATATAGCATTGAAATCGCCGTGCTGCAAATGAAAAAAAGCAAAATCACATATTTGTGTAGTATATTTTTCCTATTTTCTCAATTTCAAACATTATTGATCATCTATTCCTTTCAACGTTTATCGTACTGAAAGAATAAATAAAGAATATTTACCAAATATACATAAGCTTATAACTGATATTATAACGAGATACTTTCTTATTACTTTGTTTGTGATGCTTCTTACGTTGCCTTATAACCGAACTGTGAATATAAATGTCTTTCTTAGTTAAAATGTCTTATGTTTATAATGTATATATAATTAAGTATAGTATAGTATATTATGCAAAAAACACTCATTGGAAAATGTTTTTTTGCACGCAAGCCTAAAATTTCGATGTAAACTAAAAATTTTGATAGAAAAATTTACTAAAGTTAAATTAGACTTTAAATTAATATACATAAGTCAAAATTTTATTTATAAGTAATACATATATACAGTTATATTTCAGTAACAGTTTTCTGAACTCAGAGCCAAAGAGAAAGGTTAAACGACGAGAAATACAGCTTCTAAAACAGAGGTTAAGACATGGTACAATAAAAGGCTTTTTATATTTATTGCCTCTGTCGTGTTTAATTGTAGAACTCAGATAAATTATAAATATTTGACAAATACAATAACTTACGAATATAGAATCTGTTTTAAAGCAGCTATATAATATATTTAACTCAGTAAAATTTTGTTAAAATTATATTTTTTGGGTTTTGTTACGAACAAAAAATAAATAACATTAAAGTTACAAACGAAAAAAAGTATGAAATAAAACTGACTCACAAAAGTAAACATATCTGAAACATGAGTCTAATACGTACGAGCACCGCGGAGAGGATAATAATGAATTACCGCTGACACTAAAACATTATGTGCCAATTTATAAATAAAACATTATTTATTGTATGTATTTATAAATTATTGTAAACTCCGTATATGCTATTTTGCAAGATCTAAAAATAAAGATGTAACCGAATATTAATGACCTACGAGTATACTAATAAAAAAAATGAGATACCTCTCAGATTACGTACTTTTCCGAATATACGTACTTTTTAATAAGATTTTTGTTTTCTTGTGGTTTATTTTTCATTATTTTTCACCTCTCTATAATGAAAAAAGTTTAAATGTTCGAAACCGTCGCGATGGAACTTTATGTTATACTTCGTTACGTACATTAGTACTATTAGTAAGTTAGATTGTGGTGGGAATATGGCTTTACATTGAAACAATGTCATTTAGTACTGACATATCTTAGAGTGGGATGTTTTACTGAGTTTAACATATTCGCTATCAATTATTTAAGTAACATTAAATTTCGCAATTGTACTGTGGTTATATATATATGGCATGCCAAATTGAACTTTTATTTTACTCAGACAAACATACATACGGGTTCACACAATATTAACATTATTTTACATTATGTAAGTATTACATCAATGCTGTTTGTGAAAAGAAAAAAAATACATTTTAAAGCAGGAAATTAAAGCACTCTCCTATATACAGAATATTTTTTAAAATGAAAACTTATATATATTATATATATTAATACAAAAAATATGCTGTTTGTATATTTGGAGGTCATTTCAGATATGTGTTATTTAGTCAAATAGATGATTATAACATTTCGTCTGAATTTACCAAGTGACAGTCATCATCATCGAGACGAAGTTTAGCAACTCTTCCTTCTGAAATATCTTTATTCGTTATTTGCTGTTGTAATTATTTATTGGGACGTCCTTTTTATTATTTGAATATGTTTTGTAACATAATAAACACCCTGAAGCAATCAGTTGTTAAAATATTAGTGTAATTTTATTCTTTAAAACTTAATACAATTTTTTTTGTAAAAACATTCACGGATGTTATAGTTGATCGACATAAAAATGCTGTTTAATTTTCTTCTATTTTTTTTTTTGCTTTTATAGTTAAATGAAAAATTATATATACAATATATGTATGTATAAAAAGACTTGTCCCTACTGACTTATCTCTCCAGACCATTTTTAATTTTCAGTAAATATATTGCAAAACATTAAACTAATTACACATTTAACTAATTAACTAAATATATTAATTAAATTTGATTTGCAGCTCATATCATTTGGAATTTATTTATGAGAACAATAAAACAACTCAAACAATATAAAGCCGTCACTGAATAAGTTTTCCAGACGATGGAACAAAAAAACTTTTTGGTGGGTGTCGTTAAAAATATAGGCCAGCCCTTGCCAATGGTATATTTTATGGGTACCCAAAGAAAATCTAGGTTGTAAATATCCTTTTATATCTGCAGTTTTTATGACTTAACTTCTCCCTTGTTTACATTTGTCTCTTGATTAAATTACGTAAATCACAATTCTTCAAAATGAATATTAATTTAGTTATTTAATAATTATAAGGTAAAATAATATACGAACTATTTTTAGTTTTTACTGACTTCACAATATAATTATTTGAAGTCCATTATAAATAATTATTTACTTATATAAATTAGTGTATATTATAGACAAATAGACATTACAGTATAAGAATATTTACAAGTTTCTAAAACATTTTGTTTAGACTTATCGAAATAGTTATAGTTTAATGAAATCAACTTGTAACAAGAATAAGAAATAACATAATGATTGATTTTATTTTTCTGTCATACTATTACCATGAAGTTTCCGAGGAGCGAAGTTAGTAAAAGAAAACCAAGTAACTCTTAATATATCATATATCGACAGTAATGAAAAATAGCAAACCTTCTCCTCTCTGTGACTATTATAAGGCCATCCCTGTTTAATATGAAGTATTCTTTAATAATATAATGTGGCAAAAAATTTTATCATTGTTATTAACGTGTCATTATTATTATAATTATAATGATTGCATTATAATTATAATAATAAGTAATATTAAATTATAAATGAGAACAATATGACCCTTACTATTAAATAAAAGTATACAGTGATTGGAAGTGCATTTCTATTGTGTCCCTGAGTTCAAGAAGTTTGTGACCCTCTTTTGCTATAAAATAATATGGAATATATTATTATAGATAATATTGTGATTGTGTGATAATTGAAATTGTTTTGAGGTATGCTCGATGGAGGCCCTTTAGTTTCTTTTCGCGTGCGTTGTATACGTTATAAACAGTAGGCTGTTTTTTCTAAAAGATATTGGAAATAGGCGCAAAATAATAACAATTAACATTAAATAAAATCGTCTTGAATTTAAATAAAAATGCTATTAAAAAATTAATAATATCAATGATTAAATACAAGACATTGCTGGTTAACAAAATATCCAATAACAGCTGTTCAATGTAAATTTTAACTACAGCAAATACATTGACAAACATATATACGATATACCCAATGACTAATTATTTGAAAACTATACAAACTCAGTAATTCAAAATGGAATCTGTTATTTTGAGGCACCAACTATTATAGTACATGAGTGTAAAGTACATAATTCTCATATCTCCGAGACTCGTGCGAACGCATAATTTAAAGTTCAAATGTTCTAAATCTCCCGATTCTGTTTACTCCTATTTAGACCGCTGTAAAGTACGATCGGTTGGTATCATATTTTGAACTTTACATAATAAATAATCAAGTAAGTAATTAAAAAAATTTAATCATTTATGAATAACTCTAGTGATGCATTAGGTGAGAAAATATGTTTGACATTTCAAGTAAAGAAACTAAACGTTTTCAAAACACTATCATTATTAATTTAATAATTAATAATAATTATGTTTTATTACGAATTGTATAAAAAAATATTCACAAAGTTATATTGAAAAAGGGAAAGAAAAGATAAGAATTTTTTGATGTTACTATATATACTAACCAAGGTAAATCCGATTGATTGAATCTCAAATTTCAACCATTTCTGTTGATTTTATCGTCGGTAAAATTTTACTAATAAACTTCGAGAGTCAATAAAAGAAATGCGACAGGCAAGGAATTTGAGCTCTCTGTTTTACATTCACAGACTTACGGATAAGGAATATAGATATTTGAAAAATAACTTCTTTAACAGTTTATATTTCATTGAACTTTTAAAAAATTTATCCACATGCTATTACTTTCAAGATTTTGTATAGAATAAATATTTAGGTATTATTTGTCATATTGATATTAATAAAGTAGATCAGCTAGTTAATTTTACATAGTATACTAACAGTGTGCAACATATTTGCAATATTACACGAAGTATAAATAATAATTTGAAATACTTTCGCGCCGTGTGTATAATATTGCTTATCTTTTTCAATAAAATCGGAGTGTAATGAAATTTCAAATTAGGAACGAAAGTGAGAGCAATGGAGGGTCGCGATATGACCTCTGAAATTTAAAAGATTTCAGTTACTCGGTGAAATTTGATTTCGAGAAAAGAGTAAAGTAAAGACTGGAAACCCAAGTTGAAGAAAGAAATTAAAAAAAATGGGTATGAGAGTTATTATTGTAGAAATTCAAGTCCCTCTGGCACATTTATCTCATTATATCAAATATTACTGCGGAATTAGAATGATTAATATGCACAATGTATGTTATAGTATTGGCCAAAGAAAGATCAGATAATATTTGTGTTGCGAGATACTAATTAATACTCGTCCTTTCTTACGGCAGGTTTACGGTTTTACATAAAGGAATTTCTTGGTCTTTTGTTTCTTCAAGTATAAAGCTTATAGTGTAATTTAATACAAGTCTGCATCAATGCTTTGCTACGTCGTAGCGCTACCGTAGCATAGGCGTAGGGAATATATTTATCTACGATTTCACATTTCATTCGAGAATTCTAGTTTAAACATGTTCCAATAGTACCAATAGTCGAGATTATTTAATGTGACTGCGCTCCTAGTATGCTGTTAATAATTGATGATATGCTTTAAATAAGGTATATTTGATTAGATCAGTTCTTTTAAATACTGATATTGTATACAAAGCAATAAATAAGGTTATTTAAAAAATATAAGTAATAAAACGTAGTAGGAGAGTTATAATAAAAATAAGTTATTTTTAAATAAGAGAGTCCATAGTTCTTATACAGTTCATAATAACTAATAGTTATACAAACATAACATATTTTTAATTATTGCCCTCATATGTATTTATATATACTACAATGTAAAATTAATTGCAACGAGTCAATGAGTTGTAAATTCTTTCATTGGATAGTTTATTCCTCATAAAAATTAGTAGGTGCCTATTTCGTTTAACTATAATCGGTCATTATTCAGTATACCGCTTGGGCTGTCTTGAATCCGATATAAATGTCGATGCTGCCTGTTCAAATTTAATAAAAAACGTGTTTTTGATTATTTTAGATGTATAATATTTAATATACAAACTTATAAGATATGCGATGATTTTAGTAGTAAAGATATACAAAAACAGAATGAGGTGACCTAGTTCTGCTGATCTACAGCAATTAAAAAGCTCACTATACGTAAGTATTACAAATCAAAAGTATTTGAATTTTATTCAGTTGTAATTATTATTGTTTCTATTTAATTAAAGTTAATGATTGTTATTAGTTTTTTATTTGGGCAGATAAATATCAAGTAACTCTTACTTGATATTCATCCCAAAAAAGTGTTAGTCTATTTTTTAGTTACTTTATCGATTTTATATTTTATATGTCAATGTCCTACTTGAACCGCTCCAACTTATCTTGAAAAAAACTTTTATTCAAAGCTGAAAACATACACTTCTCGCAATTCAATATTCCTTAACATAAAATATAGGTCAAAACTCTCAGCTATCCATAATCCAAATTTTTTTATTACTTTGTCATTTTTACGTTTGTAAAAGTTCCTTGCAAAATGGACTGGTTTCACTAGTTTCGGACTCTCATATTTTTAAGAGAATTCTTCCTGATACTCGAATACTGTAATTTTGTTCTAATGATTTGGTTTTGCACGAGTTTGACTACAGTTGTTTGGCACTAATTCTGTTTGCCCAGCACATGTAATATTTTTTTTGGAATAAAAATAGAAGTTTAGATTTGATTACGTGTCAGCTGTTTGAAGTTTGGTATTTGATCGTAAAAGCCATGTGAGGTGGTTTTGTTTGGTGTGTCTGCATTAAATTGTGTATGAATAACAGTATTTTAGATCAGAAACCAATTGGAGAGACGTTAGTATTTTCAATTATTCGTTATTTGTTTCACAATTATAATTATTTTCCATAAACAACTTCCCATAAACGATACCACATAAACTCTTTACAAATCCAAGTCTCTTTTTATCCTACTTGGATATTTGTAATTACATTATACATCAGCAACGATGCACCTGAGAGCATTTTATACTATAAAATGATGTAATGAAATATGGAAAATAGGAAGAGATGAAAAAAATCCGTGCCCGCAAGGGGACACGCGTGGGTAGACCTCGTGTGTAACTCGTTTAAAATAAAACTCACTACCTAAGAATAACACATAATGCCGTTGTTTACATCAAAAATTTTCAAGCAAAAAGTGGTTTTTATTTTTTTTCTCGGAAAAGGTATCTTTTTTGGAAATACTTTTGGTACTTAAATTTAGAGTAAAAAATAACCTTTCTATTAAAAATATTTGCGAGAAGGAATTGTTTACCAGAAAAAAGTTGCCGTGGTTTTACCTACCTTAAATTTTCAAGCTAAAAGTGGTTTTTATTTTTTTTCTCAAAAACGGTACCTTTTACAGAAAAACTTTTAGTACCTAAATTGAGAGTAAAAAATAACCTTTCCATTAAAAATAATTGTGATGTAAGAATGTTTACGAGAAAAAAGTTATGAATTTTTTTCCAAAAATTTTCGGTTTTTTTACCCCCACTCCTAAGTTATTGAAGTTAGGTTTTCGGTTTATCTACATTAGTTATAGGTATTCATCAAATACGTCATATTATATGAACGCGATTGATCTTCTTTGTATAGGGAAAAAGTTATGGTCGAAAAACTGAAATCAGAAAAAGTGAGGCCCTAGCGCCCCTCGTGGCCGGATTTCTCTGGTTATTGAACTTGACCTTTATTTTTGGATGGTTGATTTTTGTATTTTTGTGCAAAGTTTGAAAGCGATCCGAGCGAAACTGCGGCCGCTATCGTGCTGACAAAAGTCGAATCTGGGCGCACGCACGCATATATATATAAACTTTTTGACCAATGGTCATTTCGGACTCAGGGGATCATAAGAAGACCTCCTGTGAAGAAATTTTTCCAAAATTCGAAAATCGAGTACAAATGAATGGGCAGACCGAATTCTTCGAGGTCTGCCCAATAGTAGGCGCCGAGAGAAAACGTAAAAATAAAGTTACTACATTACTCTGTGTAAAAATAGACTGACATTTATAACACTTTAATAATATCTTATTTGCTAACTTAAACATATTGTTTACTTGGTGTTGAGGATATATCGTGGGTACATCCAATATATATACTAGTTCTAGTTGTTTTTGTATGGCAGGCTGACTTTCAACCATCATAATTTTGGGTAGACCTCGAAGAATTCGGTCTGCCCATTCATGTGTCCCCTACTTTCGAATTTTGGAAAAATTTCTTCACAGGAGGTCTTCTTATGACCGCCTGAGTCCGAAATGACCATTGGTCAAAAAGTTTATATATATATATATATATATATATATATATGCGTGCGTGCGTCCAGATTCGACTTTTGTCAGCACGATAGCGGCCGCAGTTTCGCTCGGATCGCTTTCAAACTTTGCACAAAAATCAACCATCCAAAAATGAAGGTCAAGTTCGTTAACCAGAGAAATGCGGTCACAGGGGGCGCTAGGGCCTCACTTTTTCTGATTTCAGTTTATCAACCATAACTTTGTCCCTATACAAAGGAGATCAATCGCGTTCATATTATATGATGTCTTTGATAAATACCTATAACTAATGTAGATAAACCGAAAACCTAACTTCAATAACTTAGGGGTGGGGGTAAAAAAACCGAAAATTTTTGGAAAAAAAATCATAATTTTTTTCTGGTAAACATTCTTGCATCACAAGTATTTTTAATAGAAAGGTTATTTTTTACTCTAAATTTAGGTACCAAAAGTTTTTCCGTAAAAGGTACCGTTTCCGAGAAAAAAAATGAAAACCACTTTTAGCTTGTAAATTTTAGGTAGGTAAAACCACGACAACTTTTTTCTGGTAAACATTCCCTCCTCGCAAATATTTTTAATAGAAAGGTTATTTTTTACTCTAAATTTAAGTACCAAAAGTATTTCCAAAAAAGATGCCTTTTCCGAAAAAAAAAATTAAAACCGCTTTTTGCTTGAAAATTTTTGATGTAAACAACGGCATCATGTATTATTCTTAGGTAGTGAGTTATATTTTAAACGAGTTACACACGAGGTCTACCCACGCGTGTCCCCCTGCGGGCACGGATTTTTTAATAACAGTTTCTTGTCATAATTAAGTACTATTTCAGGTCTGGTAACTTAATCAATAAATTTACGATATCACTTACGATTATATTGTAATAATTGTTTATTAAACACGAATACATTATATATTTTTATAACACCATAATTGGAATGTTTGATATGTAACATCAATAAATGGTTATATGGGGTTCAAAGCTAAATAATTGTTTTACATTAAATAATAACCGTGTTCATCCAAACACGTGAACGGGTGCTGCTTGTGGTGACTGGTCGTCTTGCTAGCCACAGATTTCTTTTCTTATTACTAACTTATCGAAATAATTGCGATGGTTCTAATTGTTCATACAACTACCTAAATATATTGACGTTTGTGAAACAATGATCACAATAAAAAAAACCAGGGCTAAGTATGTTATGTGGTTCTTCTAAGACCAGAGCGTATTTGGAACCCTCGTAGCCTTATTTTAAGTTAAAGTGTATCCTTACAGAAGGGTTTATTTCGATTCGTATGATATCATTTTAGGCCGTTCTTCCACATCCATTTGACTTACACAAGTGGTCACTGGTATTGGTTCAAAATAGAAAAGATAGAAAGAAAGAAAGAAATCAACCAATATTCATAAATGTAACATTATAAAGTAAATTACACAAAGGTAATTTAATTGTACAACCGGGAAACAATCAAGATATTTTACTAGAAGTTCACCGCTTGGTTTGTTTTCTTTACACTTTTTCTACTTCTAATTAAAGATATGGTAGAATTTTAAGTTACAAACTACGAAGGAAAGCGTTAATGATGATCAAAAACGATATCTTGTAACTGCTAATATAGTATATCTGAAATATAAATATGATATGTATTTGTTAAGTCAGTTTGTTTTTTGATGTTACGGGTTACAAACGGTAATATTTAATAACTAAACTGTAAAATAAAAGTAAAGAAAACGACAAACGCGATATATCAGAAATACTTTTTAAAACATTCTTTTAGAAAAAAATAATGATTTCGATATAAGAAATATTTATAGTAGCTAAATAAGAATACATTTGAAACAGCTGTTATTATGTATATTAAATTGAAAAGAAGTACTGAAACTCTCATCGTTTGGTCCGCTTGCTTATTCCATCGTTTTATTTGGCAGTCAGAATGATAAATGGTATTTCATTAGTTTCCTACAACGAGAGATACCGACCTTCTATTTGGTACTTTACTTACTAACATACCAATTACTACAGTTTTAAAATGTTAAGTTAATTTAGAATTATTTACCGGGCAAATTAATTTAATGTTAATGTTTTCATTATTAATTTATATATATTTTTTAAATCTTACTAATATAGTTTTATTAACATTTTTTTATTCTACAATATAAAATCAATATTTTTATATAAACATAATAGGCTTTTATTTACAATAAGATATTAATATAATATGTTGACCGAAAATGTATAAAAGCGGTTGTCTTAATCAGTCCGAACGAACTATTTTCGAGTCTTAACTAAAGTGAAAGTAAATAAGTATCAACATAATTTCTATTGGCTGTTCGCATAAAGGCTGACTCCCTTAATGAGAAATGACGAAACAATAGTGGTAAATACAAATAAACGACTACACCGCCTCGGAGAAAGTTTTTGTAAGTCCATCGAAAGATCTTTAGAACTCTTAGCGAATAGGTCGCAGAAAAAGATAATTACACTTTTGATTCGTTTTGGTATTAAGCAAATTTTGTTTTAATTTTTTAATGTCAAATTTAATGTTTTTATATTAGAAAAGTGTTTATTGTATATTAAAAAAAAATCTCAAAAACTTGTATTAATAACTTTATAGCCTTAGTAATATAAAACAATGACTGTATATAAATAAATGCTTTTATAAATACTTACAATCATCACATCAATGGTAATATTTTTTTCTATATATCAATATAGAAAAAGCCCAAGTACGTAAGCTTTTAATCTTGTTATTAAATGTGTATTTGAATAGTATAATTTTAACTCGTTTTGAGGTCTGTATAAAATTATAAATTGAAATCAATTAAAGCGAATGTAAATGTAAAACATCAAACCGCAGGATGTGCAAAAGATAAAAAATTCAAAAATAAATATTGCTCTAGAAAGTAGTAAATATAATTTAGTTGCTATCTCTACAATATCCGGAGGGGCTGATATCCGCCGCGGCGCCGGCACGACGCCTCATAACTTGTACCCTCAACTCAATTATAACACGTGTTGTTTTTGTACAAATACTCTCATTTGTTTTAATATGTATTGGTTGGTTCAGTTAGTCTAAAAATCATACTATCACATAATATTTTTAGTTAAATCTGATGAATTTGTTTTTATAAGGGCCAATGGATGTAATTAAGTACATACATTGAACTTACTTACTTACTTTGCATATTTCTTAGTTTATTTTTTCCTGATTTCTAAATTTAGGGGCACGAGTGACATTTTTATATTATGCTGAAAGTGAGACAGAAAATGAGTTTTAAGTTTAGTGTTATGTATACTTAGAGTTCAGTTATTTATATTAGCAGTATGAATAAAAAGTTGAAACTTTCGTAAAAACAAGAATGAAGTAAAATATGAATTGTGACTATTTGAATAAGAATATTTAAAAAGTAATATGAAAAAATATATATTTATGCAAATATTTTTTCCAAATAAAAATTTTACTAAGAAGTGTCAAAATCATACATAATGTCTACAAACGACATTATAACATAACGACATAAATATTAAATAACAGTTACTAATACGAGTAATAACTCTTAAGTCTAAATATAATATAATAACAGTGAACCTTAGCTGCTCTGGGTAATAATGGTTTACACCCAAACCTCTTGACAATTTTCAATAGATGTTATCTTAAGACCGCGAACTGGAAAATTAGCAGAGCAATGAATTTGTTTACGAATAACTGAGATATCTCGATTGGGGTAAGCTTATTATGGTTTTTTGTTTTGCTTATTTTCTGATACTTGTATTTTAAAAAAGTTAATTTGAAATTCAACTTTTTGCAATAATTTCATTTACATTACAAGAACTTTAACAAACAACAGGAAATAGTTTTTATGTTACAAAAACAAATATTAGCAAGGTTATTGAAATATTTCAATATTTTTAAAAGCGAAACCTTTCGAACTTTATTAAATACATTTTTAGGTAATTGAATTGCTTTTGACATATATACAGTGTCAGATGAAATGACATGATTGATATTGAAGTGATCAAATCAAATCATTTTTTATTAAAAATTTTTAATCATATTTCTAAATATAAACATTTCTAATTTGAGTACGTAATACATTTTAAATGTTATAGGAAATAAATAAATAAAACATAATTACGTTTTCAATTTATTGGTAACAAATCCAAGTAATATACTACATCCAAGGTAACCAATAAACGCTAAACGCTGACATAATTAAATAAATAGCAATTATGCAAAACGTGTAATAAATAAATTCAGCTGCAGTGTTTATTGGATGGAGCGTATTATAAATTACGCTGTCGCATGCTGCGTTTTGCTGCTCGCCACTAACTGGCTATTTAGCGGTCACGTCTAAATGTGATCACATTCAACTTGAAGTGGCACTCACAAAATGTAATATATTTTACTCTCCATTTATATATTTTAAAATTGTAGCATTTATTTACTAACCGCAAATCAATTTCTTGAATAACTGTTTTCTTTAAACAAACTAAGTTTTTTATCTTAAGGGTTTTGTTCCAGATGCCCGCATTTTACTATCATAATAAACCCTAGAATAAAGAATCAAATACGACAATATGCACAACTTTACCGAATTTGACAAAATTTATCTTCATAATTAATATTATACTTTATTGTATAATTAAGTTATAAAAATGTTTCCATTACTGGCATTAATTTAATTTATTAATAAGATTGTCATTATCAATAAGATTAATCAAGTAAGTACATCTTATTTTATAATTTCAATACCCCTTAGAACGGGTTTAGGTCTTACATAAAACAATTCAAAACATAAATATAATATTTATTATGATCTTAATATATTAATCGATTGTTAAAAGCTGTTTGTGAACATTTCTCTAAAAATCATGAATGCGAATAATAAATACTATTACAATTGTATAAAGCTGTACAAATGAATTATCTACTTCCTTATTGAAGCCTGGCAAAAATCTTGTAATTTCTCTGGTATTGCAAGAAAACGTAGGAGGTTTGAATATTTACCCTCCCATTGTGTATTAAATAATAAAAGAATCTCGAATCTCGTATCTAACACTTAGTAGTGCATTGTAAGTGAGTACATTTATATTAAAAAGAGTTTGCCATAGCTGTAAAGGCAATATATTGAATCCTATTTTCCTCTGAAATAGGTCACTTTGAATGTCGACTGAACGTTGCTTTGCCGCTGACAGAGCGTGTCAATCATTCTGTTTGAAGTTCAGTTAATGCGCAAAGGTATTTAGTCAAAAACAGTGCGGGCTGTGTCGGTTAATGTTACCTATAATCAAATATCAATATGCGATGAAAATGTTCAAATAATTATAATGTTAAATAAAACAAAAGGAACTGTCAAAAAGTTTATCTAGAATGAGTAATAATAGGATATCAACATTGTTAAGAAGACTTTTAAGTTTATACTAGACATTTTTAATAGACATCTTAAAATATGTTACGTCCTATGATCTTCTTTCTAAATTATCGTAATATAATTACCGCTATTGTAAAAAATACTAATTAAACTCTAACTGAAATACTATATAATGACATACAGAAGAAATGGTAAAATCAATCATCCATTAATTCCTTAGACTCAAGAAATCATAGAAGTAGCAAAGGAAACTTCGAAGGCCTAGAGGGGTGCGCAAAAAGTAATAACATTACGTCGCGGAACACCGTTCACGGGAAAAGTGAATTTGCTGCCTTCCGCTACAGATTTTCGGCATGAAACGCCATAATGCTTGAGTTTTTTATATTGTATTTATGAAGATATCATAATATTGTATTTATAAAAAATAACATAAGGTAATTAAGTACGGTGGCAGCCGAGGATCCAAAAAAAACCAAAATTATAAAAATACTTTATTTAAAATTACAATTTAAGTTACAACTAAAATGACGACTGCTTGCCCGATATTAGAAAACAAGAGTGACAATTATATTTAAAATTAATTATAAAGAAATACATTTATGTCAAGTGCACATTCAGCTTTTTGATTGTTATAAAATTATAATGAAATAATAAATTTGTGTGAAATGTAGATTCAGCTTTACGATTGTTAATATTCCTGGATTCTGATGCAATGTAATGTACATATTGCACCAACGCTTGCTAAGCGGTTCCCGCGATGCATGGGAACATAACTCCTCCCTCCTGAAGAACAGCATCTATTTGATTTCCTTAGATCTCGAATAGTGCTGTAAAATCTTCTCCACGTGATCATGATTTCCTTCCTCATCCTTTGTTAGATTTTGTTCTTTCTTAACTTTAAGGCTTTTACGATTCTTCAGACTTTTATATATTATAACAGCAATGCCTAGTGCACCTGCACTTAATATTATTCCATATAATGGGATTGTAGTATGATAAAGACTGTTATTTTCAGTTATTCCTGAAATTTTCGGCTGCAATGACATTTCATTACTTATTTCTTGAAGCTTTTTAAGGTCGATGGAGTTTAGTTGTAATGACGTTTGTGAAACTTCAATTTTCTCAGAATTGTGTAGGTCTATTATTTTCAGCGGCTTTCCTCTTATATGATCATTGCTATTAATTATTGTAAATTCTGAACTTTTTATTAAACATCCCAGAGGTAGGGTTACAAGATAACTGCCTTGTACTTTTATAAATTGTTGCTGATTGCAGGATAATTTTAAACTTGATGGCTCCGGAAATGTTATAATATAATGCTTGTCGTCAAGTTGTTCCACAGCTTCCGTAGTCAGGATCAAGGATACAAATTGACATGAACTTTGTATCTGCTGCGTCGTAATGAGGCGTTCTATACAATCGGGCTGTTTTCCATAGTGATTGTTAAATTTGTTTTCACAGAGATAAAATCCGTTGACCTTCGGGCATTCAGCCTCTATGTACATAAAATCTTTATTGTGAATTGCTAGGAATGGTTTAGGAGGAATAAGGATATGGTTATTCTTATTCGGTACTGCGGATAGATGATATAAAAAATAAAATTTGGGAAAGACAATCGGAAACCTAAAAATTAACACAATATTCCTATCGTTATAATAGTAACCTACTTTAATAACGTCGAAATAGTCTCTAAAACTAATGTCTAAAAGTTCCTCTTTCTCGTAGAGGCTATTTAACTTATTTAAAATATCTCTATGCATATTGATAGATAACATTGAATGATGTGTACTTTGGGCATGAATAAAAGCTAACCAATTTTCTAATCGAAATAATTCGTCCGTTATACTTTCAATATTATCTCCTAAAATTAAAAATATTTGAGTCAAGTGCGTAAAAGTTGTAATATCCGTTTCGAGGTTACTGTTGACACTAGTTAAGTTATTTATCAAATTTTCCAACTTTCTTTGATTAATTGTTAAATTATTAATAATTTCATTATTTTGAAATAACCATTTTTTGGTTAAACTAATGTGATTGTTTAATTCGTTAACAATTATATTATTATTTCCTTCTAATATTTTAATTGCATTATCATACTTTATAGCATCCGTATAGTCGAGATTTCCTGAAATAGTTTTTATTATTGACCCTAAACCGTTAATAAGCCCTCTTTTAACACGACTGGTCTCAAAGGTTTTTAATTGCTGTGAAACTTTTTCTAGTTTAGTTACAAGATATTCAATGTGCATTTGAAAAAGTGAAAGGGTTTTATTTCTTAAAATTGGGTTAATATTGTGGATTTGTTCTTGAACTGACTTTAAACTATCACGAATCTTTACTAAATCTACGCATTGTATAAAGGAGTGATAGTGGGAAATGATTCTAGCGGTTCCTAACTTAAACGGTAAAATACCCGGTCCATTATCCAGGCTACTTAACTCAATTTCTTCTGCTTTCGTCAAGGTTGCTAACAGGATCGTCATTCTGTAACAATTGAGCACTTATAGGTACTCTTTTAAGTCTAGATTTAGCTATTGGGCCTCGTTTCTTTTTCGTGTAAATGTGTATCGGTAAGTCGGCTAAAACTTTGTCATGAGTATAGCGAGGGGCAAGTTTTTGTCGGGATGCTTTAGGGTTTCGTATGAATATTTGTTGGTCGGGTAAGTAACATGTCTCAGGTTCTCTATTTTTATTAATGTTTTCAGTAATTTGGGTACGCCTATGTAGAGAGGATTCGTTTATAATATCATAGACTTTAATCATACGCTCACGATGGTCTTGTGTGTATTGCTGTAATAGTTGTTCTGTTAAGTCTATGTCTATAGGGTCACGGGGATCAAAGTGTCCAGTTATGATATCTATCGGTCTACATTTAGTGAAGCTATGTATAGAGCTGTTGTAAGCTAGAAGAGCATATGGCATAAGGTTAGTAATAGACTCTCCATGTTTATTCAATCTTAAAATCCTTAAATGTTCTAACAGGGTGGAATGAAGTCTTTCTATTAATCCATTTTCATTAGGTGTGTAAGGTAAAATTTTATGATGGATTATTTTGTGAAGTCTAAGAAATTCCAAAAATAATTGATTTGTGAATTCAGGACCTCCATCAGTAACAATTGTAATTGGAACTCCATGATGAGTACAAAACGCTAATAATCCTTGTACGACACTGATTGCAGTACCATCTTTTAGGTTATAGCTTTGCGCATATTTTGAAAAAGCATCGATTATTGTAAGGTATTTTTGATTTTCGACACTAAATAAATCTAAATGAACAATAGCAAAGGGTTTAGTTGGAGGAGGCACAATTTGAAATTTCTGTTTAATAGGATTTCTATCGTATTTTGCTCGACCGCAAATTGTACATTCATTTATATATTTTGTGACTTGTTCTTTCATTTTTGGCCAAAAATATCTTTTTGACAAAGATAAGTAACATTCATTGATGCCACGATGATTGGTTTTTCCTTCGTGGTAATTTTTGATAATCTCTTGCTGTTTAAAATAATCTTTTACATTATCTAATTCAATTTTTGTAAGAACAATGTCCATAGCAGAATTTTTAAAATTATTTTGGATTATAGGAACTATTTGGTACATTCCCAACGGAGGGTTGATGAATATACCAGTTTTGATTTTGGGATTGACGTATTCTTTTATTGCTTCTACTACATCATTTTCTACATTTGAATTCGAAATCGATATGGTAGCCTTAAAGTAGTTTTCAAATAATTTTGTTACTATTGGCTTATTTTTAATATCACCGACGATATTAAAAATAATTTGTCTATGAAATTTATTTAAGGCGTCGTCTGTTATAGGGATTTCTAAAAAGGGATTTTCTGAGTCGGAATGTACCGTGGCGGTTCGAGAGTTTATATTGGAGGGTGATTTTTCAGAGGTATTCACAACTGTTGAGCTAGCCTCTTCATTGTGAATTTCAATTCGAGCTAGCGCGTCTGCATTACTATTATACTTTCCCTGCTTATATGTTACAGTAAAATCATACTCACTTAAACTAAGTCTCCATCTAGTTAGTCTTGAATTCGGTTCTTTAATGTTCATAATCCACTGAAGTGGTCTATGATCAGTCATAATTTTGAATTTTCTTCCAAAAAGATATGGGCGAAAATATTTAGTGCCCCAAACAATCGCTAATAACTCCTTTTCAATTGTACTATAGTTAATTTCGCTGGAGTTTAGAGTTCTGGATGCGTACGCTATGGGTCTATCAGAGCCAAGGGAGCCTTGAGAGAGAACTGCTCCTATTGCTAAGTTTGAAGCATCCGTGGTCAGTATAAAGTCTTTAGAAAAGTCGGGATATTGAAGGATGGGGTCATTAACAAGTAATCTTTTACATTTTTCAAAACAGTCAGTGTAGTCCTGTCCTAAAGTTATTTTGTAGCCTTTTTTCAAACATTGAGTCATAGGTTTTGTTACTCTAGCGAAGTCAGGTATAAATTTTCTATAATAGCCCAGTAAACCCAAAAATCGTTTTATTTCCGTAGCTGTTTTAGGAATAGGATAATTTTGAATAGCAGTTATTTTATCAGGGTTAGGTTTTATTCCTTCATTAGTAATTATATGTCCTAAATAAGAAGTTTCTTTTTTCAGGAACTCTGACTTATCCATTTGTATTCTAAAATTTGAATCTCGTAACCTTTTGAAAACCTTTTCTAAATTAATTATGTGTTCTTGAAGAGAAGTACTAAAAACGATTATATCATCGAGATAAACGAGACATATGTTATTTTGTAAGCCATGCAACACATTATCCATTACCCTTTGGAAGGTGGATGGCGCGTTTTTTAAGCCCATAGGCATTCTTAAAAATTCGAAATGCCCATGTTCTACATTAAAGGCAGTTTTAGATACATCAGAAGGGTTCATTTCAATTTGATAGAAGCCACTTGCGAGATCTAGGGTACTGAAATATTGACAATTACCTAATTTATCTAGAATATCAGATATATTCGGGATAGGGTATTTATCGTCGACTGTTTTTTCATTAACTTTCCGAAAGTCTATGACAAGGCGCCACTTAATTTTCCCTGAAGCGTCACTTTTCTTAGGAACTACCCATATTGGAGAGCTCCAAGCTGAGTCAGAGGGTCTTATGATGCCTTGATCAAGCATTTTTTGGACTTGATCCCTAACTTCTCCCCTATGTATGAATGGGTATCTATAACTTTTAGTGTGTACTGGTATTTCGTCTGTGGTTTTAATTGAATGTTTAATAGTATTACTAAATGTTAGTGGCTCTCCCTCTAAGTAAAATACATCCGCGTAACGGCCACAAAGAATTTCTAAATTAATTCTTTCCTCTTCATTTAAGTGATCAGTTCGAAGACGAGATAGGACTTCCTTCTCTCGTTCACAATTTTTTCTAGTATTTAAATATTCAGTATTATATAATTCGGCTTGAATGGGCTGGTCTAAAGAAAAAATTATGTCACTACGATTGGGGTTATAAATTTCTACTATAGCTCTATTATTTTTAACAAATGTCAAACATTCTTTTATAATGCAACGCGAAATTGTTTGCTCTGGGACTAAAATTTCTCCTATGTGCATATTAATTGGTAGTTTAACTAATTTAGAGGAACCAGCTGGTATTATATCCTCGTATAAGTTTACATTATGCGAATTATAAACTTGTATGGGGTTTGAAGCATTTTTGGTTACAAATAATTTTTTTTTATAATCTATGGTTGCTTCCCATTTATCTAAGAAATCTGTACCTATTAGACCATCGAAATAGTTGTGGAATTTATAAATATAAAATTTTATATCATCATTACTTTTAAACTCATTAAAGCAAGGAACGGTTATGGAATATTTATGTTTGCTTACAGAATGAACATTACACACTTCAAAAGGCTCATAATTTAAATTGAAATTATTAAAATATTTTTCAACTGCATCTGGACTTATAAAGGACTGATTTGCACCGGTATCTATTAGAAACTTTAAGGGTGGATTTTTAATCTGAATATAAGGTAACTGACGTTGGGATTGAACATTAATCTCTATTTTGGTTTGTCTAACGGTTTGATTTTCCGAAAATCCTGTTGGTTATTGGTAGTTGAAGATGAAGGTTCAACAACAGTATATTCAAAGGGTATGGGGTCGTTTGATTGTTGAAGACATTGGTGGTTTTCTACAGGTTGATAGTCACTGTAATAATATTCTGGGTGTTGGTTATAATCGTCATAGTAATTGTCATAGTAATCGTCAGTCTCATAATAGTCATAATGGTCATAACTTTGATTTTGATTATTACTTTCGTGGAAATTCATTTCCCGAGTTTTAAAATAATTCGTTGGGGGTGGATTACCATGTTTCCTCCAGTCATGTCCAGTAGGTGGTAAATTTTTAGTTACAAAATGAGTTACACCGCTCATAGGACGGGCTGGTTGGGGATTTTGGTTACTATGTTGATAAAAATTACGTTGAGGCATTTTAAACGCATTATTAGGATTGTAATTTGGAGGTGTGGCCCTAAATATTTGTTGAGTGTATGAGGGACCTGGACCCGGTTGAGGTCTAAATGGGGGTCGTTGTGTGTGAGTTGGGAATTGATGACGCGGTTGGTGTTGGTTTTGAAATGTAAATGGCCTAGACTGTATTGTGTTAAAATTATAATCTGAATTTACCTTAAAAGGTTGAGATGACAATGCCATAGGGTGTTTGTTCCTTTCAGGTTCATAACGAGCCTGTAAATATATAGTATTTAATTCGTCTTGCACGAATTCTAATGCTTTCTCTATTGTTTCGGGTCTCATACATCTAATACGTGAACCTAAAGGATCTTTTAATCCTCTTAAATATGCTTGCAGTGTTAATTTCTGATATAAAACCCTTTTCGCTTCAATTGTGGTAACAATATTCTCGTGTAAAGTTATGTATGTCATAATTGTACTAAACAAGTTTTGACAGCGTTCATAAAACTCTTGAGGTGTCATGGATCCTTGTTTTAAAAGAGCAAGATCATTGTATAACGCAGTTTCGTCTCGTTGATCAGAAAAATTATTAATTAACGACTTACGAATGCCAGTCCAGTCTGAAGGGATACCGTTAGTATTAATTAATCGTGCTGCGGAGCCTGTTACTTTATTTAAAATTCCGTTTACAAGAGCAATATTTAATAAATTATTTTCGGGGTTATTAATCACAAATTCTTGGACTAACTGGTCACATAGTTTTATGAATCTAGGTAATACATTTGGGTTTCCATCGAATTCAGGCAATAAGCGTAAGGCTTGAAAAATGCTACCTAAATCGGCCATATTATATTTCTCTAAATTTAGTTTAACGTTATTATAAAATATTAAATTTCTATTCGCGTCTTGAAAGCGCGCTCTACTACTATACGTACTAAGCCTAGAGGTCTTCGATTGCCGCAGAAGGGAAATCTTGGAAGGATAAATCTTACAAAATAGGGATAAGCAATCACTAGAAAGATTCTAATGTACTTACAATTTTAATTTCGGTTTCTCTGGAGTATCAATGTTCGGATACGCCTCGCTGCGCTGGCCCGCGAGTATCCTACCGACTGCGCCAATTAAGTACGGTGGCAGCCGAGGATCCAAAAAAAAACAAAATTATAAAAATACTTTATTTAAAATTACAATTTAAGTTACAACTAAAATGACGACTGCTTGCCCGATATTAGAAAACAAGAGTGACAATTATATTTAAAATTAATTATAAAGAAATACATTTATGTCAAGTGCACATTCAGCTTTTTGATTGTTATAAAATTATAATGAAATAATAAATTTGTGTGAAATGTAGATTCAGCTTTACGATTGTTAATATTCCTGGATTCTGATGCAATGTAATGTACATATTGCACCAACGCTTGCTAAGCGGTTCCCGCGATGCATGGGAACATAACTAGGTGAAAATCTAATTTAAATTCTTTTTTTATAATATTGTACTATATTTTTAATTATTTAAAATGATGAGTTATTATATTTTGTTTTTTTTACTACCTCGAAACGATTAAATAAACTTTTTTTTTATTAATATTATATTTATATAAGCGTAATATGTCTTAAACATATTTATAGACAATTTCAAACAACATAATTAATATAGAATTTAATGTATTTATATGAATTTATAAATCTTGCAACAATACAGAAAAATAATTATATTAAATCTTAAGAATCCTATTGCACTTTAAAAATAAAACAACACTATCCTTATAAAATTGCTGAAAATTTTCCAAAAACAAATTTGCATTAAAGTTTTTTCATAAATGCAGAAAAGTATTACCAGATTTGTTTATTGATAACTGATTAAATATATCTCATAACACAAGCAGTGTCGGTCATATCTCTGTCTGTCCACGGCAGTTCAATGGATATCCCAATGTAAGACGCACACTGGAATACTCATTTTAAAATAAGTATTTTTTAATATTATTTTCTTTCTATTTTTTTTCACAAGTAATTCTTATCTTATTTAGTATATATACCCACATGATATTGGTGGAACGTTGAACATTTGTTAATTAATTTTTAGTTCAATTTAATTAAGTTTTGAGTTCACTTTACATATATAAGCAATAATTTTGATTTATTTCTAACGAAGGAATTCTCATATGTTTAGAATAATAATGAATATTAAAGTCCCCTATTTTAATAATAAAGACTCCACTGTAAGTTGAGTTCTGACCGTAGTCTGTGCGTTTAAAATCGTATTTGTATCGAGATACAACACTTCTTTGTAAAGTACTAACTGTTTACTTTTTGATGTTTACTCTGCTAATAATTATTGATTTATAGTGACAATTATATTTAAAAATTTATATTTAATCTCAGAAAACATAATAATAATGGTTTTCAGATAGTATTCATAAAACAGCGACATCATTATTATGTTTTAAAATAACTTTTTTAATAGAAGAATACAAACTATCGATTCTTATTAAAATAGATTTTCACCGAAACCTAACAACTATCATTCGATATTACATATAAAATTGTTCCCATTCCATTAACCCCATTGGGTGCCATAAAATCTTGCTCAGAAAATCGAATATCAACGACCGACCTTGTCACGGAATTTTTAAACAAAATTTAATTGCCATCGAAAAACAACTGGAACTGAAATTGAAACCAATAATCGTTCTCGCGTTCGAATATCGAAGGTTAGTAGCAGGTGCAAATAACAGAGCGGTGCAAGGGTTGAGAGACGTCTTTGTAAAAATATTGTGACTTTAACAATGAAATAAGGATTTGAGTTGTATTGAGTTGTACATATTTTATTAGGTTGTACTAAAAGAAGTAAAAATTAAATATATGGTGAAATATATATGTATAGTTAGTAAGTACAAAACCTTAACAAAAAATAGTTCTTGTTACAATGTCGTAATGTTTTATTTAAATAGATAAAAAGGTTTTTCTGAATTAGCCAGTCCTAATATCTTGCACCTTATAACTGTTTGTCATTGGTTAAGAATAAATTACGATTGATCCTGTCAGTGGAGTCATTAGTGGTCGCCAATGGTCGGATTGAATTATTACCACGTTCTACACCGTTCCTTACTTTAACACTAAGTGGTAAGTATGTTAGGTCTTATAATCCAATTAGTAGCTACTCATAATTTATTATTGTAATTCCTGTAGGATTACTTTGAACTACATGAGTTTGTATTAAATATTACTATTCAATTTCTCATAAAGGCACTTAACTTCAATGCAATTGCAGATACCGGATAAAAAGTTTGAATAATGAAACAAACTTAATTGGTTCAGTGAGATCACATGCGGGAGTTAATTCAATATTTATATACAAATATATTATATAGAAATATATTTATTCTTTGTTTGAATAACTTAATTATATTATTATTTTATTAAGATGTGTTGAAATGATCCATTAAAACCAAATAAAAGTTGATATTTCGTCTTTGTAACTGTCAAATATAGATATAAACGAAAGTAAATTTCCACAAAGCCAATCAGAAATACGATTCTGTTTTTAAAAGTGATTAATATAATTAATCTTAGACAATAACAGCCCATTTCGTAAACAAGACTTCTAAAAGCTAAGTGGGTCGAGAAACTGTTAAATAATTATTTCTTATATTGAAATGCTTTTACTTTAATTTGCAAAATCCAGCAACACTAACGAGTATTTGTATTTTATTATATAATTGTGTGATGAGAAGAAAATCTCAAGTAGAATCAGGACTAGGTTGAACAAAATTTTGGCTAAAAATACCGTAACTTATTTTCTTTAATCTTCCTTTTTTTATAGTAAATAATATGATATTATTCGAAATTTCACTGGTTAAAACTAAAAAATATTAAAAATTAATAAATTAAAGAATTTTAAATTACAAGACACTTCTCTGTCATCAAAATTATCTAGTTCTTCCGTAATGAGTTTTTTAGGTGCTGTTTCCAGAAAACTAATTAGTTTTGATATCGCAGTCGTCTTGAAGCCAATCACTTTTATGATTTTAATATCAAGAACATTTTGTTTTATTTATATTTAAATAAATAAAAGGCGAAAGAGGTATGCAAGGACCGTAGCGTTTGGCGCTCCGTCGTCTCTGGCTACCCCGCAAGGGATATGGCGTGAAGATAAGTAAGTAAGTAAGTATATTTAAATTTTAACTCGAAATGTAATTATTCAAAATGTATTCATATACAAAATACGAAATACAAAAAAGTAAATTTGCTTTTATAGTATAAGAGCAGACTTTTCTTGAGTTGTCAATGTTTTAAGGAGATCTCGAAAACAGTAATTCCTGTAATCGCTCTCTTCAACACTCCAGTACATCTTCAGTTCCCTGGAAATACTTACGAGATACACCTTTTTCAATCTCATTATTTATATTAGTTCTATAAAATTGTTTATAATTAGATAACATTGAATAATACTTCAGGAGTACAGAGGTTTTCGAAAGAACGAGTAATATTAAAAGACTCTCAATTATTATAATATGAAACCTTTAATCAATTGTAATTGTTTATTTTAGTACTTTGGACTCCAATAGATAATATATTTTTGGTCTTAGTGTTTTACTTGCACCAAACCGTGTGAGAATGTTCCATCGGTCTCAAGCAGACAGACTGCTTCAATTCTAATTTACAATCCACGTCTTAGTGAAATGTCAGGTTTTTATTATCTCAAGTTCTTATCATAGGCCACTGGAGAGTGATGTGACACTCCGGGTTAAACATATAAAGAATTTTACGATCCACAGAAATATTATATATTTATTTTAATAAATTCTATTATATGTTTCGAGGTTAAAGTTTTTACTTGTCTCGAGTTTCGTATAAATTTATTTTATTACAACCCGCGACTCCTCGTGCTTAGATTTAATAATTGGCTGCATTACAATTACAGTTATGTGATATACAATATAACACAGTAGGTTCATACATACATGTAATAATTATAGAAGGCCAATGAATATAATATGACAGCTAATAATAACTAGTGTGTTATTCTGAGAAGTAGAATATTAACTACTTTGGAGAAACAGTTCCTACAAGGATATATATATCATGATGACTATTAATTGTAATTATATAATAGATATTGTAGTAGTGTACAGACCTATTAAAATGAAATTCATTTAATATATTTATCCTGTTTTAATCCTATTTAACATTTAACAGGAAAGATATGTTTGTTTATTATACTAGTAATCGTACTCCGATTTTGATTATTTTTTCATAGTTAGATTTTCCCTGAAAAAAAGAGGCAATTATATTTCTTTTATAGAAAATAAAATGTTTAGTAATAGTTGGGACTTTACTAAAGTGTGGCTTTATATCATGATATCGTTTATACTTATCCCATCACTTAAATTGACGCCTTTCATAATACTCTCAAATACCAACTATATTTTTACATAAACCCAGTACACATACATACGTTCTAGAGATACATTATACAATACTATTTCCGTTTTTAAACTATTTTTTTAATATTTCGAATATAAAGACAAGTCTCCGAGAAGAAAGTGTGCGTTAAAATGAATTTTCAATAAACGAGGAATGATAAAAAGAGCCATTCATTAGCTACTCGCATTGTTTTACCAACAAAAGATAATAATTAATTAACTTGCTCTGAAAACTATACAATGATTTAAATATTCTATAAATATATCACTTTTTTCATTGTTTACCTAATTTTTGTTTCAGAGACAATGAACAATTAATTTGACATTTAAAAGTTAAAGTGAAGCAGTATCAAATATTTATTTTCAATGTCTTTGTCTTTGATATCATATGGTATAGCAATATGTCAGCGGTACATATAGAATTTGAAAAATATCTAGTGATGTTTGCAGAATTCAAACAGCCCCTAGAGGCAGGTCTAATTTTACAAATACATTCCGAAATATAATCATATTTTAAACATCTAGACTGTGATTAATATGTATTATAACAATGATTACAATAGTTTGTCAGTAATCAAGTTATATTATGCAAACACGACTCTGAGATAGTCGCTGTAATATGTTCTGTAACTCGTAATTCGCTGCAGTGGTTCCGCGGCACTTACGCCTCTAATCCCGGGTATTTGAGTAAACTAAGTGCAGAAAATTAACATTGTATAAATTGGAATAAGAACACAACACAGATACTGTTAAATAAACATTGTAAAAAATACATATTAGTAATGTTTGAAGTTAAACTCTAAGAAATTAAAGTGGTCAACTTTAAAATAATACTAATACTTCAATTTAACTTTCTGACTTTGGAACGATCACTTTAACCAATTCTCAAACACAACAGACCAACGCTCTAACTTAACCTAACTAAGCAATGAGACGGTTACATTGAGAACGAAATTGCTTCAGAGTGTTCATAAACTTTAAATGTGTGCTTTTATTTTCTTGTTATGCTTAAATATACAAAATCGTTTAATTTAAAATGCAAAATTTATTTAGTGGCGATACGATAACTTAGTCGAGCAGAAAGCAGCAGTCTTGTTGATAGTAAATATTCATATAACATTAAAAATGTATCGTTAAATGTATATTATTTTATAAATTCAATATTCTCGGTAGGCAAAGTTATAATAATTAACGGAGCGGGAAAGTTCCTAAGTAAATGCAAGAGAATATTCAATTAGCGTTAACTTCGATCAGCTAAGAGCAGGAACTTAAACTAGCAAACGCAAAAGAAAGTCAGACACAGATTCACCTCGTGTTGGTGTACTGTTTTTTTGCTTGACAAACCTTTCAAGAATTTTTATTTATTATATATAGAATAATATTATTAATCTGTATATGCAGTATAAGTCAGTATAAATTTATAAAAAATAATATTTAATATAGACGAATAGGTATTTGACGGATGTCATAATGCTAGAGATAAGTATAGTCGTAGGTTCTATTGTCACTAAATAGAAATATTCTGGAAGCAAATGTGTCTTATTGTCGATTTGATCAAAATACAATCAATTAAAAATATCATTGCTAGCCAGTAAGGCCTACTGATTGAAATACAGTTTTTAAAAATTCGTAAAACATTTTGTTTGATAGAAATTAAAATATCTTTTTTTTTATTATGTTATATTATACCACGCAAGGGATATGTCGTGAAGATAAATAAATAATTATATTATAACAGAATCAAATTTTGACAGGAATAACAAATAATAAATTTATTTATTTTAGGATCTTGCTGTTACCATTACAGTTATCAAGAAGCGACTTCGAGGACAATAAAAAAATGAAGCGGCTTCTCATATATATCAACCCATTAATTAATTATTGCATGGATTAAAATATTATTAATTGGATTAAAAAACATAAATAAGAATAATATGATCCTGATGATAAGTGACTAATGTAAGTAAGTAAAGAGACACAGGAATAGTATTGGGAGTGCATTTCTATTGTTGTGTTCCTTTGTTCAATCATTTTGTGACCCTTTTGCTACAATATATTATATTCTCAGCTTAGATCATATCGAAGATAATTGAATTTGTTTTGAGGTCTGCCTACTGGAGACTATTTAGTACCAACTGTTTATTATATATGGAACTTAATAAAGCAGTTCTTTTCACATGCGTTGTGAACGTCATAGACAGTAGGCAATATTTCCATCTTCACATTTGTTAAATTTATTTGATAAAATATATTGACAATAATAACAATAAAAATAAAATAAATTTGCCAAGAATTGGTATAAAAAAATTGGCATAAAAGTTGTTCAATGTAAATTTTAACTACAACAAATACATTGATAAACCTAATTGCGGTATATTAATAGTATACTAGTTATTTAAATATTATACAAGCTTAGTAATCCAGTCATAGGACCTGTTATTTTGAGGCACTAACTTAATAGTTAATAGTTAGTATATGAGTGTAAAGTACATAATTCTCATATCTCCGAGACTCGTGCGAACGCATAATTTAAAGATCAAATGTTCTAAGTCTCCCGATTCAGTTTACTCCTATTTGGATCCCTGTAAAGTACGATCGGTTGGTATCATATTTTGAACTTTACATAATAAATAATCAGGTAAGTCAATAATAAATAAATTTAATCATTTATGAATAATTCTAGTGATGCATGAGGTGAGAAAATATGATTGACATTTCAAGTAAAGAAACTAAGCCTTTTCAAAACACTATCATTATTAATTTAATATTTAATAATTAATAATAATTATTTATTATTACGAATTCTATAAAAAAAATTCACAAAGCTATATTAAAAAGGGGAAGAAAAAAACATTTATTTTATATTAAGGATTTTTGGATATTACTAGACTAACCGAAATAAATCCGATTGATTGAATCACAAATTTCCACCATTTCTGTTGACTGTTCTCGTCGGTAAAATTTTACTAATAAACTTCGGGAGTCAATAAAAGAAATGCGACAGGCAAGGAATTTGAGCTCTCTATTTTACGTTCACAGACTTACGGATAAAGAATATAGATATTTGAAAAATAGCTTCTTTAACAGTTTATATTTCATTGAACTTTTAAAAAATATATCCACATGCTATTACTTTCAAGATTTTGTATAGAATAAATATTTAAGTATTATTTGTCATATTGCTATTAATTAAGTCGATCAGCTAGTTAATTTTACATAGTATACTAACAGTGTGCAACATATTTGCAATATTACACGAAGTATGAATAATAATTTGAAATACTTTCGCGCCGTGTGTATAATATTGCTTATCTTTTTCAATAAAATCGGAGTGTAATGAAATTTCAAATTAGGAAGGAAAGTGAGAGCAATGGAGGGTCGCGATATGACCTCTGAAATTTAAAAGATTTCAGTTACTCGGTGAAATTTGATTTCGAGAAAAGAGTAAAGTAAAGACTGGAAACCCAAGTTGAAGAAAGAAATTTAAAAAAATGGGTATGAGAGTTATTATTGTAGAAATTCAAGTCCCTCTGGCACATTTATCTCATTATATCAAATATTACTGCGGTATCAGAATGATTAATATTCACAATGTATGTTATAATATTGGCCAAAGATCAGATAATATTTGTGTTGCGAGATACTAATTAATACTCGTCCTTTCTTACGGCAGGTTTACGGTTTTACATAAAGGAATTTCGTGGTCTTTTGTTTCTTCAAGTATAAAACTTATAGTGTAATTTAATACAAGTCTGCATCAATGCTTCGCTACGTCGTAGCGCTACCGTAGCATAGGCGTAGCGAATATATTTATCTACGATTTCACATTTCATTCGAGAATTCTAGTTTAAACATGTTCCAATAGTACCGATAGTCGAGTTTATTTAATGTCACTGAGCTCCTAGTATGCTGTTAATAATTGATGATATGTTTTAAATAAGATACATTTAATTAGATCAGTTCTTTTAAATACTGATATTGTACACGAAGCAACAAATAATGTTATAAGTAATAAAACGTAGTAGGAGAGTTATAATAAAAATAAGTTATTTTTTAATAAGATAGTCCATAGTCGAGTTTTTACATTTCATAATAAGTAATAGTTATACAAACATAACATATTTTTAATTATTGCCATCATATGTATTTATATATACTATAATGTAAAATTAATTGCAACGAGCCAATGAGTTGTAAATTCTTTCAATGGATAGTTTAATCCTAATAAAAAGAGTAGGTGCCTATTTCGTTTAACTATAATCGGTCATTATTCAGTATACCGCATGGGCTGTCTTGAATCCGATATAAATGTCGATGCTGCCTGTTCAAATTTAATAAAAAATGTGTTTTTGATTATTTTAGACGTATAATACTTAATATACAAACTTATAAGATATGCGATGATTTTAGTAAAGATATACAAAAACAGAATGAGGTGACCTAGTTCTGCTGAACTATAGCAATTAAAAAGCTCACTATACGAGTACGTAAGTATTACAAATCAACAGTCTTTGAATTTTATTCAGTTGTAATTATTATTGTTTCTATTTAATTAAAGTTAATGATTGTTATTAGTTTTTTATTTGGGCAGATAAATATCAAGTAACTCTTACTTGATATTTATCCCAAAAAGTATTGATCTATTTTTAGTACCTTTATCGATTTTATATTTTATATGTCAATGTCCTACTTGAACCGCTCCAACTTATCTTGAAAAAAACTTTTATTCAAAGCTAAAAACATACACTTCTCGCAATTCAATATTCCTTAACATAAAATAAAGGTCAAAACTCTCAGCTACCCATAAACGATACCACATAAACTCTTTAAAAATGTATACCTCTTTTATCTAAGTATATTTGTAATTACATTATACATCAGTAAGGATGCACCTGAGAGTATTTTACACAATAAAATGATGTAATGAAATATGGAAAATAAGAAGAGATGAAAAGTAATAGGCACCGAGAGAAAACGTAAAAATTAAGTTACTACATTACTCTGTATAAAAATAGACTGACATTTATAATACTTTAATAATATCTTATTTGCTAACTTAAACATATTATTTACTTGGTGTTGAGGATATATCGTGGGTACATCTAATATATATACTAGTTCTAGTTGTTTTTGTATGGCAGGCTGACTTTCAACCATCATAATTTTATGATGGTTCATTTATAATTAGCCAAACGTTTAACGTAAATTAGTTTAACGTAATTCAACAAAACAGTTTCTTAATTATGTTTTTTAGTGAACGTAAAGCAATAGTAGTGCGGCACATTTTTTTTAATTAACACCACTAAATGTACGTTCTTATTATATTCAAACAGTTTCTTGTCATAATTAAGTACCATTTCAGGTCTGGTAACTTAATCAATAAATTTACGTTATCACTTACGATTATATTGTAATAATTGTTTATTAAACACGAAGACATTATATATTTTTATAACACCATAATTGGAATGTTTGATATGTAACATCAATAAATGGTTATATGGGGTTCAAAGCTAAATAATTGTTTTACATTAAGTAATAACCGTGTTCATCCAAACACGTGAACGGGTGCTGCTTGTGGTGACTGGTCGTCTTGCTAGCCACGGATTTCTTTTCTTTTAATTATTGACCATATTACTAACTTATCGAATTGATTGCGATGGTTCTAATTGTTCGTACAGCTACCTTAATATATTGACGTTTGTGAAACAATGATCACAATAAAAAAAACCCGAGCTAAGTTTGTTATGTGGTTATTCTCAGACCAGAGCGTATTTGGAACCCTCGTAGCCTTATTATAAATTGAAGTGTATCTTTACAGAAGGGTTTATTTCGATACGTATTATATCAAAATAGGCCGTTCTTTCACATCCATTTGACTTACACAAGTGTTCACTGGTATTGGCTCAAAGTATAAAGGATAGAAATAAATAAATAAATATCCATAAAGGTAACATTATAAAGTAAATTACACAAAGGTAACTTGATTGTACAACCGGGAAATAGTCAAAATATTTTTCTAGACGTTCACCGCTTGATTTGTTTTCTTTGTACTAATTCTACTTCTAATTAAAGTTATTGTAGAATTTTAAGTTACAAACAACGAGGGAAAGCGTTAATGATGATCGAAAACGATATCTTGTAAAAGCTAATACAGTATATCTGAAATATAGTCAGCTTGTTTTTTGATGTTACTGGTTACAAACGGTAATATTTATTAACTAAACTGTTAATTTAACGTAAATAAAACGACAAACGCGATATATCAGAATTAATTTTTAAAACATTTTATTACATAAAAATTATGATTTCGATATAAGAAATATTTATAGTAGTTAAATAAGAATACATTTGAAACAACTATTATTAAGCACATTAAATTGAAAAGAAGTACTGAAACTCTCACCGTTTGGTCCGCTTGCTTATTCCATTGTTTTATTTGGCAGTCAGAATGATAAATGGTATTTCATTAGTTTCCAACAACGAGAGGTACCGACCTTCGATTTGGTACTTTATTTAATAACATATCAATTACTATAGTTTTAAAATATTAAGGTAAATTAATTGAGTGTTAATTTATTCATTATTAATTTTTATATTCTTAGAGACCAGAGGTGGAAAAAAAACAAAATAATAATAATCACTTGTACACTACTACTAAATATTTTATTTAATAATAAAATTACAAAACAAAACTGATTTTAAACAATCATAGATACAAAATGTAAATTGAGCTTTTAATGAACTATCACAATTAAAGTATTTGACTGATCAAACAGGCAGAGCTCCCGCTTGCAAGAGAATCCGACACGAATAGATGATTGAAATGAGCGCGCGGTCGTTTATAAGGACATTACCCCACCACTTGTTCTTCAGGTCTATTATTCGGCTAACACGGCCTCTCCTGACTGGAGGACGTTCTCGGCCTCCCGTTCTTCAGACTGATGGCTAACAGTTGTATTAGAATTATTAGGCACAGGTTGTGGTATCGAATGAATGTCATAACCCATAGTATTTTGCTCGTGCGTAGACTCCGAAACATCATTATTACAGTCTGCATCTGAAATAAAAGTAACAGGATTGTTCACTACACAGTTATTTATAGAGTTTTCTTTACCTGAAAAAGAGAAAAAAAAAGACTATTTTCTTACGGACACAACTGTGTAGTATACCATAGGCACGACGTTAGCATAGTTACTCACAGTGCGCCATTAGACATGAACCATAGGCACTTCGTTAGCATAGTTCACATAGTACAAGCAAAAGACAAACGACTACATGACATAGGCACGACGTTAGCTTATCATGTGTCAATCTACATGTGTATAATATAGGCACTACGTTAGCTTATTATACACATATAGACGTACACAATCACCGTATGACATAGGCACGACGTTAGCGTATCATACGAATAGAAATCACAAATAGAATGACGCTTGTCAACTTAAACATAAACGATTACATGACATAGGCACGACGTTAGCTTATCATGTGTCAATCTACATCTCGTGTATAACATAGGCACTACGTTAGCTTATTATACACATGTAGACATACATAATTACCGTATGACATAGGCACGACGTTAGCGTATCATACGAATAGAAATCACAAATAGAATGACGCTTGTCAACTTAAACATAAACGACTACATGACATAGGCACGACGTTAGCTTATCATGTGTCAATCTACATCTCGTGTATAACATAGGCACTACGTTAGCTTATTATACACATGTAGACATACATAATTACCGTATGACATAGGCACGACGTTAGCGTGTCACACGAATAGAACTCACTGTCAAAAAAATGCAGAACAAGTATCCGGAGTCCATTCTCCACGCCATGGCACCATAAACTCTGCCGCAGCTTGAGTATATTTTCCGTATGAACCCGCTAACAGCTGCAGTTCATATCGACCATGGGGAAGCGCCTTTACAACACGGTATGGTCCGCGCATGCCTGCATCAAGCTTGCCAGTTGCCTGTGCCTGTTTTATAACAAAAACAAATGAATTAATTTCATATAATCGAGGGGGTTTGCGGTTAACATTCACAGTCTCGTTTTGTCGACTTTGATTGGCTTTCAGACGTTCGGAAGCTCGTTGGCGACGCATTTCTCTTAATGCTTCGCGATTTGGATTTGCATTTTCCAAGGCGATGTCACGTATCAGATTACGTATCACAGGTGTAGCCACTTCAATTCCCACAAGTAAATTCAGAGGCGATAAGCTGGTAGTTTTTTTGCTTAGTCATGTTCAAGACTAATTGTAAGCGCCACATGACATCCGACCATTTGTGCTGTCGATGCTTACACTCGATGCGAACCATATTTAGTAGAGTTCGACAGTAACGTTCAACTTGCCCGTTTGAATGATGCATCTCTGGTGTTATGAGATGCATATCAATGCCCAACTCCGTTACAAGTTTAGTAAATTCAGAGCTTTGAAACATTCTACTACGATCTGCTACAATTAGCTTAGGAGTTCCGAATAATGAGATTACATTATACATTTTTTGTTTTAATTCGGTAGAATCTTGATTGAACATAGGATACAATAAACAATACTTTGAAAAGGCATCTATAACAATTAAAATATACTTGTAACCGTTTGATTGGGGCAATGGACCTAAAGCGTCTACATGAATTACTTCAAAGGGATTACATGGTTTTTCCCAGGAATGTATAAATTGGTGAGGGGCTCTCGGAACCTTTTTATGCGTCACACATATTAGGCAATGGTCTATGTACTTCTTAACAAATGACCTAAGAGAGGGAAACCAAAAATGTTTTCTAATAAGTTCCAACGTTTTGTCAACTCCAGGATGCTCATGTTCATCGTAAAAAATCTTATGCAAACTGAGCCTATGCCCTTTTGGCACAAAACAAAGGAGCTTAGTTTCCTCTCCTATCGGACAATATTTGTAGTACAAAAGATCATTCTTATGGACATAATGATTTGAATCTAACTGTCCTTCTGACAGCTTCCCAATAAGATGCTGGGTCTCTTCGTCTGCAGCTTGCGCTATTTGAGCCCAATTCTGTTGTTTACGAGCCTCGCAAACATTAACTGGATTGCGACTTAGATAGTCAGCGTGTGACATATGTGTGCCCTTGCGATATTCAACCTGCGTGCGACCTAAATACTCTATTTTAGTGGACAAAAAAGAACACTTCTTTAAATTAATAGAAAATCCGGCATTTGTTAAAGTTTGAAGTACGTTTCGTAATCTCGTCAATCCTTCCTCAATTGTACTACTTAATATCAAGACATCATCTACATAGACCAGGATTTCTTGTATAACTGCAATATTACATTTATTATTTTATTATTACATTTACTGTTGGAGTGTTCTCGACAAAAGTTAATGTTAACTTTTAAAATTAATGTTAATTTTTATTTCGAGATTCAGACCTTAATTTTGCAAAACGTGTCGATCTTATGGCCAGGTTTTTTACAAAAACTACACGGATCAGGTTTCATTGAATTTTGAAAAGTAATATTTTTCCGATCGTTATTGATGCTAATTTCATTACTAAGAACTGTCTTAGGTTTCTTAAAGCAATTTGACTGCTTGTGCCTGTGTTTACCACGTATAAAACATTTACCGTACACGAATCGCCATTTGCGATTACCTACCCCATAGCTGTTACTAAACGAACGATTATGACATGACCCACTCGAGTTTTTGTTAAAATTTGAAGTTCTGGGTTTAATATAAATAGAAAGAAACTCTACTAATTCATTTGGCATTAGTTTGGCATTAGTGGCCGACGCGCGAATTTGAGGATCAGTAATACCCCGTATAACTATTGCCGATATCAGTTCATCACTTAATCCTCTAACGATGCATAACTTTAAAAGGGACCGCCGAGCATAATCTGCGTATGTGGGAAACTTTCAGTTCTGTATCAGAATTGATACTCATAACTTCGTATAAAATATTCGCTATATCGAGTTTTCGCGGACACAACGGTGTAAATTCTTTTTTGAAGTTACTCCAATTACGGTCGTTCGTTACCCATTCATTAAGCCACGTTTTGGCCTCTCCTTGTAAACAATTTCCAATACGAGATAGACATTCATGATCGCCCCAATGATTAGCACACCTAGCACGGTCTACTTCTTCGCACCAAACCTCTATATCATTGACTTTTGGGTCAAAATATGAAATGTAATAAGATTGGTTAGATCTCACCGGCATATTAATGGAACGTATCGCATCGATAATGCGATCAGCTGCGTTGACGTGGTCCACAGCGGTACTAGCGGGACACTCCGGTGGGGACAGGGTCACTGAAGCCGTTTGCTCTTCACGCTCTTGAACCTCGCTCACAGGCTTGGAAGCGCTTGATCGTGACGGAGGCGGCGCTGAATTTTCGGATCGGGTCTCCGTCACAGGTTCAGCGACAACAATGGCAGCTGACCCTGCTACTGTCGCCGTGGAAGCAAAGTCACTCCGGTCCCTTTGTTGTGATGAACCCGGATGCTGTTGTTCCTCTAGTGATGCCAATCTATTCAAAATTTGTTGCATTGTTTCGGTTAAAACATTGCTAGAGGGGCTGCGTCGTCTGTAACGTGAATCACGTTGACTAAAATGCGAACTGCGATTACGCGAGCGATTTCTACTTTTTCTGCTTTTGTTAGGCATTTTTTTTCAAAGAAAAATAAAATTAGGCGTAACTCAAATTAAAATTACAATAGGGTAGACAAAATAATTAAATAAGAGGGTAATTACAACAAAATAACAAAATAGAACTATTTTAAACGAAAAGCAAAGGTATTACACAATATATCAGCAAATAAACCACTATTCACTGTTTGAAAATAAATTGGAACATACTCACCAAACCTGTTGTTATCTTATCACTTCACTTTTACTTACGTACAGATAAATCACTAATTTGTTCTCTTTTTTTTTTTTTAATGAGGGTAAGTATAAAAAAAAACATATATCGCCGATTGTTTGAACAGTCAAAAACAATATCAAATCAGGAGGTACGAACTAGGACACGCGAATCTTATTATCCCACTTCTGATCTTAGAGACCAGAGGTGGAAAAAGAACAAAATAATAATAATCACTTGTACACTACTACTAAATATTTTATTTAATAATAAAATTACAAAACAAAACTGATTTTAAACAATCATAGATACAAAATGTAAATTGATCTTTTAATGAACTATCACAATTAAAGTATTTGACTGATCAAACAGGCAGAGCTCCCGCTTGCAAGAGAATCCGACACGAATAGATGATTGAAATGAGCGCGCGGTCGTTTATAAGGACATTACCCCACCACTTGTTCTTCAGGTCTATTATTCGGCTAACAATATATTTTTTTAATCTTACTAATATAGTTTTATTTATTCTACAATATAAAATCAATATTTTTATATAAACATAATAGACTTTTATTTACAAAAAGATATTAATATAATATGTTGACCGAAAATCTATAAAGGTGGTTGTCTTAATCAGTCCGAACGAACTATTTTCGAGTCGTAACTAAAGTGAAAGTAAATAAGTGTCCTCATAATTTCTGTTGGCTGTTCGCATAAAGGCTGACTCCATTAATGAGAAATGACGAAACAATAGTAGCTAATAAAAATACGACTACACCGCGTCGGACAAAGTTTTTGTAAGTCCATCGAAAGATCTTTAGAATTCTTAGCGAATAGGTCGCAGAAAAAGATAATTACACTAAGATTCGTTTTGGTATTAAGCAAGTTTTTGTTTTAGTTTTTAATGTCAAATTTAACGTTTTTATATTAGAAAAGTGTTTATTGTATATTTAAAAAAATCTCAAAAACTTGTATTAATAACTTTATAGCCTATGTAATATAAAACAATTACTGTATATAAATAAATGCTTTTATAGATACCTACAATCATCACATCAATGGTAATATCTTTTTCTATATATCAATATAGAAAAAGCCCAAGTACGTAAGCTTTTAATCTTGTTATTTAATGTGTATTCGAATAGTATAATTTTAACTCATTTTGAGGTCTGTATAAAATTATAAATTGAAATCAATAAAAGCGAATGTAAATGAAAAATATCAAACCGCAGGATGTGCAAAAGATAAAAAATATTCCTCTTCAAAAATAAATATTGCTCTAGAAAGTAGTAAATATAATTTGCTTGCTATCTCTACAATATCCGGAGGGACTGATATCCGCCGCGGCGCCGGCACGACGCCTCATAACTTGTACCCTCAACTCAATTATAACACGTGTTGTTTTTGTACAAATACTCTCATTTGAGATGTATCGGTTGGTTTAGTTAGTCTTAAAATCATACTATCACATAATATTTTTTGTTAAATCTGATGAATTTGTTACATACATTGAATGTAAATCTAAAATCCTCAGGATTCTTACTTTGCATATTTCTTAGTTTATTTTTTCCTGATTTCTAAATTTAGGGGCACGAAAGACATTTTTATATTATGCTGAAAATGAGACAGAAAATGAGTTTTTAGTTTAGTGTAAGATATATGTATACTTAGAGTTCAAGTTATTTATAATAGCAGTATGAATAAAACTTTCGTAAAATCAAGAATGAAGTGAAATATGAATTGTGACTATTTGAATAAGAATATTTAAGAAATAATATGAAAAAATATATATTTATGCAAATGTTTCTTCCAAACAAAAATTTTACTAAGAAGTGGTAAATTCATACATAATGTCTACAAACGCTAATGAATATTAAATAACAGTTGCTAATAATAACTCTTAAGTCTAAATATAATATAATCACAGTGAACCTTAGCTGCTCTGGCCAATAATGGTTTACACCCAAACCTCCCGATAATTTTCAATAGATGTTATCTTAAAACCGCGAACTGGGGAAATAGCAGTGCAATGAATTTGTTTACGAATAACTGAGATATCTCGATTAGGGTAAGTTTATTATGGTTTTTTGTTTTGCTTATTTTCTGATACTTGTATTTTAAAAAAGTTAATTTGAAATTCAACTTTTTTCAATAATTTCATTTACATTACAAGAACTTTAACAAACAACAGGAAATAGTTTTTATGTTACAAAAACAAATATTAGCAAGGTTATTGAAATATTTCAATATTTTTAAAACCGAAACCTTTCGAACTTTAATAAATACATTTTTAGGCCAATTTTGCAGAGCTTTAACGACCGCCAAGGTTTCAAGCTCATATGCATGATACCTTGACTCAGCACCCTGAGTTCTTTTACTATAAAATCCTATCGCTAGCTTATGTGCGTTATCGTGAACTTGGAAAAGCACCGCGCCATACCCGGCGGAACTGGCGTCCGTATGGACCTCTATAGGTAGCTTGGGATCGAAAATAGCCAACACGGGTTCGCTCGCTGCTTGATAATATCTTGTCGTGCGTTTTCTTGTTCACTACCCCAACTAAACGGCACATCCTTTTTTGTTAACCTTGTAATGGAAATGGTTCTCAAAGCAAAATTGGGTATGTATCGTCGAAAGTAGCTAGCTAAGCCCAATAATTGACGAGTTTGTTTGACGCTCTTCGGAATAGGTGCTTCAATTAAAGCTTTTATTTTTTGTTCGCTCGGTCGTACCTGACCTTGGCTTATAGTGCGACCTAAATACTCTATTTTAGTGGACAAAAAAGAACACTTCTTTAAATTAATAGAAAATCCGGCATTTGTTAAAGTTTGAAGTACGTTTCGTAATCTCGTCAATCCTTCCTCAATTGTACTACTTAATATCAAGACATCATCTACATAGACCAGGATTTCTTGTATAACTGCAATATTACATTTATTATTTTATTATTACATTTACTGTTGGAGTGTTCTCGACAAAAGTTAATGTTAACTTTTAAAATTAATGTTAATTTTTATTTCGAGATTCAGACCTTAATTTTGCAAAACGTGTCGATCTTATGGCCAGGTTTTTTACAAAAACTACACGGATCAGGTTTCATTGAATTTTGAAAAGTAATATTTTTCCGATCGTTATTGATGCTAATTTCATTACTAAGAACTGTCTTAGGTTTCTTAAAGCAATTTGACTGCTTGTGCCTGTGTTTACCACGTATAAAACATTTACCGTACACGAATCGCCATTTGCGATTACCTACCCCATAGCTGTTACTAAACGAACGATTATGACATGACCCACTCGAGTTTTTGTTAAAATTTGAAGTTCTGGGTTTAATATAAATAGAAAGAAACTCTACTAATTCATTTGGCATTAGTTTGGCATTAGTGGCCGACGCGCGAATTTGAGGATCAGTAATACCCCGTATAACTATTGCCGATATCAGTTCATCACTTAATCCTCTAACGATGCATAACTTTAAAAGGGACCGCCGAGCATAATCTGCGTATGTGGGAAACTTTCAGTTCTGTATCAGAATTGATACTCATAACTTCGTATAAAATATTCGCTATATCGAGTTTTCGCGGACACAACGGTGTAAATTCTTTTTTGAAGTTACTCCAATTACGGTCGTTCGTTACCCATTCATTAAGCCACGTTTTGGCCTCTCCTTGTAAACAATTTCCAATACGAGATAGACATTCATGATCGCCCCAATGATTAGCACACCTAGCACGGTCTACTTCTTCGCACCAAACCTCTATATCATTGACTTTTGGGTCAAAATATGAAATGTAATAAGATTGGTTAGATCTCACCGGCATATTAATGGAACGTATCGCATCGATAATGCGATCAGCTGCGTTGACGTGGTCCACAGCGGTACTAGCGGGACACTCCGGTGGGGACAGGGTCACTGAAGCCGTTTGCTCTTCACGCTCTTGAACCTCGCTCACAGGCTTGGAAGCGCTTGATCGTGACGGAGGCGGCGCTGAATTTTCGGATCGGGTCTCCGTCACAGGTTCAGCGACAACAATGGCAGCTGACCCTGCTACTGTCGCCGCGGAAGCAAAGTCACTCCGGTCCCTTTGTTGTGATGAACCCGGATGCTGTTGTTCCTCTAGTGATGCCAATCTATTCAAAATTTGTTGCATTGTTTCGGTTAAAACATTGCTAGAGGGGCTGCGTCGTCTGTAACGTGAATCACGTTGACTAAAATGCGAACTGCGATTACGCGAGCGATTTCTACTTTTTCTGCTTTTGTTAGGCATTTTTTTTCAAAGAAAAATAAAATTAGGCGTAACTCAAATTAAAATTACAATAGGGTAGACAAAATAATTAAATAAGAGGGTAATTACAACAAAATAACAAAATAGAACTATTTTAAACGAAAAGCAAAGGTATTACACAATATATCAGCAAATAAACCACTATTCACTGTTTGAAAATAAATTGGAACATACTCACCAAACCTGTTGTTATCTTATCACTTCACTTTTACTTACGTACAGATAAATCACTAATTTGTTCTCTTTTTTTTTTTTTAATGAGGGTAAGTATAAAAAAAAACATATATCGCCGATTGTTTGAACAGTCAAAAACAATATCAAATCAGGAGGTACGAACTAGGACACGCGAATCTTATTATCCCACTTCTGATCTTAGAGACCAGAGGTGGAAAAAGAACAAAATAATAATAATCACTTGTACACTACTACTAAATATTTTATTTAATAATAAAATTACAAAACAAAACTGATTTTAAACAATCATAGATACAAAATGTAAATTGATCTTTTAATGAACTATCACAATTAAAGTATTTGACTGATCAAACAGGCAGAGCTCCCGCTTGCAAGAGAATCCGACACGAATAGATGATTGAAATGAGCGCGCGGTCGTTTATAAGGACATTACCCCACCACTTGTTCTTCAGGTCTATTATTCGGCTAACAATATATTTTTTTAATCTTACTAATATAGTTTTATTTATTCTACAATATAAAATCAATATTTTTATATAAACATAATAGACTTTTATTTACAAAAAGATATTAATATAATATGTTGACCGAAAATCTATAAAGGTGGTTGTCTTAATCAGTCCGAACGAACTATTTTCGAGTCGTAACTAAAGTGAAAGTAAATAAGTGTCCTCATAATTTCTGTTGGCTGTTCGCATAAAGGCTGACTCCATTAATGAGAAATGACGAAACAATAGTAGCTAATAAAAATACGACTACACCGCGTCGGACAAAGTTTTTGTAAGTCCATCGAAAGATCTTTAGAATTCTTAGCGAATAGGTCGCAGAAAAAGATAATTACACTAAGATTCGTTTTGGTATTAAGCAAGTTTTTGTTTTAGTTTTTAATGTCAAATTTAACGTTTTTATATTAGAAAAGTGTTTATTGTATATTTAAAAAAATCTCAAAAACTTGTATTAATAACTTTATAGCCTATGTAATATAAAACAATTACTGTATATAAATAAATGCTTTTATAGATACCTACAATCATCACATCAATGGTAATATCTTTTTCTATATATCAATATAGAAAAAGCCCAAGTACGTAAGCTTTTAATCTTGTTATTTAATGTGTATTCGAATAGTATAATTTTAACTCATTTTGAGGTCTGTATAAAATTATAAATTGAAATCAATAAAAGCGAATGTAAATGAAAAATATCAAACCGCAGGATGTGCAAAAGATAAAAAATATTCCTCTTCAAAAATAAATATTGCTCTAGAAAGTAGTAAATATAATTTGCTTGCTATCTCTACAATATCCGGAGGGACTGATATCCGCCGCGGCGCCGGCACGACGCCTCATAACTTGTACCCTCAACTCAATTATAACACGTGTTGTTTTTGTACAAATACTCTCATTTGAGATGTATCGGTTGGTTTAGTTAGTCTTAAAATCATACTATCACATAATATTTTTTGTTAAATCTGATGAATTTGTTACATACATTGAATGTAAATCTAAAATCCTCAGGATTCTTACTTTGCATATTTCTTAGTTTATTTTTTCCTGATTTCTAAATTTAGGGGCACGAAAGACATTTTTATATTATGCTGAAAATGAGACAGAAAATGAGTTTTTAGTTTAGTGTAAGATATATGTATACTTAGAGTTCAAGTTATTTATAATAGCAGTATGAATAAAACTTTCGTAAAATCAAGAATGAAGTGAAATATGAATTGTGACTATTTGAATAAGAATATTTAAGAAATAATATGAAAAAATATATATTTATGCAAATGTTTCTTCCAAACAAAAATTTTACTAAGAAGTGGTAAATTCATACATAATGTCTACAAACGCTAATGAATATTAAATAACAGTTGCTAATAATAACTCTTAAGTCTAAATATAATATAATCACAGTGAACCTTAGCTGCTCTGGCCAATAATGGTTTACACCCAAACCTCCCGATAATTTTCAATAGATGTTATCTTAAAACCGCGAACTGGGGAAATAGCAGTGCAATGAATTTGTTTACGAATAACTGAGATATCTCGATTAGGGTAAGTTTATTATGGTTTTTTGTTTTGCTTATTTTCTGATACTTGTATTTTAAAAAAGTTAATTTGAAATTCAACTTTTTTCAATAATTTCATTTACATTACAAGAACTTTAACAAACAACAGGAAATAGTTTTTATGTTACAAAAACAAATATTAGCAAGGTTATTGAAATATTTCAATATTTTTAAAACCGAAACCTTTCGAACTTTAATAAATACATTTTTAGGTAATTGAATTGCTTTTGATTTACATACATTGAAGTGATCAAATCAAATAATTTTTTAATTAAATTTTTCAATCATATTTCGAAATGTAAACATTTCTAATTTAAGTACGTAATGCATTTTAAATGTTATAGGAAATAAATAAATAAAACATAATTACGTTTTCAATTTATTGGTAATAAATCCAAGTAATATACTACACCCAAGGTAACCAATGAACGCTAAACGCTGACATAATTAAATAAATAGCAATTATGCAAAAGGCGCAGTAAATAGATTCAGCTGCAGTGTTTATTGAGATGAGGCATGTTATAAATTACGCTGTCGCATGCTGCTTTTTGCTGCTCGCCGCTCACTGGCTATTTAGCGGTCACGTCTAAATGTGATCACGGAATTACATTCAACTTGATGTGGCACTCACAAAATGTAATACATTTTACTCTCCATTCATATATTTTAAAATTGTGGCATTTATTTACTAACCTCACATCAATTTCTTGACTGTTTTCTTTAAACAAACTAAGTTTTTTATCATAAGGGTTTTGTTCCAGATGCCCGCATTTTCATAATAAACCCTAGAATCAAAATACGAATCAAATACGACAATATGCACAACTTTACCGAAATTGACAAAATTTCTCTAAAAACATGAATGCGACAGTAATCGCTATTACAATTGTATAAAGCTGTAAAAATGAATTATCTACTTCTTTCTGGTATTGCAAGAAATCGTAGGAGGTTTGAATATTTGCCCTCCTATTATATATATTAAATAATAAAAATAATAAAAGAATCTCGTATCTAATACTTAGTAGTGCATTGTAAGTGAGTACATTTATATAAAAAAGGGATTGCCATAGATGTAAAGGCAATATATTGAATCCTATTTTCCTTTGAAATAGGTCACTTTAAATGTCGACTGAACGTTGCTTTGCCGCTGACAGAGCGTGTCAATCATTCTGTTTGAAATTCAGTTAATGCGCACTAAAGGTATTTAATCAAGACCAGTGCGGGCTGTGTTGGTTAATGTTACCTATAATGAAATTTAAATATGCGATGAAAATGTTGAAATAATTAAAATATTAAATAAAAATTCTAAACAAAAGGAACTGTCAAAAATTTTATCTAGAACGAATAATAGCAGGATACCAATATTGTTAAGAAGACTTTTAAGTTTATACTAGACATCTTAAAATATGTTACGTCCTATGATCTTCTTTCTAAGTTATCGTAATATAATTATCGCTATTGTAAAAAATACTAATTAAACTCTAACTGAAATACTATATAATGACATACAAGAGAAATGGTAAATTCAATCATCCATTAATTGCGTAGAATCTGGAAATCATAGAAATAGCAAAGAAAACTTCGAAGGCCTAGAGGGGTGCGCAAAAAGTAATAACATTACGTCGCGGAACACCGTTCACGAGAAAAGTGAATTTGCTGCCTTCCGCTACAGATTTTCGGCATGAAACGCCATAATGCTTGAGTTTTTTTATTGTATTTATGAAGATATCATAATGTTTTATTTATAAAAAATAACATAAGGTGAAAATCTAATTTAAATTATTTTTTTATAATATTGTACTATATTCAATTATTTAAAATGATAAGAGTTATTATATTTTGTTTTTTTTTACTACGCCGGAACGCTTAAATAAACATTTTTTTATTAATAGTATATTTATATAAGCGTATTATGTCTTAAACATATTTATAGACAATTTCAAACAACATATTTAATATCGAATTTAAATGTATTTATATGAATTTATAAATCTTGCAACAATACAGAAAAAATATTATATTAAATCTTAAGAATCCTATTGCACTTTAAAAATAAAACAACACTATCCTTATGCAATAGCTGAAAATTTTCCAAAAACAAATTTTTGCATTAAAGTTTTTTCATAAATGCATAAAAGTATTATCAGATTTGTTTATTGATAACTGATTAAATATATCTCATAACACAAGCAGTGTCGGTCATGTCTCTAATTTGTCCAAGGCACTTCAACGGATATCCCAATGCACGACACACACTGGTATACTCGTTTTAAAATACGCTGCTTCTTAATATTATTTTCTTTCTATTTTTTAACAAGTAATCGTTATCTTATTTCAAATCAAATCAAATCAAAAATCTTTATTGAAAATAAGTTTCATACAAAACATTTTTTCATTGTCAAAGCTACCACCAGCTCGGAAAATTATTTCCACAGACATGATTTGTCTTTTTTTTTTTTTCTTAAATTCTAAATAACATAAATACATTACACAATACTAAATAAATAATCTTGAAGCAGCCTGGCAGCGATCGCTTCATATCCACGGTGCATTGTCCTCTAAGTATTCAAATACGTTGTAGTATCCTTTTGCACACAAACGTTCCTTAGTTATTCTCTTAAATTTGTTAAATGGTAATACTTGAACGTTTGCTGGGGCTTTGTTGTAAAACTGTATACACTGCCCCATGAAATATTTACTCACTTTTTTAAGTCGAGTAACAGGTAGCGCGAGCTTATGTAAGTAGTTGTTGTGTAGTAGTAGTAGTAGTAGTAGTTGTGTAGTAGTAGGTTTAGTAAGATCAAAAGCTTATATATAACTTCATGATATTGGTGGAACGTTGAACATTTGTTAATTAATTTTTAGTTCAATTTAATTAAGTTTTGAGTTCACTTTACATATATAAGCAATAATTTTGATTTATTTCTAACGAAGGGTTTCTCATATATTTAGAATAATAATGAATATTAAAGTCCCCTATTTTAATAATAAAGACTCCACTGTAATTTGAAGTTTCTAACCGTAGTCTGTGCGTTTAAAATCATATTTGTATCGAGATACAACACTTCTTTGTAAAGTACTAACTGTTTACTTTTTGATGTTTACTCTGCTGGTAATTATTGATTTATAGTGACAATTATATTTAAAAAGTTATATTTAATCTCCAAAACATACTAAAAATGGTTTTCTGATGGTATTCATAAAACAGCGACATCATTATTATGTATTAAAATAACTAAGAAGGATACAAAGTATCGATTCTTATTAAAATAGATTTTCACCGAACCTAACAACTAACATTCCATATTACATATAAAATAGTTCCCATTCCATTAACCCCATTGGGTGCCAAAAAATCTTGCTCAGAAAACCGAATACCAACGATCGACCTTGTCACGGAATTTTTAAACAAAATTTAATTGCCATCGAATATCAAAGGTTAGTAGCAGGTGCAAATAACAGAGCGGTGTAAGGGTTGAGAGACATCTTTGTAAAAATATTGTGACTTTAACAATGAAATAAGGATTTGCGTTGTATTAACTTGAGTTGTACAAATTTTATTAGGTTGTACTAAAAGAAGTAAAAATTAAATATATGGTGAAATATATATGTATAGCTAGTAGGTACAAAACCTTAACAAAAAGTAATTCTTGTTAGAATGTCGTAATGTTTTATTTAAATAGATATACAGGTTTTTCTGAATTTGCCAGTTCTAATATCTTGCACCTTATAACTGTTTGTCATTGGTTACGAATAAATTACGATTGGTCCTGTCCGCGGAGTCATTAGTGAACACATATGGTCGGATTGAATTATTACCATGTTTTACACCGTTCCTTACTTTAACACTAAGTGGTAAGTATGTTAGGTCTTATAATCCAATTAGTAGCTACTAATAATTTATTATTGTAATCCCTGTAGGATTACTTTGAACTACATGAGTTTGTATTAAATATTACTATTCAATTTCTCATAAAGGCACTTAACTTCAATGCAATTGCAGATACCGGATAAAAAGTTTGAATAATGAAACAAACTTAATTGGTTCAGTGAGATCACATGCGGGAGTTAATTCAATATTTATATACAAATATATTATATAGAAATATATTTATTCTTTGTTTGAATAACTTAATTATATTATTATTTTATTAAGATATGCTGAAATGATCCATTAAAACCAAATAAACGTTGATATTTAGTCTTTGTAACAATGTCAAATATAGATATACACGAAAGTAAATTTCCACAAAGCCAATCAGAAATACGTTTCTGTTTTTAAGAGTGATTAATTATAGCAATCTTAGACAATAGCAGCCCACTTCGTAAACAAGACTTCTAAAAGCTAAGTGGGTCGAGAAACTGTTAAATAATTATTTCTTATATTGAAATGCTTTTACTTTAATTTGCAAAATCCAGCAATACTAACGAGTATTTGTATTTTATTATATAATTGTGTGATGAGAAAAAAATCGCAAGTTAACCCTCTGCGACTGACGTGGCTTAATTATAACTATTGTACTGACGTGGTAGTACACGAGACACTATTTATATTTATATTTATATTATTATTTTTATAGAAATAAATTATGCAGAAATTTTATTCACATTTATTGGATTTCTATCCTTTTTTTTATTAAATTTACCTGAAATAAAAAAAAAACTATTTGTATTTTTAAAATGAAACAGTTTTAATTGACATCATATAAATCAGTCAAAAAATTTGAACTTAAACATTAATGACATAAAAAAATCACAAAATAAACTTTTTTTTTAATTTTACATTACACGTTTTAAAATTAACCATTACAATAATCAGTCTTGCAAATATGAAATACATTCATCGGTTAATTTTAAAATAAGGGAACTTCAAATTCACAGCTTTGTTTGATAATCATCACATAGTGGCTTGGAACACTGAAGGCAATTGCTTTCGAACAATCACAGCAAACATACTTAGTTTGTCTTTTATTTTTGTGGGACAAATATAACATAATTTTCTACCACTTGGTGAAACAGACCGAACTACTGGTGGTGGTGGGGAGACATCCTTGCCTAAAACCCTAGTAATAGTCATTCGCAACTCTCTCGGCGATCTTTAATTGTATACTCTGTTTTTCATATGATTCAAAACTGTATCTCTGGCCATATTCAGTAAAAAGTGGCTCTCTTCATTTAATCCTTACTGTTCGTGCAACTTTGATACAATACAAAGCTGCCATATCCAACATCCTTTGAAAGATTCCCATAGGCCATCGACGAGTTTTACGGCTGCTACAATATATCGAGCATTTCTCTTGTAAGCAAAACGTCCTGGCCTAGCGTTGTCGCTTGATTCACCCATCTAAAAACAAGTATTTTTTAAAATAATGTACAGTTTTACGCTGTGATAATCATCGCGTAAACTATAGTTTATTTTTTAATTCTATAGATACTACTTCACCGACTATAATATTATAACACGTTATTTAAACAGGTTATATAATCATATTACACTTTTAACAACTTCACAATTAACATTAGTAAAAACAAATATAATAAGTAATTTAATTAAGATTAAATTCTGAAATAAAGTGAAATAATACTGATGTGGTTGTTCAGGAGACACTATGAAAATATAACCATTTTACTGTGGTGGTAGTGTAGTAGACACTTACCTTAACGCTGATGTGGTAGTCTCGTGGACACCTTCCGCCGTCTACGCACACGTGTGCTCATTTTGATCACCTGCCACACATTGACCGATGCGCGGCCACGTTATAATAAGGTACTAATAGCGACCGGACTCAAATTTGGAAATTATCGGAAATAAGTATATTTTTCTATTTCGCGGTGTCTATTGGACTACCACGTCAGTCGCAGAAGGTTAAATCAGGACTAGGTTGGACAAAATTTTGGCTAAAAATTATTACTTATTATCTTTAACTTTTTTTTTATAGTAAATAATGTGATATTATTCGAAATGTCACTTATTAATATTAAACAAAATTTAAAATTTAAAAATTTAAAAATTAAAGAATTTTAAATTACAAGACACTTCTCTGTCATCAAAGTTATCTAGGTCTTCCGTAATGAGTTTTTTAGGTGCTGTTTCCAGAAAACGTGTATAAGAGCAGACGTTTCTTGAGCTGTCAATGTTTTAAGGAGATCTCGAACACAGTAATTAAGGTCCTGTAATCGCTCTCTTTAACACTCCAGTACATCTTCAGTACCCTGGAATCACTTACGAGATACACTTTTTCAATCTCATTATTTATATTAGTTCTATAAAATGGTTTATAATTAGATAAGATTGAATAATACTTCAGGAGTACAGAAGTTTTCGAAAGAACACAAAACCTTGAATAAAACTTAAATTTATTAAATGTTTGATATTTATAAGTACTAGTAGTAAGTACAAAAAAGCTAATTAAAATGAATGTGATAAAAAGTATAAATACACTTCTTTTTCAAACATATGAGTTCTATAATATATATATATATATGTTGGACATGAATGGGAAAAGTATTATTGTTGTTTTTTATTATTTAATCATATAGGGTCTTATAAATAAAATTTTTAAACAGTCATTATATTTTCCCAGAAACAATTTCAATATGTGTTTTAAAAATTTAATTTACGTAATATTATATTATGTGAAAATATGAGATGTGTGTATCTTCAAATAATTCCTTTACTTCACTTAACGTCATAACAATACCAGTTATTTTTTTCCTGGTATTATCATATGAACTAATATCTTGACAATTTAAATATATTCCTACGGAACAAATACCAAACAATCCAACAGTTAAAGATATACAAAGCAAGTCAAAGCAAATATGTAGTTACATTAATAAAGACCATCCTCGGAAACGTCAATTCTAATAAACCTATACACAAACCAAAATCCCACGTCGACATGAAATAGCTCTAAAGATTAAAACGTGCGTTCGACATAAACAATTTAATTAGGTTTTACGTCATGTATAAAAGATTTCCTGTTACAATGTTGTGTAAAGTTGAAAATTTTGAACAAAAACAATTTCAGATGTTGTTCAACAACAGTATTTACATTATGATAATAATCATACATGGAAAATATTGTTAACTAAAAAATTCTATTACCAAATAACTAAATTCAAATAAAAGTAAATGAATATAAAGAGTCTTACAAACACATTTCAAGCATTTATTTCTGTAGAACAGAAGAATTAAATTAAATATTCTTACAAAATTTAAAAGATGTCGACTACAATTGAAGCGCTACAAAGACAATTTTGAAATTCGATCGTTTTAAATCAAGCAGGAAAAATACTTTTGAGTTCGCTGAAAACTCTCTGTACTCATCCATTTTACATTGCGTTCACGTAAAGACTAAGCGCGCATGTTTTGTAATAGGATATAATACATATTGAATTACAGTTATTTCGAGTAAATATGAAATTTCAAGATGGCTACTTCGTTATGTTAAATTTTGTAATAATAAATAATTTATTAGAAATTAAATAGGTACAGAAATAGCTACTCGAAGCAAAATTTTTATTGTAAGACGTTTTTACGTATTGATAAAAACGTGATTTGAGGTTTAATGTTATAAGACTCTCAATTCTTATAATATTAAACCTTAAATCAATTGTAACTGTTTATTTTAGTACTTTGTTACTTTGTACTCCAATAGATAATAAATTTCTGCTCTTCATTTATTACTTAGACTACACTGTGTGAAAATGTTCCATTGGTCTCAAACAGAAAGGCTGCTTTAATCTTAATTTACAATCCACGTTTTAGTGAAATGTCAGGTTTTTATTATCTCCAATTCATATGATAGGCCACTGGAAAGTGATGTGATACTTCGATTTATACATATAAAGAACTTTACGAGCCACAGAAATATTATATATTTATTTTAATAAATTTTATTATATTTCTCGAAATTAAAGTTTTTGCTTGTCTCGAGTTTCGTATAAATTTATTTTAGTACAGCATGCGGCCTTGCCTGCTTCGATTTAATAATTGACTGGATTACAATTACAGTTACATGATAAGTTGTGTATAGATATATATATGATTGTCATAGCATTATTATTTATATAAAATAGGTTCAGACATAAATACATGTATTAATTATAGTAGACCAATGAATATAATATGACAGCTAATAATAACTAGTCTGTTATTCTGAGTAAGACAAACGGTACTAGAATAACTACCGCTCTGAATATTAACTACTTCGGAGAAGCAGTTCCTACAAGGATATATCATTACAATTATTAATTGAAATTATATAATAGATATTGTAGTAGTCTACAGTCCTATTAAAATGAAAACCATTAACATATATCTATCCTGTTTTAACCAACATATCCTTTTCTCTTTAACATTTTACAGGAAAGATATGTTTGATGATAATACTCCGATTTTGATTATTTTTACACAATGAGCTTTTCCCTAATAAAAATAGGCAATTTTACTCAAGTACCATATGTAATTATACAAACATAGAATTATAGATATCGGTTATCATTCATACGTTCTAGAAATACAATATACAATCTATTTTTCTTTTATAAACTATTTTGTTAATATTTCGAATATAAACACAAGTCTATTTATTTTCAATGCCTTTGTCTTTGATATCATATGGTATAGCAGTATGTCAAGGATATATATGGAATTTTTAAAATATCTAGTGATATTTGCAGAATTCAACCAGCCCATAGAGCTAGGTCTTAGTTTACAAATACATTTTGAAACATAATCATATTTGAAACAAGTAGACTGATTAAAATATATTACAACAATTATTACAATACTTTGTATGTAATCAAGTTATATTATGTCAACACGACTCTGAGATAGTCGCTGTAATCTGTTCTGTAACTTGTAATCCGCTGCAGTGGTTCCACGGCACTTACGCCTCTAATCCCGGGTATTTGAGTAAATTAAGTGCAGAAAATTAACATGATATAAATTGAAATGAGAATACAACACAGATACTGTTAAATAAACATTTTTTTTATTTGATAAACAAATTATTAGTATATTAAGAGTGTTTGAATTTAAACTCAGGGTAATTAAAGTAGTTAACTTAAAAATAATACGTATACTTTAATTTAACTAAATAACTTAGGAACGATAACTTGAATCAATTCTCAAACACAACAGACCAGCGCTCTAACCTAACCTATCGAAACATCGAGAACCAAGTTGCTTCAGAGTAATCATAAACTTTAAATGGAAGGTTTTATTTTCTTATTATTCTTAAAAATATAAAATGATTAAATTTAAAATGCAAAACTTATTTAGTGGCGATACGTTAACTTACTCGAATAGAAATGTGCTCTTACTGATAATAAATTAATGTATAATTTAAAATGTATTATTAAAAGTATATTATTGTAATAATTCAATAACTTTATTGAAAATCTAACCTTACACTGAGAAGACAAAGTTATAATAATTAACGGAACGGGTAAGTTCCAGACTAATTGCAAGAGAATATTCAATTAGCGTTAACTCAGATGAGCAAAGAGCAGGAACATAAACTAGCAAACGCAAAAGGAAGTCAGACTCAGATTCAGCTTGTGCTGCTGTACTAATTTTGCATGACAAACCTTTCAACAAATTCTATTTACAATATATATAAACTTATTATTAATCTGTATATGCATTATAAATCAGTATATATTTATATAAATTAGTATTTAATATATACCAACAGTTATTTGACGGTTCTCATAATGCTAGAGATTAGAACGGTCCTAGATTCTATTGCCATTAAATAGAAATATTCTAAAAGTAGGTGTGTCTTATTGTAGATTTGATCAAAATACAATCAATTTCAAGTCTTATCGTTAGCCAGTAAGATATACTGATTCAAAATTTTAAAAAATTCGTAAAACATTTTATTAAATAGAAATTAAAATATCTTCGAGTTATTATATTTTAACAGAATTAACTTTTGACAAGAATAGCAAAAAATTAAGTTCTAAATTTTAGGATCTTGCTGTTACTATTGCAGTTATTAAGAAGCGATTTCGAAAACAATAAAAGATAATCAACCGACTCCTAATATATATCAACCCATCATAATTCAGTAAATAAAAATGGAAAAACTTTTGGTCTGTAAGTCTATATAAACTTGATTATTTATTGTTATTTTTATGTTCCAACTTGTAGCGGAGTATCTATTATAAGGCAATCGATGTTTTAATATGAAGTACTTTTAATAATTTTTTAATGCGTCAACCATTACAATTATAAGTGGGATTTAAAAAACGTACTAATAAGAACTAAATGACCCTTACGATTACAAAAGTGACTAAAGTGAGTAAGTAAGAAAACACAGCAATAATATTGAAAGTGCATTTCTATTGTTGTGTTCCTTTGTTCGATCAGTTTGTGACCCTTTTGCTACAATATATTATATTCTCAGCTTAGAACATATCAGAGATAATTTAAATTGTTTTTAAGACTGCCTACTATTTAGTTCCAACTACTTATTGTAAATGGAACTTAATAAAGCAGTCCTTTTCGCATATGTTGTAAACGTTATAAACAGTAGGCAGTATTTTCATCTTCATATTTGTTAAATTTAGTTGGTAAAAGTATATTCAAAATAGGTGTAAAATAATAACAATTAAAATTAAATAAAATTGTCAAGGATGAAAATAATGATAAAAAAACAATTATAATCCGTGATAAAATATAAGGCAATACTAGTTAACAATATAATAAGCTGTTATTGGATACAGCTGTTTAATGTATATTTTAACTACAGCAAATAATTGATAAACATACATACGGTACACCCAATAACTAATTTTCTAAATATTATACAAGATTAGTAATCCAGTCAAAGGATCTGTTATTTTGAGGCACCAACTATTATAGTACATGAGTGTAAAGTACATAATTCTCATATCTCCGAGACTCGTGCGAACGCATAATTTAAAGATCAAACGGTCTAAATCTCTCGATTCTGTTTACTCCTATTTAGACCGCTGTAAAGTAAGGACGGTTAGTATCATATATTGAACTTTAGATAATAAATAATCAAGTAAGTAAATAAGTTTAATCTTTTAAGAATAATTCTTGTGATTAATTATGTTCATCTCTTCCCGGTAATAAGATGAGAAACTAATTGTACAAAGAAAGAAAGTTTGAGTTAATAAGGATATAAAGTTTAGTAAAGATTTTTACAAACCCTACTATTTTTCAATATATGTAGAAAATGTGTAAACATTGATTTTTCATGAACAAGATTTATTCGTTATTAAATCAAATTATAATCTCATAACTCATTTCTTTTTAATAGATGTATATTTGTAAGATACCACTAGAAAATAAAGGCAACTTATAATGTTTTTGGGAACTTCTTACGATCTCTTTGATATAAATTTATAACACGAACCCTCGGTTGAGTTAGATATCTTGAAACTTATGATAAGAAATCTAATGTAGATTTGTACAACTTCAAACTTATTAATTTGAGTACACGCAAGTTTAGACAGTTTGATAACTTATGATCCAGAATCACTCACCCTTGTAAAATTAGAAATAAAATGATGTAAATATAAGTATTAATATTATAGTTACAAGGAACTTCTTAATCATTAAGTCGCTCAAATTTATAAATTTATTTAAAAATATCTAGGCGCTTACATTACAATGGCAAAATCTATTTGGAACGGTTTAAAATGGCAAAGGATTCAGGACAAAATGTAAGTTTATTAGTGTTAAAAGAATTAATAAGATTGCCTTCTACTTCTAGGAAATTATCTTCTTAGAAATAGTTATTAAGTCATAAAATATAATTAATGTCTTATTACAGTACATATTTTTAGCATTTTATTTCAAATATTTAAAAAGCTTATATTTCAAAATATATAAATTAATAAATGTACATAATAGAGCTAGTACTAGCTAGTAAGTAAATTGGATTATAAAATTATATTTAAAAACTTTATTCTTACTCGTGAAATGAAATGTCGTTGAATTATGTTTAATATTCTTACCTCGAATCATCAATCAATCAGATCAATCGAACTGAACGTGAGAAAATATTATTCACTTTCCAAGTAATTACTTTAATTACTTTCCAAGTAATACTTTACACAAAATTTGTATTTAAAAAGGGAAAGAAAAAAAATCATTTAACGTTAAGGATTTTTAAATTTACTATACTATCCGAAATAAATACGATAGGTTGAATGTAAAATTTCAAACAGAGAATATTCAAAAGCTAACCACGAGACTGCGTCGATGCTTTGTGGCATAGGTGTAGTGAACATTTGATTAGAGAATTCTAGTTTAAACATGTTCCAATAGTATCAATCGTAGAGTTTATTTAATGTGACTGAGTTTCTAGTATGTGGTTAATAATTGATGATGTGCTTTAAATACGTTATATTAAATTAGATTAGTTCTTTTAAATACTGATATGTTATACGAGAAAACAATAAATAAGGGTATTAAAAATATGAGCAATAAAACGTGGTTAGAAGAATTATAATGAAAAATAGTAATTTAAAAAAAAAGAGTACATATTTCCTATACTTTTCATAATAAGTTGTATCTCATTAAACAAATAGTTATTCAAACATAATATATGTTAACCTTGCTGTCATATATACACTGTAATGTAAAGTAATGCAAGGAGTGAATGAGCTGTAACTTTTTTCATTGGGTAGTTTAATTCTAATAAAAATGAGGTACCTATATCGTTTAACTATAATCGGTCATCATTCGGTATATGACTTGGTCTGTCGTCTTGAATCCTACAAAAAATGTGTGATTTCAAGTAGAGATATGCTGTGGTCTGTTAAAATTAAATAAATTATGTTTGTGAATACTTTAAATGTATCATATTTTATATACAACTTATATGATACAAGATGACTAGAAATAACGATACATAAAAACATAACATTGCTGACTTATGGCAATTAAAACGCTTACTTATAAAAGTATTACTAAAACAACAGTCTTTGAAATTTATTTACTTTTTAAATTAATGTTTCAATTCAATTAAAATCTTTATTCGTTTTTTATATATAAATATCCTAAAAAGTATGGTTCTATTTCCTAGTTACTTAATTAATTTTATATAACTGGAACGTGTCCTACTTAGACCGCTCCAACTTATCTCGACAAAGATTTTTACATCAAAACATACACTTCGCGCAATAAAATATTAGTAATCACAAAATATAGGTCAAAACCCTCAACTCAGAAACTGCAAAAAAGCAACCCATAATCCACAAGTTTTTATTGCTCTCTCATATGAATCATACGCTTGTAGAACTATGTGTAAAGTGGTATTTCAACAATTTAGAACTCGCATCTTTATTTATGAGAATGCTTCCTTACAGTCGAACGCTGCTATTTTGTTTCAGTCACGAGTTTGGTTCGAGTTTGAACACAGTTTTTTGGCACTAACACTGTTTATACAGCACATGTAATATCTCTTTTGGAATTAGTAAAAGTTTGGATTTGATTGCGTGTTAGTTGTTTAAAGTTTCACATTTGATCGTAAAGGCCATTAGAGACGGGTTTTGTTTTCTCTGCATTTAATTATATATGAGTGACAGTATTTTAATTCTGATACCAGATGAAGAGGAATAAATATTGTCATTTATTCGTTAATTGTTTCAGAATTATGGTTACGTGGGGAGAGGAGCGTGAACAATGAAGGTGAGCGTGTATGCGCATAGTAAAGGGGCTCCTTAAACCTACACCTGGGTCGCAAGTCCCAAGCATTATTTGCGCTCCTCTTCTTGCAACACGATGGGCCCGGCACCCGCACGGTGAATCAATGGAATGCTAAGAAGCTTCGTCTCTATACAAGAAACAACTTCTCATAAACTATAACAAATAAACTTTACAAAAATATATACATATTTTTTCCAAGAAATGTAATTTCTATGTTATATTGTATATAAGCAATGACACATCTGTGTGCATTATATACTGAATGATGGCATTATTCGTCGTAAAATGTAGATAAAAAGATAATAGATAGGCACCGAGAAAAAATTAGGTCTGTCTAATTAGGAAAATAAATACAAGTAAAGTAACTACTAAGTAACTAAGTAACTGAACATACCTTATAAACAGAACCGATGGAGATTGAAAACGTGACTGTGTCTATAATTAGACTGACGTATATAATATTTTATTTGCTTACTTGGTGTAAATATATAATTGTTACATATATTTACATTCTAATAATATGACATCAGTGTCTTGTCATAATTACTCACGATTTCAGGTCTGGTCACTTAATAAATATATTTAAGATATAAGTTAACATTACTTGCAATAATTGTTTATTAACGAATACATAATAGTCATGAAGCTTATTTTGGAATTTATATTAAAGACATTGAAACCGCAATTTTATGAAAGTCCGGCATCCAACAATACAATATTAGTACTGAAAATATTGGTTTCATACCATTTTACTTATTACACTATATTAGAAATGTTTGATATGTAGCTTGAGAACGGTCATGAACTAAATAACTATTTAGGTTATATAGTTCAACGCTAATTAACTATTTCACATTAGTCGAAACAATGTTCATCCAATTACATATTCGTAAACATAATAAAGTAAATTATACGAAGGTAATTTGATTGTACAACCAGGAAATAGTCAAGACATTTTTCTAGAAGTTCACCGCTTGGTTTGTTTTCTTTGTCCAGACTTCTGATTAAAGTTATTGTGAAATTTTAAGTTACAAAGTACGAGGGAAAGCATTAATGACCATCGAAAACAATATCTTATAAATGCTAACACGGGATATTTAACATATAAATATGAGATACATTTTTTATGTCAGCTTACTTTTATTGTTACATGTTAAAAAAGGCGAAACCAGTAAATAAATCTAATTAGTTACAAATAAATATGGAAATAATTTTTAAATACATTGTTTTCTAAATTAATATACATATAAAAAATATTGGAAGAAACTAAAAAATAATACATTTGAAATAATTGTTATTAAGCACATTAAATTGAAAAGAAGTATATTAAATTGAAAAGAAGTACTGAAACTCTCATCGTTAGGTCCGCTTGCTTATTCCATAGTTTTATTTGCCAGTCAGAATGATAAATGGTATTTCATTAGTTTCCAACAACGCGAGGTACCGACCTTCTATTTGTTACCTTTTTAACTAACGGCCCAATTACTATAGTTTTATGATTTAACGTAAATTGGAATAATTTATCACGCTATTTAATTTAACAGTAATTTGATAGTAAATTAAATCTTAATTAATAAATTATTTCTTTAATGTTACTAGTATACTTTTATTTTTATATTATTTAATATAAAATCAATATTTTTATATTGATATAAGACATAACTATTATTACATCTGTTTAATAAAACATATTATGTTGACCGATAATACATCTAGACAACCCGTCTTATTCAGTCCGACCGAACTATTTTCGAGCTGTAACTGAAGTGAAAGTAAATAAAAGATACTTATTTACTTTTACTTTAGCCGTTGGCTGTTTATATAAAGGCTGACTAACTTAATGAGAAATGACGATACAATGGCAAATAAACGATTCCACCGCCTCTGACAAAGTTTTTGTAAGTTCATCTAAAGATCTTTAGAATTCTTAGCGAATAGGTCGCAGAAAAAAATAATTACACTTTTGTTTTGTTTTGGTATTATGCAATGTCTTTGTTTTATGTTTTGATGTCAAATTTAACTTGTTTAGATCACAAATGTGTTTATTTTCTATTACAAAAAAAGCTAATTTATGTTTTAATAACTTTATATTTTGTATAAGAAGAAACAATTACAATTAATAAATAAATAGGTATATAAGTGCTTACAATCATCACATCAAAGAGAAATTGACATATAGAAAAAGCCCAAGCTAAGTATGCTTTTAATCTTGTTAAAAAATGTGTTTTTGAATAGTATATTTTACCTCCTTTTAAAGTCTGTAGAAAATTATAAATTGAAATTAATTAAAGAGAATGTGAATGAAAACCATCAAACCGCAGGATATGCAAAAGAGAGGAATTATTAATCTTCAAAAATAAATATTACTACAAAATGTAGTAAATATTATTTTTATTTGCTATCTCTACAATATCCGGACGGGCTGATATCCGCCGCGGCGCCGGCACGTCGCCTCATAACTTGTAACCTCAACTCAATTAAAACACCTGCTGTTTTTGTACAAATACTCTCACTTGTTTTAAGATGAATCTATTGGTTTAGTTATGTATTGTCTTGTATGTAGTATTTTTTGTTTAACTAATGAATTTGTTTTTATAAGGGCAGTCGCCGATGGAGTTAATTAAGTTCATACATTCAATGTAAATCTTAGATCCTCAGGATTTTCACACACATATTTCTTAGTTTTTTTTATTCCTGAATTCAAAATTTAGGGTGCACGAGTGATTTTACCGCGTCATGAAGAAAGTAAGACCGAAGTTATTTATAACAGTAGTCTGAGAAAAAAAAACCTCATTAAAAAAAAGAACAAAGAAGAATATGAATTGTGACCACTTGAAAAAGAAAGTTTAAAAAATTTTTTTCAAGCAAAATTTTAACTATGTAGTATCAAAATCATACAAAATTTTAACAAAATCTAATGAATATTAAATAATAATTACAGTGAATTCTCGCTGCTCCGGCCAATAATGGTTTTAACCCAAACTTCCCGAAAATTTTTAATAGATGTTGTCATAAAACCGCGTACTGATCCTGACAGTGCCTGTCAATCATTATGTTTGTAATTCAGTTAATGTGTACTAAAGGTATTTATTCAAATACAGTGCGGGCTGTTTCGGCTATATAGCCTATAATGAATTTTCAATATATGAGGCAAAATGTTTAAATCATTATAATATGAAATATAAATTATAAACGAAAATTTCGAAATGAATTAATAATATTTCTTAAAAATATATGCAAGATAGCTCAAAAATTTTAGTTTCCATAGTGGAAGAATGTAACTGTAGTCAGTTGACTGCAGCTTATATTCGACTGGCTCGACCCGGTAAGTAGCACCCTCCATGTAGTACCCAAATTTATTTGGTTGTGTTCCTTCAGTAAGTGAGAAAATCTGGCAAAACGCAGCGGCACCCCGCTTTGGCAACATCCAAAGATTTCTTTCAAACTCAAACGCCGTTCACGATCATCTAGAAATGACACCGCCGACCTTGTTGGTTTTGATGGAGACACAGATATCTCAACCTAGCGACCTAGTGTACCTATCATATCCCGGGTACAAACTCGAACATTATTTTATATCACATGTACCACGGGTACCTGTAATCGCAAGGGAGGGTTTTTGGTACCGTCACCTTCAGGTTTTTGAGGCTCGGGACCTGTATGTAATTTGGTTGCGCGTAGACACGGACGCATATCAGAGTATACGCGTGACCCTACAGGTCCCATAGTGGCAATACAGAAATGGATAAAATCTTGGTCTATGTCCAGGCAAACATTGAGGATCTGCTTCACAGTAGTCACTAAGGATCCGAACTATAGAGTTCTAAGTTCTGAGCTGAGTGGGCCAGATGGTATTTCTCCAACTCTGCTACGAACATGCGCCCATAATTGGTTTCAGTGCTATTGCATCTATTTCGGTACTCCTACCTAAAAGGCGTAATCCCAATCTCATGGAAGCCAAAAAAATGTGATAGCTAGGACCTAGCTAATTACAGACCTATTTATTGCCAGCAACTCTCTTCTCTCCATGGTAATGGAGAGCATCATCAATCAACAGCTGATATCGTATCTCGATCATCATTAGTTCATCAATAACTGGCAATATGACTTTCGCCATTGTCAATCGGCTGGTGATCTTCTGTTATAACAAATATATCATACGCACCGTTAGGCAGCTGTTTGCATTTGCATTGCATTCAAAGAAAGGGAGAGGGTCTGAAAGATGAGATGACAGAGCGGAAGTGAGTACCTCTCGGAGACCCGCACACTCGTTTATTAAATGCATTTCCATGCGGATCAACTACATTATTTATGTTTACATTAACAATATTAAGTACGTTGTACTATTTTGTCAATTAATCGACCAACTTGAATGTTACGTCAAATAATAGAATTATAGTAAAATTTCAGCACTGTCTTAAATTTGTGGAGTTGGAAAAGACGCTATTATAAAGTTTCGGTCCAGGGGTGCCGGAATATTATAGTCTAATATTAATATTCCTAATGATATTTTGTGTACTATGTATAATTATTAAAGACTTACAAAAATTTTATATAGAATGAACAATAGTGAAATATCAACACTGTTAGGAAGATTTTGAAGTTTAATGGTATGAAATAGACATCTTATGTGAAAAATTCAATATCACTTAAGTAATAAACATAATTCGCAATATCTAAGCGATGTCCGGAACAAATTCATTTTTCCCGTCGCGACTGTAATACAATTTTAGCTTCACGCTTTCTTGGTTCTACGTGGTTTTATTATTTTCTAACTGAACTAAAAGTGAATATTAATGAAATTTACAATTTTAATAATCAAAAACTCACTCACTATTCAGAAAAAATATATTTAAAACCACCGTAAATAATACGACAACAAGTGGTTTTAATTGAATATTATATATTTTATTAGTCCTATGATCTTGTCTCTACGTTATGATAATATAAACACCGCTACATACAAATTAACTTCGAACTCAAATACTACATAACGACATACAAGTGAAATGATAAAATCGAAAGCATCCGGAAATTGCATAGACTCTGGAAATCAAAGAAATCGCAAAGAAAATTTATGATGGCCTTGTGGGGTGCTTAAAAAGCGATAATATTAAGTCACGGTACAGATTTTCGACATAAAGTACCGTAATGCTTGTGTTTTTGAGAGCATGTTCATGCTCACATTGAGAATGGATTTATTTCGAATGTTATTGGAAGATTGAAAAGATGCTACACGATTCTCTAAGTTCAATACAAATTTGTTAAACGCTCGAATATCATAGATATAATATAACTGGACCGTGAACTATAAACTATAAGGGCTTTTGCAAATACTCTCATCAAATTCATATAAAATTGGACTATATTGTATAACAAATTGAAATGACATCAGTCTAGACTTTTAACGATCAAACGTGATCTGAGAGACTTCATGTGATATAAGAAGTAAAATAAAACTAAAACATTTAAATTTAATCTATGTATTCATTGCTTCTTTGAGTTAAAATTATTTAACGCTCAGTTTACTAAACTAGCAATGTATGCAAGGGACACTCGCAACAGTTTTTCCGGTTATTCTCTTGATACAAGTCGCTAATGGAAGACAGGAAGCGGAATCACGGAGGCTCAATTAGATAGGAACTGACTGCGCTCCAAATTTTATGTAGTTAGTGTAAAATATAAAGACATTCACCTTCTAAGAATAACATCATTATGAATTACAGCACTCCATTCGTATTTAAATTTTATACAATCTAGTTAGGAAAATTGAGGGTGTTAGATATTCATAAGAATCATAATAGTATAAATAATAAAGATCATATTATTTTATTTATAAAAAACAGCATATTGTGCAAATCTAATATAAAATAACTTTTTAAGAATTACAGACTTTTCTCAACTATTAAAAATTAGAAAGAATTATGATATTTTGTTTTTTTTTCACTACGCCGGATATAATGAATATAAAAGTTTAACATAGCTAAACATATAGTTAGATAATTCCAAACTATATTTTTAATATCTAGAATTAAAATATATTTTTATGAATTTATAAAACTTGCAACATTGTAAAAAAATAGATTATATTAAATCGTAAGAATCCTATTACAGTTTAAAAATAAAACAATCGAAATCTGAAATTTTTCTAAAAGCGAATTCAAGCGCATAAAGGTATTATCAGATTTGTTTATTGATTACACAGGCACACAAAAAAAAAAAAAGTCATGAACCAGAGGAGAGACCCCATTATTCTTATGTTTTTGGGATCGCTGAAACCGAATATGACAATAAAAATTAATTTAAAATGCCAGTTTTCCCGCTAGCACCCCCTTACTACCTCTTAAGGGGTGAAAATTGAAATTTTTGTATAAAATCAAGATAGATGTGTATTTCTACGTTTTTTGGGATGCTGAAACCGAAAATGATAATTAAAAATAAATTTATGACCACTATCACCCCCTACCACCCCTTACGGGGGGTGAAAATTGAAATTTTTCTAAAAAGTCAAGATAGATGTGTATTTCTACGTTTTTTTGGGATGCTGAAACCGAAAATGATAACTAAAAATAAATTCATGACCACTATCTCCCCCTACCATCCCTTACAGGGGGTGAAAATTTCAATTTTTCTATAAAATCAAGATGTATGAAGAAATTTTAACGATTTATAGTAAGTGACATGTTTATCAAACTACTCGTAGTTTGAGGTTACTCTCTCTCTCTCGCTCTTATATTAGAAATTCAAATGCTTTATCGATCAGAAGTATCTGATATATATTCATGATTTAATTCTACTCTAATCCTGATGGAACCTTGCATCTTGCTCCTCACTGTAGTCTCCTAAATTGTGAGGAAAATAGTCCCTTCTATTTTGGAGGCATAGAATTAGGTTCAGCATCTTTTAGTCTCCTAAATTTTCAGGAAAATAGTAACAATTCTATTTCGGAGGCATAGAATTAGTTTCAGCATCTTTTAAGCGTTTTACAACACTGCCGGATGGATAACAGTATAAGTAGTATAAAATAGAAAGCAAAAAAAAAAACAAAAAGTGAAAAAACTTGTGAAGAATAGGACAAAAATCATGATTAAGTCTTAAGGGTTGGTGAGGGGTGTTAATGGGTGATAGAGGTCTTAAATTTTATTTTTAGTAATCATTTTCGGTTCCAGCATCCTAAAAAACATAGAAATACACATCTATCTTGATTTTATAGAAAAATTTAAATTTTCACCCCCTGTAAGGGGTGGTAAGGGGGTAATAGTGGTCATGAGTTTATTTTTAGTTATCATTTTCGGTTCCAGCATCCCAAAAAACGTAGAAATATACATCTGTCTTGATTTTATAGAAAAATTGAAATTTTCACCCCCTGTAAGGGATGGTAGGGGGAGATAGTGATCATGAATTTATTTTTAGTTATCATTTTCGGTTTCAGCATCCCAAAAAACGTAGAAATACACATCTATCTTGACTTTATAGAAAAATTTAAATTTTCACCCCCCGTAAGGGGTGGTAGGGGGTGATAGTGGTCATAAATTTATTTTTAATTATCATTTTCGGTTTCAGCATCCCAAAAAACGTAGAAATACACATCTATCTTGATTTTATACAAAAATTTCAATTTTCACCCCTTAAGAGGTAGTAAGGGGGTGCTAGCGGGAAAACTGGCATTTAAAAGTAGTTTTTATTGTCATATTCGGTTTCAGCGATCCCAAAAACCTAAGAATAATGGGGTCTCTCCTCTGGTTCATGACTTTTTTTTTTTTTTTTGTGTGCCTGTGTTATTGATTAAAGATATCTCATAACGAAGGCAGTGTCGATTATCTTTCTAACCTGTCCACGGCAGTTCAACGGATATCCCAAAGCACGACGAAGTATTGTTTATCTTATACAGTAAACATAAAAGTTTACAAAAACACAGATGATATTGGCGGAACATTAAGGTCATAATGTTTGTTAATGTTTCTTTAATTAAGTTTATAGTACTTTATACATATACTTAAGCAATAATTTTCCTTTATTTATAACGGATGCGTATATCATATATTTTGTATAATAATAAAAAAAATCTTAACTTACACTGTAAGTAAAAATTTATAACCTCGGTCAATGCGTTTAAACACTTAGTTTGAGTTATTGTATTTATATCGAGAGTAACCGGATACAATATTTTTTTTATAAAGTTCGCTACTTTTCGATGTTTACTTAGTTACTTACTCATTATTAATTTTTAGTGACAAGTCGTTTAAGCCCGTGCTGGACATTGACATAATGTACTTATATATTTCATAACAGACATTTAATATCCAAAAACATAATAAACTAGATTTAAGATAGTATTCATAAAACAGCGACATCCTTATTATGTAGCTAAGTACTTTATTAAGAGAGGTATTAAATTTATCGATTGTTGGTAAAAAGATTTACACCAAAACAAAACAATTACAATTTGATAATATTTATTGTTGTTACAATTCCATTAACCCTATTGGTTGCCATAAAATCTTGCTCAGAAAACCGAATACCAACGACCGACCTTGTCACGGAATTTTCAAACAAAATTTAATTGCCATCGAAAAACAACTGGAACTGAAATTGAAACCAATTATCGTTCTCGCGTTCAAATATCGAAGGTTAGTAGCAGGTGCTAATAACAAAGCGGTGCAAGGGTTGAGAGACATCCTTTTAAAAATATTGTGGCTTCTAACAATGACATAAGCATGAATAATTCTATTAACTTGTGTTGTACAAGTTTTGTTAGGTTGTAATATAAGAAGTAAAAACATAAGGTGAAATAAACTTATTACTCAAGGAAGTACAAAACCATCAGAAAAAGTAAGTCTTGTTACAATGTTGCAATGTTTTATTTAAATAGATATAAAGACTCTTCTGAAGTCGCCAGTTCTAATATCTTGTAACTTATAAATGTTTGTCATTGGTAACGAATAAATTACGATTGGTCCTTTCAGCGGAGTCATTAGTGGTCGCCGATGGTCGGATTGTATTACTACCATGTTCTACACCGTTCCTTACTTTAACACGAAGTGATAGGTATGTTAGGCCTTTTAATCCAATTAGTAGATACTCGTTATTTCAACGATGTTATTTAAATTTATTGTATAATATTATATTATTAGGAAGGCTATATAATTTCACACAAGGACTCTTAAAAAATGAATTAGAAGTACCATTAAAAGTATAACAAATCCCAATCATGTTTTTTTGTCGTGTTTTGTTTAGTATTACCATCCAGTTTCTCATAGAGGCACTTAACCTCAATGCAATTGCAGATACCAGACAAAAAGTTTGAATAATGAAACAAGCTTCATTGGTTCAGTTAGATCACAAATTCAATATTTATATACAAGAAAGTCTTTTTTTTCTTCTTTGTTTGAATAACTTAAATATGTTATTAATATTCTTAAGGTTTATTGACAATGATCCATTACAACCAAAATAAACATTGATATTACGTCTTTTTAAAAGTGTCAATTTCAGATACAAATGAAAAATATTGAACAAAGCTCATCAGAAATACGATAACAGTGATTAATTGTAGCAATCTTAGACAATAAGAGCCCATTTGAAAACAAAACTTCTAAAAGTTAAGTGGGTCGAGAAACTGTTAAATCATTATCATTTATATTGAAATGGTTTTATTTTGATGTGGATTATTCAGTGTCACCAATAAATATTTATAATTTAATATATATTTGTGTATAAACGAATTAGTTTTTGTTGGTCGCGGTCTTCTTGATACACATCACTTTTATGATATATTAAAATTTTTAATTATGTATTGTTTTTAACTGCAAAACTGAAAATGTGTTAATAATTACAATAGGTAAATAAATGTAAGACTATAAAATACAGAAATGTAATTTTCTTTTATTGTTATAAAAGATCAGACGTCTTCTGGTCTGTCGGTGTTGTTAAAGGAATCTCGAACTCAGTAATTAACGCCCTGTAATTGCTCTCTTCAACACTAGCACATCTTCAGTTCCCTACCAATACTTGCCGCTGTTCTCGTTTATAAATTGTTTTATAATTATATTAGTGCCTTTGTACGAATCTTTAAATAACTCTGTTTTTTTTATATATTTTGTGTGTACATAAATGTTAAATAAATAAATAAATAAATAGATTAGAAGATGGTAGAAGACATTGATATATGGCTGCGAACCCAAATAAATTTGATAAGGAGACGTAGATAACGATAAGATTATGAAGTATTTAAAATTATTGGTAAGTATTTAATAATAACTACGTTATAACTCGCAAGCAAAATTATTAAATTAAATATGTGTACTCCGCTTATTTTATTTTCGAAAGAATATATTCTAAGACTCCTTTACATTTTTATAATATATTATTAACCTGAACCTTTAACGATGTTCATAACTCATAAATTAATTATCTTAATATTTCAGTCAATTAATTAATAAGCCGATCTTCCCTTCGATGTCTCACTCACTTACAGCAATATCTGATTATCTCTATAGATAAAATTGAGAGGGCAGTAAATTACTTTAAATGAACTTTTAATAAAATTATGATGGTACAACAGTTAATGATAGAACAGACAGTACAGTGGATGATAGAACAGTCTAAATGAAATTATATTTGCAACAATAATACTTCAGGTCTACAGAACTTTGTAAAACTTGAATAAAACTTAAACTTATTAAACTTCTGGACGATTTAGTTTTATAAGTACTAGTAAGAAAGTGTTTATTTTGTATTTAAACAAAAAAGTTGTAAAAAGATCTACGTGATAAAAATACATTTCTTTTCAAACATCTGAAGTCAATAATATATATTATATTGTTTGAAAATGTTTGATTTGGTTTTAATTGGCAACAGACGTTAGCTTATACAACTGAAGCACGGTTGGCTGCTGACCGCACTTCGCAAACTTTTAACAGAGGTTATTTTTTTTTAATTGGACATGAATGGGAAAAGTATTATTTTGATTATTGAATTATATAGGATTTTATCAATTAAATTTATTAAAAGTTTTTACACTTTTTCAGTCAAAATCTTTTACAAAGACAAACAAATGCCTTTTTAAGTTTAGATTTACAAAATCTTATTGTATTATGTAAAAATGTGTCATATGGGTATCTTCATGAACGTATAATTCCTTAATTTCACTTAATTTCACTACAGTATTAGTTATTTTATCCCATTATTATTCAATGAACTAATATCTTGACAATTTAAGTATATTCGTTCGGTTTTTTTCTATGCCAGAGGAGTGCAAACAAGTGTACGGGTCATCGATGACAGGTGTTTACCGCCGCCACGAACTCTTGCAACATTCGGGGATTCGTAAGAGCGTTGCCGGTCTTGGAGTTGGCAGTAAAAGCCTTTCTGTAATGTACCCATGTTCAACAGTACTCCACGTGTGGCCGGACTAGCGCCTTATAGAGCGCAATTCCAGCCCAGGCTTGAAATACTGCCTCGCTCAATAGATAAATAATAGATTATAGACAATTTCATTGAGATAAACCTGGAAATTTCCAGGCCCACTATTCTAAAACTTGGCGAAGCATTCAGTGAAGTACTCTTGAAGAGCGGAGATACGGAAAATGTTTTTTTTTGTGGTAATCACGCAAACTTGTGTCTTTTGGAGATTAAACTGGACGAGGTTAAGTTCACCCCATTCTGAGACCAGCCCCAAGGAGGTCTCTAAAGAAGACACAAGTTTCTTTCGGTATTCGTTGACGTTTTATCGAGAGAGAATTTACGCAGGCCGGCCGGAATATACCGCATACACAGTGTTGTCATCCGCATAATAAGGTAGGTTGGAAATATCCAACATAACATTGATGCCAGGTGGAACAGCGTTGGGAATAGCATGCAGTCTTGGGATACACCAACGTTCACGGGCTTGGGGTCTGAGCAAAGACCATAGAGAACGACCTGTATGCTTCGTCCATTGAGCAAGCTGATGATCCACTTAACTGAACTGAACACTTTTATTACCATATAACTAGATAATATATGTTGTATATAAAGAGTTTTCCAGGATTTTTTTCGGTAAAATAGTATAGTGAAATTCAATATTTTAAGAAAATTAATAAGATGGCGAATATAATTGGCGCTACAAAGTCAAAACTGAATTTCGATCGTCTTAAATCAAGCAGGAAAAATTACTGGGAGAACTTTTAAGTTCTCTGAAAACTCTCTTTACTCATCCTTATTATATTGTGTTCACGTCCAGACTAAATGTGCGGGTTTGGTAATAGAATACAATAAATATATTATACATATTTCATTAGAGTTATATATTAATAACTTTAAATAATATTTTGTTGTTTAATTTTTTTGAGATTAAATAAATGTTGAAATAAAAAAAAATCAAATTATAGATATAAAGACAGCTGCCCAAATTGGTATATTAATTTTTTTATAATGTTAACAACTGGAATCTCGATTGTTATAAAACTAATTGTAATTGTTTATGTAAACATTTGTTATTCCTTGTACTCTGTACTCCAATACATAATATATTTCTTTTCTTCGTTATTTCTTTGCACCACACCATGTAAGAATGTTCTATCAATCTCAAGCAGACAGACTGCTTCAATCTTATTTTACAATCCACGTCTTAGTGAAATGTCAGGTTTGTATTAACTTAATTTCATATCATAGGCCACTGGAAAGTGATGTGACACTCCGGGTTATAGATAAAAAGAATTTTACGATCCACAGAGATATTACATATTTCTTTTATAAAATTCTATTATACTTTTTGACATTAAACTTTTTATTTATCTCGAGTTTCATATAAATATATTACTAATCGCGGTTCCGCCTGTTGAGATTTAATAATTGATTGTCTGATCGGATTACAATTACTGTTATATTATCATATGTGATGTGATTGTTACAATAATATTATTTATATGATATAACACAATATATTCAGACATAAATAATAGTATTTACAGGCAGCCAATGAATATAATATGACAGCTAATAATAACTAGTCTGTTATTCTGAGTAAGATAAACGATATTAGAATAACCACCGCTCTGAATAATAACTACTTTAGGGAAGCGGTTCCTACAAGGATATATTATTACACCTATTATCTGTAATTTTATAATAGTAATAGTTATTGCAGTAGTGGACAGTAAGTAGAAATTACTAAAATAATTCTTTATTGTTTTTATAAACAGAAAAGATAATTATATTGAAAGTACTAAACCGATTTTTTTTTCACAATGTTTGGAGATTATCCCTAATAAAAATAGGTAATTTTAATATTTTTGGCAAAATTTGTGTTTATAATTACGATAACTCTACGATTTTATTTATTCACCATTGCTTACCATTCCTACCACTGTTAATATTCAGTTGCATCATCTTTTAAAAACAAAAAATATGATTAAAAAGTTAGTATATATTTTGTTCCAGTTATCTAAAAAATTTTTCGAATATAAACACAAGAGTCTCTCAGAAGAAAGTGCGCGTTAGAATGAATTTGCAATAAACGAGGAATGATAAAAAGAGCCATTCATTAGCCACTCGCATTGTTTTCACAACAAAAGATAATAATTAATTAACTTGCTTTGAAAACTATAGAATAATTAATATCCTATAAAAATGCTACATTATTTTTCATTATTTTTGTTTTAGAGCCAACAACAACTACTTTGACATATAATATAATTTAAAAGTCAGAATTAACTAGAATTAGAATAATTTAAAACAGAATCAAATATAAATTGTCTATGCCTTTAATATCCTACGATATAGTGTTATTTTAGGAAACGGTATATAGAACATTTGAAAAATATATAAAATCAAATAACATTCAATATACTCATATTTCAAACAACTACTATTAATATGTATTGCAATAACTATTATAATTCTTTATTAGTATTCAACTTTTATTATGAGAACGCGACTCTGAAATAGTCGCTGTAATCTGTTCGGTAACTTGTAATCTACTACAGTGGTTACTTATGTCTCTAATCCCGCGTATTTTGAATAAGTTAAGTGCAGAAAAATTTAAATAATATAATTTAGAATGATGAAATAACACAGATACTGTTAATTTAACATTTTTTTTATTTAATATAATAGATTTCATAAATAAAGAGATGATATATTTACTAATATTCTTTGAATTTAAACTCAGAATTTAAATACTTTACTTAAAAATAATACTAATTACTTCAAACTAACTTTGGAACGATCCCTTTAAACATTCTTAAACACAACACAGCGCCCGCTTGGTCCTAACGAAGCAACGAGACGGTTAAATCGAGAACAAAACTGCTTCAGGGTGTTTATATACTTTAAATACACAACACTGTATTTAGTTCTGATTTCTAATTATTCTATAAATTATAAAAAATCTTATTCTCAGTAGACAAAGTTATAATAATTAACGGAGCGGGAAAATTCTAGAGTAAGTGCAAGTGAATATACAATTAGCTTTAGCTTCGATCAGCAAAGAATAGGCATTTAAACTAGTAAACGCAAAAGGAATCCAGACTCAGATGTAGCTAGCTAGCTAGCTGAAAGCGATATCGGAGCTTCGATCGATCGATATAGGCTTGCTAATTTTGCTCTTGACAAACTAGTCTACAATTCTTATTTACTAACATGTTATACGAGTATTATATACATATTATATTATATAGACATATTTATATCGTCATGACTTCAAAACAGTAGTATTATAAGAGTGAATATGTGATGAGAATTGTCAGTTGAACAAGGCGGTTGGTATCAAACCCGACGCTGAAATTGGAGACTGCGTCCCCGCAGGGTAGGTTCGAGGGTACAACCCCGAACTCCCCCTGGGATCGCCATCGGGCCTCATCTGGTCGCCAACCAGCATATCCTGGGAGATTTTTCACAGCTGGCGGGGTAGTCTTTCGTGGGTGGCTGACTCACTAATTAAACCCCCTACTATCTGCGGGGGGCAGCAGAAAGCCGTCGCTTTGGATCCCGATCTCGACTAGGCACCCGACACAATGAATACTAACTCGACGCCAAAACGGTTCGCCAACGTAACGCAGATGTTCAGACCCATATCCCATATCGGCTTCATCGAACAACGTGCCGGAACACGACTAGGTCGCTTTGCGGTACGACTTTGCCCGATAGGTGGTAACCTTGCCGGCGACCCCATGTTATGGTGTACCACCGAAACTGTATAATTTCAGTTACAACATAATCGTCAGAGAAGATAAGAGAAATCATTATTCCAATAACCTTGATACACACAAAAATGTTTTTATGTAAAAATACTTTACTTACACAAACAAATGAAAATAAAATAATACACAAATAAAATTCAAAATGAGAGAGTAAATATTTATAATTAAAATGTGCGTAAGCATAAAATAAATAAAATTACCATTAACGTAATGAAATGGGTTTTGCTTTAAGTACGAACTTGACGATATTAAATAACTACTCGTAAATAAACAAAACAAACGTAACTTTGAGTATGAGTTACTACGACGATTATAATTTCGGGAATTATTAAACTTTTTTTATATTAACATTTAAAAGAAAACAATTTAATTTATATTCTGCTAATTCGTTATAATTTATTTTGTAAATGACGAAACTGAATAACACAACAAAATTCAAATCTATAAACAGGTAAAGGTTCTAAATTGAACCACGTTTAAAACACACTTTTCATTTCAAAATATTTTCCTCATAAAATTATTATAATTTTGCTTATTCAGTCAATATCATGAGGAAAACGATTTTAACACTATTTAAATGACTGATAATTTATTTTTTTAAATAAATGAAACTAGAGGAACCATCAAAATATTTAAACTGTAGTCGTTTTAATAATTAAAATATCAAAATACCTTATATAACATTTAATATTTCTTCAAGGAATTTTGACATTAGTCATACATCTCAGTCTCTTTTATCTTTTATCAAGTTCTATTGTGAAGTGGTTTTTATGTTTTTTTCAGGAATTTCTATTTATTTATAACTTAAGTCGGAAAACATTGCTACAAAGTATTTATTTGCACCATAAATTTGTATGTAACGTAACGAACTACATCATAAAGTTTCATTGCGACGCTTTGGAGCATTTAAACTTTTCTCATTATAGACAGGTGAAAAAATAATATAAAATAAACACAAGAAAACAAGAATCTAATTAAAACATTTTCCTATTCCGTTTCGAACTTCACAATTTTGCAAGATCTGATACTGTTATCGAAATCCGAATAATTGGTAATAATTTATGATTACGTCGTGCAAGTGGAAAGTATGTTCTGATGAAATAAGCATACTTGTATTAGAAATTTCTCAGGATACTAAAAAGTATTTCAAATAAATCTCAAAGAAATTGTTAAGAGAAAATATTAGTTACAAAGTTTAGATTGTAATTCCTAAAGTAATTACAAACCAAAGACACATACTAAGCTAAAACATACACTCATTTTATTAAAAGCCAAGACTAATTAATTAATACATTCAGCGTAGACGCAACATCGGGTTACAATTGCAATAATAATTGGCACGGAATGTTTTATCCTTATGTCAGCGCTCGTTCATTAATATTCTACCCGCGACGCTCGTATATATCAGACTCGAGTTTCAGAAACGTAAACGTTTTTGCGGCAGTTTAAATTTTTACTTTATTTTTGATGCACCCGTACCCCAGTTTGAATGTTTATTTTATTATTGAGTGTTGAAATATTAAAATTTTAAATTATTTGTTTAGTTTCAGATTAACCGGAATTTTCAATTGAAAATGTAAAACGCACGATCTAAAAATCAAGAAGTAACCGAATATTAATGACCTAAAAACAATAAGGACGATATGACCTGATATGATATGATACCACTCAGCTTACGTACTACTGTGATTGTGCATACTTTATAATAAACTTTTGTTTTCTTGTGGATTATTTTTTATTATTTTTTTCTATATATCTATAATAAGCAACGCGATGGAACTTTATGTTGTAGTTCGTTACGTTCATTAATAATATGCTTAAGTTAGAATTTGAGACGAATATGACTTAATAGCTTAACATGTTCGGTGTCGGTTATTTAAGTATGATTAAAATTCTGAATTGTGCTGTGATTATATCCACGGCACGCTAAATTGAACTTTTATTTTACTCCGACAATTACTTATTATATGATATTTATACGGGTTGTTAACCCGTAACCCGATAAAGAATTAAAACAAACAACTTGCACTGCGAGTGTTACATGAATATTGTTTATGAAAAGGAAAAAGTTAAACATTTTAAAACAGGAATGTAAAGCACCCTCATTCATTTTGCAATAAAACTTTAATATTTTGTAATTCTTTTTTTAATGCTGATATTTGTAGGATATGTGTTATTTAATCAAATTGGTGATTATAACATTCTGTCTGAATTTACCAAGTGACAGACTGCAGGTTTGTATTAGTGAGAACATTAAATCTTACGTCATACTTACGTCGTATATAACTATAACTAAAAATAAGAATATTTATCACTGGTTTTTATGACTACTACTAATATACTCGTACACATTTTAAAAGTAAAATTGTATAGTTTTCAACAGCCTTAGAAAATTCCTACAACACCTAAATCAACACGGTCTAAATCTAAGTCAGACTTCCTTTTGCGTTTGGTAGTTTATGTTCCTGCTCTTTGCTGATCAAAATTAACGCTAATTGACTATTCTCTTGCAGATACTCTGGAACTTCATCCGTTCAGTTGTAATAAATATGTGTTTCAAATTCATAATGTAAATTTATCAATAAAATTAAAATATTCAGTTCATTATATTATCCAATGTATAACAAAAACATCATCAAGACGACGTTTAATAACCTCTTCCTTCTGAAATATCTTTCCCTCGTTGTTTGTTGTTGTAATTGTTTATTTTGGGAAGTCATTTATATTATTTTCACATTATTAATTATATAATAAGCACCCTGAAGCAATCAGTTGTTAAGGTAGCAGTGTAATTTAATTCTTTAAGACTTAATATTATTTCTTTCATTGTAATAAAAATTCATGGAAGTTATCGTTGATAACAATAACGTTGAATGTTTTCATTTTTCTATTATTAATGTATATTTATTATTATAGTTAAATGGTATATATGCAATATATGTACGAAAAGACTTGTCACGGCTGACTGATCTCTCGAGACTATTTTTAATATTAGTAAATATATGGAAGTACTGACCAAAACTGAGTTGCTGTTTAAATTTAACATTAAACTACATTAAATATACTCATTATATAAGAATTATAACTCATACATATCTTTGGGAATTTATTTATGAGAACAGTAAAACAACTCAAACAATATAAAGCCCTCAGTGAATACGATTTCCAGACGATTGAACAAAAAAACTTTTTGGTCGTTAAAAATATAGGCCAGCCCTTGCCAATGGTATATTTTATGGGTTTCCAAAGAAAATCTAGGCTGTAAAGATTCTTTTATATCTGCAGTTTTACGACTTCTCTTTTTCTCTCTTGTTTACATTTGTCCCTTTATTAAATTACGTAAATCACAAGTCATCAAGATGAATATTAATTTTGTTATGTAATAAGTAGATAGATAGTAATAAGATAGATCATATTTCTTAATTGTGTGTTATTTATATATATATTTTTTTTAGTTTAGTAGATGAAAAGACATAACAGTATTTACATATTTGTTTAATGGATATAAAATATCTTTGACTTATCAAAATAGTTACAGTTTAATGGAATCAACTAGTTACAAGAGTGAAAAATTCAAAAATGATTACTTTTACTTTTCTTTCACGCTCTCACCGTGAAAATATCAAGGAGTGAATTCGAAGATAGTAAAAGAAAAACAAGCAACTCCTAATATATATCATAGTTCGATAGTCAAGAAAAATAGCGAAACTTCTCCTCTCTGGATCTATTATAAGGCTATCCATGTTTTAACACGAAGTATTCTTTACTAAAATAATAAAAAAAGTTATAAATGAGAACATTATGATCGATCCTTACTGTTAGATAAGTGTCTTATAAAAATATACAGTGATAGTATTGGAAGTACATTTCTATTGTTTTGTGCCTGGGTTCAATCAGTTTGTGGCCCTCTTATGCTATAATATAATTTATTCATATAAAGCAATTTCAATTATCCCCTATATAATCTAAGCATATCATATTGGTGATAATTGAAATTGTTTTGAGGTCTGCTTGCTGGAGACTCTTTATATCCTTTTGGCATGCGTTCTATACGTTATAAATGGTAGGTAGTTTTTCACATTTGTTAAACTTATTGGATAAAAGTATAGTAAAAGTAGTTGTAAAATAATAACAATCAACGTAAAGTAAAATCGTCTACAATTTAAACAGAAAATTATGGAAAAAATATATAATCCGTGATAACATATTGCTAGTTAATAAAATAAATCCAATAACAGCTGTTCAATATAAATTTTAACTACAGTAAATAAATTGATAAACATATATACGATAAACCTAATGACTAATTATTTGAAAACTATACAAACTTAGTAATCCAGTCAAAGAATCTGTTATTTTGAGGCACCAACTATTATAGTACAGGAGTGTAAAGTACATAATTCTCATATCTCCGAGACTCGTGCGAACGCATAATTTAAAGATCACATGTTATAAATCTCACGATTCTGTTTCATCCTATTTGGACCGCTATAAAGTAAGGTCGGTTGGTATCATATATTGAACTTTAAATAATAAATAATCAAGTAAGTAAACAAATATCATGTATGAATAGCTCTAAATGAACATGATTGACATTTCAAGTTAAGAATCTAAGCGTTTTAAAAACTTTGAATAAATGAATAATGAATTAAAATCATTTTTGATATAATATTACGACTTCTATAAAATTATGCCCAAAATTATATTGAAAAAAGAAAGAAAAAAAGAACATTTATTTCTTATTAAGGATTTTTTTATATTATATTGACCGAAATAAATCCGATTGATTGAATCTCAAATTTCTCCCATTTCTGTTGACTGTTCTCGGCAGAAAAATTTTATTAATAAACTTCGGGAGTCAATAAAACAAACGCGACAGGCAAGGAATTTGAGTTCTCTGTTTTACCTTCACAGACATACAGATAAGGAATATAGATATTTGAAAAATAGCTGCTTTAACAGTTTATATTTCATTTAACTTTTATAAAGTATGGCTACATGCAAATCCTTTCGCGATGTAAACGAATATATTTGAGTAATATTTCATATGCTAACCAAATATTTTATTAATGAAGTTATCAGCGGGTTAACTAAACATAGTTTATTAACAGTGTGCAACATGTTAGTAATATTACACGAAGCATAAATAACAATTTGAAATACTTTAGAGCCGTGTGTTGAGGTATAATATTGCTTAACTTTTCCAATACAATCGGAGTGAAATGAAATTTTATATTTAGGAACAAAGGTGAGAGCAACGGAGGGTCACGATATGACCGCTGAAATTAAGAAGATTTCAGTTACTCGGTGAAATTTAATTTCGAGCAAAGAGGAAAGTAAAGACTACAAACCCAAGTTGAAAAAAAAAATTACAAAACAAATAGGTATTAGAATTGTTATTGTAGGAATTCAATTTCTCTTAGCACATTTATGTCATTATAATAAATATTACTGCGGTATCGGAATGATTAATATTCACAATGTATGTTATTATATTGGCCAAATAGAAATCAGATAACATTTGAGTCACGATTTACTAATAATCATCTTTTATTACGATAGAAAGTAAGATTTTATATGAAGGAATTTCTGGGTCGTTTGTTTCTCCAAGTTCAATGCTTTTAGTGCAATTTAATTTTGTATTTAACTAATTTGGAATTGTACAGGGGTCATTCAAAAGCTAACCTCGGGAAAGCATCAATGCTTTGCTACGTCGTAGCGCTACCGTAGCATAGACGTAATGAACATTTTTGTCTACGAATTCACATTTAATACGATAATTCTAATTTAAACATGTTCCAATAGTATCAATAGTAGAGTTTATATAATGTGTCATAGCAGGAGCTAATACTGTTTACTAGGAAGTATGCAGTTAATAATTGATGATGTGGTTTCAATAAAGTATATTTAATTAAATCAGTTCGTTTGGATACCTATATGTATACCAATACAAAATAATAAATAACGGTTAACATTAAATCACGGTTAACGGTTAAAAAATATAAACAATCACAGGTAGTAGAAGAGTTAAAATGAAAAATAAATTAATTACTTTACATGTATAATATTTAATAACAACTTATCCAATACGAGATGATTTTAGAAATAAAGATACAACATAAAAGCGAAATGAGGTGACCTAGTTTGGCTTACCTACAGCAATTAAAAGTCTTTGATTTTTTTGCATTAATGTTTCAATTTCATTACAATAATCATCCTTATTCGTTTTTTATTTAGACAGATAAATATCCAAAAAGAATATTCTAAAAATTATTGATAAATTTTCTAGCTACTTAATTAATTGTGGAAAATATTACTTACTTACTATTAGTCTTACTCGGACCTCTCTATTTTATCTCGAAAAATATCCTTACATCAAAGATACAAAAAAAAACAAAAACATCCACTTCTCGCAATAAAATATTCGTAATCACAAAATATAGGTCAAAACTCTCAACTCAGCAACAGCAAAAAAGCAATCCATAATACACAAGTTTTTATTGCTCTCTCATCTGAATCATACGCTTGTAAAAATTCTTGTAAAAAGGTATTTCACTAGTTTCGGACTCGCATCTTTATTTATGAAAACACTTCCTTACACTCGAACTTTGCAATTTTGGTATCAATCGCGAGTTACAGTTACAGTTAGTTGGACAAGGTTTTTGGCATTAATATTGGTTGTACAGTACATGTAATACTTATTTTGGAATAAATAGAAGTTTGGATTTGATTTAGTGTCAGTTGCTTGAAGTTTGGTATTTTATTCGTAAAACCCTTCGAGACGGTTTTATTGGTGTATCTGCATTAAATTATATATCAATAATAGTATTTTGGAAAGGAAGATTGTACTTTATATATTATTTGTTTCAGAACTATATCATACCATATCCCATAAACGCTCTTTAATAATATATACATATTTTTCTTAAAAAATGTAATGACTATGTTATATAATATATACAGATTGATGGTATTATATACCATCAAATAATGTAACAGTAAAATATAGGGATTAATTAGATATGAAGTAAAGTAGGCCAGGAGAAAATTAGGTCCGACTAATTAGGAAAACTACAATCTCCATATATTAAAATAGAGATTGTAAATGTAATTCTATGTAAAAATAGACTGACATTTATAATACTTCAATAACATTTGATTTGCTTTCTTAGTTTGCTTACTTGGTGCTCAGGATATATGTATATGCAAGTAATGCCCACGACTCCATTCGCGTGAAATTTGATCTTATGGCAAGCTGACTTTGAAGTATCATCATTTTACAGTCCGTACTCATAACATTAGCAAATGTATATTAATAATAAGCAACTTAACGAAACAGTTTTATATATTTATTTTTTTATTATTTTAATACTTTTGATAACCTAAAGCAAACACACTTAGTATATTACAACAGTTTCTTGTTATAATCATATATGATATCAGTTCTGATAACTTGAACAATACATTTAAGATATCAGTTAATATTATATACATTAATTGTAACAGTTGCTTATTAAACAGGAATACATATTAATAATTAACATAATTGTGGAATTTATATAAACGACATTGGACCCGCAGTTTTATGTAAGTCCGGCATCTAACTCGATGATATTACTGCTATAAATACTACGTTTAATACCATTTTGCTTATTCCACCATATTGGGAATGTTTCATAAGTGGCTTGGGGACGGTCATGAACTATATAACCATTTAGTTTATATAGTTCAACGCTAATTAACTGTTTCATATTAAGTCGAAACCTTGTTCATCCAATTACGCATTCGTAAAGATAACATTATAAAGTAAATTATACGAAGGTAATTTGATTGCACAACCGGGATAGTCAAGATATTTTTCCAGAAGTTCCCCGCTTGGTTTGTTTTCTTTGTCCAGATTTCTAATTAAACTTATTGTGGAATTTTAAGTTTCAAACTACGAGAGAAAGCGTTAATGATTATTGAAAATGATATCTTGTAAATACTACAGTATATCTAAAATAAAAATAAAAGTCTGTTTAATATTAAAATATTGATATAAGATTTAATTTCTTGTGTCAACTTGTTTTTTGATGTTACTTACAAACGATAGTATTTAATAACTAAAATATTAATTAAACGTAAATAAATCTGGTTAATAAACAACAAACGCGATACATCAGAAACACTTTTTAAATGCATTCTATTATAAAACAAAATATAAATATAGAAAATATTTGAAGTAGCTAAATAAGAACATATTTGACATAACTGTTATTAAGTATATTAAATTGAAAAGAAGTACTGAAACTCTCATCGTTAGGTCCGCTTGCTTATTCCATCGTTTTATTTTGCAGTCAGAATGATAAATGGTATTTCATTAGTTTCTAACAACGCGAGGTACTTTTTTTATAAACGTGCCGTTAAATTACTATAGTTTTATTTAAATTTAAATTACTATATTTTGATTATTGTAAGTTCACCGAAAGAGCGCAGAAAAAGACAATTACACTTTTATTTGTTAGTATGTAAGCCTTTGTTTTAAAAAATAACTCAAATTTAATTTATTTGTTGTGCAAATGTGATCTTAATTTTAATAAAAAAAACTAATATTTTTGGTTTCAATAACTTTATAATTTATGCAAATATAAGAATAAAAATAAATAAATAAATAGTTTTTTAAGTGGCTACAATCACCAGTTCAATGGGACTTTAAAATATAATACCAGTTCATAAAAGGCACTTCTTGAACCATTTTATGTGTCGTGTTATACTAAATCTTGAAATTAATATTAAATGAGTTTTTTCGACTTTTATAAAATTTAATATATTTTCAAATCATCGGCACGATGCCTCGTAACTTGTACCCACCGTCATCTCATTTACAACACTTTTTTTTTGTAGAAAAATTCTCAATTATTAAATTAAACTATTTCTACTGTCACTATTACACAAAAATACTTCTCATAATCAAATTCAAATTTTAGGGAGCAAGGGTGAAATTTTTACATTATGAGGATGGCGGTAGAAAATGAATATTCAATTTAGTATTTTAGATCTTTTCAATTTATTTGTAATAATTCATTTATTTATTTATTATATTTAAATACTGCAGATTAACTCTTAACAGACCGCAAACAATAACGCTAAATGCTGACTTAATTAAATTAGCAGTAATTATGCAAAAGGCACAGTAAATTTAGATTTAGTTAGTAGTAGTAGTTAGTAGTAGACAGATTTAGTTGCAGTGTTTATTGCGTAGGGCGTGTTATAAATTACGGTGCCGTATGCTGCATTTTGCTGCTCGCCACTAACTGGCTATTTAGCGGTCACGTATAAATGTGATTATGGATATACATTCAAATGGATGTGGCACGTTGTCTCTTCAAATAAATATTTGCCTACCCATTGTATATTAAATAGTAAAATAATAAATGAATGTCCTATCTAGCACGAGTGTAACATTGTAAGCGATCGTCGCTTTTGGACCGACACCAAAGCAATTAAACCGTTACTGTTGAAACAGGTCCTTCTCATTCACGCGATGTGATGCTTTTAATGGAATTCATTACTTACTAACCGATACACTTTTATTTATAAGAATGCCCAAGTAACCTTTAAGACTTTCCTTACTTATAAAATTAATTATAACATCAATATTAATAATTACAGTGCAGAATTAATAATTCATAATAACATTTCATTTCTTTTACTGTAACCTCAATAATATATAATTTATAAGGGTCTGGGTTATAAAGTAAGTATTGGGTGTAAATTTAATATCGCTTAAAAATTTTTGTTAAATAAAATAGTTAAAAAAAGATATTCTAAGTTATCTAATAACTAACAATTCCGATAAATACTAGTAATAATAGTAACATAGTAGATTTTAATGATAAGCACATTATTAATTAAACATTAAAATATAGTTGATTTATATTAAAAAGGGAATTAATAGAGAAGTCATGTAGAAAGTTAATATCTTATACAATAAAACTAATATTAAATACACTTCCATGAGGATCAACTACTTTATTTATATAATCTGTCAATATCAAGTATATTGTGTCAAATATCCGAAAAGATTTTATTGTTAGTAAAAACAATGAACTATCAGTCAAATTTCGGCAACAATATTAATTAAAAAAATTATAGATAAGAACTCTGCATTATATTAGAATAAAATACACTGTCTTAAATTCGTGGGGGTGTAAAAGAAGCTATTATTAAGCTTCAGTCCAGGGGTGCTATAATATTACGATCTTATGTTAATATTAAGTTATTATTGATATTTTGTTTACTATATATTATTATTAAACATTGTTAATACTGAAATTTAGAAATAATAATAGTAATGTACCAACATTGTTACGAAGATTTTGAAGTTCATATGATTTGAAATAGATATCTTAAAGTGATAAAATTCAATATTCCTTAATAACATAATTCGCAATATCTAAGCTATGTCCGCAACGAATTCATTGTTCCAGTCGTGACTGTAATACAATTTTAGATTTAAACTTTCTGAAGAACTGTGATTTTATTATTTGCTAACTGAAGTAAAAATTAATATTATGAGATTTACAATTTTAATAATCAAAAATCTAAATATTAACCTCTTAATATAATATCATCACTATTCTGAAAAAGTTTAATTAAAACTATCGTAAATAATATAACGACGTGTTTAAAATTGAATGTTATATATTTGAGCAGTCCCATATCTTATCTCTAAGTTATGATAATATATACACCGTTATATACAAATTAAACTATAAGTCAAATACCATGTAATGACATACAAGTGAAATGGTAAAATCAAAATCATTCGGAAATTGCGTAGACTGGAAATCAAAGAATTCGCAAAGAAAATTTATGAAGGCCTGGTGGGGTGCTTAAAAATCAATAATATTACATCACGGAACACGGTTGACAGGAAAAGTGAATTTACCGCCTTCCGCTACAGATTTTTGACATAAAATACCATAATGCTTGTGTTTTTGAGAGCATGTTCATGCTCACATTGAAAATGGATTTATTTCCAATATTATTGTAATAATGGAAGAATTTTGTGCTACTCTATTCTCTAAGTTCGATACAAATTTATAAAATGCTCGAATATCATAGGCGAAATATAATTTGACCGTGAACTTTAACGATAAATGCTTTTGCAAACACTTTCATCAAATACTTATAAAATTGGACTACATTTTATAACAAATAGAAACGACTTACTTTAATCTAGACTCTTGACGATCAAATGTGACTTGGGCGATATCTGGAAATCAAAGAATTCGCAAAGAAAATTTATAAAGGCCTCGTGGGGTGCTTAAAAAGCAATAATATTACATCACGGAACACCGTTGACAGGAAAAGTGAATTTACCGCCTTCCGCTACAGATTTTTGACATAAAATACCATAATGCTTGTGTTTTTGAGAGCATGTTCATGCTCACATTGAAAATGGATTTATTTCCAACATTATTGTAATAATGGAAGAATTTTGTGCTACTCTATTCTCTAAGTTCGATACAAATTTATAAAATGCTCGAATATCATAGGCGAAATATAATTTGACCGTGAACTTTAACGATAAATACTTTTGCAAACACTTTCATCAAATACTTATAAAATTGGACTACATTTTATAACAAATAGAAACGAATTACTTTAGTCTAGACTCTTGACGATCAAATGTGACCTGGGCGATATCTTGTGATATAGAAGTAAAATAAAACTAAAACATCTAAATTTATTCAATGTGTTCAATGTCTTTGCGCTAAAATTATGTAACGTACAATTTACTAAACTATCAATGTATGCAAGGGATACAAGGGATACTTGCAATAGTTTTTCCGGTTATTCTCTTGGTATAGGTCGCTAATGAAAGACAGGAAGCGAAGTCACGGAGGCTCAATTAGATAAGAACTGACAGCGGAACCCTTTGCTGGCAATTTTATGTAGTTAGTGTAAGATGTAAGGACACTCGCCTTCTAAGAATAACGTCATTAACATTTAATTAACCCAAATTCCATTTTAATAATAAACTGTTCTGAATTATTAAAAATGAGAAAGAATTATTATATTTTGTTTTTTTTAACACGCCTGAACACGTCAATGACATTTTCTTTTTAAATTAATTAATTTTTCAATAAACATAACATTGCCAAACATTTGTTAGACAATGTCAAACTATATTTTTAATATTGAGTTATATACATACATATATATTTTTATGACTATAAAACTTTCAGTAATGTATAAAAAACATTAGACTATATTAAATCTTAAGAATCTTCTTGCAGTTTAAAAATAAAACAACAATGTCCCCACTAAATAACTTAAATTACTCTAAAAGTTAATTTAAACGCATAAAGGTGTTATCAGTTTTATTTACTGATTACTGATTAAATATATCTAAATAAAAGCAGGGTCGGCTATCTCTATAACCTGTCCAAGGCAGTTCAACGGATATTTATTTATTTATATTGTTTTAATTAAGTATTCTCTATCTTATTCAGTAAAAACAAAAGCTTCTAATTATTATAGCTATTAAGCAATGTTTTTAAAGACTGAAGCTCGACGCTATTGTATCAATTTATTGTATTTGTATCAAGAGTAACCGGATACAATACTTCTTTGCAAAGTTTTGTACCAATATTGTGTGCCATATAATCATGTTCAGCAAACCGAATACCAACGAACGACTTCGTCACGGATTTTCAATCAAAATATAATTTGCCATCTAAAAACAACTGCAACTGTAATTGAAACCAATTATAGTTCTCTCGTTGGAATATCGAGGGTTAGTAGCAGGTGCAAATAACAGAGCAATGCAAGGGTTGAGAGACAGCAGCCTTTTTATAGATACTTTTTAACAATGAAATTAAGATCTGCGTTCTATTAACTTGAGTTGTACATATATTATACATTGTATTATGAGAAGTAATAATATATGTTTTAAAATATACATTTGTATAGCTAGTAAATACAAAATCTTCACATAAAGATAAGAAAATGTTTTATCTAAATAGATTTTATTTGTAACCGCTAGTAGTAATATACCTTATAACTGTTTGTCATAGGTAACTAATAAATTACGATTGGCCCTGTCCGCGGAGTCATTAGTTAGTCATTACTTTAACACTAAGTGGTAGGTACGTTGGGTATTATAATCCAATTAGTGACTGTATATTCAACGATGTAGTTTGTGCTTCTCGAAATTTTATTGGTAGATAAATATAGTAATAGAATGATCGTTTACATTTAATTTATATAATAATAATAATAAGGAGGCTTTATAATATAATACTAAAACTCTTATGATAAGTATTAGAAAGTGCTTTTAAAAACATCAGTCAGCCAGGTAAGTAGTAACGTGTAATATTAAAAGCGGAAAGCGGATTACATTGAATTACATGAATTTGTATTAAATATTACCATCCAATTTATCAGATACACTTAATTACGACATTGCAATTACAGAAACGACACATATTATATAAAGTTTGAATAATAAAACATTCTTCATTCATTTAGCTTTATTCAGCTTAATTTGTTCAAACCGATCACAAGCGGGAGTTAATTCAATATCCTATATATAAAAAAAACTATAAATAAATGAAATTCAATAATGGATTATTGTTTCATTACAGTCACTCTATCAGCGATAGCTGAAGCTATATTTATGACATAAAGTTTGTTTGAACTTCATTATATTATTAATATTCTTAAGGTTTATTGACAATGATCTGTTAAAAGAAAATGAACGTTGATATTTCGTCTTTGTAACAATGTCAAATCCCATCAGAAATACGATCCTGTTTTTAAGAGTGATTAATTATAGCAATCTCAAACAATAACAGCCCACTTCGAAGACAAAACTTCTAAAAGCTAAGTGAGTCGAGAAACCGTTAAATCATTATTTCTTATATCGAAATACTTTTCTTTCATTTAAAATATGATATAACATTATAAGAAATTTAATTTATTAAGCAATTTTATACAATGTTAATAAATATTTAAATACGAAAGAATTTTAAATTACCATTTCCTTCACAAGACACTTCTCTGACGTCAAAGTTATCTAGGTCTTCCGTAATGGGTTTTTTTATGCGATTTTTTCAGAAAACTAATTAGTTTTTGATTATCGTAGTCCTTTTGAAGCCAATTACTTTTATAATGTTAATATTAGGAATATTTAAATTTTTATTAATATATATTTAACAATTCAAACGTTGTATTAATTTATTTAAAATACAACAAATAAATTGAAGGTTATAAAATACAGAAATTTAATTTTCTTTTATAGTATTATAATTATATTTAATTTTCTTTTATAGTATTATATAGTAAAAGAGTATATATCTTCTGAGCTGTAGGTGTGACGAGGATCCCGAAATTAGTAATTAAAGTTCTGTAATCGCTCTCTTCAACAATCTAGTACATCTTCAGTTCCCTGTCAACACTTGCGAGACCTGTTTATTTATATTAGTTTTTTAATTCGTTTATAATTAGTTTTGAGTACAATAAAAAAATCATACTACTTCAGAAGAAAATGTGTGACAGGCTTGATATCCCTGTTTCAAATAAAAATAGTTCCTTTAAACCAAATATTATGTATGAAACATATATGCATGTATAGTGACAGTATTGGAAAAGGAATGGGCTTGGCAATGAATTCTTATTTTGATAGACAAAATATATTAACAATCAGTTTACCTGAATGTAACTTGATAGATGTTGCTAATGCAATTGATTGATTTGAAATTTTAAAATAATTGAAATGTAAATAAAAAAGTGTGATTTAATAATGTAAGTGTTACAAATATTTGCAACAGACTGAAAAATAAATTAAATGTAAGATTAATTTCGTAAAACATAACCAATGTTTATATAATAAAAAGTATCATGTTATTGACTCAAATACTATTTTAGTAAATATTATGATCTTACTCATGATAGATATCTTCTATCTTTATATATTAAGATACAGGAAGCTGTATCGCTATCTTATTCTTTACAATGACAACTCATAATTGGCTACACAAACCGCTTCCATTGAGGTATATATTCATATCAATAAGTTTGAAAATTATTCCAAACAATAATAGTTTAAAATATATTTTTAAGACAGAAGCTATTCTCTAGCCAAACAATAATAAAAAACCTAATTGTAATAATTATTTTAGAAAAATTAGTTCGTTCAACAGATTTAATTGTATATATGGTAGCTATTCAATTATTAAATAAAAGATAAAAGTTATAGAACGAAGGTTACTTAAAAGATAACTTAAAGATATAGTAATCCTATCTGTTGAACGGATAATTGAACTAGTCTCAATAGAGTTAAAACGATTCATTAGCGTTTAACTTTGAAAATTTTGACCAAATTATGGATGAGGTTTTACTTCAAGTATCAAACATTATTTTAATTTTCAAATATTTAATCAATACACTAGATTCTGACCACTGTGGCTAATTTATTAAGTTATTTATTAAGTACGAGATCCTAATGTGAAAGAATTAAAAATGAATGTACAATTAAATAATGAGGAAATGGACTTACGAGAATTCTACAGTTTTTTGGGCATTACCTTAGATGCAAAATTACAATGGGGCTCTCATGTCTGTGGTAATTCGAATAGACTTAGTTTTATCCCCTACGTGTTAGCATACGTGAAGCAGTTAAAATAGTTTACTTTAACTACTTTCATACAAGTATGGGATAATGCATCAGATATGGATAATGTATTTGTACTGCAACAGAGAGCTGTTCGAGCAATATATAACATGTGGCTTCGAGAGCCTTATTAAAAAATAAATATAAAGAATTAAAAATTATGATTGTGTACAATCAATATATTTATGAAAATTTAATTTATATACTCAAAAATATTTCAAAATTTAATAAAAATTGTTAAAAAAATAATACTAAAATAAAAATAAACTTGGTATGCCCATCACTAGGTTCAACTAAGGCGCTGATGGCTGGCCTATGCGTTATGCTTGTAAACGGGTGAAATAAATAAATAAATAAGAATAAGATTAGAATGTGGATATTGTAAGAGAACCAAATCAATAAACGGTTGAATGAAGTACATGACTAAATGAAATGGCAGAGAAGGAAACTTTCACCGAGATGGTATATAATAGAAGATGGTGAAAGATATTTATATATTTAGGCGAACCCAAATAATTTTGATAAGGTGAAGTAGATAACAATAAGTGTAACAAATGCATTATGTGATATTGTAAATAAGATTTAACTATTCAAGAATAACTACATTATGACAGGTATGTCTAGTAATCAAAATTATTCATATGTGACTATTTTGTTTTTAAAGTATACATATATTATATAATTTTTTCGATAATACATTAGTAACATGAACTCTTACGACGTTCATGACTAATTTATTAATAACCTTAATATTCCAGTAAATTTATTAATAAGCCGCCCTTCCCCTCGATGTCTCACTCGCTTACAGCAATATCGGATTATCTCTATAGCTAAAACTGAGAGGGTGGAAAATTCCGTACATTTGAACTTATAATAAAATTCTGACAGTCTCGCTGTTCTAAATGAAATTATATTATCAATAATAATACTTCAGGTGTACAGAAGTTTTCAAAAGAATAGTAAAATTTGAGTTAAGCTTAAGTTTGGCTGAGTTTGGCAGATTTTTTAATAAGTAATAACAAGTAAGTGTTTATTTTATATTTGTACAAAACACTTGTTAAAAAGTATGTACACGATAACAAATATAAATTTCTTTTTCTAACATGTGACATCAATAATATTTTGATAATATTTTGTTTGCTCTTATTTTGTAGCAGACGTTAGTTTAAGCAACTGATACACGGTTGGCTGCTAATCGCACTTCGCAAATTTTTAAAAGTAGACATTATTTAAACTGAACATAAATGGGAAACCTATTGTTGTTATATTTTAATTAATTATAGAGAAAGGGTTTTATAAGCACAAAATTTTTAAAGGATTATAAGATAATTCAGTAAAAATCTTTTAAAACTTTTTAAAATATTCTTTTTTAATTTAAATGTTGCATTGTTTGTAAAAAAGTTTGTAAAGTAAGTAAACAATCATAATAGCCAAAACTCTAATAAATGAAATAAAATATAAAAAGCAAATGTCAAAACTGAGTTGTGTATCCAGAGTTCAGATTGTAAAATTATTTTTTGGAACAAAAATAATATTGTATATTGTGGACCACATAAATATTTATATATGTATGACCTTCATCACCATATAAATTCTTAACTTCATTACAACACTAAATATTTAATCATATCCTTATTATATGAACTAATATCTTGACTATTTAAATATATAATATGAGACGAAGCTTCTTAGCATTCCATGGATTCACCGTGCGGGTGCCGGGCCCATCGCGTTGCAAGAAGAGGAGCTCAAACAATGCCTGGGACTTGCGACCCAGATGTAGGTTTAAAGGGCCCCTTTACTATGCGCATACACGCTCACCTTCACTGTTTACGCCCCTCTCCCTACCTAACCAAATATCGTAAGAACCTACTAAAGCCGCCTTTGAAATACGTTCCAGAAATTAACTGATGATCGTTCTAGAAAGGCCGAGGTCCTTAAATAAGTTGTAGAGAGATTTTGCTGTTGTACCTCTCGCTCCTACTTCTACAGCGTACAAATTAACTATAAATCTATTCCTGATCAGTTCGTTACACAGTTCGTAATACTTGTTAAGCTTAAATGTATGATCTTTGGGTATGTTTGTTTCCCAGGGTACAGTAAGCTCCACAAGTATAACGCGCCTTAGTTGTTTTGAATACAGGAATAAGTTCGGCCTAGATGACGAAACACAAACATCCCCGGGGATTTTGTATTGCCTTTCATACGTGTCCATCATGAGAGTCCAATCAGGAGACGCGTCCAAGATGGAATAAGTTTTTAATTTAGATTTTTTGGACGAACCTGCCTTTACGAACTCTACTGATTTTTTGGTGGTTGTTATACCCCTCTGCGCTCTTGCTACAGAAAGACTAACCGCTTCTCGTATGATTTCTAATACTTTATCGTGGCGACGCGAGTATTTACCTCTATTTAATAGTACCCTACACCCTACTAGCAAGTGTTTCGCGGTTCCTACTGCCTCCCCGCAGATGTTGCAAGATTTTTCGGTGGCTTTGCCCCATCTTACTAAGTTACTTTGATCTGGGAGAGTCATTTGGAATGCATTAAGATAAAATTTTAATAATGCTGGGGACCAATCATGAAGCAGGGTGCGCCATCGTAAAGCTAATGGAATACAAAAATCTCCTATGGTCACCCATTCGTTTTGCAATTCTAGGCTCACCGCAACCGGTAATTATCATTTTCATCGTGCCAAATAAAGGATTTTATTATTTCTATGTCTGGTTCTTTCCTACTTGATCCTAGCCCTGCTTTATTTGTTTGAGCACCATAAATTGTTTATTGGGTTTTGTCCTCAATCCGTCCGTCCAAGCACAGAAATCCTCCACAACATTTAAAAGTAGCTGACATTGTTTTGGATTACGTGTCAGTATCGCGAGATCGTCTGCGAATGCTAGTATGGATTCTGTGTATTTATTGTTAAACTTAAACCGATAACCCCATTTCTTTTCGTTTTTAATTAATTTATCTATTAAAATATTGATCACTATGCTAAATATAATTGGAGAAATACAACAACCTTGAAATAAACCTATGTTGTAATTTAATGGTTTGGAATGATTTTCATTTGTGATTATGGAAAATTTTAATTTTGAATAAAATGATGCAATCGTGTCACTTACTAACGTAGGAAAGTTATACCACCTTAGCGCGAACATCATCAGTTCATGTTGTACCGACCCGAAAGCGTTCTCTAAGTCTATCCAACATACCGTTATTTGTCTTTCACTATTTCTGGCATCTTTAAGGCTTTCCGATAGTAACGTATTATGTTCGAGGCATCCAGAAATGCCAGACAAAAACCCTTTCTGGTGATAAGGCCCGAAATATTTATTATTTATCATGAATTGCGTCATTTTTGTTTGTAAAAAAGAAAAAAATATTTTTGATATTGTATTTGTTAGAGCTATCGGTCTAGTGTCCCTAGGATCCGAGACATTGTCGCTTTTGGGAATGAGGACAAAAAGAGCATTTCCGAATGTTACCGGTGTTTGTCCTCTTGACCAGATTTTATCGAATATATTCAATAGATGTTTATGAATCGACGGACATTTTTTATAAACTATATAAGGGATACCATCCGGACCTGGTGCTGACTTAGATGGTTTCTTTTTAATTATTTTATTGATTTCCTCCAAAGTTGGTGGGTTGGCATATTATATATATATTAATGATTGGTATATTATATATTTATATTAACGAATGTTCAGATAATAGATAATGAAAAGCAAGGCATCGATAATATGATAGAATAAGTTAAGTCAAATATGTAGTTACAGTAATAAATACACTAACCAACATCCCACGACGACAAGAAACAGCTCTAAAGATTGAAACACCGCGCGTCCGTGCGTCATAAACAAGTGAATTAAGTTTAACACAAAATAATTTTCTTTAATTTTAAAACATTATGATAACCATAATAAAAATATATGTTGAATTTATAAAATTAAACTACTACTACTAATCTAAACTGATATAATAGTAAATTTTACTTTAATATTCCAAGGATTTATTCACATAAATATGTAGAAAAAAATATATAATTTAACGAAATTAAAAAGATGGCAAGTACAATTCGAGCACCACAAAGCCGAAACTAAATTTCGATCGTTTTATATCAAGCAGAAAAAATGACTGGGACTACTTTTGAGTTCGCTGAAAACTCTCTTTACTTATCCTTATTATATTGTGTTCACGTCCAGACTTATCGCGCGGGTTTTGTAACAAGATATAATAAATATATTATACATATTTTATTAGAGTTATTTTAAGTAAATATGAAATAAATTGCTGTATAAGACGAAAATTTTGTTTAAGTTTTATATTATATTAATACTACAATTAAACAGGTTATAATTGTAGCTAAAGGAATAACTGAAGCAGTATTTTTATTTTATACGTATTGTTAAAAACCTGACTCCTGATTTTTATAATGTTAAATCTCAAAACAATTGTGATTGTTTATTTTTGTACTTTGTACTCCAAAATATAATGTTTCTGCCCTTCCCTTCTAACTTGCACCACACCGTATGAGAATGTTCCGTCGGTCTCAAGCAGACAGACTGCTTCAATCTTATTTTACAATCCACGTCTTAGTGAAATGTCACGTTTTTATTTTTTCGAGTTCTTATCATAGGCCACTGGAGAGTGATGTGACACACCGGGTAATACATATAAAATAATTTTACGATCCACAGAAATAATACCCATTTATTTTTTGAAATTTTATTATATTTCTTGAGATCAAAGTTTTTTACTTGTCTTGAGTTTCGTATTAATTTATTTTATTACTGCCCCGGCTTCGCTTGATTTGATTTAAAAAGTGAATGTTTGATCGGTTTACAAGTACAATTAGTTTTGTTAAACAATAAATAAAATAAACAGTTCTTCTGATATAATAAAAGTCTATTGTATCGGAACATATATAAAAATATGTATGATTGACAGTGTTTATTGTATGTATAATACAATATAACACAAAATACTCGTACATAAATACTTACAATAATTATAGAAGGTCAATGAATATATGACAGCTAGTCTGTTATTTTGAGTACGGAACTATAACTAGACAACTATTAAATGTATTCATATATATATAAATAATATATACATGATAATGTAGTAGCGGACAGTCCTAATAAAGTAAAAGCCATTAATAATATATCTCTACTGTTATTATAAATGTGAGAGATAGGTTTACAAAGGATTTTGGGAAAAATAATATCTTTTATGATGTAATTTAACTTACATAATTTTTTATAAAAAAAACACATGTCCTTATATGTGTTTTCTATGGACTAAATGAAAGTGGTGTTATAAAAATAGAACTTATATATATTTGCTTCAAATGTACCTTTTTTATCACAAGATCCTTTAATTTATCCTTTTTAACTTTAATATAAGAATCTAAATTTGTTATGAATAAATAAACCATATCAATGAACTATAAATTTTGAGAAATCCGATACTGTTTTCGATATTCGAATAATTGGTAACGATTTATGATTAGGTTTTGATTCGATTAATGTGTTAGATGAAGTTGTGGAAAATAAAAATAATAGATAGAAAAGTCCTTAATTCGAAAAAAAAATGTTTTAACTAAGAATAATTTTAAACTATGTATCGTGAGTCGTCAAATAATATTGTAGATTGAGTGGCATCCTCCTAAAAGCTACTTTATATTCAAGAGGAGATCTGTCTGCTTCGCTTTATATACGAAATGTTGTAAACATTCACAAATATGATTTTCTTTTTTTTTTAGCCGATTCGATGCCTCCATTATTTATTTTTAGTAACTAAAAACTAACTTGGGTATGTCATATGTTATAAAATATATTTAATTCATTTTGATATAACCTTTATACTTGTAATTATTTTTTTAATTTTTTTAATGTAACTTAAAGTCCATAGACATTTCTCCATGCCTTTCATTGTAATTTTAAAACAATTATGTCATGATTTTAATTGCGATGGTAACTTCGCAGGAAATTGTACACCTGTACAAGTTTTGGAAAGTAGTAGTAATGAATAAAGTAAATAGTAGTAGTAGTAGTAAGCTAGGTTAATAAGTTCACTAGCTTTTTCATAGCCTCGGAGTCACGGTGAGAAATTACCATCTTGAGGTTTTACTCTATAAGGTTTCTATCGGTGGTATCGCTGGCCCGTCTAATGAATCTCACAATGGCGTCTTCGTCGATATCCATGTAGTACGTAGATCTTCTTGTGTGTCTAGATACTCGTCTGACTCGTCTGTTAATCCCTGAGCTTCATTGATGGTGAGGATGCGCGAGTTTTCCCCTTTTCCCTAGGTACCGTTCCCTAGGTTTGTAAGGTCCGCTTTTACTTCTAATTGTTAGTATACTAAAAGTATATTATTATTATTTCAAGTAAAGAAAAAACATTTAATATATTACTTATCATCATTCAAAAGCTACACTATCTGTAGTTAATTCGGCGGTGGTGTTTGTAATGCTTAATATAAGCTGATCTATTAAACATACAAATTAAAATATTCTTATAGACAAAACAATAACTATTATATAGCATTAAAATCGCTGTTCTGCCAAGGAGTAAACAGCAAAATCACATTTTGTATTTACAATATATATATATATATTTTTCAATTAAAATTATATTAAATATTCCTTTTTAACGTTTATAGTAATAAAATAATAAATAAAATATATATAACTATATAAAATATACTATCAAATAACATATATATAATATACTATCTAAAAAAAAACTTTGCAAAATGTATTTATCAAGCAAGTCTAACGTTTTGAGGTAAACTTAAAATTATGTAGCAAAAGTCTGCTAAAGTTAAATTGGAGTTCAAATATACTATTCATAGGTCACAATTTTATTTGTAACTGATATTAAATGTAACAGATTTCTGCAAACACAGAACACAGAATGGATTGGAATTAGGAATACAGAATGTATTTTGAGCTATAATAAGATTATTCTTTGAAAATGATTCTTCCCACAGTTTTGTCTTGGAGTTTATAATTTAAATATATTAACAAAAATTTAATTTTAAATCTTAATGCATCTTTAATATGTATATAATATTTAATTCAAGTAGTCATATAACGATGAAATTATATTAAAATTGAGGTTTTTTAACTTACAAAGCAAAAGTTACCATTAAACCCAATAAAGGTATAATTGAAAAACCAGGCTGAAATAAAACTGACGCACAAAAGTATACACATCTGAAACTAATCTAATAAGTACTAGCACCGTGGATAGAATAATAATAAATGAAATAATTAGAAAGCGTTGCGATGGAACTTTAAGGTCAAATTATAATGCAAATAAAAGCTTTTTAGGGATGTGTGCTAATTTTAATAAACAGAATTAAACCCTGGCATTAATATAAAACATATCTAAAAATAGATAGAAACATGATATGCGATAAAAGAGAGTAAAGTTTTTTCCAAAGGACGTGTATGTTTATCATATATTTTATGGGCGCCGAGGTTGCTGACGTTGTGGGCTTTTACGATATAGCTACTGGTACTGGCGTAATTAATTTTCGTGTAATTCTAATAAATGAAAAGTATTTCATACTTAGCGACGCCTTGTTGAGAAGTTAATTTGTTAAACTTGATAATGTCAAGTTCATTTAATCACATGTTTATTTTTTGCGGACGTATATCGTAATCATTTAATTGTAGATGTTTTAATTGTGTGATTAAATAAATAGTATGAATTGTAACTTACGTAAGAACGTCAGGTGAATATAGCTTTACTTTGAAACAACATGTCAGTTAATACTTACATATCTTAGACTGGAATGTTTTATTGAGTTTAACATGTTCGCTGTCGGTTATTTAAGTAAAATTAAATTTCTCCATTGTGCCGTTGTTATATGCACAGAATGCTAAAATGAGCTTTTATTTTACTCAGACAAACATTTATTACATTACATACACTCGGGTTCACACGATAAAGAATTAAAACAAACAACATACATCGCGAGTGTTACACCTCTTATAGTAGAATATACTCTTGCAGTTATTCTGAAACTTCGTCCGTTTAGTTGTAATAGATTTGTTTCAACTTAATAATGAAAACTTATCAATAAAATGAAGGTTAATTATATTATGTTTTTATTAAAATTGTAACAATAACATCATCAAGACGACTTTTAACAACTCCTTTGTTCTGAAATATCTTTCCTTACTTGTTCGCTGTTGTAATTATTTATTTTGGGACGTCCCTTTTAATATTTTCTCATTATTTGTAATATAATAAACACTATGAACCAATTAGTTCTTAAGGAATCAGTGTCTTTTGATTCGTTAAAATTTAATATCCATTTGATTTCTTTGTAATAAAAAAACTTGGAAGTGATCGTTGATCGAATTACCAATGCAAATTTAACTTTATATATATATTTATTTATATATATATGGCATGTATATATATATTCATTATATTTTGAATATTAGTAAATAGAAAGAAAGTTTCTGTATAAAGTTAACATTAAAACAATAACATTCCAATGTACAATATTACTTTACAACTTACGATTTTAAACTTAGACTCTAAATGTTTTGTTACTAACATATATTCATACAACACGTTTTCATTTTGCTGTAATTATAAATTTAGTATAAGGTACTTTGTACATATGTATAGATATAGCTCTGTACATGTAAAAAAATAATAGATGACATAACTTTTAATTACACCTTTAATTATATTTATTACAAAATTTACCTAATAAAACTTATAATTATAAATTTTGAAGACAGGCTGTCACTGATCACAAACTGCATAATTTGATACCAAGTTGATCCTTTTAGTATATCTTTAAAAAAAAAAATATTTTTTATATATTTTTAATTAAAATTATTTGTTTAAACTCTTCATAATTTAAATTAAATAAAACTATATTTACTATTTAACTTTAGTTTTATAAAACTCAACAATAAAATAATGATCGACGTGCGGGTGCATCAAAAATAAAGTAAAAATTTGAACTGTCGCAAAAACCTTTACATTTCTGAAACCCGAGTCTGATACGAGTACGAGCGTCGCGGGTGGAATATTAATGAACGAGCGCTTACATAAGGATGAAACATTCCGTGCCAATTATTATTTCAAATTTAACACTAACTTTTTTGTACATTTCTTAAGGTACAAAAAAGGAGTTACAATCTAATCTTTGTAACTGTTATATGTTCTTTTCAGTTCTTGGAATGTTATTTAAAATATTTTTTGTTTAATTTTAATTGTTGTCCTCAGAAATTTCAAATACAAATATCCTTTTTTCATCAGCACTTACTTTCCACTTATACGATATAATCATAAATCATTACCAATTTTATAGATTTCGAAAACAGATCAGAAAACAGACGGGATCTCTCAAAATTATGAAGTTCGAATTTAAATAATTATTAATATTGTAAATCCAATCTAAAAGAATCTATTCTTGTATTCTTGTGTTTTATTTTTATTATTTTATCGCCTCTTTTTAAAGGCATATAATGAAAACGTTTAGATGTTTGGTACCAATATATGATTACAAGTAAATGTTTTGTAGCAATGTATATACATATATATATATATAGTAAGTTATGTCATAAATTAATAGGAATTTCAAAGATAAACATAAAATCCACCTCACAATACAACAATAGTAGTTGATAAAAGATAAAAGAGACTAATATATATGACTAATGTCGAAATTTCTCGAAGGACACAGAAATGTTATATATTTTAATATATATCTTTCCCTACGGTATTTCGTTATTTTATTTTTTAAAAAAAGCATTCAGTTCTAAGTATTTTAATATTCTTGGTTCGTCTAGTTTGTCCCAGTTTTGTCATGACACCCATTACTCATCATTATTTATCCCACCTAAAAACTATGAAGAACTAATATAGTGATATTAAATCATCTAATATATATTCTTTAGTTTTCTTTATAATGGCGATTTCCTGAGATTCGTTTCTTCGAAAGCAACATAATGCTTCATTACGTGGGACAATATCTTCATCGCAAATTTTAAATTAATAGCCTATATCTCCGTTTTACCTTAAATCGATAACGTGGGTTATTTACGATTAAATGTAAGTGTAATAAAAGTTTAGTAATTTGTGTAATTATAATCGTCGTAATAACTCATACTCAAATTGACGTTTGTTGTGCTTATTCTGTTATTTAATATCGTCAAGTTCGTACTTTAAGCAACACCCATTTGATTACGTTAATGGTAATTTTATGCTCACATACACACAAAATTGTTTTTATTTTTACATAAAAACAATTTTGTGTGTATCAAGGTTATTGGAATAATGATTTTTCTTGTCTTCTCTGAAGACTATATCGTAACTGAAACTGTATAAAACTAAACAGAACAGGTGAAGTGAAGATGTGAATATATCAAAGTTAGTTTATTTTACATTGGTTTTATTTATTCATAAGATGTTTCGATTCTTGTATTAAAATTAGCAATAATTTCTGTCTTGTAGTACATTGTATAATGTGTCATATAAAGAACTTTGTGGGAAAAAATTAAGTATATTTGAAGTGAATATATATAGATGCTATTTCTTTAACACCACATTTATTTAGTCGTAAGAAAAAATATATAAGGTCGTGTATTTTTTTATAAAAAACTAAATAGCTTTCATTACGAGTATATCATAAAAGGTACTCTTTTTTCTAACTTCCTTTGTAACCACCAAGCACCAAAACAAATAAAATAATACGATTATTTAAAGTCATGAACCTATAAATGTGTAAATGTTATATAACGTAATATATTGGTAAATAAGAATTGTTGACTGGAAAATTAGCAAGCCTTTGGACATTTAAACATTGCTGATCAAAGTTAACGCTAATTAAATATTATACATTGCATGCATTTACTCTGGAACTTACCCTCTCCGTTAATTATTATAACTTTATCATTCTAAAATATAAGATTAAATTTTCAATAAAGTTGTTGAATTTATAAAATAATATAGTTTTAATAATACATTTTAAATTAATTTATCAAGAATATTTGTTTTGAGCAACATCACATTTCTGTTTAACTAAGTTATCGTATCGTCATTAAATAAATTAAGGATATTTTCATATTTTAAAGCATAATTTGTGAAAAAATAAAACTTCACATTTAAAGAGTATAAACACCTTGAAGCAGTTTTGTCCTCGATCTAACTATCTCGTTGGTTTGTTATGACAAAGCGTGTGGTTAACATGTGTGTTGTGTTTTGAGAATTGCTTAAAGTGATCGTTTCAAAGTTAGTTAGTTAGTTTGAAGTTTTTAATATTGTTTTTAAGTAAACTACTTTAGTTGCTTACAGTTTAACTTCAAACAGTACTAATATGTATTTTTTTTTTATTTAGCAGGTCTATAACATAACATCATTATTTATATGTAAAATAATATATATATATATATATATATATATATATATATATATATATATATATCAGTATTTATGTTATTTTATCATTTTAAATTATACTATGTTAATTTTCTGCACTTAATTTACTTAAATACCCGGGATTAGAGGCGTAAGTGCCGCGGAACCACTGCAGCGGATTACAAGTTACAGAACAGATTACAGCGACTATCTCAGAGTCATGTTCGCATAATATAACTTAATTAGTGACAAACTGTTGTAATTATTATTGCAATACATATTAATCGTGGTCTTGTTGTTTGAAATATGATTATATTACGAATGTAAACTATAATTTATAAACTAAGACCTGATTCTGAAGTCAGAATTCTACAAAAATCATTACATATTTTTGAAGAATTTCTACAAACTGCTTTCTTCAAATAAAGGTATAAAAATACAGTTATATTAAACTCGAGATAAGTAAAAACTTTAACCTAGAAAATATAATAGAATGTTATTAAAGAAATATATAATATTTCTGTGGATCGTAAAATTCTTTATATGTATTACCTGGAGTGTCGCATCACTCTCCAGTGACCTATGATAAGATCTGGAGATAATAAAAACTTGACATTTCACTAAGACGTGGATTGTAAAATAAGATTGATGGAACATTTTCACACGGTTTGGTGCAAGTAAAAAAAAAAGCAGAAATATTTTGGAATAAACAGTACTGAAATAAACGATTACAATTGATTTGATGTTTAATATTATAAGAATCGTGAGTCAAGCCGTTACTAATATGTCAAAAGTTATATCGTCTATATCGCCATAAAAGTATGGCTACTAGGAGCTATTGCTTTAGCTATAATTTTAACGTATTTAATTGGAATATTAATATTATAAATCACATAATATTTGAACATAATAAAATCTTCGTCTTATACAGCAATTTATTTCATATTTACTTAAAGCTACTCCAATAAAATAAGTGTAGTATATTTGTTATATCCTATTACAAAACCCGCGCGCTAAGTCTGGACGTGAACACAATATTATAATGAGGATAAGTAAAGAGAATTTTCAACGAACTTAAAAGTACTCCCAGTAATTTTTCCTGCTTGACTTGAAACGATCGAAATTCAGTTTCGGCTTCGTAGCGCTCCAATTGTACTCGCCATCTTTTTAATTTCGTTAAAATATTGAATTTTAGTCTCATGTTTTTAAGAAATAAATCCTTAAAATGTTTTAGCAAAACCCTTAATTTTCATTTAATATTATCTCAGTTTAGTTTGGTACGAGAGGTTTTAATTTTATAATAATTTGTTTTTATTATTATTATTATATTAAACTTATTGTTGTACATTTGAAATAATATTTTTGTTCAAAACTTTTTATCTTCACCTGAAATTATGCTTGCAGATGACTTACTCTCACTAGGTGTAGACACCTTTTTCATATAACCGTTGGCTTGCTTGTTATTATTTATTATCGGAACGATTCTATAGATTTATGGCAGATATCTACCAATAAATTTAAGTTGTCAAAATATTAGTACATATAATAATGCTACGATTAAATAACTCGTTTTGTTATGAAGTTAAATGATGTCAAGGAATTATATGTTCATGAAGTCACAGCTTTTCATAATACGCAATGGTTTTTAGTGCCTAAAAATATAATAAGGTAGACAAAGTACTTTAGTAATTTGGCCTTTACGATTTATTTTGGTTATTGTGTTTTGACTTTCATGTCTGCATACTTATTTTACTACACACCATGAATAATTTAAATTAGAAAGGGGATATATTTGTCTTAGTAAAGGATTTAGACTCTTTAAGAAAACCATATATGCCTTTAAAAATTGTATAAAATTGTGTAAATTGTGTTCAACTCTTTATAAATACAATAATTAAATACTAAAAATCATCAACACTACTTTTCCTATTCATGTGTCCATTTTTGGTCATAAAAATATCCACGTTTAAAAGTTTTCGAAGCGCAGTTTGCGGCCAGCCGTACGTCAGTTGATTAAGATAAAGTGTGCTGCGAATTAAGATCTCAATTCTTTGGAAAAAGATATATAATATATATTAACACTTTAATATCATGTATATCCTTTTGATATGTACTTTGTATAAATATGATATAAACAATACAATAATACATTATATAAAACAACCTAACATTTAATAAAATTAAGTTTTATTCGAGTTTTAGTGTTCTTTTGAAAATCTTTACTCGTGAAGAGTTGTTGTTGATATTACGTTATTAATATTATTTCATCTAGAACAGCAAGGGCGGTACAATATTATTATAAGTACAAATGTACAGAATTACTTCTGCCCTCTCAGCTTTATCTATAGAGATAATAAGATATTGCGTAAGTGAGTGAGACATCGAGGGGAAGGTCGGCTTATTAATGAATTTACTGAAATATTAAGATAATTATTATATTAGTCATGAACGTTGTAAGTGTTCCTGTTAATAAAATTTTATCAGAAAAGGTTTGGAAATGTTAGAATATATTGTTTAAAAATAAAATATTCGTAGTGCATATAATCATATGAATTATTTTATTTGCGAGATATACCTGTTATAATGTAGTTATTATTGAATAGTTAAAACTTATTTAAAATATCACATAATGCATTTGACACACTTGTCGTTATCTACTTCACCTTACCAAAATTATTTGGGTTCGCCTAAATATATAAATTTCTTTCACCATCTTCTATTATATATCATCTCGGTGAACGTTTCCTTCTTTCCCATTTCATTTAGTCATGTACTTCATCCAACCGTTCTTTGATTGTGTTTTTCTCTTACAATATTCACACTCTAATCTTATTTTTATTTATTTATTTGTTTGACCCGTTTTACAAGACAAGCATAACGCACAGGCCAGCCATTAGCTCCTTTCAACGAACTTTTCAACGAAGAAGCTGATGGCTGGCCTAAACCTAGTGATGGGCATACCAAGTTTATTTTTGTTTCTAGTATTAATTTTGTGTAGATTACAATTTTTATTGAATTCTGAAATATTTTTGTGTACATAAATTAATTTTTTATAAATATATTGACTGTACACAGTAATAATTTTTAATTCTTTAAATTTATTTTTAATAAGGCTCTTGAGGCCGCATGTTATATATTGTCCGAACAGCCCTCTGTTGCAGTACAAAAACAGTATCCATATCTGATGCATTACCCCTAATAGTATGCCGTATAACATGACACTATGACAGTAGCTAAAGTATACTATATATAAAGTATACTAACTGTTTCAACGATTGTCAACCAGCGTATTCTTTGAACCACGTATATGACAAAACTAAGTCTGTTCGATTAACCACAGATACGAGAGCCCCATTGCAATTTGGCATCTAAGGTAATGCCCAAAAAGCAGTAGCATTCACTAAACCCAGTTCCTCATTATTTAACTGTACATTGGTTTTGAATTTTTTCACATTAGGTACTCGTAAGGTAAATTTAATACATTTTGTTTTTTTTTTAATTAGTAAGAGATGATTGGCGTTAAACCATTGTACAATATTAGAGGGAGAATTGTTTACATCGTTAATTAGGTATTGCTATATATTAATTTTGAAAGTAAGAGAATTATCATCAGAACACAACACTATCCCTTGTTTTTCTCTCACAAGGCGAGGCAAGTCATTTATGAAAAGAAAAACAAAAAAAACTGAAAAGTCCTAATATAGACCATTGTGGAACGCCCATTTTGACAATTGAACCAGGGAAATGCTATCTATTTACTTCTACGTTTTGTATTCTCTAATTAAGACATTATCTAAACAAATCAAGCTCCTTATTTTTTATTTCATAATGTTATAATTCTCTAATTAGAGTTTTATGCTATACAGAATCAAATACCTTCGATAGATCTATTGATATACTATTGATCAATAGTTCTCTTAATAAAAATAATATTTTTTTTTTGTGTGTATAACTGTTTTAAATTTAATTGATCTACATTGTTCGCAAGTGAAGTAAGTGCAGTAGCGATAGAGGCATTTAAAGATTTATTAGTGGTTTAATATGATTTATTGCTAGAATATCTGTAAAGAAAGTTTCAAAAGCTGTTGCAACCTCAAGGTCAGAAACTACACATTTATTGCTCATGTTTAATTTGAAATCCCTTCTTTGAGATTTAACTCTTCCTGTTCCCTCATTACTTATTTTTCGAATTATTTTTATTATATTGCTGCTATTTTGTATTTTCCTATTAATTCATAATAATTTAGCAGCTATACATTATTTTTTAAAGGATTTAAAAAATATATTTTACTTCATTTTTAAACCCTGCACTTGTATGAAATTGCTTTTAGCATACAGATCATACAATTTTTCTCTATTTCAGGTTTTTTCCTCCTTTTTAAATTTGTTCTCTTGTTATTTTAAACTTAAATTTTGACACAGTGTTCAAAATCTAGTGAATTGTATAAACATTTGAAAATTAAAATAATATTAATAAATGTAATAAATACAGGTGACGCTAGTGGAGGTGATACCAGTAAGTCTCATAAACATGTGTGAAGGATTATGTGAACAAAATAAATTTAAAAACTTTAGTTATTAAATGATTTTCTAATATATTAATATATAAATCTCCTTAAATAATTACCTATTTATTTTAATTAGATATTTGAAGCAAAACCTCATTCACAATTTAATCAAAATTTTCAAAGTTAGAAGACGCTAAACGCTAACGAATTGTTCTAATTCTATTGAGGTTAGTTCAATTATCCATTCATTCAACAGACAGGCTTACTATATCTTTGCGTTCTATAGGTTTTATCTTTTTTTATATAATTGAAGATCCACCATGTATAGAATTAACTCTGTTGAACGAAATACTTTTTCTAAGATAACAATTGTAATTTGATTTTCTTTATTATTTGACTAGAGAATAGCTTCTGTCTATTGTTTCGAATAATTTACAAACTTATTTATATGAATACTAGCAGACCCAGTCACGCGTGCTGTGACTATTGTTTTTGATATATTACATTGTAGTAAACTATTTAAGGGGTAACGTTCAGAGTACATCTGTCATGAAAACCATAATATTTTCTTTCAGTCGATATTAAACAAAAATCAAAACAAAATAATTATAAAAACTTGGTATATTACAAAGTTTTTAGTAAATAACTTGGAACACTAAACTGACGAATGAGGCAGATGCTCTTCCTACCTCATTCGTAATTACTCAATCCAGTCAACAGATACTACCATCTGTTAGAATTGTTAGGAGCTAAGTGAAAAATGTGACTGTAAAATAGTAAATAAATAATATTCAATAAAATAATATTGAGACTATGAATTGAGTTGAAAATTATTCTATCTTTTTAGTTAGGTCAAAGTGCACGTGGTGTCTAAATTTTATTTAAATCGGTTAAGTAGTTTAGGAGTCCATCGCGGACAAACATCGTGACACGTAATATATACATATATATATATATATATATATATTAAGATATACCTCAATAGAAGCAGTTTGTGTAGCCAAATTATTGGCTGTCATTGTAAAGAATGTGATAGCGATACAGCTTCCTGTATCTTAATATATTAGGATAGATGATATCTATCATTAATATTTACTAAAATAGTGTTTGTGTCAATAACATGATACTTCTTATTATATAAACATTGATTATGTATTACGAAATTAATCTTACATTTAATTTATTTTTCAATCTGTTGCAAATATTTATAATATTTACATTATTAAATCACACTTTTTTATTTTCAAATTTCAAGACAATCAATTTCATTAGCAACATCTATCAAGTTACATTCAGGTAAACAGATTGTTAATATATTTTGTCTATCAAAATAAGAATACAATACTGAGCCCATTCCTTTTCCAATACTGTCACTATACATGCATATATGTTTCATACATAATATTTGGTTTAAAGCAGCTATTTCTATTTGTAACAGGGATATCAAGCCTGTCACACATTTTCTGCTTAAGTAGTATGATTTTTTTATTGAAATGAAAACTAATTATAAACTAATTAAAAAAACTAATATAAATAAACAGGTCTCGCATGTGTTGACAGGGAACTGAAGATGTACTAGATTGTTGAAGAGAGCGATTACAGAACTTTAATTACTAAGTTCGAGATCCTCGTAATCACACCTACAGCTCAGAAGATATCTACTCTTTTACTATAATAAAACAAAATTAAATTTCTGTATATTAATCTTTTATTTATTTATTGTAATTTTAAATAAATTTATACAACGTTTGAGTTGAAAAATATATATTAATAAAAATTTAAATATTCCTAATATTAACATCATAAAAGTAATTGACTTCAAAAGGACTACGATAATCAAAAACTAATTAGTTTTCTGAAAAAATCGCATAAAAAACCCATAACGGAAGACCTAGATAACTTTGACGACAGAGAAGTGTCTTGTGAAGGAAATGGTAATTTAAAGTTCTTTCATTTTTAAATATTTATTAACATTGTATAAAATTGCTTAATAAGTTCAATTTCTTATAATGTTATATCATATTTTAAATGAAAGAAAAGTATTTCGATATAAGAAATAATGATTTAACGGTTTCTCGACCCACTTAGCTTTTAGAAGTTTTGTCTTCGAAGTGGGCTGTTATTGTCTGAGATTGCTATAATTAATAACTCTTAAAAACAGGATCGTATTTCTGATAGGAGTTGACATTGTTACAAAGACGAAATATCAACGTTCATTTTAATGGATCATTTTCAATAAACCTTAAGAAAATTAATAAACGTAGCATCAGTTATCGCTGATAGAGTGACAGCAATGAAACAATAATTATCCATTACTGGATTTCTTTTATTAATAGTTTTTTTTATATATAGGATACTGAATTAACTCCCGCTTGTGATCGGTTTGATCAAATGAAGCTTGTTTTATTATTCAAACTTTATATAATATATGTAGTTTCTGTGATTACAATGATCTCATTGTGCCTCTATTAAGTGCCTCTGATAAATTGGGTGGTAATATTTAACACAAATTCATGTAATTCAATAAATATATAATAATGAATAATAATTCCGATTTCAGCGATTCCATCCGCTTTTAATTTTACATTACTACTCACCTGGCTGACTGATGTTTGTAAAAGCAGTTTCTAATACATTTCGTAAGAGTTTTAGTATTATATTATAAAGCCTTATTATCATTATAATATCAATTAAATGTAAACGATCATTCTATTACTATATTTATCTACCAATAAATTTCGAAAAGCACAAAATACATCATTGAAATTACAGTCACTAATTGGATTATAATACCCATACCCAACGTACCTACCACTTAGTGTTAAAGTAAGGAACGGTGTAGAACGTGGTATTAATTCAATCCGACCATTGGCGACCACTAATGACTCCGCGGATAGGGCCAATCGTAATTTATTCGTTACCGACGACACAGTTATAAAGTATATTACTACTGGCGGTTTCAAATAAAATCTACTTAGATAAAACATTTTCTTAACTTTTTGTGAAGATTTTGTAATTACTAGCTATACAAATGTATATCTCACAACATATTTTTAGTTATAATAATACAACCTAATAAAATTTGTATACTCAAGTTAATAGAACGCAGATCCTTATTTCGTTGTTAGAAGCTAAAGCTAATATCTATAAAAAGGCTGATGTCTCTCAACCCTTGCATTGCTCTGTTATTTGCACCTGCTACAAACCGTTGATATTCGAACGAGAGAACTATAATTGGTTTCAATTACAGTTGCAGTTATTTTTCAATGGCAATTATATTTTGTTTTAAAATCCGTGACAAAATCGTTCGTTGGTATTTGGTTTGCTGAACAAGGTTTTATGGCACACAATATGAATATAAAACTTTGCAAAGTAGTATTGTAACCGGTTACTCTTGATACGAATGCAATAACTCAGCGTCGAGCTTAAGTCACAAGATATCTTCCAGATTATTTTGTCGTTAAAAGTCTGGACTAAAGTCGTTTCTAGTTGTTATAAAATGTAGTCCAATTTTATAAGAATTCGATGAAAGTGTTTGCAAAAGTCTTTATCGTGATAGCTCACGGTCAATTATATTACGCCTATAATATCCGAGTATTTAATAAATTTATATCGAACTTAGAGAATAGAATAGAACAAAATACTCCCATTCTTACAATAGCATTGGACATAAATCCGTTCTCAATGTGAGCATGAACATGCTCTCAAAAACACAAGTATTATGGCACTTTATGTCGAAAATCTGTAGTGAGAGCAAATTTACTTTTTCCGTCAACGGTGTTCCGTGACGTAATATTATTATTTCTTAAGCACCCCACAAGGCCTTCACAAATTTTCTTTGCAAATTCTTTGATTTCCAGTCTACGCAATTTCCGGATGATTTTGATTTTACCATTTCACTTGTATGTCGTTATATGGTATTTGAGTTAGAGTTTTATTTGTATATAGCGGTGTATATATTATCATAACTTAGAGACAACATCATAGGACTAATGAAATATATAATATTCAATTTAAAACGCTTGTCATATTATTTACGATAGTTTTAAATAAATTTTTTCGAGATAGTGATCTGATGTTAATATTAAGGTTTTTTTTTTTAATTGTAAATCTCATAATATTAACTTTTACTTCAGTTAGCTAATAATAACATCACAGTGCTTCAGAAAGCGTAAATCTAAAATTGTATTACAGTCGCGACGGGAAAAATGAATTCGTTCCGGACATAGCTTAGCTATAACGAATTATGTTTATTTCTTAAGGAATATTGAATTTTATCACTTAAAATTTTTTAAGAGGTCTTGTGTATATATTTAACTTGAAAATCTTCCGACTAGTGTTACTATATTACTATTATTCATTCTAGTTATGACTTTTAACAGTGTTTAATAATAATATACAGTAAACAAAATATCAACAAGAACCGAACATTAACAAAAGACTACAATATTCTGTCACCCCTGGACCGAAGCGTAATAATAGCATCTTTCACACCTCCATGAATTTAAGACAGGGTATTTTATTATATTAATACGTAGGAGTTCTTATCTATACGTTTCAATACTAAGTTGTTGAAAAAATTTGACCGATAGTCTATTATTTTTAGTAACAATCAAATCTTATCGGTTATTTGATATCAGCGTTAAATATACGAGTACTTCACATTAACAGTATAAGTAATGTAATTGAATGTTCATCCCTTTATTGGACAAACTTTCAATACATATATATTTTAAGACATAATATTAATTCATTTTGAAATATTCTAATGAAAATTAATTATAGTCTACATTAACCGTAGCAGCCCGCACACTACTTGATTAAATACCTTTAGTGCACATTAACTGAATTTCAAACAGAATGATTGACTCGCTCTGTCAGCGGTAAAGCAACGTTGGATCGACGTTCAAAGTGGCCTATTTCAGAGGAAAGTAGGATTCAACATATTGCCTTTATATCTATGACAAGATAAACTTATTAATTCTCTTTTTAATATAAATCTACCCTATGTTCGTGTTTATTTTATTTAATAATGTGTTTATCATTACAACCTACTTTGTTACGGATATTTATTGGAATTGTTAAATATTACATATGTAGTAATATATTTGTTAGCAAATTTTATTATTAATTTATGATTTCACAAAAAATTTAATGCGATACTAAGTTTATACCCAATACTTACTTTATAACCCAGACCCTTATAAATGATAAAATATGTTATTGTGGTTAAAGTCAAAGATTGATGTTATAATTGACGTTATAAATCAAGAAAGTCTTAAAGGTAATTTTAATGTTGGTGTTTTTATAAATAAAAGTGTATCAGTAAAAATAAATCCCGTTAAAAGCATCACATCGCGTGAATGGGAAGGACCTACTGCATTCTGATAGTAACGATTTAATTGCTTTGGTGTCCGTCCAAAAGCGACGATCGCTTACAATGTTACACTCGTGCTAGATAGGACATTCATTTATTATTTTACTAATCAATATACAATGGGTAGCCAAATATTTATTCCGAATAGACAACGTGCCACATCCATTTGAATGTATATCCACAACCACATTTAGACGTCACCGCTAAATAGCCAGTTAGTGGCGAGCAGCAAAACGCAGCACACGACAGCGTAATTTATAATACGCCCCACTTAATAAACACTGCGGCTGAATCTATTTATTGCGTCTTTTGCATAATTACTGCTTATTTAATTAATTCAGCGTTTACCGTTTATTGGTTACGCTGTGTTCAGAGTTAATCTGCAATATTTGAATGGCCTTGTTACAAATAATTTGAAGATATGCACATATTTTAATGGAATCCATAATTTGTATATATTGATGTATATTTTTACTTTATAATAGCTGCAGCCACGAACTCCTTCGCGCGGAATAGGTTTTTTAAAATAAAAGTAGCCTAAGTGACTCTTTATAACAACAGTGAAAGTCCTGTTAAAATCGGAATTAGCGGAATCAAACATACAGACAGACAGACGGGGGATTTTTTTTAATGTTTTTATTTACTTTCATCTACATTTTGTGAAAAGCTGTTAAATTGGTATTACTAACAAACACTTTATTTAATTATATGAATACGAGGGAACTTCCCGGCCCGAAGGGCCGCAAAGGGTCAAATGTCACGTATAAGGTTGGCACCCACCCTATTCTGTAGCCTGATTCAATAGCTTTTTTTGATGTATTACACATTATTGTGTGATTTGTGGGTGATAAGTGATGCGCGTGCATACAGAGTCAATTAGGTCATTATTATATAGTAAGGATTATAATTTAAATTTTATCTATACCCCATATTATTAAAAAATGTATTACTTACTTAAATTAGAAGTTTTTATATTTGGAAACATAGTCGATAAATTAAGTAATAATTGGTTTGATTTCATCACTTCAATATCAATCGCGTCATTTCATTTGATACTGTATGCATAAATACATACATCAAGAGCAATTCAATTACCTAAAATATATTTCTAAATGTTTAAAAGTAAAAGGGATTGGCTGAGCTTTTTAAAAATGTTACATTTTAACAACCTTGCAAATATTTGTTATAATAAAATAAAGAATGTTCAACGTTAATTGTAATTATATTTTATTTATACCTAAAAATTAATATTATTTATCGTTGTTTACAATTCATTAGCTTTTGCAATGTACAAATATTCCTATTTATATGGTCACAATTCATATTCTTCCTTATTCTTGATTCAAAAGATATTTTTTTAGTCTGCTCTTATATAAAACACTGGAACTGGTTTTGACTGTTTATAAGACAGTGACTGGAAGTCAAAAATACTAAACTGAAAACTCATTTTCTACTGCTTTCCCCATAATATAGCAATGTTACTCTAATAGAACAAAACAAAAGTGTAATTATTATATTCGCTAAGTATTCTAAAGATCTTTCGATGGACTTACAAAAACTTTGTCCGAGGAGTCCTTTATTTTTGTTTACCACTATTGTCTCGTCATTTCTCATTAAGTTAGTCTTTATGTGAACAGCCTTCGGCTATTATTTGGGTAATAGTTACAAATCCATAATCATACGGTCGGACTGAGTAGGATGGGTTATTTTTATGTATGTCAATATCTTATTGAACAGATAGTACTAATAATAAAGGTCATATAAAAATATTGAGTTTATATTGTTGAGTATAAAAATGTGAATATAACTGTATTAGTATCACTAAAAACATAATGCATTGACTGTGAATTCACTATTATTTTAAATAGCAAGGTAAAAAATCCTAACGAATTCAATTGGGCCATTTGTAAAAAAAATACTAAATAGAAGGTCTATACCTCGCGTTGTTGGAAACTAATGAAATATCATTTATCATTCTGACAAGATATCGTTTTTGATCATCATTAACGCTTTTCCTCGTAGTTTGTAACTTAAAATTTCATAATAATTTTAATTAGAAGTTTGGATATAGAAAACAAACCAAACAGTGAACATCTATAAAAATATCTTACCTATTTCCCCGTTGTGCAATCAAATTATTTTTATATCATAAAAGACTGAAACTTTGGCTAATTATATAAGTACGATCTGTAGAATTATGATAATGATAGTTTAATTCAGCCTGCCATAAAAATAAATTCCTCCTGATATATAATTATTATATAATAAACAATGTTGACGACTCTATTCAAGATATATATATTATTTAAATTATATTTATACACCGAGTAAGCAATTAATATTATATATCTTAGTTTAATTATACACACAGTGACGTTTACAATCTCCATCGAATCTGTTTATAAGTTTTGTTTAGTGTATTTGAATTTGTTTTCCTAATTAGTTGGACCTAATTATCTCCCGGCGCCTACTTTACTTCATCTATAATGTGTATCAATAATGTATCCTTACATATTAAATACATTTCTTTGAAAAAAATAAAAAAATATATTTTAGTAGTGTTTATTTGGTATAGTCTATGACAAGTTGTATCTTATATATATTCATAATTATGAAACAAATAACAAATAAATGATAATATTTAACCTTCTCAATCTGATTTCTGATCTAAAATATTGTTACTCATATAGCACTCAATGTAGATAAAACAAAAACCGTCTCAAATAGCCTTTACGATCAAATGTTAAATTTTAAACAGCTGACACGCAATCCAATAAAAACTCTTACTTATTCCAAAAAATATATATAATGTACTAAACAAACAGTATTAGTGCCAAAAAACTGTGTTCAAACTTGCGATTGAAACAAAATGGCAGCGTTCGACTATAACGAAGCATTCTCATAAAAAAGGTGCGAGTTCTAAATTGGTGAAATACCACTTTACACATAGTTCTACAAGCGTATGATTCAGATGAGAGAGCAATAAAAACTTGTGGATTATGGATTGCTTTTTTGCTGTTGCTGAGTTGAGAGTTTTAACCTATATTTTGTGATTACGAATATTTTATTGAGGGAAGTGTATGTTTTAAGCTTTGATGTAAAAATCTTTTTCGAGATAAGTAAGGCGCATTTAATTAGGACATTAATACGCTCCAGTTATTAAAAATCGATTAAGTAGCTAGAAAATTGACCAATACTTTTTCGGATATTTATCCATCGACATAAAAACGAATAAAGATGATTAATATTTATTAAATTGAAACATTAATTATTACAAGTATATAAAATTCAAAGACAATTGTTTTTGTAATATCTTTATAAGCAAGCCTTTTAGTTGTCATAGTTACTTACTAACATAGTTGCTTGCCATAATTCAACAGAAATAGGATAATTTGTTCGGCTATTAGTTCGGTATGTATAGTTATTTCTAAAATCATCTTGTATCGTATAAGTTGTATATAAAATATTATATATTTAAAGTAATTTCAAACATAATTTATTAAATTTTAACAGACAACAGCACCTCCCTATATGAGATCACACATTTTTATAGGATTCAAGACGACAGCCCAAGATATACCGAATAATTACCGATTATAATTAAACGAAGTAGGCATATACTCGTTTTTATTAAGATTAAACTGTCGAATGAAAAAAGTTACAACCAATTGATTCATCGAATTACTTATACGTTACAGTATATATAAACATATGACGGTAAGAAGTAAAAATATATTATGTTTGCAAAACTATTTGTTTAAGGGGACACAACTTATTATGAAAAGTATAGGTAACAAATATTCTCTTATTTAAACATTACTTATTTTTCAATATAACTCTTCTAACCACGTTTTGTTGCAAAGAAAAATTTATACCCTTATCTTTTGTTTTCTTGTATACCATATCAGTATCTAAAAGAACTAATCTAATTCAATATACCTTATTAAAAGAACATCATCAATTATTAACTACATACTAGGAGTTCCATCACATTAAATAAACTCTACTATTGAGACTATTGGAAAATATTTAAACAAGAATATTCTAATCAAATGTTCACTACACCTATGCCACAAAACATCGATGAAGTGTCCTGGTTAGCTTTTGAATGTTCTCTGTTTGAAATTCAATCAATCGTATTTATTTCGGATAGTATAGTAAATTCAAAAAACGTTAATATTAAATGTTTTTTTTATCTTTAAATACCAATTTTGTGGAAACTATTACTTGGAAAGCAATAAAAGTAATTACTTGGAAAGTCAATAATATTTTCTCACGGTCAAATAAGCTGAGTTCGATTGATCCGTTAAGATATAGATTAATTCATCAAAATTCAACCCAGTTTTAGGTAAGAATATTTATTAAGCATTATTCAACGACATTTCATTTCACGAATGAGAATTAAGTTTTCAAATATAATTTTATGATCTAATTTACTTACAAGACTAGCTTAATTATGTACATTTGTAGGTGTTTTTAATTAATATATTTGAAACAAAATGCTAAAAATAGATATTGTTTAAAACATTGATTATATTCTATGAATCAATAACGATTCCCTAAAAGTAGAAGTCAATCTTATTAATTCTTCTAACACTAAATAACATACAACTTGTCCTAAATCCTTTGTCATTTTAAACCGTTCCAATTACATTTAGGCATTTAAATGGAGGCGTTAATGTATTTTAAAACAGATTAACAAATTTGATTGACTTGGTGATTAAGATGGTCTTTGTATCTATAATATTAATACTAATATTTACATCTTTTTAATTGTAATTTAGGTATTTCTAATCTTACAAGGGCGAATGATTTTTGATCGTAAGTTATCAAACTGCCTTAACTCGCGTATTGTCAAATTAATAAGTTTAAAGTTGTACAAATCTACATTAGATTTCTTATCATAAGTTTCAAGATTTCTAACTGAACCGAAGATTCCTGTTATAAGTTTATATCAAAGAGACCGTAAAAAGTTCCCAACAACATTATAAGTTGCCTTTATTTTCTAGTGATATCTTACAAATACACATCTCATAAAAGCGGTTGAGTTTTGAGATTATAATTTGATTCAATAACGAATAAATCTCGTTTATAAAAAATCATTGTTTTTCTACATATATTGATAAAATAGAAGAGTTTGTAAAATTTTTATTAAACTTTATTTCCTTATTAACTCAATCTCTCCTTCTTTTGTAAAATTAGGGGCTCATCTTATTACCGGGAAGAGATGGCCATAATTCATCACAAGACTTATTCATATATGAATAAACCTATTTACTTACTTGGTTATTTATGAAATAAATTTCTAAAAATAATGATAACCGACCGTACTGTATAGCGATCCAAATAGGAGTAAACGGAATCAGGAGATTTAGAATGTTTGATCTTTAAATTATGCGTTCGCACGAGTCTCGGAGATATGAGAATTATGTACTTTACACTCATGTACTATAATAGTTGGTGACTCAAAATAACAGATCCTTTGACTGGATTACTAAGCTTGTATAATATTTCAATAATTAGTATACTATTAATATACCGCGATTATGTTTGTCAATGTATTTGCTGTAGTTAAAATTTACATTAAAGAGCTGTTATTGGGTTTATTTTGTTAACTATCATTGTCTTGTACTTTATGACGGATTATAATATTTTTTTATCATAACTTTTTATTTTAATTCATGATTATTTTATTGAATTTTGAATGTTATTATGTTACACCTGGTTTCACTATACTTTTATCAAATATATTTAACAAATATGAAGAAGAAAATACTGTCCACTGTCTACAACGTATACAACGCATGAGAAAAGGATTGCTTCATTATGTTCCATTTATAATAAACAGTTGGAATTAAACAGTCTCAAAACAAATTCAATTATCACCGATATGATCTAATCAGAGAATTTAATATATTATACAAAAGTGGGTCATCAACCGATTGAACAAAAGAAGACAACAATAAAAATTAACTTTAAATATAATACTATTGCTGCGTATTTACTCACTTTAGGCACTTATGTAATGGTATGGATCATTTAGTTCTTATTTGTACTTTTTTTAATTCCACATACAATTCTAGTGATTGACGCGTTTAAAACATCGATTGCCTTATAGTAGACACTCCGCTACAAGTTGGAACATAAAAATAACAATTAAAAACCTAGTTTATACAGACTTTCAAACCAAAAGTTTTTCTATTTTTCTTTACTGAACTATGTATGATAGATTGATATATTATTATTAGAAGTCACTAGATTTTCTTTTACTGTCTTGAAATTTGATTATTGTCAAAAGTTGATTCTGTTAAAATATAGTAACTCAAAGATATTTTAATTTCGCTTACCTTATTGGCTAACAATAAAATTTGAAATTGATTGTATTTTGATCAAATCTACAATAAGACACCTACTTCCAGAATCCTTCCTATTTAGTTGCAATATAACCTTATTTTTCTATATATAATAAATTAAATATGTTGCAAGTTTTGTTAATCAAAATTAATACAGCAACACGAGGTGAATCTGAGTCTGACTTCCTTTTGCGTTTGCTAGTTTAAATTCCTGCTCTTTACTGATCGAAGTTAACGCTAATTGAATATTCTCTAGCATTTACTCTGGAACTTTACCGCTCCGTTAATTATTATAACTTTGTCTACTGAGAATATTGAATTTATAAAATATATAATAATATATTTTCAAAAATATATTTTAAAATAATGTATCATGAATAATTATTATCAGTGAGAGCAAATTTCTGTTCCAAGTTTATTATATCGTCACTAAATAAATTTTGCATTTAAAATTAAACAATTTTATAAATTTAAGCATAATAAGAAAATAAAACTACACAATTAGAGTTTATGAACACTCCGAAGCTATTTGCTTCTCAACGTAACCGTCTCGTTGCTTGGTTAGGTTAAGTTAGAACATTGGTCTGTTGTGTTTGAGAATTGCTTTAAGTGATCGTTAAGTTAGTTTGTTAGTTAAATTGAAGTGATAGTATTATTTTTAAGTTAACTACTTTAATTACTTTGAGTTTATCTTGAAATACTAGTAATATGTCTTGTTTTACAGTGTTTAATTAACAGTATCTCTCTTGAATTGGGTAGACCTCGAAGAATTCGGTCTGCCCATTCATTTGTACCCGACTTTCGAATTTTGGAAAAATTTCTTTACAGGAGGTCTTCTTATGACCCCCTGAGTCCGAAATGACCATTGGTCAAAAAGTTTATATATATATATATGCGTGCGTGCGTCCAGATTCGACTTTGTCAGCACGGTAGCGGCCGCAGTTTCGCTCGGATCGCTTTCAAACTTTGCATAAAAATCAACCATTCAAAAATGAAGGTCAAGTTCGTTAACCAGAGAAATCCAGCCACAGGGGGCGCTAGGATCTCACTTTTTCTGATTTCTGTTTTTCGACCATAACTTTTTCCCTACACAAAGAAGATCAATCGCGTTCATATTATATGATGTCTTTGATGAATACCTATAACTAATGGAAATAAATCGAAAACCTGACTTCAATAACTTAGGGGTGGGGGTATAAAGACCGAAAATTTTTGGAAAAAAAATCATAACTTTTTTCTGGTAAGCATTCTTACATCACAAGTATTTTTAATAGAAAGGTTATTTTTTACTCTAAATTTAAGTACCAAAAGTTTTTCCGTAAAAGGTACCGTTTCCGAGAAAAAAATAAAAACCACTTTTAGCTTGAAAATTTAAGGTAGGTAAAACCACGGTAACTTTTTTCTGGTAAGCATTCCCTCGTCGCAAATATTTTTAATAGAAAGGTTATTTTTTACTCTAAATTTAAGTACCAAAAGTATTTCCAAAAAAGATACCTTTTCCGAGAAAAAAAATAAAAACCGCTTTTTGCTTGAAAATTTTTGATGTAAACAACGGCATCATGTGTTATTCTTAGGTAGTGATTTATATTTTAAACGAGTTACACATGAGGTCTACCCACGCGTGTCCCCCTGCGGGCACGGATTTTTTTTATTCCAATTTATACAATTTTAATTTTATGCACTTAATTTACTCAAATACCCAGGATTAGAGGCGTAAGTGCCGCGGAACCACTGTAGCGGATTACAAGTTACAGAACATTACAGCGACTATTTCAGAGTCGTGTTGACATAATATAACTTGATTACAGACAAACTATTGTAATACTATTGTAATTTTAATCACTGTCTCGTTGTTTAAAATATGAATAGGTTTAGGAAGATATTTGTAAAATAAACCTGACTCTAGAGAGAGGCTCTATTTGAATTCTGCAAAACTATTTCTATATATTTTTCATGATAATAAGAGATATTTTTAAAATTCTATATATACTTTTGACATACTGCTATACCACATGATATCAAAGACTAAGGCATTGAGAATAAATATTTCATACTGCTTCACTTTGACTTTTAAATTATAAACTATGTCAAATTAATTGTTGGTTGTCTCCGAACAAAAATAATGACATCAGATTTTATAAAATTAAAAATAATGTACAGATTTTATAAGGTATCAAAATTATATATTACATACTTTTCAGAGCAAGTTAATTAATTATTAGCTTTTGTTAGAAAAACAATGCGAGTGACTAATGAATGGCTCCTTTTATCATTCCTCGTTTATTGCAAATTCATTCTAACGCGCACTTTCTTCTGGGAGACCGTTGTGTTTATATTCGAAACGTTAATAAAATATTTTATAAAAGGAAAGATATTGTGTATTGTATCTCTAGAACGTATGTATGTGCACTAATATCTATAACTCTATGTTTATGTAAAAATATATATCGTACTTAAGTGTATTATAAAAAGCGTCAATCTAAGTGGTGGGATCAGTGTAAACGATATGACGATAAAGCCACACTAGAGTAAAGTCCAAAGCTATCATAATTATATATAAAAAAATCTATAATAAGATTAAAATTGACGATTTTTATTATGGAAAACCTCATTGTGAAAGCATAATCAACATCGGAGTATTATCAATAAATAGATCTTTCCTATTAAATGTTAAACAGGTTAGATATATTTTAATGTTTTTCATTTTAATAGGATTGTCCACTACTACAATATTTATTACATAAATATTATTTTTACATTCTTTGTATCGAATTGGCTTGAAAACTACTTGACAGAAAATTATGTAATTTTGCAATCAAAAAGACACATATTAGGTGATGGTTTTTAAAAAAAAATGAAAAAGTCCAAAAAAAAAAAATTATTTTTTATTGATCTGAGCGAAGCGAAGCTCTATACTGGTCAGATCGCAAAAAATGCGAACTCTCGGTTCTTAAAAACTATTCGAGCTACGTAAACGAAACTCGCCACAACGATTGCGAGTATAAGGCGCTAAGCATATATATATATTTTTTTTAATCGTAATACTAAATTCAGTATAATTTACTAATTTACTTTAGGAAAATTTACGTGCTAGCTCAGAAACTACGCATACCACACTTTCGAAACTCGGTATGGTGGTTGATGCCACATTGCTTTATGACTGTCCAAAATTTCGGATAATTTCGATCAACAGATCTTGAAAAATGAACAGAACTAATTTAGTTCGATTAGTGATTCACCAGCGCGCGCCTGCTTGATGCACGAGTTACGAGTGGATTGAAATCTAAGAATGTTTGTTACTACTCTCATACATAGCAGAACTGACTATAAATTCGTCAGAATGCAGTTCACATTGAGCTCAAAGCACACTAAAAGAATGGTAAGTTTTTGAATTACAGAAAAAAAAATCAATTCACCAGAAAATTGTCCATAGACTTATCAAATAATCATTGTATGACGCGAAGCAGCAACAGGCTTTCAAGATTTTCGTGTAAGACGTCAGAAAGTACTCGACGCTCTCCGGCGGCTAAAACAAAATAACGAATCAAGACATTCCGATTGATTTGAGAGAACAACATGAACATGTGAATCTGCCATAAGGAATTGACAAAGTTACTGTTGTTTGAGAACGTGCCACGGTATCATCATAATAATTCGTTTAATCCCTACTACTGTGTCAATAGTATCGCAGTGGACCTAATAGTTTCACCGTGATGCCATTACGAAAAGAAGGGTGTTATGAGCAATTCTGTAGAAAATTTTCCATTTAAAAATCTGAAATGAATATCAAGCTTGACTTGAATATGTTTGGCAAATGATTTATTGATAATATCCTATATTTCCATTTAACTCTCGTAGCGTTTGTAAAGACTAAACTAAAGAACATCGTAGTAAATAGCCTGCCGTACACAGAGCAAAAGTTAGCTCAGCTCACGACCCCGCTTGCGTGACCTAGTGTCAAAAAAACTGATATTCCATTGAAGACAATGGGAAACAATGAATCAATACACTGGGTTCGCTTCGCTCAATATGCAAACGGCACCCGAGATTTTGCGAGCGCAGCGAGTTCGAAATAGTTATTATTAGTTATCTTCTCCGAGATAGTAATTATTCAGAGCAGCGGTTATTCTAGTACCGTTTATCTTACTCAGAATAATAGACTAGTTATTATTAGCTGTCATATTATATTCATTGGCCTTCTATAATTATTACATGTATTTATGTATGAACCTACTGTGTTATATTATATATCATATAACTGTAATTGTAATGCAGTGAATTATTAAATCTAAACACGAGGAGCCGCGGGCTGTAATAAAATAAATTTATACGAAACTCGAGACTAGTAAAAACTTTAATCTCGAGAAATATAATACAATTTATTATATATAAATATATAATATTTCTGTGGATCGTAAAATTCTTTACACTTCTTTACTTTTTGTATTACCCGGAGTGTCGTGGATTGTAAAATAAGATTGAAGCAGTCTGTCTGCTTGAGGTCGACGAAAAATTCTCGCATGGTGTGGTGCAAGTAAGAAACGAAGAGCAGGAATATATTATCTATTGGAGTACATAGTACTAAAATAAACAATTACAATTAAACCTTAAATCACGCCATTACCAATATCTATAACACATATATCGTCTTGCAATAAAAATACGACTTCGAGTAGCCGTTCCTATGCCTGTAATTTGAACCAATTTAATTTCAGTAGAAATTAATTTATTCTTACAAAATTTAAACGTAACAAAATATTCATCTCAACATTTCATATTTACTCGAAATAACTATAATTCAATATGTATAGTATATTTATTATATTCTGTTAGAAAACCCGCGCGCTAATTCTTTACGTGAACACAATACATGAGGTTAAGTAAGGAGAGTTTTTAGCGAACTCAAAAGTATTTTTTCCTGCTTGATTTAAAACGATCGAAATTCAACATTGTCTTTGTAGCGCTTCAATTGTAGTCGACATCTTTTTAATTTAGTTAAAATATTTAATTTAATTCTACTGTTTTACAGAAATAAATCCTTGAAATATGTTTGTAAGACTTTTTATATTCATTTACTTTTATCTGAATTTAGTTATTTGGTAATAGAATTTCTTAGTTAACAATATTTTCCATTTATGATTATTATCATATGTAAAAATTATTGTTAAACAACATCTGAAGTTATGTTTTTATTAAAAATTGTCATCTTTACACAATTTTATAACAGGAAATCTTTTACAAATGACGGTAAAACAAATTTACTTACTGATGTCCAACGCACGGTGTTTTAATCTTCGGAGCTATTTCATGTCGACGTGGAATTTTGGTTTGTGTATAGTTTTATTAGAATTGACGTTTCCGAGGATGGTCTTTATTAATGTAACTACATATTTGCCTTGACTTACTTTGTATATCTTTAACTATTGGAATGTTTGTTATTTTTTATTATCCACAGGAATATATCAAAATTGTCAAGATATTAGTTCATATAATAATATAAGGATAAAATAACTGGTGTTGTAATGATATTAAGTGAAGTTAAGGAATTATATGTTCATGAAGATAAACACTTCACACATTTTCACATAATATAATATTTCGTAAATTAAAATTTTAAAAGGCATATTTGTTTGTCTCTGTATAAGATTTTGACTGTCTGAGAAAATGTAATGAATAAATTAAAAAAATATTATTAAATAATAAAAAAACAACTATAATACTTTTCCTATTCATGTCCAGTTCAAAAATTATCCTCGGTTAAAAGTTTGTGAAGTGCGGTTAGCAGTAAACCTTGTTTCAGTTGTTTAAGCAAACGAAACATTTTCAAAATATATATATATTATTGACCTGAAGTATTGAAGGAAAAAATGTATTTATAATTTTTTACACGTTCATTTTAAGAATATTTTTGTATAAATATAAGATAAACACTTACTAGTACTTATAAAAAAACTATGCCAAACTTTTAATAAAATTAAATTTTATTCTTATTTAATATTTTGCTTGCAAGATAACTGTTAAAGTTAAAATGTGAACATTCTTGAATAGTTAAAACTAATTTAAAAAACTACACACATTTATCGTGACCTACTTCTCCTTATCACAATTATTTGGGTTCGTCGTTATATATCAAAATTTCTTCCAAAATCTTATCTAATAATAAACCATTTTATAAAAGTAATACAAAAAATCCGATTGAAAAAGGTGTATTTAGTAAGTGTTTCCAGGGTACTGAAGATGTACTGGAGTGTTGAAGAGAGCGATTACAGGACTTTAATTACTGTGTTCGAGATCTCCTTAAAAACATCGACAGCTCAGGAAACGTCTGCTCTTTTACTACAATAAAACAAAATTACATTTTTTGTATTTCATAACCTTAAATTTACTTATTGTAATTTTGAATACATTTACATTACATTTTGAGTTATTTTTTTATTTTTTATTTATATTCTTTATTGCACACCATATCATAAAAATAAGTAAAAAATATATATAACAATAAAAAAAATAGAAAACGATGGAGTTACATACATATATAAATAAATAAAGCATAAAATATTTCTGGTATTAAAATCATTAAAGTGATAGGCTTCAAGATGACTACGATTATCAAAAACTAATTAGTTTTCTGGAAACAGCACCTAAAAACTCATTACGAAAGACCTAGATAACTTTGATGACAGAGAATACTACTCTATCATCGAAGTTATCAAACATAACAGTACAAAAATTACTTGTAAAAGAAATGGTAATTAAAAATTCTTTAGTTTTAAATTGCTTACCATTGTTTAACATTAATAAGTGAAATTTCGAATTATATCACATTATTTATTAAAAAAAAAAAAGATCAAAGAAAATAAGTAATGGTAATTTTTAGCCAAAATTTAGTCTTTCCTAGTCCTGATTTAACTTGAAATTTTCTTCTCATCTCATAAAAATTTAATAAAATAGAAATACTCGTTAGTGATGCTGGATATTGAATTTGAATTGAAGAAATAATTATTTAACAGTTTCTCGACCCTCTTAGCTTTTAGAAGTTTTGTCTTAGAAGTGGGCTGCTATTGTCTAAGATTGCTATAATTAATCACTCTTAAAAACAGAATCGTATTTCTGAATGGCTTTGTGGAAATTTACTTTCGTGTATATTTATATTTGACATTGTTACAAAGACGAAATATCAATGTTTATTTGGTTTTAATGGATCACTTCAACACATCTTAATAAAATAATAATATAATTAAGTTATTCAAACCAAGAAGAAAAGTATTTCTTGTATATAAATATTAAACTAACTCCCGCATGTGATCTAACTGAACCAATTAAGCTTGATTCATCATTAAAACTGTGTATCTGGTATCTACAATTGCATTGAAGTTAAGTGCCTCTATGAGAAACTGGATGGTAATATTTAATACATAGTCATGTAGTTCAGTGTAATTCTACAGGGATTACAATAATAATGCCGATATCAGCGTCTCCGTACGCTTTTAATATTACACGGTCACATTTACACTGATCGCAACACGACAAAAAAGCGTAATTGGATATGTTATATTTTTAAAGGCACTTTCTAATACTTTTTTGAGATATTTTGTCTGAGAGAGTGTGATATTATATAGCCTTCAGAATATACTTATAACACAACGGTTTAAAAAAAATTTAAACTTGCATTCTATTATAAAATTCTTCTATCAATAAAACTTAAAAACGCACAAAATACATCGTTGAATTTACGTAGCTACTAATTGGATTATAAAACCCAACTTACTTACCACTTAGTGTTAAAGTAAGGAACGGTGTAGAACTTGGTAGCAATTCAATCCGACCAGTGGCGACCACTAACGACTGTGCTGAAAGGACTAATCGTGATTTATTCGCTAACAAACAGTTATAAGATATTAGAAATAGCGTAGTCAGAAAAATCTTTATATCTATTTAAATAAAACATAACAATATTATAACAAGAATTACTTTTTGTTAAGGTTTTTTTTCTTACTAGTAATATATATATTTATTCTTATATTTTTATATAGAAGAACGCAAATTCTTATATCATTGTTGAAGTCACAATATTTTTAAAAGGCTGTCTCTCAACCCTTGCACCGCTCTGTTATTAGCACCTGCTACTAACCTTCGATATTCGAACGCGAGAACGATAATTGGTTTCAATTTCAGTTCCGGTTGTTTTGTTTCCGGTCGATAGCAATTATATTTTGTTTTAAAATTCCGTGACAAGGTCGTTGGTATTCGGTTTGCTGATCAAGATACCTAATAGAGTTAATTTAATTGGATAAAATTTATATGTATTATCGACTCGTGATTGTTGTTTTGGTGAGAATCAATTTGAAGAAGAATCGATAAATGATATACCTCTATTAAAAAGTTACTTTAATATATATTAATGATATTGCTGTTTTATAAATACCATCTTAAAACCATTATTATTATGTTTTTAGAGATTAAATACTATATTAATTATTAAATATGTAAGCTTGTTTTGTAAATGTCTTCAACGTGTTTAAAAGAATTGTCACTATAAATCAATAATCACCAGCAGAGTTAACATCAAAAGATAGATAGATAGTACTTTACAAAGAAGTGTTGTATCCGGTTACTCGCGATACAAATACCTCAGAGTCGTACTTGTGTCTTTAAAGTCACTGACTACGGTTAGAAACTTCAACTTACACTGGGGTCCTTATTATTAAAACAGGGGACCCCCCGAAGGGCATGTATGAAGAGGTTGATGTCTGTGGCCGAGGCGAAAGAGGTATGCAGGGACCGTAGCGTTTGGCGCTCCGTCGTCTCTGGCTACCCCGCAAAGGATATGGCGTGAAGACAAATAAATAAATAATATCTATCAATAAACAAATCGGATAATAACTTTATGCGTTTAAATTTACTTTAGGAATATTTTCGGCTATTTAATAAGGATTTTATTGTCTTATTTTTAAACTGCAATAGGATATTTAAGACTTAATATAATCTATTTTTTTCAGTATTGTTGCAAGTTTTATAAATCCATAAAAATACATTTAAGTCCGATATTAAATATGTTATTTGAAATTGTCTAAAAATATTTTTGTCTTATTTAAACATATTATTAATTAAAAAAAAAAAATTATTTAAGCGATCTGACGTAGTAAAAAAATTAAATATAATAACTATAATTTTTAATAATTGAGAAAAGTCTATGATTCTTAAAAAGGAATTTAAATTAGATTTACACAATATATATCTTTATTAATACAACAAAATAACACAAGCATTATAGCACTTCCTGTCGATAAACGGTAGCGGAAGGCAGCAAATTCACTTTTCCCATCAACGGTGTTCTGTGATATAATGTTATTATTTTTTACGCACCCCACAAGGCCTTTGAAGTTTTCTTTGCTATTTCTTTGATTTCCTGAGTCTACGCAATTACCAGCTTAGATATTGCGAATTATGTTTATTTCTTAAGGAATATTGAATTTTATAAAGTTATATATAACTTTATAAAATTCAATATTCATAAGTTTAATGATTTAAAATAGACATCTTAAAATATATTTTAAGATGTCTATTTTAAATCATTAAACTTCAAACTCTTCTTAACAAAGTTGGTATTTTACTATTATTCGTTCTAGATAAAATTTTTGACAGTCTAACAATAATAATAATATAATGTGGCATAAAAAACATAAGACATAACATGACATAAGAAACATATGAAACATAAGAGCGTATTTTGGCAACCCTGGACCGAAGCTCAGTAATAGCGTTTTATACACCTTCACGAATTTAAGGCAATTTATTTATTTATATTCAAATGCAGAAGTTCTTATCAATATGTTTCAAAATTAAGGTGGTTGTAAAATTATCAGTAGTTCTATTATTTTTAGTAACAATGAAGTCTTTTTAATTATTTATCATCAGAGTACATGATATGGACGGTGTAAACATAAATAATGTAGTTGATCCATATGGAAGAGTATTTAATATTTGCTTTATTTAAAATATTAGCTTTTTGCACGTCTTCTCGCTGGATTAGTATATAATATACAAATACAGATAACAAGGTTTCATACAAACATTGCATATATGTTGAAATCGTCCATCGTTTATTTGGGACTGACTTATATAAATGACTTATTTTTAGTTCATTTTGTTTATAATTTATATTTAATATTATAATTATTTGAACATTTTCCCTCACATATTGAAATTTAATTATAGGTAACATTAACCGAAACAGCCCGTACTGTACTTGAATAAATACCTTTAGTGCGCATTAACTGAATTTCAAACAGAATGATTGACACGCTCTGTCAGCGGCAAAGCAACGTTGAATCGACGTTCAAAGTGGCCTATTTCAGAGGAAAATAGGATTCAATATATTGCCTTTACATCTATGGCCTTCCCTGTTTAATTTTACAATATACTACTAAGTATGAGGTCCATTTATTATTTTTAGTATTTAATATACAGAGGGAGGGCAAATATTCACGCCTCCTAAAATTTCTTGCAATACCAAGATTGTTGCCAGCCTTTAAGAAAGAAGCAAAAAAATTCACTTTTCAGCTTTGTACAATTGTAATAGTAATTACTATTATCATTCATGATTTTTTACATAAATATTATATTTATGTTTTAAATTATTTAATGTTAGACCTTTCCCCGTTCTAAAGGGTAAAGAGATTATAAAATAAGATGTACTTATTTAATTAATTTTATTTGTAATTACAATATTATTAATAAATTAGATTAATGTGACTAATGGATAATGTGAGTGAGATTTTTATAACTCAATTATACAATAAAGTATAAAATTAATTATGATGATAAATTTTGACAATTTAAGTAAAGTTGTTCAAAGAGCGTATCTGGTTCTTCATCATAATTTGGCATCTGGAACAAAACCCTTAGGTTAGTTTGATTAAAGAGGACATTCAAGACATTCAAAAAATTAAGGTGAAATTGTAAATAAATAAATGTTACTTTTCACATTTAGACGTGACCGCTAAATAGCCAGTCAGTGGCGAGCAGCAAAACGCAGCACACGACAGCGTAATTTATAATACGCTCCATCCAATAAACACTGCAGCTGAATCTATTGGATGCGCCTTTTGCATAATCAGTGTTTATTTAATTATGTCAGCGTTTAGCGTTCATTGGTTGCGTTGACTGTATATTACTTGGCTTTGTTACCAATAATTTGAAAATGTAACTACGTTTTATTTATCTATTTTCTATAACATTTAAAATGTTTTACGTACTTAAATTAGAAGTATTTGTTTTTCGAAATATGGTTGAAAAATTTAAATAAAAAGTGATTTGATTTGGTCACTTCAATATCAATCGTGTCATTTCATTTGACACTGTATATATATCAAGAGCAATTCAATTACCTAAAAATGTATTTCTAAAGTTCGAAAGGTTTCGCTTTTAAAAATATTGAAATATTTCAACAACTCTGCTAATAGTTGTTTCCAGTAACATAAAAACTGTCTTTGTTTTTTACCCCGCTCTTATAATGTAAAAGGAGTTATTGGAATAAGTTGAATTTATAATTAACTTTATTTAATACAAGTATCAAAAGCAAAACAAAACGGAAACCATAATAAACTTACCCCAATCGAGATATCTCAGTTATTCGTAAACAAATTCATTGCACTGCTATTTCCCCAGTTCGCGGTTTTATGATAACATCTATTGAAATTGTCGGGAGATTTGGGTGTAAACCATTATTGCCCAGAGCAGCGAAGGTTTACTGAAATTATATTATGCTTAGACTTAAAAGCTATTATTAGCAAGTGTTATTTAATATTAATTAACTTTTGCTTACATTATGTATGATTATGTCACTACTTAGTAAAATTTTTGGCTAAATATTTTGTTTATATAACTGTATAAATATTCTTATAATACGAGTTTTGTTTTTCATATTGCTATTATATAACTTGAAGCCTAAGTACAAATACATCTAACACTAAACCGAAAACTGATTTTCTGTCTCACTTTCCCAATAATCTAAGAATGTCACACGTGCCCCTATATTTGGAAATCAGGAAAACTAATTAAGACATATGCAATGTAAGAATCCTGAGGATCTGAGATTAACATTTAATGGATGTACTTAATTAACTCCATCGGCAACTGCCCTTACAAAAACAAATTCATTAGATTCTTTTGCTATGATTTAACAAAAAATATTATATGAGAGTTATTTTAAAGACAATACATAACTAAACCAAATGATACATCTTAAAACAAATGAAAGTATTTGAAGAAAAACAGCACGTGTTGAAATTGAGTTGAGGGTACAAGTTATGAGGCGTCGTGCCGGCGCCGCGGCGGATATCAGCCCCTCCGGATATTGTAGAGATAGCAAGCAAATTATATTTACTACATTTTGTAATAATATTTATTCTTGAACAGGAATCCTTCTTCTATTCTGCATATCCTGCGCTTTGATATGTCTTATTACTTCATTTTACTTTATAATTGTATACTGACCTGTAAACGAGATAGAATATACTGATCTAAGACATATTTTTTTTAATTATAAGATTAGAAGGTACGTAATGGGACTTTTTCTTTATATCAAGTTCCCGTTGACGTGATGATTGTAAATACATATATAAGCATTTAGTTATTTATTGTTATTGATTTATCTTATGTAGGCTATAAAGTTATTAAAAAATGTTTTCGAGATTTTTTAAATAAAAAATGACCACATGTGTAATATAGACGAGTTGAATTTGACATTGAAAAATAAAATATTCACTTGTATAATATCAAAACAAAGCAGTGTAATTATCTTTTTCTGCGACCTATTCGCTAAGAATTCTAAAGATCTTTCGATGGACTTACAAAAACTTTGTCCGAAGCGGTGTAGTCGTTTATTTTTATTTGCCACTATTGTTTCGTCATTTCTCATTAAGTTAGTCTGCCTTTATGAACAGACAACAGCTTATATAATAGTAAATAAGTATCCTTTATTTTAATACTTATTTACTTTTACTTTAACAATGACTATAAAATAGTTCAGTCGAACTGAATAAGACGGGTTGTCTTTATGTATTTTCTGTTATCATAATATATCGATATCTGTTTGAACAGATAATACTATTTTAAATAATATTTCTTATAAAAATGTGAATAAAACAATATTAGTAATATTAAAGAAAAAAATTATTAAGAATGAATAAAGTATTAAATTAACATTAAATTAAATTGCCCGGTAAATAATTCAAATTTACCTTAACATTTTTAAACTATAGTAATTGGCACGTTAGTTAAAAATGAACTAAATAGAAGGACGATACCTCGCGTTGTTGAAAACTAATGAAATACCATTTAACATTCTGACTGCCAAATGAAACGATGAAATAAGCAAGCGAACCAAACGATGAGAATTTCAGTACTTCTTTTCAATTTAATGTTCTTAACAAAAGTTGTGTCAAATATGTTCTTATTTAGCTACTTTAAATATTTCCTATACCCATATTATAATTATTTTTATAATAAAATTTATTTAAAAAGTTATTTTGATGTATCGCGTTTGTCATTTATTTACGTTTAATTAACAGTTTAGTTATTAAATATTACCGTTTGTAACAATTACAATATATATTTTAATCATCATTAACGCTTGCTCTCGTAGTTAAAATTCCACAATAACTTTAATTAGAAGTCTGGACGAAGAAAACAAACCAAGCGGTGAACTTCTAGAAAAATATCTTGGCTATTTCCCGGTTGTGCAATCAAATTACTTTTGTATAATTTACTTTATTATATTACCAACGCATGCGTATTTATTTATATCTTTTCCACTTTAAACCAATACCAGTGATCTTGTGTACGTCAAATGGAAGTGGAAGGAGTTCCTATATTGATACCATACTTATCGCAATAAGCCCTGTAAAGACACTCTCCAATTTAAAGTAAGATTTCAAACGCGCCCTGGTCTGAGAAGAACCACACACAATAAATTCATCCGGTTTTTTTATTGTAATCACTGTTTCACAAACGTCAATATATTTGTGAACCATATACGAACACCTAGAAACATCGCAATAAATTCGATAAACTGACCTAATGATAATTAGTTAATAACAAAAAAAATACGTAGCTAACAAGACGACTAGTTAGCGCTAGCAGCACCCGTTCAAGTATTTAATTTTTTTTTTCTTCTTATAATAGGAATATACGCCTTTATTGAAGGTACCCATATCATATAGATCTGTAAATAACGCGGAAGGAAGTTCGTTCCACGTTCGAGTATGTGGAAATAAAGTCCCTGGAAACCGCACAGTAGAAGATCGGCCCGCATCCAAGTGGTACGGATGGTAAAGGAGGCGATGACGTGCTGTGCGGTGATGAAATTTGGCGGCAGGCATCAGATCGAATAGCTCTTCGAAATACTCCCCGTTGCAAATGCGGTAGAAGACGCACAGAGAAGCTACGTCTTCCGAAATTCCAAAGAGTCCAGCTATTCGCAGAACACAGGGTCCCCGATAGCCTGAATGGCTCTCCGTTGTACGTGGTCAAAAGGTAAGGATACTAGGCGAGACATTAAGAGAAGTGCTCTCAAAAAGCGGCGATACGACAAATGGGGTTTTTTTGTATACCAATGGGAATAAACACGGTTTCGACTTAATATAAAACAATTAGTTAGTTTTGAACTTTATAACCATTTAATTATAACCGTCCCCAAGCCACATATCAAACATTCCAATTATGGTGTTATAAACAAAATTGTCCAATATCATTTATATAAATTCCAAAATTTGCTTCATGATTATTAAGTTATATTCTTTCATAAACGATTCTTGCAATAAATGTATATAATCTTAACTGGTATCTTAAATTCATTGATCAAGTTACCAGACCTGAAATAGTATTTAATTATGACATAAAATGATTTTGATATAATAGGAGTCTTTCGGTAGGTTTTTGTTACATTGTCTGAAACTTTAGCTAATTATAAATACGGTCTATAAAATTATGATGTTTTAAAGTCATCTTTCCATAAAAACTAATTCCACGCGAATGGAGTCCTGGTATACATATATATATATATATATATATATATATATATATATATATATATATAAGGAAGGTATATCTGCGGCGTCAAGACCTAATCTATAAAAAAATATTCTAAAATGTAAGTAATAGAACTTAGTTTGAGATTGAAACCTAACCATGTAACTGTAAGATTTAGTCTTAACCACTAAAAACACATGTTTAATGTCGCACTAAAATTTTGACAGTAAGCCCTAAACATTGATTTTTTGTGGTAATCTACGGCGTCAAGACCTTATTTATAACAATTAACAATCACATGTAAGTAATAGAACTTACTTTGAGATTAAAACCTAACCATGTAACTGCAAGATATAGTCTTAGCCTCTAAAAACACACGTTTAATGTCGCACTTAAATTTAGACATTAAGCCCTAATCATTGATTTCTTGTGGTAATCTGCGGCGTCAAGACCTAATCTATAACAATTTATTCTAAAATGTAAGTAATAGAACTTACTTTGAGATTAAAACCTAACCATATAACTGCAAGATATAGTCTTAGCCTATAAAAACACACGTTTAATGTCGCACTTAAATTTAGGCAGTAAGCCCTAATCTATATATATATATGTACATCCTCAATACAAAGTAAGCAAACTATTTAAGAAAGCATATATTATTGAAGTATTATAAATGTCAATCTATTTTTAAAGAGTTTCATTTACAATCTCCATCTGTTTTTATTATTTTTAATGATATAACTATATTTTCTACACATATGGATAGTGTAGTTTGTTTTCATAATTAGTCCTAATTATCTTCTGACGCCTACTTTACTTCATCTCTACTTATTCTCTATTTTTATTACGTTATTTGATGGTATATAATGACATCAATTAGTTTATATTATGTAACATAGTAATTACAGTTCTTGAAAATAATATGTAAGCATATTTTAAGAACGTTGATGCAAACAAATGTACTTTTAAATGAGGAAGCGATGGATGGTGGAATCCACAGTTTTTCTAGGAATCACTGTTGATGCTAAGTTACAATGGGGCCCTCATATAACTGGATTAGCTAGTATACTTAGCTCTGCCGCGTACGCTGTTAAAAAAATTAGATCTCTAACTGACGAGACTACTGCTAAGTTAGTGTATTATAGTTATTTTCATAGCATAATGTCTTATGGTATCCTACTGTGGGGTAGTGCTACTGATATAAATACCATTTTCGTTATACAAAAAAGAGCTGTCCGTGCAATTTACAACCTGGGCACTAGAGATTCTTTAAGGGATAAGTTTAAACAAATTAATGTATTTACGGTCGCCAGTCAGTATATTTTTGAAAATCTTAAATATGGACATAAAAATACTGACAATTTTATGAAGCACAGTGATATACACACTATAAATACCAGGAACAAACACAAGCTCGCGCTACCTGTTACTCGACTTAAAAAAGTGAGTAAATCTTTCATGGGGCAATGTATACAGTTTTACAACAAAGTCCCAGCTAACGTTCAAGTATTACCATTTAACAAATTTAAGAGAATAACCAAGGAACGTTTGTGTGCAAAAGGATACTACAATGGATCTGAATACTTAGAGGATAATGCACCGTGGGTATGAAGCGATCGCTGCCAGGCTACTTCAAGATTATGTACTTAGTATTGTGTAATGTATTTATGTAATTTAGAATTAAAGAACTAATTTAACAAATCAGGACAATCCCGCTCAGTTTCTGTCGCCAGCTCTTCTCAGGTCTGTGGAAATAATTTTCCGAGCTGGTGGTAGCTTTGACAATGAAAAAATGTTTTGTATGAAACTTATTTTCAATAAACATTTTTGATTTGATTTGATTTGATTTGATATGAAACAAGGTATAATCATAGTTGTGAAACAAATAAAATATAAAGTACAATATTCCTTTCCAAAAGACTATAGATACCAAACTTTAAACTTTAAACTTCTATTTATTCCAAAAGAAATATTACATATGCTGTGCAAACAGTATTAGTGCCAAAAAACTATGACCAAACTCGAACGAAACTCGCCATTGATACAAAATTATAGCATTTGAGTATAAGAAAGCGTTCTCATAAATAACATGTTCACTACGCCTATGCTACGGTAGCGCTACGACGTAGCATTGATGCTGTCTCGTGGTTAGCTTTTGAATGAATAGTTAAATACAGAATTGTATTAAATTACACTAGAAGCTTTATACTTGGAAAACAAAAGACCAGGAAATTCCTTTATATAACACCTTACCCTCTGCCGTAATAAAAGACGATTATTAGTAACTTGAAACCCAAATATTATTCAGATTTTTCTTTGGCCAATGAAGTAATTTGTGATACCGCAGTAATATTTGATATAATGAGATAAATGTGCTAGAGGGAGTTGAATTTCTACAATAGGGAGTTGAATTTCTACAATAACTATTCTAAAACCTATTTTTTTTCCAAATTTCTTTTCCAACTTATGTCTCCAGTCTTTACTTTACTCTTTGCTCGAAACTAAATTTCACCGAGTAACTGAAATCTTCTTAATTTCAGAGGTCATATCGCGACCTTCCATTGCTCTCACCTTCGTTCCTAAATTTCATTCATTCAGTTCATTTCACTCTGATTTTATTGAAAAAGTTAAGCAATATTATACAAAAGAAGAGAAAATATTTTAAATTATTATTTATTATTGGAATTATTATTGCAAATATGTTGCACACTGTTAGTAATATAGTTAGTAATATGTATAGTTAATCGGCTGATCAACTTAATTAATAGCAATATAATGTGACAAATAATACCTAAATATTTCTTTAACAGAAAATCTCGAAAGAAATCGCATGTGGTCATAAAAGTTAAATGAAATATAAACTGTCAAGGGAGCTATTTTTCAGATATCTATATTCCTATCTGTATGTCTGTGAAGGTTAAACAGAGAGCTCCAATTGTTTGCTGTCGCGTTTCTTTTATTGACTCCCGAAGTTTATTAGTAAAATTTTACCGGCGAGAACAGTCAACAGAAATGGTGGAAAATTTAGATTCAATCAATTGTATTTATTTCGGTCCCTATAGTAAATTTAAAAATTCTTAACATAATTTTTTATTATCTTCCTTTTTAAATACAATTTTTGCACATTTTTTTTTTGTAAGAGTCGTAATAATACACCAGAAGTGATTATAATAACTTATTAAATTAATAATTATATTGTTTTTAAAACGCTTAGTTACTTTACTTTATATAGTTATTCATAAATGATTATATTTATATACTTACTTGATTATTTATTATGTAAAGTTTAAAATATGATACTTTACAGCGGTCCAAATAGGAGTAAACAGAATCGGAAGATTTAGAACATTTGATCTTTAAATTATGCGTTCGCACGAGCCTCGGAGATATGAGAATTATGTACTTTACACTCATGTACTATAATAGTTGGTACCTCAAAATAACAGATCCTTTTGACTGGATTACTAAACATGTATAATATTTCAATAAATAGTATACTATTAATATACCGCGATTATGTTTATCAATGTATTTGCTGTAGTTTAAATTTATATTGAACAGCTGTTATTGGATTTATTTTATTAACTAGCATTGTCTTATATTTTATCACGGATTGTATATTTTTTCCATAATTTTTTTATTTAAATTCTTGATGATTTCACTTAATGTTGATTATTACTATTTTGCATCTATTTTGTCTATACCTTTATCTAATAAGTTTAACAAATGTAAAGAAGAAAAAACTGCCTACCATTTATAACGTATACAACGCGTGCGAAAAGGACATAAAGAGTCTCCAGCAAACAAACCTCAAAACAATTTCAATTATCCCCAATATGATATCCTTAGATTATATTGGGGATAATTGAAATTGTTATATATGAATATGTTATATTATAGCAAAAGAGGGCCACAAACTGATTGACCCCAGGGACACAACAATTGAAATGCACTTCCAATACTGTATACATTTATCTAATAGTAAGGATCATATTGTTTTCATTTATACATATTTTTAATCTTATTTGTAATTTTAATTTTTACCACGTTAAAAAAATAATTAAGCTTTAGCTTCATTATATTATTAAAGATTACTTCATATTAAAACATGGATAGCCTTGTAATAGACACAGAGAGGAGAACTTTCGCTGTTTTTCTTTCGATCTATCGAAGTATGATGTATATTAAGAGGTACTTATTTTTCTTTTACTATCTTCGAAATCGCTTCTTGACAACTTCATGGTAAGAGCAAAACAGGAAACTAAAATTAATCATTTCGTTATTTTTTATTTTTGTCACAAGTTAATTCCCTTAACCTATAGATATTTTGATAACTCAAAGATATTTTATTTCAATGAAACAAAATGGTTTACAAAATTTGTTAATACTGTAATATTCTAATGTCTATTCGCCTCTAATATACACAAATTTATATAATATATGTAAGTATAAGTAAATAATTATTTAAAATGGACTTACATAATTATATTGTAAAGACAATAGAAACTTAAACATATTTGCATAATACTTTACCTTATAATTAACACACATAATTAAGAAATATGATCTATCACTTATTAGATAACAAAATTAAAATTAATCTTGAAGAATTGTGATTTACGTCATTTAATCAAGAGACAAATGTAAACAAGGGAGAAGTTAAGTCGTAAAATCTGCAGATATAAAAGGATCTTTACAACCTTGATTTTCTTTGAGAAACCATAAAATATACCATTGGCAAGGGCTGGCCTATATTTTTAACGACACCCACCAAAAAGTTTTTTTGTTCAATCGTCTGGAAATCGTATTCACTGACGGCTTTATATTGTTGGAGTTGTTTTTACTATTCTCATAAATAAATTCCCAATGATATGAGCTATAATTCAAATTTAATGAGTATATTGAATGTAGTTTAATTTGTCATTACTACAATACTAATACTAATAATATTAATACTAATATTAAAAATGGTCTGGAGAGATCAGTCAGCAAGGACAAGTCTCTTTGACATGTATTGCATATATAACATTTAAATAGAACAGAAAAATATAAATAATATAATAATAGAAATAAGAAATATTTTTTATAAAAAGTAAAAAATAATATTTTGTTTTAAAGAATCAAATTACACTGATACCTTAACGACTGATTGCTTCAGAGTGCTTATTATATTACAAATAATGTGAAAATAATATAAAGGACGTCCCAAAATAAACAATTACAACAACAAACAACGAGGGAAAGATATTTCAGGAGGAAGAGGTTATTAAACGTCTTCTTGTCGTTGTTTTGTAGTTTGTCGTGTCGTTGTTTTGTCAAACGTGGTGATGTTTTTGTTATACATCGGATAATGTAATGAACTGAATACTTTAATTTTATTGATAAATTTACATTATTACTTTGAAACACATATTTATTACAACTGAACGGATGAAGTTCCAGAGTAGCTATAAGGGAATATTCAATTAGCGTTAACTTCGATCCAAAGAGCAGCAACATGAACTAGTAAACGCAAAAGGAAGTCTGACTTAGATTTAGATCGTGTCGATTTAGTCATTTTAAGAATTTTCTAAGACTTATTAACGTATAATTATTGATTTTATTAATAAAAATAAACATATCCTGGTGAAAATTATACAATTTTATATCAAAAACTTGTATATTAGTAGTAGTCATAGAACCAGTGATAAATGTTCCTATTTATAGTTATAGCATATTCGTAGTGTATTAAGTGAGCTTTAATATCCTTACTAATATAAACCGGCAGTCTGTCACTTGGTAAATTCAGACAGAACGTCATAATCATCTATTTGATTAAATAACACAAATCTACAAATGCCTCCGATTATTTTGTAAAATAAAACAAAAGATTCTAATTTTATTTGCAAAATGAAACTACAATCTTTTGTAGTTTAAAATATTAAACTTTTTCCTTTTCACAAACAACATTTATGAAACACTCGCAATGCAAGTTGTATTTTTTAATTCTTTATCAGGTTACGTGTTAACAACCCGTATAAATGTAATATAATAAATAATTGTCGGAGTAAAATAAAAGCTCAATTGAGCGTACCGTGGATATAATAACAGCACAATTCAGAATTTTAATCTGACTTAAATAACTGACACCGAACATGTTAAACTATAAAGTCATATTCACCTCACAGTCCAACTTAATAATAGTACTAACGTAAATAACGAACTGGAACATAAAGTTCCATCGCGATGCTTTCGATCATTTAAACTTTTCTCATTATAGAGAGGTGAAAAAATTATTAAAAATAAACCAAAAATCTTATTAAAAAGTACGTATTTTCGCAGAAATACGTACTGAGTACGTACGTCATTAATATTCGGTTACTTCTTGATTTTTAGATCTTGCGTTTCATATTTTCAATTGAAACTTCTGATTAATCTGAATCTAAACATAAATTTAAAAATTTTATTCTTCAACACTAAACAATAAAATAAACAATAAAACCGGGGTGCGGATGCATCAAAAGAAAAGTAAAAATTGAAACTGTCACAAAAACGTTTACATTTCTGAAACTCAAGTCTGATACATACGAGTTTCGCGCGTGGAATATTAATGAACGAGCGCTTACATAAGGATAAAACATTCCGAGCTAATTATTATTGCAATTGTAACACGATGTTGCGTCTACGACTGCTGAATGAATTAATTAGTCTTGACTTGTAGTAAAATGAGTGTATGTTTTAGCTTAGTATGTGACTTTGGTTAGTAATGTTTTACTTAAAGATCAAAAAAGGGAATACAATCTAATCTTTGTAACAATTGTTCTTTTATGTTTATGAAAATACCGTTTATAAATAGTTGTCCTGAAAAATTTTAATACATATATCCTTATTTCATCAGAACATCTTCTACTTACCCAACGTAATCATAAATTATTACCAATTATTCAAATTTCGGTAACAGTATCGGATCTCGTAAAATTGTGAAGTTCGAAATGGAAAAAGAAAATGTTTTTAATTAGATTCTTGGTCTTTTGTGTTTATATTTTATTTTTCTCTCACCTGTCCATAATGAGAAAAGTTTCAATGCTCCAAAGCGTCGCGATGAAACTTTATGCTCTAGTTCGTTACATACCAATACATGGTGCAAACAATGGATTCCATGGATTCACCGTGCGGGTGCCGGGCCCTTCGCGTTGCAGGAAAAGGAGCGCAAACAATGCCTGGGACTTGCGACCCAGGTGTAGGTTTAAGAGGCCCCTTTAGTATGCGCATACACGCTCACCTTCACTGTTCGCTGATTTTTTGGTGGTTGTTATACCCCTCTGCGCTCTTGCTACAGAAAGACTAACCGCTTCTCGTATGATTTCTAATACTTTATCGTGGCGACGCGAGTATTTACCTCTATTTAATAGTACCCTACACCCTACTAGCAAGTGTTTCGCGGTTCCTACTGCCTCCCCGCAGATGTTGCAAGATTTTTCGGTGGCTTTGCCCCATCTTACTAAGTTACTTTGATCTGGGAGAGTCATTTGGAATGCATTAAGATAAAATTTTAATAATGCTGGGGACCAATCATGAAGCAGGGTGCGCCATCTCAAAGCTAGCGGAATACAAAAATCTCCTATGGTCACCCATTCATTTTGCAATTCTAGGCTCATCGCGTGCAACCGGTAATTATCGTTTTCATCTTGACGAATAAAGGATTTTGTTATTTCTAAGTCTTGTTGTTTCCTACTTGATCCTAACCCTGCTTTATTTGTTTGAGCACCTATCATAAATTGTTTATAGAATTGAAGTCGTGACTCTAGTTCTGCGGCAATTTTATCTTTTGGGAGAGACGTTATAGTATCATCATTCGATTTTGAGATGATATGTCTTTTGGTCACTCTTAGGTGTTTATAGAGTTCCGATGGTTTCTTTAATTTTAACCCAAAATTGTGTCGGTCTCTAAATAAGGTAGAAGAGTCCGCTGGATGCGCTAACCCGAGCCATGACTTCAATGTCCTTATGACGCTTGCATCTAACTTCAACAAAAGGGTCTTATTGATATCGTAAACGAGGAAAGGCCAATTTAGACGTGATGTTAAGTAATTATCGTATATCCAAGTCTTTTTGATGTTATTTATTGGTTGATTGTCTACCTTTTTAAGATGGTTCAAAAAGCTATCGACTATTATATCTAACGATGGAGTGTGCCCTTGGTAATCGATTTTTTGCCTAAGAATTTGAACGGAGCTGCGTCGGTAATTGTAGTAACGCACTTACCGCCTATTATAAGACCCGGATCGTAAGAGGTATATCTGGTGTTCCGCCTACCCAGACATAGACTGTAGCATTTATTTGGTTTTGTCCTCAATCCGTCCGTCCAAACACAGAAATCCTCCACAACATTTAAAATTAGCTGACATTGTTTTGGATTACGTGCCAGTATCGCGAGATCGTCTGCGAATGCTAGTATGGATTCTGTATACTTATTGTTAAACTTGAACCGATAACCCTATTTCTAAATAAACAGAAATTACTGAAAAAAAACATAAAATCCACCTCACAATAGAACTTGATAAAAGATAAAAGAGACTAATATATATGACTAATGTCCAAATTCCTTGAAGAAATAATAGATGTCATATACCTTAATATAAGGTATTTCGATATTTTATTTATCAAAAGACTGCAGTTTAAATATTTTGATGGTCCCTCCAGTTTCATTTATTAATAAATTAAATTATCTGGCATTGAAATAAAGTATTGAAATCGTTTTCCTCATGATGCTAACTGAATAAGCAAAATTACAATTATCTTACAAGGGAAGCGTTTTGAAACGAAAAGTGTGTTTTAAGCTTGGTTCAAGTTAGAAGCTTTACCTGGGTATAGATTTGTATTTTGTTCTGTTATTCAGTTTCATAACTCACCTAATAAATTATAACGAATTAGCTTCTTATTAATTAAATTGTTTGCTTTTAAATGTAAATATAATAAAAGTTTAATAATTTCCGAAATTACAATTGTCGTAGTAAATCATACTGAAAGTGACGTTTCTTGTGCTTATTTGGTTATTTAATATCGTCAAGTTCAAGTACCACGTTAATGGTAATTTTATGCTCACGCACATTTTAATCATAAATATTTACTCTCTCATTTTGAATTTTATTTGAGCATTATTTTGTTTTCATTTTGTTTGTGTTAGTAATGTATTTTCTTTATAAAAACATTTTTGTGTATCAAGTTTATTGGAGTAATGATTTTTCTTGTCTCTGACGATTACATTGTAACTGAAAGTATACAGCACTAAACAGAACATAGAGGAAACTAGGATTTTAATGTGATATGAATATGTCTAATTTTGTATGTCTTACCTTGTTTTTAGTTATTCAGAAGACAGTAATCTCTATCTTGTAGTACATTACACAACATTAAAATTAGTGTATTTCAAGCAAACAGACACAGGTACTATTTTTATAATACCATTTGTATTTAGGCCATATATAAGGCGATGACTTTATATATATGTTATATGGCTTTATATATATTTTCTATGGACTGTATTTTTTAAAAAAAACGAAATAGCTTAAATTATATCATAAAAGGCATTCCTTTTGATGTCATATCAGCTCTGGCTCATTTCAAGATATTAAGAAGTCAAGATAATAAAATTATAATAGGTTTACGTAAATCAAAATAACGTCTAAGTACTATACTTGAATTCATATCTCAGGAGATGACAACAAATTACACAGAATAGACTGCCTGGCTGGCCTTCACGGAATTCGTGTGATATGAAAATCACCAATAGCGTCACAGTGCCCTACGCTTTATACAAACTGTAAAATAGTTGTTTCTTGTCCAAAGATAATAATAAAGAAATAGTCAAGGTTTGTTCTTTAATATTCAAGTTACAGTCAAAATATCTACTACATACTCTCTTTTTTTTAATGACCATTTGCTTATTATTATTATTACATTTCTTTCGACGGCTGTCTGTTGTCACTTGTTGGTTTGACGTATTATATTTTAAAACTAAGTATCAATTATGTGTATCAGGAGTGAAGTTGTTTTAAATTCTTCCCAAGAGGAAAGGCAAAGACCTTTAGAACAGGCAGCCTCTTCATATGTATTGTATTTCTAACAGGTAAGGAGTGATATTATATTATTATTATTGTTTTCCTCTTTTTACCTTTTTTATGTTGTAGATACTATTTTTAAAAAAAAATGTTATTTTTTTGTTTACAGTTAATATTTTTCTGAACATCATTTTTTTATAATAATATTTTAAAAAATTCTACATACTTTTTGCTGTAATAACGCTATATCGTAAAATATTAAATACAAAGGCATTGATTGAATTTATATTTGATACTGGTTCGCTTTCACTTTTCAATTAATAACTATGTCAAAGCAGTTGTTGTTGTCTCTGAAACAAAAATAATGTTATTAATGAAAAAAGATGAAGCATTTTTATAGGATATTAATTATTCTATAGTTTTCAGAGCAAGTTAATTAATTATTATCTTTTGTTGGTAAAACAATGCGAGTGGCTAATGAATGGCTCTTTTTATCATTCCTCGTTTATTGCAAATTTATTCTAACGCGCACTTTCTTCTGAGAGACCGTTGTGTTTATATTCGAAACATTTTTTATAAAACTGGGGCAAAATATGTATAATATTTTTAGTCATGTTTTTTGTTTTTAGAAGTCGATACAACTGATAATTATCATTTTCAAACTAACAGTGGTAGCAATGGTAAATTACATTAGTAAGGGTTTTGGTTTATAAAGAAAAGGAAGTCTAGAGTTATCATAATTATAAACAGAAATGTTGCCAAAAATATTAAAGTTGCCTATTTTTATTGGGGATAATCTATTTTTATGAAACAGGTGGAACATTAATAAGAAATGACGATTTATATATTTACATGATTTATATACTTCAACTAATTTAATAACAATTAGACTCATAACCCAAATCACTAAACATTTAACATTAACACTAATTAACAAAACCGATATTCGTGGTCAAATCAGCCAGATATATCGATTATGTATTCACAGATCACACCGTCAATCACTATTCACTCCTACAGCGCTTCCGCACGGAAATGACTTCGCATAAAAAGTGGCCAGCAACCACTGATATTCGAACTTATAAAGAATGATCCCCAATTTTAGAGTCACTCTTAACTACTAACACTACAATAATTGTGAAAAAATTATCATAATCGGTTTAGTACTTTCAACATATGGTTCCTGCTTATAAAAATATTATAGAGATATATTAATAATTTTTAGTTTAATAGAACTGTCCACTACTACAATAACTATAACGGTTATAAAGTTACAAATAATAGGTGTAATAATATATCCTTGTAAGAACTCCTTTCCCGTAGTAGTTATTATTCAGAGCGGTGGTTATTCTAGTATCGTTTATCTTACTCAGAATAACAGACTAGTTATTATTAGCTGTCATATTATATTCATTTGCCGTCTGTAAATCCTATTATTTATGTCTGAACCTATTGTGTGATATGGTATAAATAATAATATTGTAACAATCACATCACATAATATAATCAAACAATTATTGTAATCCGATCAAACAATTTATTGTTAAATCTAAGCAGGCGGAGCCGCGGGCAGTAATATATTTATATGAAACCCGAGATAAGTAAAAACTTTAATCTCAAAAAGTATAATAGAATTTTATAAAAGAAATATATAAAATAATATTTCTATGGGTCATAAAATTCTTTATATGTATAACCCGGAGTGTCGCATCACTCTCCAGTGACCTATGACAAGAATTTGAGGTAATAAAAACCTGACATTTCACTAAGACGTGGATTGTAAAATAAGATTCAAGCAGTCCGTCTGTTTGAGACCGACGGAACATTTTCACACGCTGTGGTGCAAGTAAGAAACGAAGAGCAGAAATTCGTTAACTATTGAAATACAAATTAAAAAATTACAGTACTGAAATAAACAATTACAATGGATTTGAGGTTTCATTATATAAGAATCGATGTTCTAGTTTTTATCATTATGTAAAAAGATATATCGTCTTGCAATAAACATACTGCTTTGAGCACTTGTCTCTATATCTATAATTAAAACATTTTTATTTATAATTATATTCGAAATTCAGTTTCGGCTTTGTGGAACCCCAATTAAAGACGTCATCTTTTTAATTTCATTAAAATATTAAATTTTACTCTACTGTTTTAAAGAAATAAATCCTGGAAATCTATTCGTAAAACTCTATATATTCATATAATATTGTCTAGTCATTTGGTGGTTAAAGTTCTCAGTTTACGATAATTTGTTGTGATTATTATTATCATAATATTAAAAATACCCTGATATTATGTTTTTGTTCAAAACTTTGTACTTCTCCCAAAATTATAATCGAAAATCATTTTGTGTTTTGGCGTCAAAGTTACTTTACTTGCTAATGTCTAACACACGGTGTATTAATTTGAGCTGTTTCTTGTCGACGTGGGACTTTGTTTGTGTTAGGACCGATGTTTTACTAATCTAACTATAATAATATGTAGTTAAAGCAAGTACTTTGAGTTTGTATATCTTTATCATATAACCCAAAGATAGAAAAACTAGGTAACCCTAGTTTGTATATTATTTATTATCCAAGAGTTTATGCTAGTGGATAACCAGTTTTCTCACTGGGCGGATCATACAAAATATATTTCGGCCGTGCAGGTCCCTATCGGTATAACGTTGATGAGTACCGAATGAAACTTGTGTCTTCTTTAGAGACTTCCTTGGGGATGACCTCAGAATGGTCACCCCATTCTGAAGTCATCCCCAAGGAAGACTGAACATCGTCCAGTTTAATCCCCAAAAGACACAAGTTTGCGCAATTACCATTAAAAAAACCACCTAAACCATGCGTTTGCCCTTCTCTGTCATAAAAAAAACCGAAAGAATATATTTAAATAGTTAAAATATTAGTTCATATAATAATAAAAGGATTAAATGACTGATATTGTATCGAAGTTAAGTGACGTAAAGGAATTATATGTTTATGAAGATACACTTATCATACATTTTCACAATATACAATTTTTGTAAATTTAAATTTAAAATGGCATATGTTTGTCTTTGTACAATATTGAGGCAGAAAATTCCTTAATTCTTTATTTTAATTTACTTTACTTTAATTAATCTTGTTATATGGTTCATATTTAGCCTATGCAAATATGACCACATTTCACAATTTCGCAAAAAACTCAAGTTGCTTACCATACGTCGACGCCGGGATTTACATTTAGTTTCTCTATAGTAATATACCATCTCGGTGGAACTTTCCTCCTTTGCCATTCCATTTTATAACGTACTCTATCCAACCGTTTTTGATTACCTTCTTCTGTTACAATGTCCACATTCTAATCTTATTGTAAACCAATTTATAAAATCAATATAAATAGGCGGATTGAGAACAGTGTGTCCGACAAGTGTTGGTAGGGAACTGAAGGTGTACTAGTGTTGAAGAGAGCAATTACAGGACGTTAATTACTGAGTTCGACATCCCCTTAACAACACCGACAGCTCAGAAGACGTCCGATTTTATATTACAATAAAGGAAAATTACATTTATGTATTTTATAGTCTTAAGTTTACTTTTTGTAATTATTAATGTTTTAAGTTTTGCAGTAAAAATATATATAAATTAAAATCAAAATGTTTTAGATATTGATATCATAAAAGTGATTCGCCTCAAAAGACTGCGATCATCAAAAACTAATTCGTTTATACACAAATATATATTAAATTATAAGTATTTGTTGGTGACGCTGAATAATTCAGATCAAAATAAAAACATTTCAATATTATGATAATGATTTAACAGTTTCTATTCCCACATAGCTTTTAGAAGTTTGGTTTTTGAAATGGACTGTTTTTGTTTCAGATTATTATAATTAATCAGTCTTAAAGTATTTCTGATGAGCTTTGTTCAAAAATTTTTCGTTTATATCTGAAAGTGACACTTTAATAAATAATAAATATCAACGTTTACTTGGTTTTAATAAATTGTTGTCAATAAACCTTAATAATATTTATAATATAATTAAGTTAGTCAAACCAATACGAAAAGATTTTCTTGTATTATATATAAATATTGAATTAACTCCTGCATGTGATCTAACTGAACCAATTAAGCTTGTTTCATTATTCAAACTTTTTATCCGGTATCTGCAATTGCATTGAGGCTAAGTGCCTCGATGACAAACTGAATGTTAATATTTAATACAAACTCATGTAGTTCAATGTAATCCTACAGGGATTACAATAATAATGCCGATTTCAGCAACTCCATACGCTTTCAATATTGCACGGACACATTAATACATACTAATCGAAACACGACAAAAAACCATGATTGGGATTTGTTACCTAACCTACCTATCACTTAATGTTAAAGTAAGGAACGGTGTAGAACATGATATTAATGAAATCCGACCAGTGGCGACCACTAATTACTCCGCTGACAGAACCTATCGAAATTTATTCGTTACCAATGACAAACAGTTATAAGTTACAAGATATTAGAAGTAGCGAATGCAGAAAAAATATTATATCTATTTTAATAAAACATTGCAACATTGTAACAAGACTTTCTTTTTGTGATGGTTTTGTATTTACTAGCAATATATATATATATATATATATATGTCACCATATATGTTTACTTCTTTTAGTACAACCTAATAAAATTTGTACGACACAAGTTACAACAAGTTAGAAGTGTTAGAAGTAACAATATTTTTAAACGATGTCTCTCAACCCTTGCATCGCTTTGTTATTAGCACCTGCTACTAACCTTCGATATTCGAACGCGATATCGATAATTGGTTTCAATTTCAGTTCCAGTTGTTTTTCGATGGCAATTAAATTTTGTTTGAAAATCCGTGCCAAGGTCGGCTGTTGGTATCCGGTTTTCTGAGCAAGATTTTATGGCACCCAATGGGGTTAATGGAATTGGAACAACAATATATATTATCAAATTGTAATTGTTTTGTTTCAGTGAAAATCTTTTTTACCAATTATCGATAAATTTAATACCTAATAATAACGTACTTTACTACATAATAATGATGTCGCTGTTTTATGAATACTATTTTAAATCTAGTTTTATTATGTTTTTGGAGATTAAATTTTAGTTATTAAATATATAAATACATTATGTCAACATCGAGGACAGATTTATACGACTTGTCACTAAAAATTAATAATGACCACCAAAGTAAACATCGAAAAGTAGTTAGTTAATTTTACAAAGAAATATTGTATCCGGTTACTCTCGATACAATTACATTAACTCAGCGTCGACTTAAAGTGTTTAAACGCATTGACTGCTATTAGGAATTTTAACTTACAGTGAGTTATTTCTTATTAAATCAAGTGGATTTATTTTTTATTATTATTCAAAATATATGAGGATCCATCTATGTTTAAAGTACTACAAACTTAATTCAAAGAAACATTAACATACATTATGACCTTTAGCGTTCCGCCAATATCATGTGTGTTTTTTGTAAGCATTTGTGTTTACTGGGTAAGATAAACAATACTTATTATAAAAAGAGTATACCAGTGTACGTCGCGCATTGGGATATCCGTAGAAATGCCGTGGACAGAACAAACAAATCTGCCAATACCTTTATGCGTTTAAATTCGCTTTTAGAAAAAAATCAGCTTTTCTATTGTTTTATTTTAAACTGTTATAGGATTTTTACGATTTAATATAATCTAATGTTTTTTTATAGTGTTCCTAGTTTTTTAAATTCATAAATATATATTTTAATTCTATATATTAAAATGTTGTTTGGAATTGTCTAACAATATGTTTAGCTATATTAAACATTTTAATTATAAAATTAATTTTAAAAAAATCATGTAAGCGTTCCTGCGTAGTAAAAAAAAACAAAATATAATAACTCTTTCTCATTTTTAATAGTTGAGAAAAGTCTATTTTTCCTTAGATATAATTTTATATTAGATTTTAACAATATGTGCGTCTTTTATGAAGAAGATAATATGATATCTCTATTATTTGTATATTATGTTTAGTATGAATATTTAACACCCTCAGTTTTCCTATCTAGATTGTAGAAAATTAAAATACGAATGGAGTGCTGTAATTCCTAATGATGTTATTCTTAGAAGGTCAATGTCCTTACATTTTACACTAACTACATAAAATTTGGAGCGCAGTCAGTTCCTATCTAATTGAGCCTCCGTGACTCCGCTTCCTGTCTTCCATTAGCGACCTATACCAAGAGAATAACCGGAAAAACTGTTGCGAGTGTCCCTTGCATACATTGCTAGTTTAGTAAACTGAGCGTTACATAATGTTAACTCAAAGAAGCAATGAAAACATTGATTAAATAATGTTTTAGTTTTATTTTACTTCTATGTCGCATAAAATCTCAGATCACGTTTAATCGTTAAAAGTCTAGACTGACGTCGTTTCAATTTGTTATATAATATAGTCCAATTTTATAAGAATTTCATAAGACTATTTGCAAAAATCTTTATCGTGATAGTTCAGGGTCCAAGTATATTACATCTATGATATTCGAGAATTTTATAAATTTGTATTGAACTTAGAGAATCATGTAGCATCTTTCCATTCTTACAATAACATTGGAATTAAATCCATTCTCAATGTGAGCATGAACATGCTCTCAAAAACACAAGCATTATGGCACTTTATGCCGAAAATCTGTACCGCGACGGAATATTATTGCTTATTAAGCACCCCACAAGGCCTTCATAAATTTTCTTTGCCATTTTTTTGATTTCCAGAGTCTACACAATTTCCGGATACTTTCGATTTTACCATTTTACTTGTATGTCGTTATATAGTATTTGAGTTACAAGTTAATTTGTATATAGCGGTGTTTATAATATCATAACTTAGAAACAAGATCATAGGACTAATAAAATATACAATATTCAATTTAAAACGCTTGTCGTCATATTATTTACAGTAGTTTTAAATATATTTTTTCAGAATAGTGAATAAGTTTTTAATTATTAAAATTGTATATTCACTTTTACATCAGTTATCAAATAACAAAACCACAGTGCTTCAGAAAGCGTGAAGCTAAAATTATATTACAGTCGCAATGGAATAATGAATTCCTTCCGGACATCGCTTAGATATTGCGAATAATGTTTATTTCTTAAGTAATATTGAATTTTTTACATAAGATGTCTATTTCATACCATTATACTTCAAAATCTTCCTAACAGTGTAGGTATTTTACTATTGTTCATTCTATATTAAATTTTTGTAAGTCTTTAATAATAATACATAATAAACAAAATATCAATAGGAATATTTATATCAGGCCATAACATTCCGGCACCCCTAGACTGACGCTCTATAATAGCGTCTTTTCCAACTTCACAAATTTAAGACAGTGCCGGAATTTTACTATACTTCTATTATTTATCGTAATATTCAAGTTGGTCGATTATTTGACAAAATAGTACAATGTACTTTAGATTGACAATGTAAACATAAATAATGTACTTGATCCGCATGGAAGTGTATTTAATATTTGCTTTCTTGTATAAAATTTTTGATTTCTGCATTTTTGATGTCTTTCTGCCTGATTGGTATACAGATAACAAGTTTTCATGCAAAGATGGCTTGGAATCGTCTATCAGAATCAGAATCAGAATTGGAAATATGCCATCTGGCCCACTCGGTTTAGAACTTAGAACTTTAGAGTTCAGATCCTTAGTGACTAATGTGAAGCAGATCATCAATGTTTGGCTGGACATAGCCCAAGAGGTTATCCATTTCTACATTGCCATTATAAGACCCTGAGGGGCTCGCGATTATTTTGACATGGTCGTCCATGTCCACGCAAAACCAGAGTACATACAGGTCCCGACCGTCAAAAATCTGAAGGCGACGGTACCAAAACTCCTCCGTTACTAATGGTGATCCCCGGCGTATAATATAAAATGATTTTCGAGTTTGTACCCGAGATATGATAGATACACTGTGTTGCTAGGTTGAGATATCGGCATCTCCATTAAAACCAACAAAGCTGACAGCATCGTCTCTCGATGATAGTGGACGGCTTTTGCGTTGGAATTTTCAGATGTTGCAAAAGCTGAAGGCCTATGCGCTGACTCGTCGTTTGCCCTTAGTACACACAAAACGCAATACTTGGCCCGCCCGCTACCAGACGGGCAGCCCGACTAAAGTCCGAGTATGATTGCTCCCATTTTTCTCGGGCCCAGGCTTCGTCAAAACTGGTTTCCGGATTCTCTCGCACACCGACGGAACATAACCAAATAAATTTGATTACTACACGTCGATTTTCTGTAAAAGGTTACTCCTTACCGAGTCCTTTTTTATTTTTTTATGATTTTTTAATGTGAATAATTAAATAATAATATAATTTTGTATTTTTGTATTTTGATGCATTATTATATGTTAAAATAAAATGTAATATATAACATAAACGAATGCGGCATTGGGGACCGCCAACCAACACGCCATGTTCCGAACAGCGGGAGGTAGAGGACGAAGCTACAAATGGCTACGTGGAATATAAGAGGAGAAATGGAACAGAAGATGAATGAATTATTAGATGTGATGGATGAAAAAGATGTGGATGTTATTTGTGTGTCTGAGACCAAGCGAAAAGGCAATGATACGACCGATTTGCTTGGCAATCGGGTCGCTTTCTGGGCTGGGGTTCCAGAGGGTGAGCGAGGTTGCCAAGGTGTAGGCGTGTTGTTGTCCTCTCGAATGGTTAATGCAATGTTAGAATACAAGGCTATCAACCCGAGGCTTCTTTGGGTTCGCTTTCAGCAGGGGATAACAAGAGTATTCTTGTTAGCCGTTTACGCGCTAGTATCCTCAGCTCCGGTGAGCGAACTCGAGGAGTTTTGGGAGAGTGTCAGGGATGTTCTAAGTAGTGTCAGAAGTAATGAAAAATTTATAGTATGTGGGGATGTTAAAGGATGGATTGGAACCGCACGAAGTGGTAACGAAAGAGTGCTAGGCAAGTACGATGATAAGAGAGTAAATAAGGCTGGAAAGCTTATTTTGGCATTTTGTAAGGAGAGCAATTTGTTTGTAGCAAGCACGATGTTTGATCATAAACAAATACACATACAATACATGTACACATAGGAGCGAGCGGAAGAAAGAAGTATGATTGATTTATTTCTAGTGGATCAGCGTATTTGAAGCCAAGTTATGGACACGCGAGTGTTTAGGGGTGCTGATCTGGGAACGGACCATTATCTAGTCGTTACTAAAATAAGAGGTCTGTTTGCAGGTTGGCACGACGCACGACGTGTCCTAGCTTGGCGTCGAATTATCGCATAAGAAGCTGGAAGCTTCTAGATCCACCGATCAGAGAGGAATATCAAGAAAGGGTTTCCAAGAAGCTTGAAAGCTGTGATTCTGGAAATAAAAGTATTGAAGTATGCTGACAGAACCTTAGGAATGAAATGAACCTTATGGTGAAAGTAGCGACCGAAGTATGTGGTAAAAGGAAAAGAGATTTTAGTAAAAAGCGCGATGAATGGTAGGATGATGAAGTGAAAGGCGCTGTGGAGTTAAAGAAGAAAGAATGGCTGAATTATAAAGCCTCGGGTAAGGACAAAAGTAGAGATAAGAAAAAGAGAGTACAAGCTGCAAAATCACAAAACGAAAGTACTTATAAAGATGAAGGGTGAAAATTCTGAGAGAAAAAGAGATGAAAGGCTTTCTTATGCTGGAAATCAGGGGAGGTCCCAGACGATTGGCGAGGTGCTGTCATCGTACCTTTGTATAAAGGCAAATGTACACAGATAGACTGTGCAAGCTATAGGGCTATCAGTTTGATCAGCTGGGGCAGTAAAGTTTATGCTAAAATATTATCGAGAAGAATGCAAGAGAGATCTGAAAGGCTGTTGTGGGAGGCCTAAGGAAGTTTTAGACCTGAAAGAGGATGTATAGGTTAGATCTTTTCCCTCCGCATGATCACGGAAAAGTTTTTGGCCCTAAACCAAAAGATTTTCTGTGCTTTTGTGGCTTCAGAAAAGGCGTTTGACAGAGTTGTGAGAACGAAATTATGGGAGATACAGCCCCGATACAATGTGAGCGGACCCTTGCTACAGGCTATAAATTCTATTTACAGAGATCACTCAGCCTGTGTGCGAGTAGGAGCTGACAGGTCGCCCTGGTTTGACATCCAATCGGGTGTTTAGTAAGGTTGCGCTATGTCAGCTTGGTTGTTCAATTTGAATTTAGATAGTTGTCTCCAAGGCGTGAAGACAGTGACATGGGAGTGAAAGTAGGTGACCTTAAGGTTAATTCCTTGTTGTATGCTGATGATGCAGTGCTCATTGCATCATCAGAATGCTATTTGCAGGCATTGGTCACCACTCTGAAAGATGGGTGTGAAATTAATGGTCTTAACCTGAATGTAGATAAGACGAAGGTTCTGATATTTGAAAGAAATGAAGAAAGAACAGAATGTAAGATCAACGTGAATGGTATATTTGGGAAGTATGTTTAGTAGAGACTGAAGATACGAAATGGATGTGTTTGGTTAGTGGATGTGTTTGGCGCTCCGTCGTCTCTAGCTACCCCGCAAGGGATATGGCATGAAGCTAAGTTAAGTTAAGTTAAGTTCTTACCGAGTCGAGCCAGCCCAATACCAACTGCAGTCAAATGACTACAGCTAGACTCTACCACCATGGAAACTAAAATGTTTGAGCTAACTTCATTTCGAAATTTTCGTTTATAAATTATATAATTTATAATATAATGATTTAAACATTTTCCCTCACATATTGAAAATTCATTATAAGCAACATTAACCGAAACAGCCCAGCAATATACTTGAATAATACCTTTAGTACACAATAATTGAATTTCAAACATAATGATTGACACGCTCTGGAAGCGTCAGTTCGCGGTTTTAAGACAACATCTATTAAAATTATCGGGAGGTTTGGGTGTAAATCATTATTGGCCAGAGCAGGGAAGGTTCGTTTTAATTGTATTATACTTGGACTTAAAAGTTATTATTAGCAATTGTTGTTTAATATTCATTACATTTTGATTACATTTTGTATGATTTTATCAATTCTTAGCGAAATTTTGCTTAGAAATAAAACTATTCGCACAATCCATAATCTTCTTTATTAATTATTTTATTATTTATGAGGGTATTACTTTTAATGAGGATTAATTTTTTCTCAGGCTGCTATTATAAATAACTTGAATTTTAAATTCACACACTAATACTAATACTAAGCTGAACACTCATTTTCTGTGTCGCTTTCCCCATAATGGACGAATATCACGCATGGCCCCAAAATTTTGAATTCAGGAGAAATCAAACTAAGAAATATGCATGTAAGAATCCTGAAGATCTAGGACTTACATTCAATGGAAGTACTTAATTAACTACATCGGCGACAGCCCTTACAAAAAACTAATTTATTAGACTTAATAAAAAGTATTATATGATAGTCATTTTTAAGACAACATAACTAAACCAATAGATACGTCCTAAACCAAATGAGAATATTTTTACAAAAACACGTGTTGTAATTGAGTTGAGGGTACAAGTTATGAGGCGTCGTGCCGGCGCCGCGGCGGATATCAGCCCCTCCGGATATTGTAGAGATAGCAAGCAAATTATATTTACTACTTTTTATAGTAATATTTATTTTTGAAGATGAATATTTCTTCTCTTTTACATACTCGCTGTTTGATTCATGCACGTTCTCTTTAATTGATGTAAATTTATAATTTTATACAGACCTTAAAACGTGTCAAAATTATACTATTCAAATACACATTTAATAACAAGATAATATTTTGTTATTTATGAAATTCCCATTGATGTGATGGTTGTAAGTATTAATATACCCATTTATTTATTAATCGTCATTGTTTAATCTTACAGAACATATAAAGTTATTAAAAAAAATTGCGTTTTTAATAGCAAATATACACATTTGTAATATAAACAAGTTAAATTTAATATTGAAACATAAAACAAGAACTTGCATAATAGCAAAACAAAATGAAAGTGTAATTATCTTTTTCTGCGACCTATTCGCTAAGAATTCTAAAGATCTTTCGATGGACTTACAAAAACTTTGTCCGAGGCGGTGTAGTCGTTTATTTTTATTTGCCACTATTGTTTCGTCATTTCTCATTAAGTTAGTCAGCCTTTATATTAACAGCCAACAAGCTAAAGTTAAAGTAAAGTTAGAGTAAATAAATATCTTTTATTTTGATACTTATTTACTTTCACTTTAGTTACGACTCCAAAATAGTTGGGTTGTAATGAATAAGACGGGTTGTTTTTATACATTTCGGTCAACATAATATATTAATTAATATCTTATTGAACTGATAATATTGATAATATTTTCTTATGTTCATATAAAATGTTGATTTTATATTGTAGAGTATAAAATTGTTAATAAAACTATATTAGTAATATTAAAGAAATAATTTATTAATTCAAAATGAATAAACTATAAAATTAACATTAAATAAATAGTTCCAATTTACCTTAACAATACAAAACTATAGTAATTGGGCTGCGAGTAAAAAAGGTACCAAATAGAAGGTCGGTACCTCGCGTTGTTGGAAACTAATGAAATACCATTTATCATTCTGACTGCTAAATAAAACGATGGAATAAGCAAGCGGACCAAACGATGGGAGTTTCAGTACTTCTTTTCAATTTAATGTGTTTAATAACAGTTGCTTCAAATGTGTTCTTATTTAGCTACTATAAATATGTTATAAATATATATATATATATATATATATATATATATATATATATATATATATATATATATATATATGTTATAAATATATGTATGTATATATATATATATATATATATATATATATATATATTATTTTGTTTTATAATAGAACGCATATAAAAAGTGTATCTGATATATCGCGTTTGTCGTTTATTTACCAAATTTGTTGGTCATTTGTAAGACTTGGAGACATGGAGACTTATAGCTTTATTTTATATATACTGTAGTATTTACAAGATATCGTTTTCAATCATCATTAACGCTTTCTCTCGTAATTTGAAACTTAAAATTCCACAATAAGTTTAATTAGAAATCTGGACAAAGAAAGCAAACCAAACGGTGAACTTCTAGAAGAATATCTTGACTATTTCCCGGTTGTGCAATCAGATTACCTTTGTATTATTTACTTTATAATGTTATATTTACGAATACGTAATTGGATAAACACGGTTTCGATTTAATGTGAAACAGTTAATTAATGTTGAACTATATAACCTAAATGATGATAAAGTTCATGACCGTCCCCAAGCCACTTATCAAACATTCCCAATATGGTGTAATAAGCAAAATGGTATTAAGTATAATATTTATAACAGTAATATCGTCTAGCTAGGTGTCGGACTTACATAAGACTGCGGGTTCAATGTCGTTTATATAAATTCCAAATGTTAATTATTATTATGATCTCTGTTTAGTTTAGTTAAGTCAGCTTGCCATAAAATCAAATTTCTCGCGAATGGAGTCGTGGGCGTATATATATATATATGCTTTCTTAGTTTGCTTACTTGGTGTTGAGGATATATACATATATATATATATATATATATATATGTAAACCAGTAATATACAGACATATAAGGTGTGAAGGACATATATATATATATATATATATATATATATATATATATCCTCAACACCAAGTAAGCAAACTAAGAAAGCAAATCTAATGTTATTGAAGTATGATAAATGTCAGTCTATTTTTATATAGAGTTACATTTACAATCTCTATCTTAATATATGTACGAGTAGATAGTAATTTTTCTCATTAGTCGGAGCTAATTTTCTCCCGGCCTACTTTATTTCATCTCTACTTAAGCTCTTTATTTTATTGTTACATTATGTGATGGTATATAATTCCATCATTCAGTATATATCATACATCGCAACGTCACTACTTTTAAGAAAAATATGCATATATTTTTGAATAGTGTCTATGGGATATGGTATGATAATAGTTATGAAACAAATAATATATAAAGGACAACATTCCTTTCCAAAAACTATTATTCATATATTATTTAATGCAGACACACCAACAAAACGATCTTAACCCTTTTACGATCTTAACCCTTTAACGATCAAATTTCAAACTTCAGACAGCTGACACTCAATCAAATTTACACTTTCATTTATTCCATAACAAATACTACATTTACTGTACAACCAATATTAGTGCCAAAAACCTTGTTCAAACTCGAACTAAACTCGCCATTGATGAATTGCAACGTTCGAGTGTAAGGAAGTGTTCTCATAAATAAAGATGCGAGTCCGAAACTAGTAAAATGCCAATTTACAAGAATTTTTACAAGCGTATGATTCAGATGAGAGGGCAATAAAAATAAGAGTTTTGACCTATATATTATGATTACGAATATTTTATTGCTAGAAGTGTGTGTAATAATGTTTTTCGAGATAAAATGAAGCAGTCCATGTAGGATATTGATATGTGCCACAAATATAAAATCTATTAAGTAGCTAGAAAATTGTCCAATACTTTTTTGAATATTCTCACTCGATATTTATCTGTCTAAATGGAAAAAGAATAAAGATGATTATTTTAATGAAACATTAATATTCTAATAAATGCAAAACAATCAAAGACTGTTGTTTTTGTAATAAATTTATAAGTGAGCTTTTTAATTGCTGTAGGTAAGCAAAACTAGGCCAACTCATTTCGTTTTTATGTTGTATCTTTAATTCTAGAATAATCTCGTATTGGATAAGTTGTTATTAAATATTATACATCTAAAGTAATTAATTTATTTTTCATTTTAACTCTTCTACTACTTGTAATTGGTCATATTTTTTAACCGTTAACCATCATTTAATGTTTACCGTATTTATATTTATTATTTTGTATACCATATTGTATGAAAATAATAAATATAAATAGTATCCAAAAGAACTGATCTAATTAAATATACTTTATTGAAATCAGATCATCAATTATTAACTGCATACTTCCTAGTATTCCAAATTTCTTTTTTTCAACTCCAGTCTTTACTTTCCTCTTTGCTCGAAATTAAATTTCACCGAGTAACTGAAATCTCCTTACTTTCAGAGGTCATAGCGCCATTGCTGTCACCTTCGTTCCTAAATTTAAAATTTCATTTCACTCCGATTTTATTGGAAAAGTTAGGCAATATTATACCTCAACACACGGCTCAAAAGTATTTCAAATTGTTATTTATGCTCCGTGTAATATTACTAACATGTTGCACAGAGTTAATAAACTATGTTTAGTTAACCCGCTGATAACTTCATTAATAAAATATTTGGTTAGCATACGAAATACTACGCAAATATTTCGTTTACAATCGCGAAAGTACTCGCATCCTCCCCCTAAAGTATGGCTACACTTTTTAAAAGATAAATGAAATATAACCTGTTAAAGTCTATTTTTCAAATATCTATATTCCTTATCTGTATATCTGTGAAGGTAAAACAGAGAGCTCAAATTCCTTGCCTGTCGCATTTCTTTTATTGACTCTCGAAGTTTATTAGTAAAATTTTACCGGCGATAAAGTCAACAGGAATGGTGGAAATTTGAGATTCAATCAACGGGATTTATTTCGGTTAGAATGGTAATATCAAAAATACTTAACATTAAGCAATTTTTTTTTCCTTTTTAAATAAAACTTTATGCACATTTTTTACCAGTCGTCGAAATAATACATCAGAGGTTATGATGATATATAAATGAATACTGGTAATGTATTTAATATGCTTAATCTCTTGACTTGGATAGGCAATAATATTTTCTCACGGTCAAATGAACTAAGTTCGATTGATTGTTCGATTTAAGATTTGGATTAATTCGTCAAAAATTCAAGCTAATTTGAAGCATGAATATTAAGCCTGTTTCATCGAAACTTTATTTCAAGAGTAAAAGTTAAGTTTTTAACAGATTAAATATGTAAATTTGTAAGAAATCTTTATATTTTTTTTAATATAAGTTGTTTTAAATATTTGCAATAAAATGTTTAAAAAAGTGTTGTTGTAGTTCATTGCTTATAATCTATTGATCAGTAATTATTTATACGGAGACAATTTCCTAGAGGTAGCAGGTTTGAGTCTACAATGTGGAATCTTTCATACATTTTTAAGGAGTGATTTTGGATCATAAGTTATCAAACTGATAATATTAAAGTTGTTCAAATAAACATTACATTTCTTTTTATAAGTTTCTAGATATCTAACTCAATCGAGAGATCGTGTTATAAGTTTTTATCAAAGAGGCCGTAAAGCGTTACCAACAGCATTATACTTACAATGCCTATATTTTCTAGTGATATCTTATAAATATACATCCCATATAAACGGTTGAATTTTCAGATTAAAATTTTATGCAATAACGATTGAACCACGTTGATAAAAAAACAACCTTTTAAAATATAACTTACTTTCTTGATTATTTCTTAAGTAAATTTCAAAATATAATGTTATCCGACCGTACTTTACAGCGGTCCAAATAGGAGTAAACAGAATCGAGAGATTTAGAACATGTGATCTTTAAATTATGCGTTCGCACGAGTCTCGGGGATATGAGAATTATGTACTTTACACTCATGTACTATAATAGTTGGTGCCTCAAAATAACAGATCCTTTTGACTGGATTACTAAGTTTGTATAGTTTTCAAATAATTAGTCATTAGGCGTACTACAATTATGTTTATCAATATATTGTTATTATTAGATTTACTTTATAAACATAGTCTTGTATTTTATTACAGATTTTATTTACTTAAAATTAAACTTTTTTATCGTATATTTTTACTATAGTTTTACGAATAAATTTAGCAAACTTAAAGAAAATAAAATCTGCCCATTGTCTGTAATCTATACGACGCATGCAAAAAAGACTGTTGCATTAATTAAGTAAAGTGCTTATAATAAACAGTTGGAACTAAATAGTCCCCGGAAAGCCGACTTCTAAACAATATTAACTCCTTAAGTTTTTGTTTAAGTACCTTTAACTCCGACTTCTAAACAATTCTATCTCCATATAATATAAACAGGGAATATATTATAACAAAAGAGCACCACAAACATATTGAACATACACATATTGAACATATATTCACTCCCAATACTATTGCTATTTTTATAAGACACTTATCTCATAGTAAAGATCATAATGTTTTCATTTATATACTTAAAATCCCACTTATAATTGCAATGACTGATGCGATAGAAATAGTGACCAAAACATTTTATATTATTAAAGATTACTTTATATTAAAACATCGATTGTTTATAGACAATAATAGACATTCCGCTGCAAGTTGGAACATAAAAAATTAAGTATCGAGTTTCTACTAACTTTGCGAGCTAAAGTTTTGCTATTTTTCTTTACTGTCGAAGCATGATAGCTTGATATATTAAGAGTTGCTTATTTTTCTTTTGCTGTCTTCGAGTGCGCTTCTTGGTAACTTCAATTGTAACAGCAAAACCCGACACTAAAATTAATAACTTTATTATTTGTTATTCTTGTCCCAAGTTAACTTGAACGATTTTTTAATACTGTAATTTTTATTAGTTTACCTTACCAGCAAACAATAAAATGATCTATCTCTTATTAAATACAACAATTTATATTTATCTTAAAGTGTTGTCATTCGAGTAATATAAGCAAAAGTCAAATATAAACAAAGGAGAAGTTAAGTCGCAAAAACTGTAGATATAAAAGGATCTTTACAACCTAGATTTTCTTTGAGAACCCATAAAATAGCAAGGGCTGATCTACTTTTAGAAGACCCACCAAGAAGTTTTTTTGTTCAATCGTCTGGAAATCTTATTTAGTGACGGCTTTATATTGTTTAATTTGTTTTACTGTTCCCATAAATAAATTCCAAATAGTCTGAGTTGCAATTCAAATGTTATGAGTACATTTGGTCTGACACATGACTTTTGGTCATGACTTCAATATTAAAAATGACCTAAAGTGATCACTATACGAAATCAGTGGTACGAAAACACGATATACATATATATATATATATATGTATACATGTTAACAATTAAAATTAAACTGTTTATACTGTTGCAAATGTTTAATGGTCGGTTATATAAATAAAAACATTTCTGCAGTCTATAAAGTTTATTTCATATTGCACCTGCAGTCTATTTAGTTTCCTAGAAGTATAAATTACTATTTTAAAATAAATACACCTCTGTATTTGAATAAATGTTGTGAGTAGATTTCATTGAGATATACAACTTGTTTAATACAAGTTTCTTGCGAGTAATTTAAACAGTAATGTAAAGAGTTAACAGCGCACAGCTTCAAGTTCATTACGGATGCAACAAAGGCTGTGACTTAATGAATTGTAAACATTTAATCAAAACTACAATTCAAGATATTAATTAAATTTCGTACTAATGCCTGAAGCATAATTTGGTGTTTTTTGTCGTATATTTATTGTTCCTCTAACTGTTCGGCAGAAGATGATAAACTGATTACATTAGAAAATATAAAGAGACATAAGTAGCAAAATATAAATATAAATCTAGACCTTCTATAGTTGAAAAGGATAATGTCCAATGAAATGGTATACATCATCTGAAAAAGTTAAGTCAATAGTGAATTTAAAACTAAACTGTTTTGTGGACAATACGACCGCGTTGAGGCGCGGAGCGCACGCCAATCTAATCAACGTTTGGTCCAAAGTTCTCCAAAATAAATATATTAACGTAAATATATACATACGAGTATATTTACTTACACAAAGTAACTCTTGATTAATTGGGGTGTATATTTTACATACGTAAAGAAAACTCATGAAATAAATAAAATAATGAAAGGATCCAATTGTCAAAAGAGATATCAAAATAAATAAATAGTTTAATGTTGAAAGTATAGTTTTGAAAATAAAATAAACTTTAACTATATTATTTTTTTAGATACTTTACTTATTAAAAATCAATTATATAGTTTTGAGCCTACCTTTCTATACTTAAGCCACATCACGCCAGTTTCCTTGGAAGCTCTCCAAGAGCTGTGCTACCTCAGAGGTTAAGTGTATATAAAATCGCTGTGTACTTTGCTGATTGCAACTTGTATAGCTCGTATAATAAAATAAATGTCACCAGAAATTTCTAAATCGTCTTATTACTTTTCCGGGTATCCATTCTTTTGATGTTCTACATTGCTCACTTTTATAATATGATGAGTATATAGTGAATTGATATTTTTTATATTATAAGTTTTCAATTTATATAGTTATATTGACTATTTTTAACAACACCAACCAACACAAACACGATAGTATCTTTTAAAAACCACCCAAGCGTTTCTTATACTCGTAAAGTGCATAATCCTGCCTAAATGAAACCAGGTCGCATTAAATGGAACGTATATGAAGGAATATGAAAGCAACGATTACCTTAAGATCACTTCAAGGTACATTACCAGACCTTAGTTATAATCATGTGCGCAAATAGCATTCATCACATTCTGCTATCCACAAAATACCAACATCAAAGTGTCCTATTTACGTGTAGAGTGAAACGTCGAGCAAATAAAATGTACACAATTTATTTACTGTTTATTTTTGTTTGCACATACAAATGGCTTCAGGCGTCGAAAAGTTGATAACGGTATGACGTAAAAAGCACTACTGTAAAGCTTTAGACTTAGATAATTTTTACTAAACGTAATTGATGAAAATATGTTCATTTATTATTACTGCCATTCAATTTAATATTGTATATTATTTAATATATTAATAGTGAAAATATAAATAGATAAAATCTGTTAAAATTTATTTCAAAACACTAAAATAACTTACGATATAATTTCAATATTCATAAAAATAAAGATATATATTCCCAAGAAATCCTAACAGTGGCCAGTGGTGTAGCAACGCTCTTTGATGTCACAGTCGGTAGCAAAAAGCATTTTAGCGAGAGAAAGTCTTAGTAAAATTTGTTTTGCAAGTGACTGAGCCGTGAATACAGAATACGCCGCAGTGTATTGAGTACTAACCACTTGGTTAAGAGCTATTCTTAAACACTTCGTAACTCAGCTTTACGGCGACTCGACTTTCATGTATTGTATGTATGAATTGTAAGTGTAATTGTGGGAGTGACGAAATGACAAATTATTCAAATATAGTATATTTGTATTCGATATTTTATTTTTTTAACGTTTAACTTTAAGCTCTCCTTATAATAAGCAAGTAAAAATTTATCATTTGAAAATATTAAAATGGTAAGATATATGAAACTAAACTGTTAAAAGAGTTTTAATTTGAATTCATAATATTCAATTTTACGCGGAATATTGTCACTTTTATCTTAAATTATAAATTACACATTTGTGAAGGCTTATTCATTAGATATATATTGATTTTCCCAAATTATTTAAACTATATGCTTATTGTTTAATAAAAAATATATATTTACGTATTTTATATTGCATTTTATTTTTATAAACATAATTCCTAAATATACATTTTATTTTGTTTGTAGAGGTAAAACTAACTGCATAATTGGCTTTAAAATGCATTTGGGATAGAAAGCGCATCGCCTGAGGCGACCGTTTTAAATAGTATAGTGGTCGCTGGAGAATTTGATAGCAGTCCACGTTCACAACTAATTACTGAAATGTGGTTAGTATATAAAATAATTGCATGTTATATTTAGGTGGTATGAGGTTTAATATCTTATTTCTGAATGTACCAATTATAAAGCGAAGCGATATTTTTGTTGTTTTCTATACCGATTATGATAACATAAATAATTTAATGAAATAAATTATATACTGAATAATTATTCAAAAATTTTATATTAAAAAAGAATAAACTTTTAATCAGGACAATTCAATTACGAAAAACCAGCGGTTGCGGTCGTCGGGATTCCGGATCGTTTAAAACATGTCGGATCGTAATCAAAGCGGATTAAAAATATAATTGATTTTCTTTTTTTTTGTTCTATTTATCTCGAATTTTATTCTACCTTTACAAACACAACACTGACATCGAAAGCAGTTATACGCGCAAAGTGTTTCAACAGATGGAAAGGCAATATAGGAGTAGCACGCTATAGACTAACATCCGAAATAATAAACGTTTTTGAAACCAAGATTGAAATCAACCTGAGTTTCTGTCCGCATTTCCACTATTCGTACAATATTTAATCTTTAGTAGAAATAGTGTCAATCGATTAATGAATAAAACCTCTGAAGTTATCGTAAATAAACTTTTTTTTATAATGAAGTTTATAAAAGATGAAAATACCTGTTGCACATCTAAAAATATACATATCCTTTTTTGTAGTCGGTTAAAAAACTCATTCAATTTTTTTATTACAGCCATAAGCATTTAACACTCACCGTTAAATAGAATTCACGATAGCCTAAAGGCATTCCGTTTATGAATAAACAATAAACATTCAGCCAAATGAATCCAGAAGCTAGGCGTTAGGGCAGGGCCTTTTAACACGGACCCTGTAATCTTATTTCCTTTCATTTGGAATTACAGCGGTAATTAAATAAATCAGCCGTAATTACGAGGATATTGCCTCACCCTTCCGTATTCGATATTCTTTGATCTTTTTACATTTTCACGCTCGTTTATCGTGATTGCCAAATACAATTTTCCTGTTAACATTAATTGATTTGATGATTTGGTGGCAAAAATACATATTTCATTATTAGTTTATTAAAATAATATTATATTTTATTTTAAATTTTAATTTATCTACCTAATTTAAAAGATCATTTTCAAAGAGCATTTACCAGATTTTGTTACTTTTCCTTTTTAGTCTTTTTATATATAAGTATAGGGAGACGTATATTCAAGAAACAAATTTTCTCAGATCACCATTCTCTCGCATACTTAGTGTACATGCTAAAGCAAGATTGTCCTACAAATTTATGAAATTCACAAGACTCGGCCTAATAGAGCAGCCCATACACTGGGTCTTTAGTCTAACAGCGCAGACTCACGATAATCTTGCAATTTTAATAACGAAGCAAAAACTTTCCGTACTATACTTATATAGGTAGGGTAAGGTTAAAAATAATCTGCTATTTGCTTGGCTCCTTTGGTCTCAAAAATATTAATATAAATATTATTGATTTATATATTTAATTAAACTGTGACAAAATATAATTACATTTTCATATTTAATCATCCTGTTTATATAAACGTTTATATAAATGTTTATATAAACAGGATGATTACATGAGTGATTACGTATCAAGTGACAAAATAGCTGTAGGTCTGTTTTAACCTTTCTTTAGAGTCGAACCAGTATCTTTATTCTTAGTTAGTCTTGGCTAAGTTCCAAAATAATTACGCTCGTAGTGTATTATTGCAACCGTATGTTGCAGCTAACGATTATGACAACCTCAAGTTTTAAATGTATTAAATTAAGTTGAAATAGATTAAACATTTACACAACAAAATAAAATATGACGTTTTTTTTCTAAAACAAATATTAGAAACTTATTAAAGCATAAAGTTGGATATTTTAAATAAGTATCATATTTCTAACAATGCAGAATTTACCTTAGCCGTATATAATACTCGTGTCTATATCGGAAATGCTTGGCCTGCTGTATCTCGACCGGGCGGACATAGCTTGTGCATGCTTGAGAAATGGATCGATAAGTTCCTTCAAATATAAAATAACATCTTCTTGAGTATGAGTTGAATTTTCTACAATTTAGCTTAAAAGTATGCAAACTATTCACACTGCAAAAGATAATACGCTCAGTCACTTGTACTAAAAGTTATTCCTTCTGAACGAAGTTTTTAACCTCTTGTGGGATATTAAATCTATTTGTGTTCTATTTGTTAAAACATTTGGTATCACATTATAAGATTATCATTGAAATATTTCGTTACAATATATATAATCTAATATTCTTTTTCTTCATGTTAAAAACAATTCTTCTTTCACAAAAGCAAGTATCAAGGCTTATTTTAAACGTTTGTTTTTCTTTTCATTCTCTCAATCAATATTGTGTTCATAACGACTGTGTACGAAGCATTTCTAATATATCAGCTGTGTATCAACAAATATTTGAATAACTTTTCCGTACCGTTTATTAAATGCCTTAAACTTTCTAATATGTTTCCTTATATATTCATATAAGATATACTTTGCACACAAAATTAAGATTTTGGTGTAGATATTAATGTATAATATTTATTTTGCTCTCTACGTATTTTATAACATTGAGATATTTACCATAACTTCACTTATTAAGTTATAATATTATGTAATGTATATGTGTTACATAGTTTATGTCTGTATAAGTGTATATTTATTTTTTAAAGTCGAAACTAAAGTTTTATTTCGTCTATAATAAAAATCCATAAAATACCACTAAAATCCAAAGCCAAATAAATTTTACATTTCTCTTGGCAATAGCAAATATTATATAAAATATAGAATTTACAGAAGTCCCGAGGGCGGGGATAGTGGCAAAGATATTATGACCCCTAAACAAGGTATATCGTCTTTATCGTTCACCTACGACGTTGTTACCAGTTGAGAGCAATACAGCTCTTAGCGTTAGACATCGCTCTTAGTACACAAGCGAAAGCGATTTAAAATATTAAAAATTATGTTTGGGAATGAATGTTTGTTATTCTTATTGAACATGCATTAAACAACTAAAAGTATGTTAAGAATGTCAATTATAAATGCAAGTGCTTCAAATATCTAAACTACATGGAATAGTGGGACATATAATAGATAACATGTGGTTTGTTTGTAATTGGTTGATAATATTGTTATTTTTTTAATTATATAACTTAATAATTAAAAAGCAATATAAAAAATACTATTATATATTTTTATTAAGCTTATCAAATGAATTGTTGTTAAATATTATATATGTTTTACGACAAAAAGTTATTTTTCAAAAAATAAGAAGTATTAAGAAGAATATAAAGTTAATTACTATAATATTTTTAATATATTTAAATAATAAAATTCTAAATAAAAACCATGATATTGTTTTATTTTATAACCAACTGCACGTTACCGTTGCCAGCTGGCAACTATTCCTTATAATGAGATACAATCTTCACATTCAATTACATTTGTGAATAATTTGCTCATTACATATAGTACTTATTAATCGCTTTCAATAATATTAAATACAGAATCAACGTGTAGTATTTTTATATTGAAACGAATAAATTTTGTTATTGACAAAATATACAATTTAGTTTCACAATGGATGTATTATATTAGACATTCTCTTATTATTAAAGCATATATATTACACTTTTGTTAGATCATTTATAAGGTTTTATTTCGCATAACCCGCTTTTCTATACATACTATGATGTGACTCTAATCTCTCTAGTCTCTATCTACAGCGATGTTTGCACAGCGTCACTCGCACGCTCATCCTATGACACTATAACTACTCCAAATCTGAATTGCGCTGTTTATTACACGAAAATAGAACTTGAAATACGTTGAGCTTAAGCTTTTTCACTATCATAATAATTATAATAATATTCAAATTTAAAATATCTTTATTCAAGTAAGCAATTATAAACACTTTTGAATAGTGAATAATTACATTGAAAAAGGTCAGTGGAGTCAATCCGTGACTAAGCTTGGTAGCTTAGGTAGCCAGCAGATCTAAAAGTTGATCTGCTTAGAAAAGCCGGCTAGAAACTCAACAGTTGCTTTTTTTAAATGAAATATAACAATGTTTGATGTATACTCTATAATACCAATCCTACAAATGAGTCAACCACCTAAATGTGTGGAACATTTCGATCAACTAAAAACTCTTAAATGCTACGAGTATAATAACTTGTTTTTAATAATACACTTTTAATTATAGATTTAAACTGAAAAAAAAATATAGTCAATAATAAATTTAGTCTGGTTATGAGAGACGGTTCAATCATGAACCAGTTTAGTTTCCAGTTAAGTTAATTCCAAGTTCAATTATAACTTCATCCGTACTAATGGTAAACAGCGTATTTCATCGATACGTAGAATAGAGAAGACACGATGGAGATACAGATAAATTTAGGAAAAGTCATAAATGGTCACTTAATGAAACATCGAACTCTCAAAATATATCTAGTCATTATATTTTTAATACGTAAAGGATTATAAAAGTGCTACTTGATATTATAGATCTATGCAGTGAAATGTCATAAGTATTCTAAATAAAAGTGTCTTTTATTTTATCTGTCAAATTGCCGCAGCAAACTGTATTGTTTTTATTCCCGCGGGTCACACAAACCAGTCAGTCACATATCGTCCTCCTCACATATAATAAATATTGTCTTTTTTAATTCCCTACTATTTCAACCTTTCTCTAATATAAATTAAAATGTTGTTATGAATATTAAACTTAGCTAAAGTTCATATAATATTAATCATATTCATAAATCCTCTAGATCCACCTATTTGCAACTACCCCCAAAACTTTGAAACGGGATTCAGAATTCATAGCCATTATCATACAACCTTAACTAAAGGAATTAGGTGAAGGCCGCCACGATACTGGATTACTTTAATTAAGTGAAACCTCTTAACTTCTTGTCAGTTGTTTTATTAGTTTACCTTATCGTTACACTTAATTAGAGATTGGAATAGAAATAACTTTAAAGGTAAGAGAAAATTAAGCTTAAGTTTCAGTATTTTATATAAATTGTTGTTTTTGTATTAACTTTTCGGTTTTAAAATGAAAGAATATAAAATATATATTAGGAAATAATATTCTGTTGAGTATACAAATAAAATTATAATTCAAATGTATTCTTAAAACAATAAAACTTAGAAACACCCGCATGGAGAAAGTTAGGCAACAAACAAAATTAGAATTGCTCTGAAACGGATTGTACACATAATTTATTGCGCGACAAGCTGTAGCGGGTTCAATATGATAAAAGTCTACTGTACTTATATTTGGTGAATTACAAATTTTAATAACAGTATTATATAAATTATTTTTACAATCAACAAAGACGTAAATATGTTTGTCGCATATTATATTGTACCTCCAGTCTAAAAAGAATAATCACCACATTTTTAACTTTTTAACACATAGGGTTTTATTGTTTACTAGACCTTTAATATTGAGATGGCAGCAGCAAATTAGGTTGTCATGTACCCAGACGATAAATTAAGCCACACACGTAATCGTCTTAACTGAGTGTCAGATATAAAAAAAAAGTTATCATTCATAATTAATAGCGATTATAAGTAGCTGGTGAAATTAAAATAAATTTCTCTTTAAATGAATTCCACGTCGTCGAAATTATTTCGGAATGAAACATTAAATTAAAACAAAAGAGGGATCGAATACATTAAATGTGAAACAGGCGAAACACGGCTATTTAAATTCTTCGGAGTGGGAAAGAATTTGTTGTTAATTTAACAAAAATAAAACTCCCCCGATTTCTAAGACGGCGCTCCGTCAAAGTTTCTCTGCAGTCATTCTGGAACAGAAGGTTAAAAGTAAGATGAAATTCACATCAAGTCAACGGAGGCAGCGGTAATTTATTATTTTATATTTATAGTGTAATATTAACATTGTAAATACACAGTTTCAACGAATTTGAGAATATTCTTGATAAGAATCTAGAATCACAAAATTTTATTAATTTGATGTAATTTATTCTTCATTTTTTTAAATTAAATATATAACTTCCAAAGAAAAATGTATTTTTAAAAATTAGTAAAATTTATACTTTTGAAAACTCTGACCTTTAACATTGCATAGGGATATCCTGATATATCAGAACAAAAAAGTATTACTTGAATTATTTTGTGTTGTGTTTGGCTATTTCTTTTTACTGGACTACGTAGCAAGTGACGGAATACTCCACTTACAAATGCTACTGAATAAGGATATTTAGAAATATATATTATTAGTGATAGCAAAATTCATAAATGATATCTTTGAAACTTTTAATGTTGATAACATCGCTACCAACTAACACATGCGCCGCGTACAACGCTTCTGTATGGCTTTATTTTCAAAGATCACAAACCGAAGCAAATATCGTTATAACGAATCAAACATCAAAAGTACTTTAGTTGATTTATATCCAGGAAAAAACTTTATTTACTTGAAAAATTCCAATCCAGTTCAAACGTTTTAATATCACTTGAAAAGTGAAATAGAATTTCTTTCACACATGGAGGATTTTCCGCGTGTTTCTTGAAAACCTAAATTATACGTCTCAGAAAATATTATACGGTACATAATTTATATTTATTTCTGTAATATCATGAATGAGGGTAAGTAAAAAAATTACAATTAATTCCGTTCGACAACTTTAAAAGCCTAAGAACGGTGTACAACCGATTTAAAGAGTTACAAGCTTGCATTTGCTTTCCTAGTAGAATCTTAACCGTTTGGGAGACCCTTTTTTGTGTTTAGTTGTCTCCAGAATACGATGAAATAATTAGCTAAAAATTTATTCATTTATGTTTGAGCCGAACGCGGATGTTATAGCGAAATCAGATTGGAAAAATGTTTAGCTAATCAATAGTTATCAAGAAAAGAAGAAAGGAGAGGGGCTCAGCTCAATACCCGCCGCGAACGGTTGGCGGATCCTAGTTAGTTAGTCATGAAGCCACTTTTCCGTCACATTCCGCACGTCCATTTTGGAATTGGAATTCGTTGTGGTTAACGTGATAAGCAGAACCGTAACTAATGTAAAAATTTGGGATGATAATTCGCCTATCTACTAATGTAATGATTACTTGAGCTTGAGGTGATGGTCGCCCAGTTGCATCTTTTTGTCTTTTGTTCGTTCACTCTTTAACATTCCGATCCATAAAAAACGGTTAAGGAGATAAAACACTTTCCCCGTATTGTGACTAGAATCCCTTTGCTATGTCATGTTCATGCTGTTTTAGCCAGACAAGAGCTGAAGCGATCATGATTAAATTAACACATGACCACACCCGCGCGGAAAGCGCATGCGCATGTGCCCGCTTCCTATCTTAGTATTATAAAGGTGTGTAACGAAAAGTGTAGGCAATTTTTGACTTACTCTCATTTGTAAAAGTCACAACTATCATTATATTTTAGAGCAAAATACTATAATTAATTAAAAATATACACGAAAAATTAAAAAAACACAATTGAATAAATTAATAAATGAAAACGGATATATAAATTGGATAAATTGTATATAAAATGAATATTTAGTGTTTATTTGAAAGGTTATCGGGCAATCTGAAGCCAACGGCCGCTGGGCGGGTTCATTACGATATCTTCTAACAGGTCCGAATTTAATATAAAGATTATGGAAGAGCATTAAAATAGATATATTTTTTTAGATTTTTATTAATTATTTGACATCTATAATATATTATTGTCAAAAAAAAAAATATATATTATTACATTATTGTATAGGTAAATAAAAATATTTAACTAATTCTTAACCTGTATTTTTATTTAAAGATTATGGTACTCTGCACAGATGTTTTAAACAGCATTCCGTAGTCTAAAATTATAAATATTCAACTTAAAAGCAATTGGTTTTTTCTTCATGTAATCATGATCATTAACTAATGTTAAAGATATCAGTGCGTAGTTATTTTTAAAATACTCATTAAGACTCATCCAGATATTAAAATTCGATCCACACTAGAACCGTTAAGTTTGAGTGGCGCCCTAAAGTGCTGTAAGCCTTAACGACCCCCTGGTAATTGAGATTCCACCACGTTTATTACATGTATTATATATTAATAGAGATTTCAATGATAAATTCGGGTTATTTAATCGAAATCATAGTTTAGTATCTTATTTAATGATATTATAGATTGAGACTGATTTAATTTTATCTAATGAAAGACAGTTTTTTACAAAATAACTTGTTATTCTGACAGTTACAACTTTATAAAATTGCTTAAGATCTAATAACAGTCGGTGGAAAGTATGATAAATTTTTCAAAAGATCTATTAATAATTATCAATAAATTTAGTGTCCTGACATGGTGTCATATATATTGTCATTTAATAACTAACAAATGTGTCTTGAGTTCGATATTATTTTATTAAAAAGTATTTTGAAATCAAATTATTCGTTTCGATAAATAAAATTAAAGTAATCATATAAATTAAAATAAATGATAAATTATTGACAACATGAGTAAATATTTTGAACATTAATCATTTTAAAGAGCAAATAGTTACGCAGTAGTCACTCTGATTAATGACTATTGATACTACTGTTGATTTAATGAAGTAAATTATTTTGTAATTTATTAACCATTTACTAAAGTTATTATAAATTTGAATAAACGAAAATATTGAAAATATTTGAATATCGAAATATGTGCGAGTTGTTTTTATATACTAGATATTTATACGAAAACCCACAGTAATTTATCGCTGTAAAAACAACAAATACCAACATTTTTATACATATTTTATAAATATATGAAAACATTTTCTGTAAGCTTTTAAATATAATAACTGCGCGAGTCCTGTAAGTCTACTAACAAGGCTTAAACTGTATAAAGTTTTATAATTCATGACTACAAGGAGTACATACAAATAACGTCCTCAAACTTTAAGTAAAATCTCATAAGTGTATGCTCCTTCTTCATATTACCCTTTAAACCTGTTAAGCTGATGTAAACGCTCTAACATATAAGGTTTCAAAAAATTTGCATAAGCTTAGAAACTAAGTACACTTGGGTACATTTACAGTAACCACACTGGAAGGGTAACGATTAGCGATAATTTACTATGATGTATATGTGAACATATTGTAAAATTGTATAGTTTTTAAAAGTTTCACAAATTAAATTCGTCACGTCACATTCAAATATTATTGAAATACACCAATGCGTTTAACCAAATATCCAAGAAAGCAAGTATTCAAATCACAATACTAAGAGAAGGTATATCTAGCAGGCAAAATTCAAAAGTTATTCAAAAGTTTTTTGATAAATAACTATAATTAATATGAGAATATAATCTAATATTCAGTTCCTTGAGGCGTGTGTCGCTCACGACGTTGGAAGGCTCAATGACAAACAGTTATGTGGAAGCACGGACTCGATACTAAGTACTAAGAACCAACAGCTGTTACAGTTAGCGCTGTAACAATCTTTGCTTTTGTAACCAGTGTTTGTACGAAAATTATTTCAGATGTGTCAAGTGATACGATATATAACAATGTTTACAATTATTATATTAATTATGACAATTTCACTTCACTCAATTCACAAAAATTAGATCTCATCAAGCTCATAAATTTTATAATTGTGGAATAAATAACCTATATGTATTATAAAATATACTAATAAAAAACGATAAAAAGATTTAAATCTTTTAATATTTCAAGTGACAAAATTATGTGACTTGTATGAAGCATATTTGTACTATTAAATATTAATAGCTTCTTTGTAATAAAATATTCTCAATATACTTGTTAAAAGCATTAAAAGGCCAATAAATATAACAGTTTTGTTATTATAATAATACAATTATGTTTTATTTTAAATTAAATATAACTTTAACTAAATATTTACATTTACAAATGTAAATGAAAACAATGTTCTAACAAAGTTTCAAATATCTTCTACGGTGCCATATTTTCTTGTAAATTCTCTATCAATCAATATTCTAATGATCTTGTTTATTCTAAATGTTTAACAAAATATTTATAATATATTGAATGTGTGTGCATAAATAAACATATAGTATATTCACAATAATATGTTAATCTCTAGAAAAAGTATATCAAGGCTATTTGCTTTTACTATATCATAAAAGTATAGAATTACTCGTACATTTACTACAGAAATAATCCAAATAAGTAGTCGTACAGCTGTCATTGTCTTAAACAATAATTAACGATATAATTTTACTACATTTTAACTTTAATTGATTAAAATATATAATTGTGTTAATACTCATACTATTATATTTAGAATAAGAAAAATCAGCACAGTCTATTATAACAAAAGCATTTATTTGATAGGTATCATACGAACGGTCAAAGATAAGAACATTCAAATAATTAATGTGAGAAATGAAACCATTACGGACATAACAAGGAATACAAGATGCCTCTAATGTAAGCAGCGAGTTACGAAAACATTATTTAGTCTGCCCGATTGGTTTAAAATGCATAAAGGCTTTTCACACTGCAATCAATTAAATTTAAACAGAATTTATATATAAATGAAATGATTAACAGTGCAATCGATCTTAGACGAATAATTCAAAATCGATCCTACAAGAAATAAGTTAATAATTCATTTTAGACTGTCATAATTATGACCCACAATATGATGAAAACCAGGTTTTTGTAATGAATGTACAAAATAGTTATAAGTAATGGGGAACGTGGAAAAGTTCTTAATATTGTCCAGTGCAAAAATAATCTTAAGAATTCTCTTGTGAAGTAGTCTTAACCTAAGGGGCAGGCACTTAATGGGGTAATTTAATTTTCTCACAACAGCCAGAAGGCAATACAGAGTGAATACTTCGAGTCTGCCAAGTAGTTAGAAGCCAGATATTGCCTTTCTACCTTCGTATCTCTTTAAATACTCATTCCTATACAGCAGTTTTATTTTGATCTGCCCTCTTTCGGGCGGATTTTATTGTGTAAATGGTTTTTGGGTCTTCTGCAATCTTCTGTACTTTATTTGTTTATATATATGTACCAAACAGTGTCGATCATTAAGTAAGAAAAATATTTTATATTTTAATTTTGAAAACAATTCAATAACGGGAATCTTCATATCAAACATATTCATCTTCTTTGTACATAGACTATAATTAAACTTCCTATCCCTATACGTGGATATAATGAACATTCGTTTTATATTGCACTCAGATATCGCTCGCTATATTCAAACAGCAGCAACGGAGAACTTGTAGTTTATTATCACTTGCAAACTATCCAGTCGGTATTCAGCTATGTAGAGCGTGAAGATATTTTAATATAGCATGTACTCGCTTCTACATTATAAATAAACAAAAACTATATTTTGCCTTAGGATTTTTCATATATGAAAGACAGAGAAGCTGAGATAGCTAGATAAGTATAAGTAACTGCTAGACGATATTCTCAAAAACTACTTTTCTAAATGTAAGTTTTACCGAGAATTTGCAGTACATTTTATGTAAAATATATTTCATTTATAGCGGCAACAGTTAAAAAATTCAAAAAAAATCCTGCCATCTTTAGAAGAACTCAAAATTCATAAGATATAAATTCTGAGAAATAGGTCATTTTAAATGTAAACAAGTATATCAACACATTAGAAATATTGTATACATCTGTAAAATTACACTTTCTTTATACATTAATAAGAAATTAAAATCTCTTCAAACATGTATGCAAAATGTCTCAGATTGTATGTTTGTTTACACCAACAGCTGAAATGATTCGTTAGCAAGACTGAAAATATATGAATTAATTTCTTCACAGCCTCACTTTGCATATGTGGGCTAGTAATGTGTAGCACTGAACATATCGATATGAATATTTAACATTTCATACTACTATTAACATTCTGTAAATATAATTAAAGGGCGGTACAAAATCTACAAAAATGTATATCTAAGACAAGTTATTATAAAAAGAAATTTAGCTAGTTAAGATAGAAAACTCCTTAAAGCGAGTACAAAATTTTATCAAAATATATGTGTTTAAAGATGAAATTCCTTTCCCTCTTCAATAATAACGATCATTAAACGTTTATTATTCAGAGAAAATGTTTATTTTTGAAAGGAATTTCACTCATAGAAAAGTAATTGAAACTTTTAAACAACTTTACAAATTTTCGTACAATTAATATAATATATTTTGTTTTAAAATTACTCATCATAAAAATATCATTTAAAAATAATAAGTAGACATTAATTTAATATACACTTTAATAAGTCCACATATGTTTCTGTTTTTATTTTCATTTAATTTTTCTCGAATTATGATATCGATATACGTTATTATTATAAATGATTCGATATTTACGGTAGAGATATTTACATCCCTATTTCAAATGTTAATTTGCTCGGGAATAGCATTAGTTTAATTAAAAGGTTTCTTGTTTTCCAGAATGCGGTTGACAAGCTCTTGTAAAACCTACATGGTTATAATTTAATTCTAATTCTGAGAAATCTTGTAGTTATTACATAAACTGTGATATATTATGTTGGTGTGATGAAGAATAATTGTGTATTGTTTCTAGAATAAGAAGAAATTTATGATGGTACTATATTTTTAATACGTAAATTAGATTTAAATGTATTAAACTCATCTCTCGTGAGATAATTTGACCATGGTAATATCACCCTCTCACAGAAGCTCGGTATGCAGTAGCAAATATAGCTATACTTATTTAGTACGATGAGTAATTAGCCCAAAATTCCACCTTGTTTATAGTCTGTTTCATCTTTCCGCGTTTCTTTTCAGCATTTTTCTTAAAATATTCCAAGAACACTACTTACCATCAGGTCGACCGTTTGCTCGTTTGCCATCTTGTAGCACTAAAAAGTAATAAAACTCCTTAAGGGTTAAAACTACTTAGAGAACGTAAATAATTAAATGCATTTAATCTTTTATATGCCTAACATAAATATGATTTCGAATATATTCAAGTAATTCAACTTGAATATAATAAAATGTTTTAATAATTTTATTTTATTTAACGTTTGAAATATTTACTATGTACATAAAAGGTCAAAAAATAACTGTATTATGAAATACAACAAAAATCTAGAACCACACCTACGCTAACAGCATCGCAACCATCGGACGTGCCATAAACATTTTAATAAAAAAGCTAAATTAATATTCGACTTGCGTGTATTTCAGCTATTCGGCATTATTTTCTTGTTCAACAGAATTGCGAATCGGCGACGTCGCAAAACGAATTAGCTGAGAAATTTTAAAAGGATCAATGCCTAATAATCCAATATCGAATGAATCGTCCGTAAATTCGTAGCGGACGTGCCTTGCATGAGAATGGAGTTTCTTAAGAACGGTGAACGCTTTCTCTTGATGCACACAGAGTAATGTATAGAATTTATTAAGTCTTTTTATCAAATAATTTTGTGATTTTTTTTTTTAGATTTGATATTAAGAACGTAGGTCAGAATACTTGTTCATAACATAGTGCCTTCGTGTATGTCAAATAGCAAATGCATTAAATGAAATAATATATGTTTTAATGAAGTTTTTATTTATAATAAAAGTCCCTGACATCATTTTTAAGTACAAACAACGAATCAACACAGCCCCACTCCACTATAGATATGGACTTTTGTAACATCCAGGGATCTCAATCTTACCTAAAGACCGTCCATTACCAAGTGGAAAGTAGAAATTTCGCAGCCACGCTGCAGCCACGCTTGTAATTTTTGACGGAGACGCATATAACCTAGTGACACCGCGTACCTATCATTCTGGTATAAACTTGAATATTTTTTACCACACATGTTAATAAGGGATGATATCTGCTACTGTCGCCTTCAGAACTTTAATAATCTGCTTCAATACTCACGTAAACATGTACGACCATATCGGAGATTATGTGCGTCTCTACAGGTCCCATAGTGGAAATGCAGAAAAAGATCAACCCGTAGATCATTTCCAAGTGAAAATTGATAACTTTCGTTCATCCTCAAACCCTAGAGTCCTGTGATCATTCCTTAGTATAGAGTGTAGTGACTATTTAACGTCCGGCCCGCACTAATCTTGCGACCCGATGCTTTTAATACTACAAATCACCGAATTGGGATGGATCTTTTCTTGCATCCTACCTATTTAAGGTTTGTTTCCCTTCCAATGACCCCAGTGGTACTAAATTCTGTGGTGATACTTGTAGGCAGATCGCGGCCATAGTTTGAGTAGACTGTCAGGGCTACAGCAGCCAACAAACGGCAAACATAGCTTGGGCTAATGCTTTAGAACTGTAGTGTTCTAAAGAGGAAATATAACTTTACCTCCAGATTTTTCAAACGGCAAATCTCCAGTTGAGTTGACTCCAGTACTAACACTTTATTTCGGCACTCCTATCTTAAAGCTGTTTTCCCGGTCTCAGGGGAATGTACCTTTGGTCATCCTATCCCTAAAAAGGTAGCTCAGACACAACTAACTATATACCTATCGCAATTACCTGTGTTCTCTCTAAATAAATTCATCATCCAACATCTCGTAACGTACCTGGAGTATTGCTAGTTGATTAATGACCGGCAACATGATTATTGGGGATACCCAATTGGGGATACCCAACTCTGTTTCTCTTGCATATCAATTTACGTTGGATATTTCCAACATACATTATTATGCGGATGACAGAACACTGGAAGTGCGGTACATATTAACGTCGAAAAATGTTAAAAGAAATATATATCTTCTATGGAGACCTCCCTGTGGGGGATCACTTAACGTCAGTGACCCGCACACTCATTTGCCGCCCTTCTAATATAAAAAAGTAGTAAACAAACATTATGGTAATTACTAATATACGAAATATATTTAATACAACGTTCTTTATTAATTTTATTTAATTCGGGAGTATTTAATTTAACTACTGAATTAAATGATTTTCTATCGTAAAGTTACTCTATGGTTTGCGTCAGTATGCAACGTTTGAGCGATCTGCAGCATATCCGTATGCATAATATTATATCAGATTACTAAGACCATTAATCTTACACTATGACTTGCGGAATCGTCGTTTATCGTACTAGGTGCTGGGATCTGACTTTACGTGTTAATTAATTCCTGATCATCCTTTTCCTAGCACTTATTTTATATAAGACTTAATGTCTACAAAAGTTATTATTTATTGCTATAAGTAAAAAAATATATAAGACTCGACGAAATGAACAAAAAGTTAAATAAATAAGACAAAATAATAACTCCAAATACAGTTTCATAAGTAAAAATAAACGTATTGGAATTTCGCAATCTCGTTCAGGTTTATGTCTTCACGCTCCGGGCAGAACAAAGGTTGTAAACTGTGTGTTTATTGAACAATATTTTATAAGGTTATATAGATAAAATATACTTGCCTCTTGGGTTTTATTTATTTTGGACAAATATTGATATTTCATTTGTTACTTCTTTATTTTTTACACACAAGGGGATTCTATTATCTGTTCTGATATTATTAATGTTTTCGACAAACTTAATATATAGATGTGTAATCACAGTAAACTGTGGGTAAATACACGTGTTTTGTGTGGAAGGAAGTAATTTTTAGGGGCACACTTTTGGCACATTTACATAACCTTTATTTGCTATTTTTAAATTTTAAAGCATTTTTATAAAACAACAATGTGTGATGGACGTATTTCTTTGCATTTCATTTTACAAAATGTATGTAAATGTTACAGCGTAGGTTATTGGCACATCATCAATCAACATCATTGTACATATAATAATTATTAAGTCTTTCTAAACTTGTACATACCTAATTTCATGTGTTAAAAACAATCACAAAAACAAATCACTTTAAGATAAAATTTAAAAACTTTTGTCTACTCGGTTTGAACTTTCCAAAGTTTCGTGCAAAAGTCAAAATTTTACCCGCAAATTAAACTAGATGGTTGGAAATTTAGTTTTGCAAATTGTTTTATCAAATTGTCAATAAGTTATAGCAATTGTTTTCACAAATTATATTAGAATTCTAAACAAATATTTCTTCAACCTAAAATTATACAAAAATATAACAGAAACAATTATCGCCGAGATAACTTTTACACTAAATTATTATAACTTTGTTCGACTGCGGCGAACAGAAGAGTGGTAATAACTTTAATATGTTAACATTTAGTAAGTATTTATGTATGTATAGACGAATATTCTACTCTACTCAACTTTAAAGCAATTTGGACAATTAAGATGTTTTTAAGGTGAGGCGTTTGTCTTTATTCTGTAGATTTGATAACTTTTAACATTCATATTATCACAGAACACAAATTTCATTGTATTTGTTACTAACACCATAATATTATTTTACTTTGGTACTAAATATAAAAGTATGGTTATTTTGTATTCCTCCACCTTCTAAGAGATAAATTAAATCTAGAAATAAACGTACCGATTTATAAAGATTCTTGATAATAATATTAATATTTATGAAAGAAAGTCTTATATCGTGAAAAAAATCACATATGAAGAGGTCGGGCCAAAACATATGGCCGGAGATATGAATTTACATACATAATAAAGTAATGTTGTTTCATGAATACAATTTCAGTTTTTTTGCGTACTAGTCCCTACCCGTGAATTTGTTTATATTTTTATGAATACAGGTATCATAAAAAAGAATTGAAATAAAGATGAAATCAGTATTCAATATTTTTAAATGTACACATAAGAATAGTACCAAACTCTTAATTATTTTTAGACAAATGGATCCTTTGTAAAATAAATAAACAAACGACATAAATTTATTATTATAATATATTGACGCAACGCTTAACAAAATTTCCTCGTAGATGTGATATTGTGTGTTTATTCTTTTATTGGATAAACAGAACGAAAACAGAGTGTAGACAAAGGAACGTACGTGTACAAAAGCTTAAAAGGGTATCATATGAGCAATACATGTATGTAAATAATATATGCGTATTATTTTATATAATTGTATGAATCATGATCTTATTCATAGTTCACGTTTATTTATTTACATTTAACATTATTATAAATTATAGCTTTTCTTGTAAAAATATTTAAATATAGTCTGATTAGGATGTTACCGTATCTGATATTATATAAAACCGTGAATGGTTGGTTAACATAATAACTGATTAATAACGTTTAATAATTAATTTTGTTTAAAAATATTTTTTTAACTCTTTACAATTTAAAATAATAGATTATTTTATAAAAATTCTAACATACTAGGTCACGCAAGCGGGGTCGTGAGCTGAGCTAGCTTTTGCTCTGTGCACGGCAGGGTATTTACTACGATGTTCTTTAGATTAATCCTTACAAACGCTACGAGAGTTAAATGGAAATATAGGATATTATCAATAAATCATTTGCCAAACATGTCAAGTTTGATATTCGTTTCAGGTCTTTAAAAGGAAAATTGTCTACAGAATTGCTCATAACACCCTTCTTTTTGTTATGGCATCACGCTGAAACAATCAGGTCCACTGTGATACTATTGATACAGTAGAAAGCATTCGACCTCCTTGGGGATAAAACGAATTATTATGATGATATCGTGGCAAGTTCTCAAACAACAGTAACTTTGTCAATTCCATATGGCACATTCACATAGAGTTCCTAGCAGACGGCTCTAGATCTTATTTAGTGATTTTTTCATTTAAGAATCAAGTTAACGTTACGATAAGCTAGCTAGACGCATAATAATTGACTTTGACGTAATGCTAGGGATATTACGCTCTTTTAATATCTCATCTCCAGTAATCGATTGGTTTTCCTCTTACCTTTATGGACGCCGGCAGAGGGTCTGCACAGATGAGAACTTCTCAGACGAGGCAGATGTCTCCGCAGGTGTACCACAAGGCGGTGTATTATCCCCTCTTCTCTTTTCATTGTTTATTAACGAAATCACAAAAGTCATTTCATGTCACTACCATCTCTATGCAGATGATTTGCAGCTTTATCGACACACTACAATAAAAAATCTCGCTGGTACTATCGAAGCTCTTAATAGTGATCTCAATAGAATTAAGAAGTGGGCTGATGAATACGATCTCCTTGTTAATCCAACGAAATGACAAGCCCTGATTATAGGTAGTGAGCAATTGCGCAACAAAATTATTACCTTAAATTTACCTTCCCTGACTTATGATTCTAATTTAATACCATTTGTTGACAAATCTGAAAATCTTGGAATTATTCTAGATTGTAATCTCTCATGGTCAGCTCAAATTGATGAAGTTAGCAGGAAACTATATTACTCACTTCACTCACTTAAGCGGTTGCAGAACTTCCTTCCCTTAAAATCTAAAATAATGCTAGCACAAACACTTCTGTTACTATTGCTCGACTACGCTGATGTCTGTTATTTAGATGCATCTGAGGAGCTGCTAAATAGACTCGATCGACTTTAAAATTTATGCATCCGCTTTGCATACGGACTGCGTAAATTTGACCATATATTTCAATATCGAACTCAATTAAAGTGGCTCCCTATCCGTCTTCACCGGAATGTACATATTCTCTCTCTTCTTTATAATATCTTACATAACTCCTCTCCCTCTTATTTACGTGAACGTTTTAAACTAACCCCATACAGAACAAGACCACATCGCTCTTTAAAATCTCTGGAAGTGCCTCACTTTAATACTCCTTTTTATTCAAATTCTTTTACTGTCGTTGCGGCTCGTTTTTGGAATTCTCTTCCGGGTAACATATTTCATGGAACTCCAACCCTTAGCTCATTCAAGCTAAGACTGAAACAATACTACCTCTCCTCTTCATCATAATTAATATATTTAAATTAGTATGTAATTTTTGTATGCCAATATTTATATATGTATAATAGTATATATATATAGTGTGTAAAAATATACATTCATATAATGTTGTATAGGGTATTTGTTAATATATATGTATTATATTATATATATATATATTAATTGTATTGTAGTATTATATTAATAATACTAAAGAACAATGGCATTTTTTTACCTGAACGTTTTATGAAGCGTCTAAAAACAAGACAAAAGTGAAACTTAATTGTATTATTTAGTCGTTTTTTACACGGTGTTAGATTTACTTGGGGAAGCCACGAAAAAAACTTTTATTTAATAAGCTTTTAATTTCTGTTTTTTGCGTATTTCCGGTGTAATACAATTAAAAAATAAAAAACTATTTAAAATGATAAATAGCAATATTAATTTTTCCTTGTTGTAATTGCTACATAATAAAGAAACTCAATAATTGCGTTTGTTGTATGTATTTAACTATAAGATTAATCAAATATATTATTACAGGACAATTTAAATGACTGACAACTGACTAATAGTTTGACTGACTTTGACACTATTGAAAGCCATTTTAACTAGCTTTGAGTGGTCTATTTAGTTTTACGCTGTCATCGCGACTTCTGTGTAACTATTCATTCTCGGACGCCTTAACGGATTTCGATTGTGTCTTTCTGTTCTGAGTGTTCTTTTATCATGGATAGCAAGCGCAAGCACATATTGTGCGTGAATTGTAATATTTCTGTGAATACTCCTCGCCGATATCGGATTTTAGATCAAAACACAAGTGTGTACGATGCTCTGCAACTGGATTTATCCACAAATCGTAAGTTCTTAAAAACGCTATTACCCGTGTTTATCTCTAAATTATATTAAATTAACTCGTTATCTATACTTTCAAACATAGTTTGTTATAATGCCTTAATTCTTATTACAAATTACTTTCAGATAACTGATGAGGATTATGTTTGCGAAGCATGTTGGAATCTTTTAATAGATGCAGTAAATCAGAATCTTCAACAGAATACTGGTAATGAACCACAAGCTGGACCAACACCAAGTCAGCGTGGCCATACCAATGTTTGTATTTTATGCGGATATTCCCTCATACAAAGGCAAAATGAGAAAATATTAAGAGATAATCCCTCTGAACTACAACGGCAGATGATAGAAATAATTAAATGCCGTAAGGAACCACAACAGGTGTGTACATCTTGTTCTGTTTTATGCTATTATTTTTATGAATTCTGTACACATTGAACTTATAGGTTTTATTCTTTTAAAATGTTTGTTTGATTTTATTTATTTTAATATCTAATCTTTTTACAATTATTTTGATTGTGAAACTTACATAAATACATTTATGTTATAAGTTCAATTTACCCTGATTAACATTAATTCTAGATATATGTGGTTTGTATGCTAAAATCAGAAAGATTTCTTATATTTCTATTAGGTAACAACTTCAGACAATGTATGCTATGCCTGTTGGTTGCAAAACCAAACAAGAGGTCCTATATATGAATCACCTTAATGAATTAAGAGTTGAAGAAGCCATTCAACATGGGGATGATGATGCCTCACATACTGAGCCACCTAAGGAGCCTACTGTTGTGGAGTATATCTTAATGCCAAAGTTGGCATATCTTTGGAGGACCACCAATCTCATGAAGATCCCCATGAGCAAGATAGCATTGTCAGGCTATCCATTTAGAATACAGAGAATGGAACTATAGCATTTCCAGATTACAGGAGAGCCGCCAATTCTTGTAACCATTGCCTCTTTCCTGGCTGCAATAATATTGATATGCAGTGTTTAAAATATTATGTAATTGAAATACCAACTTGTTTTATTTTTACTATAAATACCTATATTTATTTTTAATTTTTCTTTATTTATAGACTTTTATACATAATATGTCTGTCCTATATAATCCTTATCTAAATAAATGTACAACTACATTTTTTTAAACAATTTTTTTTTTTTACCTGTGTACTATACTATATGATCGCCATAGAATAGCGGTGCGCTTGTCGATTGGCGCTGCCTACACGATGGTGTTCGCGGGTTCGATAGTAGGTAATTTGCCAGCACGCATTGGACCATCGGCTGATTAAGCTGCGATTCTTTTCCTATCTGGTGAAAGAGGCCTATGCCCAGTATTGGAATGTTAGAGGTAAATAAATAAATAAATAATAAATCTTAGTAAATAGAGATAGCTATCTGACACATTTGCAAAGAAGAAAGATCGGTTTTCTTATTTTTAGACAAATATTTTTCATTGCAAATATATATTTGCGTTAATAAACGCGATAAAATCCGTTCAAGACCTATTCTAACCCTTTACTAAACTAATAACTAATATTAAAAACATCATTTAATCGGTGACAACTAGTATTGACAGGTAACCTCAAATTATTATCAAACAAAAACTTAAATATCTTTTTTTTGTGGCTTTCTAAAAAAATATTTGTTTCTGATTAAGCTTATGCAATATTGCCCCTATCGTTTAAACATTTTTTTTATACTTAGACGCCTCAAATAGATGTCAGGTAAAATGATGTATGGAAAGCTGCCATTGTTATTTGCTTAATTTTTTTTTGTTTTACATGTTTTTTTTTTATGTTTTTAACGTACCAATCCGCATTGTTATTTTAATTTTTCCTTTTTGCCGAAGGGTAACTGGCAGAGATCTCTTAAAAAGATAAGTTAAACCTTTGTACACTTTTTTTTTGTCATTGTATATTTTTCTGTTCTGTAAGTTAATGGTACATAAACAAATAAAAAAAAAATATATATTACCCAGGCACGGCTTAGGTATTCTGTTTAGTTTAGCATAGTTTCGATCTGTGTCACCCCTTGTAATTGTGGTGGCACTGCCCATAAAATTTTCTGCGGTGAACATTCCTGTTGTTCGAATGGAACAGCATGCAGAGGAAGTATAGGGAACTCCTGCTTCTTTTAAATCGGTTCTTGAACATTTAGAACAAGAAACGTTTGCCAATTTTTCTATTTCTTTATTGAATCGACGCTTATTTGCTGCGATATTAGGAAGCGTGATATGTGTGGCTGCACTATCTTGATACTATTGTGAACGGACAGAATTTGCTGTGTATCGCGATATGCCACTTGCAAGCCGTTTGCCTTTTTCTCTGCCTCGTCCACGTTCCATTTTATGATAATGGGCAATAATTAAATGAAATAATTAAATAATTAAATAATGAGCAGTAATTAAATGGAAGCTTGATGAAACTCGATGAAATGTATAGCAAATGGATATAAAATATTAAATTGGGATAGCAAAATTAAAAATAAAAGTGAAAGAAAATATTCGGACTGAACCTTGCCTGTTCGAATCCTCACACGCAACTGAAGCGTTCGTTCAGTTGTTCCTTCTATTTTGCTATTCTTTTAACTCGGGGCGCGCGCCGGTATGAGACGTTCCATATCATAAGTCTATGGACAATTTTCTGGTGAATTGAAACTTTTTTTCTGTAATTCGAAAACTTATTTTATTTATTTTATTTATTTATTCATGTACCAGATTTAGTAAAAACAAAGTATTCAGAGACATGAAGAACATTGGATGAGCTTATCTCTAAAGAGAGATCTCTACCAGCTACCCATGAGAGTGACAAAATTCAATTAAAAGGGCAGAAATAGGTACACACTACATATAGTAAATATTCTTAGTAGTAAAAAACTAACTAAACATTACTTATATAATAAACTAAATTATACCGATACATAAATAAATTCAAATACTTATCAATATACTAAATCGAAAATATATAAAAATACATATATGAATATATAAATATATAATAATACCAATACAGATATAATACATATAACTATAACTGGGAGAGATAGTAGAGCTTTAATCTACGTTTAAACAATACAACATTTGGGCTACTTATAATATGGCTGGGAAGGATATTCCATAACCGCGCTGCATGAATGGAGAAGGATTTGGAGAAAGATGTTGAATTGTAAGGAGGGACATAAAAAGATTTAACAGGAATACAAGAGCGTTTGGGACGGCTACTCGGAGGGGACAGGTGGAACAGTTCATATAAATAAGTGGGAGATGATTTTCTATAAACATTATACAGCGTGGTTAAAATATGCATATTCCGGCGAAGGCGAATAGGGAGTCACTTAAGTTGACGTCGAAAATTTGAAACATGGTCAAACTTGCGCAATCCGAAGATAAAACGAATGCACAAGTTTTGAAGGCGATCTAATTTATTAAGTAGCTTCTTGTTAGCGTCTAATTGGCAAACGTCAGCATAGTCGAGAAGAGGTAGCAGAAGGGAGTGAGATAGCAAGATTTTAGTTTTTAACTTACCATTCTTTTAGTGTGCTTTGAGCTCAATGTGAACTGCACTCTGACGAATTTATAGTCAGTTCTGCTATGTATGAGAGAAGTTACAAACTTTCTTAGATTTCAATCCACTCCGTAACTCGTGCATCGAGCAGGCGCGCGCTGTTGAGTCACTAATCGAACTAAATTAGTTCTGTTAATAGTTCAAGATCTGATGATCGAAATTATCCGAAATTTTGAACAGTCATAAAGCAATGTGGCATCAAACACCATGCCGAGTTTCGAAACTGTGGTATGCTTAGTTAAATGATAGCTAGCACGTAAATTGTCCTAAACTGAATTAATAAATTATACTGGTAGGTTTTATTCTTTTAAAATGTTTGTTTGATTTTATTTATTTTAATATCTAATCTTTTTACAATTATTTTGATTGTGAAACTTACATAAATACATTTATGTTATAAGTTCAATTTACCCTGATTAACATTAATTCTAGATATATGTGGTTTGTATGCTAAAATCAGAAAGATTTCTTATATTTCTGTTAGGTAACAACTTCAGACAATGTATGCTATGCCTGTTGGTTGCAAAACCAAACAAGAGGTCCTATATATGAATCACCTTAATGAATTAAGAGTTGAAGAAGCCATTCAACATGGGGATGATGATGCCTCACATACTGAGCCACCTAAGGAGCCTACTGTTGTGGAGTATATCTTAATGCCAAAGTTGGCATATCTTTGGAGGACCACCAATCTCATGAAGATCCCCATGAGCAAGATAGCATTGTCAGGCTATCCATTTAGAATACAGAGAATGGAACTATAGCATTTCCAGATTACAGGAGAGCCGCCAATTCTTGTAACCATTGCCTCTTTCCTGGCTGCAATAATATTGATATGCAGTGTTTAAAATATTATGTAATTGAAATACCAACTTGTTTTATTTTTACTATAAATACCTATATTTATATAGGTTCTAATTTATTAAGTAGCTCCTTGTTAGCGTCTAATTGGCAAACGTCAGCATAGTCGAGAAGGGGTAGCAGAAGGGAGTGAGATAGCAAGATTTTAGTTTTTAACTTACCATTCTTTTAGTGTGCTTCGAGCTCAATGTGAACTGTACTCTGACGAATTTATAGTCAGTTCTGCTATGTATGAGAGAAGTTACAAACTTTCTTAGATTTCAATCCACTCCGTAACTCATGCACCGAGCAGGCGCGCGCTGTTGAGTCACTAATCGAACTAAATTAGTTCTGTTAATAGTTCAAGATCTGATGATCGAAATTATCCGAAATTTTGAACAGTCATAAAGCAATGTGGCATCAAACACCATGCCGAGTTTCGAAACTGTGGTATGTTTAGTTAAATGATAGCTAGCACGTAAATTGTCCTAAACTGAATTAATAAATTATACTGAATTTAGAATTACGATTATAGCGCCTTATGCTCGCAATCGTTGTGGCGAGTTTCGTTAACGTAGCTCTAATAGTTTTTAAGAATAGAGAGTTCGCAGTTTTTGCGATACCAGTAAAGATCTGACAACTAATAAAAAACATAATATATGTAAACCAACTTGAAAGGAGAATTTATTATAGTACTCCGCAAAGAACGTTCGAATAGAAAACAAATATATTAAATAATGCATTCTAGTATTCAAATTGAATTTCTACTATAAAATATATTATCTTGTCTTGATTTAATAATACTTGCAATGTAAATGTACATTTTCTCGTAAAAACACCGTTTAAAATGTTATATTATATGAACAAAATGATATAAATAAATTCAAGTAGTGAGAATTATAAACCCTACTGACCCAAGGATAGTTTTATAGAATGAAATTAAATTAAAGTGCCTTCTAGACACTTTAACACATCTATTAGGTAAATATACATAATTTTGTCCACATATGTCATACGAGTATGCAATCTACGGGGGGTTGGTTGCCTGAGCGATCGCATGGTCGCCATATTTTAGGGCCCTGTGTATAAGACACAGTTCTCATATGTAATTAAATCTAAAACTCCTTTCCAGAGCTGCTTTGATTAATTATTCGAACAACACCCGATCTCTTCTTTCATTTTCAATTCAATTGTAAATGGAAATGAAATTAAACTTGTAAATGAAAATAGGGAACTTTATGTTTATATATAATTAAAGTAGTATTTATTATTATTTATATGTTTATAAAAACTGCAATAGTTCTTATTGCCACTGATTACAGTCCAGTGATAGATTTTATCCATGGTACATATGAAGGAACATTCACAAAGAAACCTAACTTCACATTTTTGCATCCACGATTGCGAATAAATGAGGCGAGACCTACAAGGGTGTTGTCAAAGACCAAAGGACTGCCGGAATCTCCCTGAAAACAAAACATGATTATAAATATATATTTATGATACTAGACTAAATGTTCTTTATGCTCCGGTTAAACAAATGTACATTTCATATTGGTAGACTTTTATATATATAATATAACAGTATTAATTTAAACATATATTATATTGAAATGTCTGTTTGTAATTACAATGAAATAAAATTTTGTCTGTCTATCTGTCTGTATGTTTGTTTCGACTAATCTCTGAAACGGATGGTCTATTTTTAACAGGACATTCGGATAACTGATGTTATAAGGAGTATGTTAGGGTACATTTATTTTATAAACACTAAAAATCATAAATAACATATTGATGTTAAGAATTACATAATACATATGTATATAACATTTGCTTCCTCTTATTATAACATAGTAATAACTTTATGTGGTTACCTCACATATGCTAGGTTTATCGCCTTCTCTTTTCGCACAGATCGTCATAGCCTCTAAATCCTTTATACTTATCTTCATGTTAGCGAAATATTGAGGCGGTAATAACTTCAGGCACGCTTTAGTTGACAGCTTAATAAGGTCAACTTTCTTTAGAATTTTCGAAACATGCCCTGTCTGTAAATAGAAATATGTAGTAGAATGAAAGATTAATATGTGAGTGAAATTTTCAAAAAAGTAAAATAATATTTGCTAATTCCGCTCACCTCATCAATTCCTCTGCCAACAAAAATGATATTTGAATTGGTAATTGGTCCACTTGGTAGTTTAATCGGTTGTATTTTTTTAGAAAATTGTAAAGGATAAGAAAGTTTTAATAAAGCGATGTCGTGACGTGGATAACCTTTGCTTTGGTATCCCTGGTGTATATAGATATGGTTGTATGGTACTCGTATGCTGTTGGCAAATGTTTCTCCTCCAACCCAAACGTAATTCTTTTGGAGTGGACTAGAAATAAAATAAAACGGAAAAATGTAAACATTTAAAAAATATATATGGATTGAACCAATAATTCCTAAATTTTTTTGGAAAGAATCTGTTTTACTTATACTTATCGGTTATTCTTAAAGGTAACCAATTTTTTTTTAGATTTTTAAAAGAAGTTTTAGGGGTCGCTACCAGGGATGAAAAGTATTGGGTTTTATGAACAGGGAAAAAATAAGTAATAACCTATTTTATTAAATAACTACAACAATAATTTAAGGATAACTACTATTATAACTAAGACTAGTAACTTAAGGTGTTAATGTAGATTTGTTACAATCGGGGAATTTTCGCCTAAAGTCTTTGACCGCCAACAATAGGTACTGTTTCTGGTCTTGGTCTGTCGTATGAAGGCGATTGTACACTTCAATCAACGATACTCCCCTCTCAGCTGTATCGTTGATAACTTTTAGACCCTTTACAACAGTCACACATTTTTTAAACTCACAATCGTCCTTCCAGGTCTGCACGTCCTTTTTTAAAAAATCGCAGGAGATGGAGATACTTTTCAAAAACGTTAATATGTGAGAAGATACGAAGTCCTCCAGGTTTTTTGTTGCAATAAGGTTTTGATCCAGGATGGCTCGCTTTGAAGAATCTTCTGACCCTTCTATTTCAAGAGCAGCAACCATCTTTCGCTTAGTTTCCAAAGAAACTGGGTCGTCAGAGAAGGCCAAAGCTACAAGTTTTTTTGATAGGTACCAAGGGTGCCTCAACGCTTGTTTCATAGCAACTTTTGAAAGTGATTCATTCACTTTATTGTAAGCTAATAAATCCTTCAAAAGTTGTAAGTCATTCCTTGACACAGACCATGCGCAAGGATCTTGATACCAGTATTTGGCGTAAATTCGTACAGTAAAAATGCAAATTCCTTTGATTCCTTTAATTTCCCTCTTCGTCAGTTTTTGTTGTTCCCGAAATAGATATATTTTAAAAGAATAGATGGCCTTCGCCATCCACCTTACCCGGTGGAGACCAGCAGGCACTCGAAAAGATACACCTTTCTCAAGTGTTCCTCCTAAAAATATGATTATCAGGTTAAGTAGTTCCTTATAATCGTCTCGTGGTTGAAACTCGTTAAGGTGGCTTTCAGCAAATAATGTCATCTCTTCGGTAACATCTGCTACTTTGTTTTGGAGTTTCAGGGTCCGCAGTAGTAAAGTCCTCTTTTAGTATTTTAACCCAACGTTTTTGCAGTCTTTTGAGGATTTGTATATCTGGCCCACTAGAAGCATTAGTTGCTGAAACTACGATGGCTTCAAGCACAATCTCCAAAAATGTGATGCCTGCATGGAGGCCATAATAAATTTTTCTCCAGCTTTTGCTCTAGTAAGGTACAAGCTCCATTGAATCGACCTGTGTTTGATGCTGTGGTATCAAAACACATCGATTTTACTTTTTCGTCTAAACCCTAGGACAATATAATTTCATAAACAGCTGAGGCCATCGCCTGCCCTCTTCCATTCGGAAGTTTTGGAACATCCAAAAGCCATTCTACTCCCTGTCCTGATACTATAACAGGCAAGCGATCCACAACCTCATGTCCCGTTATGTCCTCGAGCATTTTACCATCGCAGTGAACGGTAAGCGGAACCTCTGGCTTAAACTCGTTTTTTAGAGATTCTGAGATTTTTTTGGTCGCTGTATTTGCTGACGCCGAATAGAAGAAAAGCTAACGTTGTAATTCTCAGTATCACAGCCAGCGCTCTTGAGAATCGATGTTAATACCACAGCAGCTTTTCGATCGTTTAACTTAGCAACATCAAGACTTACAGCCAAACGGTCATCGATTAATTCTTTCCTCCCTTGTTTTCGCTGTGGCTTCGAGGTAGACGGTCCTGGCAATGGAGTCCGACTGTCTAAAGAGGTCGAAGACGACGACATTAAAAAAGGTTGGCTATATTACTACTTACTTAAAGACTAGGTCACACTCTATTGCGAAATTACTACTTTAATCTTTAAACCCTTTCTGTAGCTTAATAACCTGAAGTCTGAAGAAGTTAAAAAACATGGATAGAGGACAAAAAAATTAAAACTAAGATTTTTTGAATCACCCTAATATATATATGTATATATAAATATTAAATATATAAAAATGTGCTACATACCTGATACATACTGATTCATTAAATATACAGATAAAATTATTTTCGAAATAACTAACTTAGCCATTTTATGTTTCTTGATAAACTGAACCTCAAAAGCAAATACATCCTCTATTTATATATTATGTACAACATGTGTAATGAAAGAAAATTCCTTTAGATGATAAAATACTTTAAATACTCATATACTAAAAATGCCTTAGTTACTTGTTATGTTCATGTTAAGACATTCTTACGATTATTTGTAATTTTTATTTTATATTAGTATGCGTCATAACAATATTTAATAAAAATAATTTCATACAAAAAAAAATATTTAAAAAACTTTGATGGAAATAACTACTTTGGGTAGATATGAAGTACATACACAAAAACTAAACAAAGTAAGAAAATCTAATCTAATCTAATCTAAAAAAGGATAACAAACCATAATACCATTACTGATACAAGATCACTGATTCTTTTACACGGGAAACATCCGGATATCCAGTTATGGCTTTGATGGGCGGCCATGTTTGACCCGAATGGAAAATGAAAGAAAATTTTACGAGCGTAAATAAAAATTGGACACCTGATCACAGTGTCTTGATTTTAAAGACAATATTTTGCATTAATTTATTTGATTTTGATTTTATGGAATGAATCCCACGAATTCTTTAGGATCATCATCAGTCTTATATTTAGAGTTAAAATTACTTATATTTTTGTGTATATAGTTTTATATTAAATTATCTAGGAGTCGCATTTCTATTTATGTATATCAATTTGCAATATTATTTATACGAGTATATACTACAATATTAAATGTTATATGTATGTTACTTCAGGCTTATGTCTACATAATATCCATTCAACTAATTTATACCTATAACAATAATACAAATGTTAAAATTAAACAGCACACTTTGACCTCTATTTTCAAGATCGCAATCCCTGTAATAATTGTACCTAAGTTCCCTAATAAATTTTCAACAATTAACTAATTAATTCATAAATAATATATAAAAGAAAATTTGAAGTAACCAAATCTCATTAGCACAGTAAGGTTTTGGAAATTATATAATTTCTGTTAATTATCAATTTTATGAATGTCTGGAGTTTAATTAATAAATAATAAAGTCACATTAATTTCTGTCGCCCAACTTTGATGACATTCGGTGTCAGGACAAATTATGCTTTGAAGATAAATTATATTCCAATTGAACCTCTCTACCGCACAATATTTAGAAGAAGACCCTCAAAGTTATTTATTTAAAATATTTTAAAAATAACATACTTTCTTCTACTCTTTCTAGTCACTCATTTATCATAGTAATACAATTATTGTAGATTATAAATAACAATATAATTTAATATAATACTTAGAAATAAATATGAATTTAGTCGTTAAATTCAATCTCAAACGAGGAAACCTTATCCAGACAGTCTGCTTTCTAACTGACATCGATTATAATTGATTGTTATTACCTTTATTAACATTTTTTTTAATATTGGACCATTATTTGTAATTTATCTTGCATCCTTATTGTTAGTACGAAAAAAGACATTATTTTTTAAAATGAGACGACTTAAAAAGCAGATTTAATCCATTGTCTAATCGACTTGAATACTTGAATGAATTACAATAGCAATAGTTTCACCAGACATTACACAAATATACCATAATATTTTTTTTTATCATAAATTCCTTTAATTATCTTTAAAACAAATCTTAGACGACAGTTTGTTTTAAATTAGCAAAAGTAATTAATATTTGCTACTTGATAACAGAAAAACTATTCATCAATATATCGTATAATATTGAAATCATTATTTTTATTAAATCGTTGATAACACTGGACTGGATTTCATCCAAAAAGTGGAATACCGTTTGCCTCGGAGCCATTAAAAGTTCCTATTGTTCCTTAAAACTCCGAAAGTGAATTGTATAAAGCTATTGTTACTATTCACGGATACACACGAATTGAAATAGACTTTTTTAAATATATTTCAAATAAATATTTCATAACTATATCAATATATAATAAAATAAAGAAACAACAATTAATGTCGTTTATTTAGAATATATATTATTGGCAACATTTTTGTGACAGCGAGGGTTTTGGCATTATGATGTAATCAGAACAGAGTAGCTTTCAAAGTCACCGTTGCGTATTGTACCGTCCTCTATTCGGAACGAGGCAATTAATCATTTTCGTTCGAGTCCAAACAAACCACCCTTTAAACTATGGTCATTTGTTTTGGGCATTTAAACAGATTCATCTGATGTATACAATCAAGTGTACTATCTGTTTTTGATTTGCTGTTTTATTCGAGAAAATAATCTGTAGTATCACTAAAAATCTAATTAATTTATTGGGATCATCTCGACATTGTTATAAAATTATTCCTAAAGATAATATTAATTTAACATTTACTTTCCAAAAGGACCTAAACTCAAAATTATTACTTTTACTTCAGCATGTGTAAAATTTTGGAACATTCTACTACCTTGCGTTATTGGCAGAGTTAAGTTTGGCAGTCAGAGTTATTTTTATATTTGATAATAAATACAATATAAACATATGAATGTTGTATTATTGTATTTATACTATTATTTACTATCTGAACTTTATATGACTATGATTTATCTTAGGTTCAATTACCACTTTCGTATCCGAATAATTACAGAGTGACGTACGGATGAATCGTTGATCTCCCGGGAAATTACACTTCCGTTTGCCTCACAAAAATATGCGTTGCAATAAAATTGCAAAGGTTGTTAAAAAGCCTGAATTTTGCCAGTATCTTATAAAAAATATTTTATATACACTATTGCCTGAAATATTGGAAACCTCAACGTCAACACTTTGAAACTTTACCCTTCTGATTACTTTGTCTCTTAAATTGTTTATGATCACTCAATCCCAAAGGACTTATAAAACTTACTTGTAAAATGAAAACTGAATTTTATGACTCTTGCTAAACTGTAATCTCAACGGAACTTTCATTATCTCTCGTACATATTTACAAAGGAAGGTGCTGTAAAACATTATATGAAAATCGTGCGAAAAATAATTTAACATCCAACAAATAATCTATTATAAAGTTGATTCAATAATGTTTTAAAAATCTATATATATCTAACAGAGATTACGCAAAACGGTGATTCTACAAATTCCTTTTACACATTTTCACAATTCTGTCTTTAGAAATAAAATTAAAATATAAACTATTTTACTTTTAACCAGAAATCAAAAACTAAACAACTTACAATAAAATAACTATTTAGTTTTAAAAAAAACGTTTCCTAAAAAATCGCTGAAACAGATTTTGTTAAATGACTCATCATTTTAGCCCAAACACTATAAAGTCACTTATAAAAACTAAATCAAAATTGCTTCATTCCTTGGGGTTATGCCAAAGACAAACATAGAAGGACACGTCCAATTTATAAAACCCAACTTAAGCGTCAGAGGTTAAAAATAATTTATTTAATCAATCAGTTAAACGAAAGACAATTGACGAATTGTTAAATTTTATATTTAATTTTATTGAAATGTCGACCCGATCACGGATTACGAAGTGATTCTGACTGCTGAAAGGTTTTTGAGTTCAATTCCCACATTCCACACATACGTTTATTTATGTTTGTGAATCATTACGCGTCACTGAGGACTCGGTTGATTTTATGTTTAACAGTAAATAGTAATTTAAACAAATTGTAATACTTGCAAAGTCTGTTAAATATCATTAATATATTTGCAGTAGTCGATCAGAGGTGCATTATTTGCACTCAAACACTCAGATTCGATTTTCCAGCTGACTTCACGCTTTCAGAAACTGGAATACCGGCGAAGTTTTAAAGTACAAGCGAACAGGTAATACCGGTGTACTAGGTTCAAGTATAAAGTGCAATATATATTTACAATTATTCCCAGTAATCGAAATAGTCTTCACGCCCAACGAAGCAGAATTTGTATATAAGTAAAATGATTAACAGTGCAATCGAACTCTAACAAAAAATTCAAAAACGATCCTACAAGAAATAAGTTAACAATTTTAGACTGCCATAATTATGACCCCACAATTTGATGAAAAACAGGTTTTTGGAATGAATGAATGAATGAAAGAATAGCTTTAAGTAATGGGGAACATGGTAAAGTCCTTAATATTGTCCAGTGCAAAAATAATCTTAAGAATTCTCTTGTGCAGTAGTCTTAACCTAAGGGGCAGGCACTTAATGGGGTAATTTAATTTTCTCACAACAGCCAGAAGGCAATACAGAGTGAATACTTCGAGTCTGCCAAGTAGTTAGAAGCCAGATATTGCCTTTCTACCTTCGTATCTCTTTAAATACTCATTCCTATACAGCAGTTTTATTTTGATCTGCCCTCTTTCGGGCGGATTTTATTGTGTAAATGGTTTTTGGGCCTTCTGCAATCTTCTGTACTTTATTTGTTTATATAAATTAGGGTGATTCAAAAAATCCTACTTTTAAATTTTTATAGGGGCACCGTCTTATATGGTTCCAATATAAAAAAAATATACCCATGTATTTTTTTTTAATTTAAGTCAACTTTAGGGGTCGCTACCATCCATTAAAGTTTTTGAAAAATGCGTTACATACGGTAATAGGGTTGCACCCCTTGGAAACCAAAATGGCGGTGCCTTTGTGTATTTTTGTACCTGAGTGTAAACAAGGTACGTTAGGTACCTGGTACATATCCTCTATCCACGTTTTTTACCATTTCAGTCTTCAGGTTATTAAGCTACAGAAAGGGTTTAAAGGTTAAAGTTATAATTTCGTTATAGAGTGTGAGCTAGTTTTTAAGTAAGTAGTAATATAGCCAACCTTTTTTAATGTCGTCGTCTTCGACCTCTTAAGACAGTCGGCCGGCTACTCTATTGTCAGGACCGTCTACCTCGAAGCCACAGCGAAAACAAGGGAGGAAAGAATTAATCGATGACCGTTTGGATGTAAGTCTTGATGTTGCTAAGTTAAGCGATCGAAAAGCTGCTGTGGTATTAACATCGACTCTCAAGAGCGCTGGCTGTGATGCCGACAAGTATAACGTTAGCTTTTCTTCTATTCGGCGTCAGCGAATCCAGCGATGAAAAAAAATCGCAGAAAGTAAAATCGATGTGTTTTTATACCACAGCATCAAACACAGGTCGATTCAATGGAGCTTGTAAGTTACTAGAGGAAAAGCTGGAGAAAAAATTATTATGGCTTCCATGCAGGCATCACATTTTGGAGATTGTGCTTGAAGCCATCGTAGTTTCAGCAACTAATGCTTCTAGTTGGCCAGAAATACAAATCTTCAAAAGACTGCAAAAACGTTGGCCTAAAATACTAAAAGAGGACTTTAGGGCAGCTACTGCGGACCCTGAAACTCTAAAACAAGTAGCAGATGTTACCGAAAAGATGACATTATTTGCTGAAAGCCAGCTTAATGAGTTTCAATCACGAGACGATTATAAGAAACTACTTAACCTGATAATCATATTTTTGGGAGGAACACCTGAGAAAGGTGTATCTTTTCGAGCAACTTGCTGGCCTCCACCGTGCAAGGTGGATGGCAAAGGCCATCTATTCTTTTAAAATATATCTTTTTCGGGAACAACTAAAACTGACGAAGAGGGAAATTAAAGGAATCAAAGAAATTTGCATTTTTACTGTACGAATTTACGCCAAATACTGCTATCAAGCTCCTTGCGCATGGTCTGTGTCAAGGAATGACTTACAACTATTAAAGGATTTATTAGCTTACAATAAAGTGGATGAATCAGTTTCAAAATCACTTTGCTATGAAATAAGCGTTGGGGCACCTTTGGTACCTATCAGAAAAACTTGTAGCTTTGGCCTTCTCTGACGACCAAGTTTCTTTTATTGCAACAAAAAATCTGGAGGACTTCGTATCTTCTCACACATTAACGTTTTTTAAAAGTATCTCCATCTCCTGCGATTTTTTAAAAAAGGACTTGCAGACCTGGAAGGACGATTGTGAGTTTAAAAAATGTGTGACTGTTGTAAAGGGTCTAAAAGTTATCAACGATACAGCTGAGAGGGGAGTATCGTTGATTGAAGAGTACAATAACCTTCATACGACAGACGAAGATTGTTGGCGGTCAAAGACTTCAGGCGAAAATTCCCCGATTGTAACAAAAAAACATTAACATCTTAAGTTACTAGTCTTAGTTATAATAGTAGTTATCCTTAAATTTTTATTGTAGTTATTTAATAACATAGGTTATTACTTATTTTTTCCCTGTTCATAAAACCCAACACTTTTCATCCCTGGTAGCGACCCCTAAAACCTGTTTTAAAAATCAAAAAAAAAAATGGTGGAAGTTTTTTAACCAATATAACAAAATGACAAGGTGCCCCCATAGAAAAAGAAATAAAAAAATTTCACATGCACTTTTGAATCACCCTAGTATATATGTACCAAATAGTGTCGATGATTAAGTAAGAAAAATATTTAATATTTTAATTTTAAAAACAATTTTCGGAATCTTCATATCAAACATATTCATCGTCTTTGTACATAGAGTATAATTAAACTTCCTATCCCTATACGTGGATATAATGAACATTCGTTTTACATTGCACTCAGATATCGCTCGCTATATTCAAATAGCAGCAACGGAGAACTTGTAGTTTATTATCACTTGCAAACTATCCAGTCGATATTCAGCTATGTAGAGCGTGAAGATATTTTAATATAGCATGTACTCGCTTCTATAATATAAATAAACAAAAACTATATTTTGCCTTAGGATTTTTCATATATGAAAAACAGAGAAGTTGAGAATAATATTATACTTATCATAGATAAGTATAAGTAACTGCAAGACGATATTCTCAAAAACTACTTTTCTAAATGTATTTTTTACTGAGAATTTGCAGTACATTTTATTTAAAAAATATTTCATTTATAGCGGCAACTGTTAAAAAAATCCAAAAAAAGTCCTGCCATCTTTAGAAGAACTCAAAATTCATAAGATATAAATTCTGAGAAATAGTTCATTTTAAATGTAAAAAGTATATTAGTCACCTTTTACATTAGAAATATTATAGACATCTGCAAAATTTGCTAAAAATAAACTCGTAAAATTACACTTTCTTTACACATTAATAAGAAATTAAAATCTCTTCAAACGTTTATTATTCAGAGAAAATGTTTATTTTTGAAAGGAATTTCACTCATAGAAAAGTAATTGAAACTTTTAAACAACTTTACAAATTTTCGTACAATTAATATAATATATTTTGTTTTAAAATTACTCATCATAAAAATATCATTTAAAAATAATAAGTAGACATTAATTTAATATACACTTTAATAAGTCCACATATGTTTCTGTTTTTATTTTCATTTAATTTTTCTCGAATTATGATATCGATATACGTTATTATTATAAATGATTCGATATTTACGGTAGAGATATTTACATCCCTATTTCAAATGTTAATTTGCTCGGGAATAGCATTAGTTTAATTAAAAGGTTTCTTGTTTTCCAGAATGCGGTTGACAAGCTCTTGTAAAACCTACATGGTTATAATTTAATTCTAATTCTGAGAAATCTTGTAGTTATTACATAAACTGTGATATATTATGTTGATGTGATGAAGAATAATTGTGTATTGTTTCTAGAATAAGAAGAAATTTATGATGGTACTATATTTTTAATACGTAAATTAGATTTAAATGTATTAAACTCATCTCTCGTGAGATAATTTGACCATGGTAATATCACCCTCTCACAGAAGCTCGGTATGCAGTAGCAAATATAGCTATACTTATTTAGTACGATGAGTAATTAGCCCAAAATTCCACCTTGTTTATAGTCTGTTTCATCTTTCCGCGTTTCTTTTCAGCATTTTTCTTAAAATATTCCAAGAACACTACTTACCATCAGGTCGACCGTTTGCTCGTTTGCCATCTTGTAGCACTAAAAAGTAATAAAACTCCTTAAGGGTTAAAACTACTTAGAGAACGTAAATAATTAAATGCACTTAATCTTTTATATGCCTAACATAAATATGATTTCGAATATATTCAAGTAATTCAACTTGAATATAATAAAATGTTTTAATAATTTTATTTTATTTAACGTTTGAAATATTTACTATGTACATAAAAGGTCAAAAAATAACTGTATTATGAAATACAACAAAAATCTAGAACCACACCTACGCTAACAGCATCGCAACCATCGGACGTGCCATAAACATTTTAATAAAAAAGCTAAATTAATATTCGACTTGCGTGTATTTCAGCTATTCGGCATTATTTTCTTGTTCAACAGAATTGCGAATCGGCGACGTCGCAAAACGAATTAGCTGAGAAATTTTAAAAGGATCAATGCCTAATAATCCAATATCGAATGAATCGTCCGTAAATTCGTAGCGCACGTGCCTTGCATGAGAATGGAGTTTCTTAAGAACGGTGAACGCTTTCTCTTGACGCACACAGAGTAATGTATAGAATTTATTAAGTCTTTTTATCAAATAATTTTGTGATTTTTTTTTAGATTTGATATTAAGAACGTAGGTCAGAATACTTGTTCATAACATAGTGCCCTTGTATATGTCAAATAGCAAATGCCTTAAATGAAATAATATATGTTTTAATGAAGTTTTTATTTATAATAAAAGTCTCCAACATCATTTTTGAGTACAAACAACGAGTCAACGCAGCCCCACTCCACTATAGATATGGACTTTTGTAACATACAGGGATCTCAATCTTACCTAAAGGCCGCCCATTACCTAGTGGTAAATAGAAATTTCGAAACCACGCTGCAGCCACGTTTGTAATTTTTGACGGAGACGCCTATAACCTAGTGACACCGCGTTTTTTTTTGTTTTTTTTTTTGAAATAGGAGGGCAAACGAGCTGGCGGGTCACAGATGATTTATGATCACCGCCGCCCATGAACTCTTGCAACATCCGAGGATTTACAGGAGCGTTGCCGGCCTTGAAGGTGGGGGTAAACGCCTTTTTTGAAGGTACCCATGTCGTACTGATCTGGAAATACCGCCGAAGGGAGTTCGTTCCACATTCGAGTGGTACGAGGATAAAATGTACTTGAGAACCGCACAGTGGTGGATCGCCACGCATCCAGGTGGTAGGGATGGTATTGGAGGCGATGGCGCGCTGTGCGGTGATGGAATTCGGCGGTAGGCATCAGATCGAATAGCTCTTCGGAACATTCCCCGTGGTAAATGCGGTAGAAGACGCACAGAGATGCAATGTCTCTACGCAATGCCAAAGAGTCCAGCCGTTCACAGAGCACCGGGTCCCCGACAATCCGAACGGCTCTCCGTTGTACGCGGTCAAATGGTAGAAGCTGATATTGGGGTAATCCGGACCAGAGATGAGAACAGTACTCCATGTGTGGCCGGACTTGCGCTTTGTAGAGCGCAAGTCTTTGGCCAGAATTGAAGTACTGCCTCGCTCTATTGATCACGCCCAATTTCATCGAGGCCAGCTTGGCCTTGCTCTCCAGATGACCACAAAACCGACAGTCACTCGAAATGTCGAGACCCAGTATTCTGATACTTGGCGATGCAATTAGGGGAGTGCTCTCGAAGATACGACAAATGGGGTTTTCTTAGTGGTAAACGCGCAAACTTGTGTCTTTAGAGGATTGAACTGAACGTGGTTCAGTTCACCCCACTCAGAGACCATCCCCAGGGAAGTCTCTATAGAAGACACAAGTTTCTTTCGGCACTCGTCGACGTTTTCCCGAGAGAGACCTGCAAGGCCGGAATATACCGCATCCCCAGTATTGTCATCCGCATAACAATGTACGTTGGAGATATCCAACATATCATTGATGTGCAGGAGGAACAGAGTTGGGGATAGCACGCAGCCTTGGGGTACACCAGCGTTCACGGGCTTGGGGTCCGAGCAAACACCGTCGAGAACGACCTGTATGCTCCGCCCAGTGAGGAAGCTAGTGATCCACTTGCATAAACTCTCGGGAAGCCTATAGGAGGGTAGCTTCAAAAGATGCCCCTTGTGCCATACACGATTGAAGGCTTTCGCCATATCCAGACTAACTGCCAGACCCTCTCCCTTGCTTTCAATAACAGCTGCCCAACGGTGCGTAAGATATAACAGAAGATCACCAGCCGATCGACCATGGCGAAAGCCATATTGCCGGTCATTGACCATCTGGTGATCCTCGAGGAAGGTTAGGAGCTGCTTATTGATGATACTCTCCATTACTTTGGAGAGAAGAGAGGTAATGGCGATAGGTCTGTAGTTAGCTGGGTCCGAGCTATCACCTTTTTTAGGGACCGGATGGACAAGGGCACGCTTCCATGAGACCGGGACTACGCCTTTAAGGTAGGAGTACCGAAATAGACGCGTTAGCACTGGTGTCAATTCAGGGGCACATGTTCGTAGCACAACTGGAGAGATACCATCTGGCCCACTCGACTTATGAACTTCCAAGGAAAGGAGGGCTTTTCGGATGAGTTTTTGCCGAAAAACTATTTTCGGCATTAAGCTTAGACACCGCGGGATGATAGGCGGTGTCTTCCCCTGGTCTTCCAAAGTCGAGTTTGAGGCAAAAAGAGTGCCCAAGAGATCGGCTTTCTCTTTTGCCGTGTAGGCCAGAGAGTCGTTCCCAATGTGCAATGGCGGTAGGGATGGCTGACAAAAGTTTCCCAGCGTGGCTTTAGACAGCGCCCAGAACTTGCGTGTGCCAGGCGGGTACTTTGCCAGCTGATCCCCAATTTTGACGACATGCTTGAACTTTGCTCTAGCAATTTTCCGTTTGAAGAATCTGGAGGCACGATTATATTTCCTCTTCAGAACTCTAGAGTTCGGATCCTTAGTGACTAACGCATTAGCCCAAACTTGATAAGCCTGCCGTTTGCCAGCTGATGCAGCCCTGACGGACGCATCAAACCAAGGCCGCGATCTGCCACCAAGTGGTACCACAGAGCTTGGTACAAATAGTTCCATGCCCTGAAGTATCACATCAGCTACAGCCGCAGTGCAGTCACTAGGATCATTGGAAGAGAAACAAATCGGCCCACATGTGTAGGATGCAAAAAAGGACCGCATTCCATCCCAATCCGCTGACTTGTAGTACCAAACGCGTCGAGTCGCAGGTCTTGTGCAAGCTGGGTGTTCAATGGGCACTACACTCCGTACCAAGCAATGATCAGAGGACCCTAAGGGAGCCTCGACAGTGACTTGGTACTTTCCGGGATTTGTAGTCAGCAGAAGATCCAACAAAGAGGGCATATGGCTGTCCACGTCCGGTAGACGAGTGTGCGTCTTTACCAGCTGGGACAGACCATTTGCCAGAGCAAAGTCAAACACAGATCTCCCCGCGTAGTCGGTGGCACTTGACCCTAGCCAATCGGCATGGTGCGCATTGAAGTCCCCGAGGACTAAGACTTCGGCGGAGGGAATCTGTGAAAGCAGATCGTCAATCTTGACCTGAATATGGCCCAAGACTTGAACAGTTTCGGCATTACCACTATGGGACCTGTAGAGGCACGCGTAGACTCTGACGTGGTCGTCCATGTCCACGCGCAGCCAGAGTACAGACAGGTCCCGACCTTCAAAAACCTGAAGGCGACGGTAGCCGATATCCTCCCTTACGAACACAGATACCCCGGCGTGTGGTATAAAATGGTGTTCTTGTTTATACCCGGGGTATGACAGGTACGCTGTGTCGCTAGGTTGAGATATCTGCGTCTCCGTCAGAAACAACAAGGCCGGCTGCGCCGTCTCTAGATGATAGTGGACGGCGTTCAAGTTGGAATGAAGTCCCCGGATGTTGCAAAAGCCCACATTGAGAGTGGGTCAGGGTTACGCTGCGTTGACTCGTCGTTTGCCCGCAAAAAACACAAAAGGCGATACTTTGCCCGCCCCAGATACGACGGGCAGCCCAAGCAAAATCCGAGAATCATTTCCCCGATTTTGCTCGGGGAGGGGGTCCCCGGCTTCATCAAAGCCGGTACCCTCCTGGGGTATTTTTCTTTTCGGCATCGCTTTTATGTTTGGCGGGAGGGGGGGGGGATGGTCTTCCGGATTCTCTCACTCACCGACAGAACATAACCAAATAAGTTTGATTACTACGCGTCGGTCTTCTGTGAGAGGGTGGTCCTTCCCCGGTCGAGCCAGCCCAATACGAGCTGCAGTCAGATAACTGCAGCTAGGCTCTACCACCTACATTCCTCTCTTCTCTACCTATCATTCTGGTATAAACTTGAATATTTTTACCACACATGTTAATAAGGGATGATATCTGCTACTGTCGCCTTCAGAACTTTAATATTCGGCTTCAGTACTCACGCACGTAAACATGTACGATTATATCGGAGATTATGTGCGTCTCTACAGGTCCCATAGTGGAAATGCAGAAAAAGATCAACCCGTAGATCATTTCCAAGTGAAGATTGATAACATTCGTTCATCCTCAAACCCTAGAGTCCTGTGATCATTCCTTAGTATAGAGTGTAGTGACCATTTAACGTCCGGCCCGCAATAATCTTGCGACCCGATGCTTTTAATACTACAAGTCAGCGAATTGGGATGGATCTTTTCTTGCATCCTACCTATTTAATGTTTGTTTCCTTTCCAATGACCCCAGTGGTACCAAATTCTGTGGTGATACTTGTGAGCAGATCGCGGCCATAGTTTGAGGAGACTGTCAGGGCTACAGCAGCCAACAAACGGCAAACATAGCTTAATTTGGCTAATGCTTTAGAACTGTAGAGTTCTAAAGAGGAAATATAACCTTACGTCCAGATTTTTCAATCGGCAAATCTCCAGTTGAGTTGACTCCAGTACTAACACTTTATTTCGGCACTCCTATCTTAAAGCTGTTTTCCCGGTCTCAGGGGAATGTACCTTTGGTCATCCTATCCCTAAAAAGGTAGCTCAGACACAGTTAACTACACAACTATCGCGATTACTTGTGTTCTTTCTAAATTAATTCATCATCCAACATCTCTTAACGTACCTGGAGTATTGTTAGTTGATTAATGACCGGCAACATGATTATTGGGGATACCCAACTCTGTTTCTCTTGCATATCAATTTATGTTGGATATTTCCAACATACATTATTATGCGGATGACAGAACACTGGAAGTGCGGTACATATTAACGTCGACGAATGCTAAAAGAAATATATATCTTCTATGGAGACCTCCCTGTGGGGGATCACTTAACGTCAGTGACCCGCACACTCATTTGCCGCCCTTCTAATATAAAAAAGTAGTAAAAAAACATTATGGTAATTACTAATATACGAAATATATTTAATACAACGTTCTTTATTAATTTTATTTAATTCGGGAGTATTTAATTTAACTACTGAATTAAATGATTTTCTATCGTAAAGTTACTCTATGGTTTGCGTCAGTATGCAACGTTTGAGCGATCTGCAGCATATCCGTATGCATAATATTATATCAGATTACTAAGACCATTAATCTTACACTATGACTTGCGGAATCGTCGTTTATCGTACTAGGTGCTGGGATCTGACTTTACGTGTTAATTAATTCCTGATCATCCTTTTCCTAGCACTTATTTTATATAAGACTAAATGTCTACAAAAGCTATTATTTATTGCTATAAGTAAAAAAATATATAAGACTCGACGAAATGAACAAAAAGTTAAATAAATAAGACAAAATAATAACTCCAAATACAGTTTCATAAGTAAAAATAAACGTATTGGAATTTCGCAATCTCGTTCAGGTTTATGTCTTCACGCTCCGGGCAGAACAAAGGTTGTAAACTGTGTGTTTATTGAACAATATTTTATAAGGCTATATAGATAAAATATACTTGCCTCTTGGGTTTTATTTATTCTGGACAAATATTGATATTTCATTTGTTACTTCTTTATTTTTTACACACAAGGGGATTCTATTATCTGTTCTGATATTATTAATGTTTTCGACAAACTTAATATATAGATGTGTAATCACAGTAAACTGTGGGTAAATACACGTGTTTTGTGTGGAAGGAAGTAATTTTTAGGGGCACACTTTTGGCACATTTACATAACCTTATATTTGCTATTTTTAAATTTTAAAGCATTTTTATAAAACAACAATGTGTGATGGACGTATTTCTTTGCATTTCATTTTACAAAATGTATGTATATGTTACAGCGTAGGTTATTGGCACATCATCAATCAACATCATTGTACATATAATAATTATTAAGTCTTTCTAAACTTGTACATACCTAATTTCATGTGTTAAAAACAATCACAAAAACAAATCACTTTAAGATAAAATTTAAAAACTTTTGTCTACTCGGTTTGAACTTTCCAAAGTTTCGTGCAAAAGTCAAAATTTTACCTGCAAATTAAACTAGATGGTTGGAAATTTAGTTTTGCAAATTGTTTTATCAACTTGTCAATAAGTTATAGCAATTGTTTTCACAAATTATATTAGAATTCTAAACAAATATTTCTTCAACCTAAAATTATACAAAAATATAACAGAAACAATTACCCCCGACATAACTTTTACACTAAATTATTATAACTTTGTTCGAATGCGGCGAACACAAGAGTGGTAATAACTTTAATATGTTAACATTTAGTAAGTATTTATGTACGTATAGACGAATATTCTACTCTGTTCAAATTTAAAGCAATTTGGACAATTAAGATGTGTTTGAGGTGAGGGATTTATCTTTATTCTGTAGATTTGATAACTTTTAACATATATATTATATTATTTTACTTTGGTACTAAATATAAAAGTATGGTTATTTTGTATTCATCTACCATCTAAGAAATAAATTAAATCTAGAAATAAACGTACCGATTTATAAAGATTCTTGATAATAATATTAATATTTATGAAAGAAAGTCTTATATCGTGAAAAAAATCACATATGAAGAGGTCGGGCCAAAACATATGGCCGGAGATATGAATTTACATACATAATAAAGTAATGTTGTTTCATGAATACAATTTCAGTTTTTTTGCGCACTAGTCCCTACCCGTGAATTTGTTTAAAAGTTTTATGAATACAGTTATCATAAAAAATAATTGAAATAAAGATGAAATCAGTTTTGAATATTTTTAAATGTACACATAATAATTGTACAAAACTCTTACACTTAGACACTTTAGAAAACTTTAAATTTTTTTTTAAACAAATGGATTATTTGTAAGATAAATAATCAAACGACATAAAATTATTATTATAATATATTGACGCAACGCTTAACAAAATTTCCTCGTAGATGTGATATTGTGTGTTTATTCTTTTATTGGATAAACAGAACGAAAACAGAGTGTAGACAAAGGAACGTACGTGTTGAAAAGCTTAAAAGGGTATCATATGAGCAATACATGTATGTAAATAATATATGCGTATTATTTTATATAAATGTATGAATCATGATCTTATTCATAGTTCATTTTTATTTATTTACGTTTAACATTATTATAAATTATAGCTTTTCTTGTAAAAATATTTAAATATAATCTGATTAGGATGTTACCGTATCTGATATTATATAAAACCGTAAATGGTTGGTTAACATAATAACTGATTAATAACGTTTAATAATTAATTTTGTTTAAAAATATTTTTTTAACTCTCTACAATTTAAAATAATAGATTATTTTATAAAAATTCAAACATACTAATAAAAAACTTAATATATGTAAACCAACTTGAAAGGAGAATTTATTATAGTACTCCGCAATGAACGTTCGAATAGAAAACAAATATATTAAATACTGCATTCTAGTATTCAAATTGAATTTCTACTGTAAAATATATTATCTTGTCTTGATTTAATAATACTTGCAATGTAAATGTACATTTTCTCGTACAAACACCGTTTAAAATGTTATGTTATATGAACAAAATGATATAAATAAATTCAAGTAGTGAAAACTACAAACCCTACTGACCCAAGGATAGTTTTATAGAATAAAATTAAATTAAAGTGCCTTCTAGACACTTTAACACATCTATTAGGTAAATATACATATTTTGTCCACATATGTCATATGCAATCTACGAGCGATCGCATGGTCGCCATATTTTAGGGCCCTGTGTATAAGACACAGTTCTCATATGTAATTAAATCTAAAACTTTTCAGAGCTGTTTTGATTAATTATTCGAACAACACCCGATCTCTTCTTTCATTTTCAATTCAATTGTAAATGGAAATGAAATTAAATTTGTAAATAAAAATAGGGAACTTTATGTTTATATATAATTAAAGTAGTATTTATTATTATTTATATGTTTATAAAAACTGCAATGGTTCTTATTGCGACTGATTACAGTCCAGTGATAGATTTTATCCATGGTACATATGAAGGAACATTCACAAAGAAACCTAACTTCACATTTTTGCATCCACGATTGCGAATAAATGAGGCGAGACCTACAAGGCTGTTGTCAAAGACCAAAGGACTGCCGGAATCTCCCTGAAAACAAAACATGATTATAAATATATATTTATGATACTAGACTAAATGTTCTTTATGCTCCGGTTAAACAAATGTACATTTCATATTGGTAGACTTTTATATATATAATATAACAGTATTAATTTAAACATATATTATATTGAAATGTCTGTTTGTAATTACAATGAAATAAAATTTTGTCCGTCTATCTGTCTGTATGTTTGTTTCGACTAATCTCTGAAAAGGATGGTTTACTTTTAACAGGACATTCGGATAACTGATGTTATAAGGAGTATCTTAGGGTACATTTATTTTATAAACACTAAAAATCATAAATAACATATTGATGTTAATAATTAATAACACATATGTATATAACATTTGCTTCCTCTTATTATAACATAGTAATAACTTTATGTGGTTACCTCACATATGCTAGGTTTATCGCCTTCTCTTTTCGCACAGATCGTCATAGCCTCTAAATCCTTTATACTTATCTTAAAGTTAGCGAGATATTGAGGCGGTAATAACTTGAGGCACGCTTTAGTTGACAGCTTAATAAGGTCAACTTTCTTTAGAATTTTCGAAACATGCCCTGTCTGTAAATAGAAATATGTAGTAGAATGAAAGATTAATATGTGAGTGAAATTTTCAAAAAAGTAAAATAATATTTGCTAATTCCGCTCACCTCATCAATTCCTCTGCCAACAAAAATGATATTTGAATTGGTAATTGGTCCACTTGGTAGTTTAATCGGTTGTATTTTTTTAGAAAATTGTAAAGGATAAGAAAGTTTTAATAAAGCGATGTCGTGACGTGGATAACCTTTGCTTTGGTATCCCTGGTGTATATAGATATGGTTGTATGGTACTCGTATGCTGTTGGCAAATGTTTCTCCTCCAACCCAAACGTAATTCTTTTGGAGTGGACTAGAAATAAAATAAAAAAGAAAAATGTAAACATTTAAAAAATATATATGGATTGAACCAATAAATCCAAAATTTTTTTGGAAAGAATCTGTTTTACTTATACTTATCGGTTATTCTTAAAGGTAGTGCAATTTTGCAATTGTAAAAATCATCACGTAACGAAATTCCCTATGCTGTGTGTGTGTGTGCGAGTGTGCATCGAATCTACTAGAAAGAAATGAGCACACTGCCTTCCACACATGAGAGCGCTGCCGAGTACGCAACTCTCTCTCTCTCTCTCTCTCTCTATCTGTGACTCTGTCTCTTTTTATCATATAAACTCAAAACAGGATTGTACAGACACATTGAAGTTTTGTGAAAACGCCATGTTTTATTTGTCTTTCTGTTAGGTCATACGTGAATATTGTTTTATTATTACAATCAAGTTTATAAAACTATTGCTACTGCAGCAAAAAATGTGTAATACAGATTTAGAAAAGCAATTTGATAAAATTGTACAACTTAAACAATATTAACTATTTATATTCTTTTATGGTACATGTAATTTGAGAGTTTACTATTAAAATTATAAGGAGACAATAGTGAAATCATATATACAGAGGCCGTATTTTTGTTGCTGTGACTTAAAGAAATATGGAATTTCGTTCCTGACGGGGGTCCGCCGACAATACAATATTTTTTTACTTTTTACTCTATTTTTTATATACCTTCATGTCCAAACTTACTGTACTTACTGTACGTTTTCAACGCAGTGAGCCGCAGTCACTATCCAGATATTAGACAGGATGGCAGCACCGCAGTTGTTGAGACCAGCATAGAACGGATAGTCTTCAATCTTCGCGATATCACCGTAGAGGACAAGCAGTTCTATAGCTTTATATAAAATTACAACATCTAGTTAAATTGGTTCCAATAATAAAAACTATCAAGTCAAAGTATTACTGTGTATACATAAAATTACGAAATGTGGTCCGATATATATGAAGTACTTGTGTACAATATTCATATATATATATATATATATATATATATATATATATATTAGGGTGATTCAAAAATACATGTGATTTTTTTTTTATGGCTTCGCCCTGTAATTTTCTTCTATTGGTTAAAAAACTTCCACCAATTTTTTTTTAGATTTTTAAAAGAAGTTTTAGGGGTCGCTACCAGGGATGAAAAGTATTGGGTTTTATGAACAGGGAAAAAATAAGTAATAACCTATTTTATTAAATAACTACAATAAAAATTTAAGGATAACTATTATTATAACTAAGACTAGTAACTTAAGATGTTAATGTAGATTTGTTACAATCGGGGAATTTTCGCCTGAAGTCTTTGACCGCCAACAATCTTCGTCTGTCGTATGAAGGTTATTGTACTCTTCAATCAACGATACTCCCCTCTCAGCTGTATCGTTGATAACTTTTAGACCCTTTACAACAGTCACACATTTTTTAAACTCACAATCGTCCTTCCAGGTCTGCACGTCCTTTTTTAAAAAATCGCAGGAGATGGAGATACTTTTAAAAAACGTTAATATGTGAGAAGATACGAAGTCCTCCAGGTTTTTTGTTGCAATAAGGTTTTGATCCAGGATGGCTCGCTTTGAAGAATCTTCTGACCCTTCTATTTGAAGAGCAGCAACCATCTTTCGCTTAGTTTCCAAAGAAACTGGGTCGTCAGAGAAGGCCAAAGCTACAAGTTTTTTTGATAGGTACCAAGGGTGCCTCAACGCTTATTTCATAGCAACTTTTGAAAGTGATTCATTCACTTTATTGTAAGCTAATAAATCCTTCAAAAGTTGTAAGTCATTCCTTGGCGCAGACCATGCGCAAGGATCTTGATACCAGTATTTGGCGTAAATTCGTACAGTAAAAATGCAAATTCCTTTGATTCCTTTAATTTCCCTCTTCGTCAGTTTTTGTTGTTCCCGAAATAGATATATTTGAAAAGAATAGATGGCCTTCGCCATCCTCCTTACCCGGTGGAGACCAGCAGGCACTCGAAAAGATACACCTTTCTCAAGTGTTCCTCCCAAAAATATGATTATCAGGTTAAGTAGTTCCTTATAATCGTCTCGTGGTTGAAACTCGTTAAGGTGGCTTTCAGCAAATAATGTCATCTCTTCGGTAACATCTGCTACTTTGTTTTGGAGTTTCAGGGTCCGCAGTAGTAAAGTCCTCTTTTAGTATTTTAACCCAACGTTTTTGCAGTCTTTTGAGGATTTGTATATCTGGCCCACTAGAAGCATTAGTTGTTGAAACTACGATGGCTTCAAGCACAATCTCCAAAATGTGATGCCTGCATGGAGGCCATAATAAATTTTTCTCCAGCTTTTGCTCTAGTAAGGTACAAGCTCCATTGAATCGACCTGTGTTTGATGCTGTGGTATCAAAACACATCGATTTTACTTTTTCGTCTAAACCCTAGGACAATATAATTTCATAAACAGCTGAGGCCATCGCCTGCCCTCTTCCATTCGGAAGTTTTGGAACATCCAAAAGCCATTCTACTCCCTGTCCTGATACTATAACAGGCAAGCGATCCACAACCTCATGTCCCGTTATGTCCTCGAGCATTTTACCATCGCAGTGAACGGTAAGCGGAACCTCTGGCTTAAACTCGTTTTTTAGAGATTCTGAGATTTTTTTGGTCGCTGTATTCACTGACGCCGAATAGAAGAAAAGCTAACGTTGTAATTCTCAGTATCACAGCCAGCGCTCTTGAGAATCGATATTAATACCACAGCAGCTTTTCGATCGTTTAACTTAGCAACATCAAGACTTACAGCCAAACGGTCATCGATTAATTCTTTCCTCCCTTGTTTTCGCTGTGGCTTCGAGGTAGACGGTCCTCTCAATGGAGTCCGACTGTCTAAAGAGGTCGAAGACGACGACATTAAAAAAGGTTGGCTATATTACTACTTACTTAAAGACTAGGTCACACTCTATTGCGAAATTACTACTTTAATCTTTAAACCCTTTCTGTAGCTTAATAACCTGAAGTCTGAAGAAGTTAAAAAACATGGATAGAGGATATGTACCAGGTACTTAACGTACCTTGTTTACGATCAGGTACAAAAATACACAAAAGAACCGCCATTTTGGTTCCCAAGAGCTGCAACCCCATTGCCGTATGTAACGCATTTTTCAAAAACTTTAATGGATGGTAGCGACCCCTAAAGTTGACTTTAATTAAAAAAAAATTTTTTTCATATTGGAACCATATAAGATGGTGCCCCTATAAAAATTTAAAACTAAGATTTTTTGAATCACCCTAATATATATATGTATATATAAATATTAAATATATAAAAATGTGCTACATACCTGATACATACTGATTCATTAAATATACAGATAAAATTATTTTCGAAATAACTAACTTAGCCATTTTATGTTTCTTGATAAACTGAACCTCAAAAGCAAATACATCCTCTATTTATATATTATGTACAACATGTGTAATGAAAGAAAATTCCTTTAGATGATAAAATAGTTTAAATACTCATATAGTAAAAATGCCTTAGTTACTTGTTATGTACATGTTAAGACATTCTTACGATTATTTGTAATTTTTATTTTATATTAGTATGCGTCATAACAATATTTTATAAAAATAATTTCATACAAAAAAATTATTTAAAAAACTTTGATGGAAATAACTACTTTGGGTAGATATGAAGTACATACACAAAAACTAAACAAAGTAAGAAAATCTAATCTAATCTAATCTAAAAAAGTATAACAAACCCTAATACCATTACTGATACAAGATCACTGATTCTCTTACAGGGGAAACATCCGGATATCCAGTTATGGCTTTGATGGGCGGCCATGTTTGACCCGAATGGAAAATGAAAGAAAATTTTATGAGCGTAAATAAAAATTGGACACCTGATCACAGTGTCTTGATTTTAAAGACAATATTTTGCATTAATTTATTTGATTTTGAATTTATGGAATGAATCCCACGAATTCTTTAGGATCATCATCAGTCTTATATTTAGAGTTAACATTACTTATATTTTTTGTGTATATAGTTTTATATTAAATTATCTAGGAGTCGCATTTCCATTTATGTATATCAATTTGCAATATTATTTATACGAGTATATACTACAATATTAAATGTTATATGTATGTTACTTCAGGCTTATGTATACATAATATCCATTCAACTAATTTATACCTATAACAATAATACAAATGTTACAATTAAACAGCACACTTTGACCTCTATTTTCAAGATCGGTATCCCTGTAATAATTGTACCTAAGTTCCCTAATAAATTTTCAACAATTAACTAATTAATTCATAAATAATATATAAAAGAAAATTTGAAGTAACCAAATCTCATTAGCACAGTAATGTTTTGGAAATTATATAATTTCTGTTAATTATCAATTTTATGAATGTCTGGAGTTTAATTAATAAATAATAAAGTCACATTAATTTCTGTCGCCCAACTTTGATGACATTCGGTGTCAGGACAAATTATGCTTTGAAGATAAATTATATTCCAATTGAACCTCTCTACCGCACAATATTTAGAAGAAGACCCTCAAAGTTATTTATTTAAAATATTTTAATAATAACATACTTTCTTCTACTCTTTCTAGTCACTCACTTATCATAGTAATACAATTATTGTAGATTATAAATAACAATATAATTTTATATAATACTTAGAAATAAATATGAATATAGTCGTTAAATTCAATCTCAAACGAGGAAACCTTATCCAGACAGTCTAGTTCGAAAGCAAACAAACAACAAACACTCCAGTTATAAAGCACTTCTAACAACTGAATGTAAATCATTCTCAACACTTTGAGCACCGCTGTCACAGGTCTCCTTAATTAATAAATTCGCCTGCGAATAATTTCTGCGACTGAAAATAAAGCGATTTCGTTATCCTAATTGTAAACTCGCGAACATTCGACGCCGCAATTCCAGTTACGTCATTTAAATGCAGAAGCCATGTAATGGGTTTTATTATTATAGCTATTTCATTTTCTTAAAAGCAATCTGCTTTCTAACTGACATCGATTATAATTGATTGTTATTACCTTTATTAACATTTTGTTTAATATTGGACCATTATTTGTAATTTATCTTGCATCCTTATTATTAGTACGAAAAAAGACATTATTTTTTAAAATGAGACGACTTAAAAAGCATATTTAATCCATTGTTTAATCGACTTGAATGTGTTATTTTGTTTTTTGAATTCAATAAAACTTACAATAACAATAGTTTCACCAGAAATTGATAACACAAATATACCATAATAAAGTTTTTTTTTTCTTAAATTCCTTTAATTATCTTGAAAACAAATCTTAGAAGACAGATTGTTTTAACTTAACGGAAGTAATTAATAGTCGCTACCTCATAACAGAAAAACTATCCATCAATATATCGTATAACATTGAAATCATTATTTTTATTAAATCGTTGATAACACTGGACTGGATTTCATCCAAAAAGTGGAATACCGTTTGCCTCGGAGCCATTAAAAGTTCCTATTGTTCCTTAAAACTCTGAAAGTGAATTGTATAAAGCTATTGTTACTATTCACGGATACACACGAATTGAAATAGACTTTTTAGAATATATTTCAAATAAATATTTCATAACTATATATATATATATAATAAAATAAAGTAACAACACTTAATGTCGTTTATTTAGAATATATATTATTGGTAACATTTTTGCGACAGCGAGGGTTTTGGCGTTATGATGTATTGAGAACAGAGTAGCTTTCAAAGTCACCGTTGCGTATTGTACCGTCCTCTATTCGGAACGAGGCAATTAATCATTTTCGTTCGAGTCCAAACAAACCACCCTTTAAAATACGGTCATTTGTTTTGGACATTTAAACGGATTCATCTGATGTATACGAGGGTCAAACTGAAAGATCTTAGAAAATCAAAAACTAAGTATTCTAGCAAGTTCTTAGTTTTATTGTAACTTTTCAAAATAGCGTCCATTAACATCAATACATCGCTGCATTCGATGGAACCATTGAGAAAAGCACCTTGCCCACTCGGCCTTAGAGGTCTCTTCGACGGCGTTTTGAAACGCAGCCACTGCTTCTTCGGCGTCTATAAAACGTTTTCCTCGAAGTTTTTCTTCTATTTTCGGAAATAAATAAAAATCGCAGGGTGCGAGGTCGGGGCTATACGGCGGGTGACCCAGTAATTCCACGGCTGAGGTCACCAAATAGTCGATCGTTTGCCTGGCGGTGTGCGACGAGGCATTGTCGTGATGAAGGAGGATCCTGCTGCGAGGTCGTTTCTCTCGAACTTTTTCCAAGACAAGTGGCAAACAATTGTTAGTATACCACTCTGCATTAACCGTTTTCTGATCCTCTAAGACTACTGTCGCGTAATGACCTGTCTTTCCGAAGAAACAGGCCACCATCTTTTTTCCAACACTTCGACCTCTCTTCACTTTAGTTGGCAACTCTTCGGAAGGAAACACCCACTGAGCAGACTGTCTTTTGGTTTCCGGATCATAACAGTAAATCCAGCTTTCGTCACCCGTTAGTATGTCGAACACAGCATTTGAGTCACCTCCGTTAAATTTTTGGATCATTTCTCGGCACCAATCAACACGGCGGAGTTTTTGAGCCTCGGTCAAATTATGCGGTATCCAGCGGGCACAAAGCTTCCTGACCGCTAAATGTTCATGGAGGATTTTGTGCACTTGACTTATACCTATGCCTAGACTTGTCCGAATCTGCTGATAGGTCACTCTTTTGTCAGTCTCTATCATACGACGCACAACACTGATGTTATCTTCAGTCGTCGCTGTAGAAGGCCGTCCCTCACGCAAATCATCGGTGAGAATAGTTCGACCACGTTTGAATTCATTAAACCAGTTGTAAACTGTGGCACGAGATGGGGCTTCATCGTGAAAAGCCAATCGAAGTCTGTCATAACTTTCTTGTTGACTTAAATGACATCGAAAGTCATAAAAAATCATTGCATGAAAATTTTCTCGGCTTAAATTCATTCTGGCGTGTACAGACAATTTTCAATTTGCCGCCAAATCGTAAAACAAATGACAAATGAATGAAATGTACACTCAATAATATTGGTAAAGCAATTTTTTTTAATTTAATGCTTTTAAGTGGCCAGTTCTAAAAACTTTCAGTTTGGCCCTCATACAATCAAGTGTACTATCTATTTTTGATTTGCTGTTTTATTTGAGGAAATAATCTGTAGTATCACTAAAAATCGAATTAATTTATTGGGATCATCTCGACATTGTTATAAAACTATTCCTAAAGATAATATTAATTTAACATTTATATTCCATGTGTAAAGAATTATAAATAGAAAACAATTAGCAGTTAATTGCTGTTGTATTTATAAAATATGGGTCCATTACATATAAAAGTTATGCCGTAAATTTAAAAGAATTGAACCGATAAATTGGTGCTCGGATTAAAAGTATTGGGAAATTGTACAAATACTGAACCAGTAATACTACATATAAATCAAATTATAAATATTGAAATAAGACCTAGGAATCTTATGTGAATACTTTTCTTTGTGAGGTTTTCTAGAATTCACACGATAATAAAACTTTATACGTAAAGACGTTTTACGATAAAATTTAATTAATTGAATTACATTTTACGTTTCGTAATTTTTTTTTAAATAAAATTAAAACTATTGATTCACCCCATCCTCTGAAGTACTTCTATCAGACAGTTGCCATTAATCAGTCAGTCGATTAATTTAATTTAAAAAAGACAATTATTTCAATAAAAAAAATATTAAGAATAAGTTATCCATTCAATTTTGTTATAATAAATGTTTATACTCTAAAGTAAGATAGGGAGTGAATAGTAAATAATTGATACCACTACTAATAATATATGTCTATATATATGTATATACATTTAATAACTTATAGGTGGTAACAAGCGCAAGAACCAAAATGGAATGTAACTTTACAAGGTTTATTTTAAAACATGTTACATTTTAAAAGGAAATTGTTAATTTTTAAAAGGACCTAAACTTAAACTTAACTTTTACTTCAGCATGTGTATAATTTTGGAACTTTCTACTACCTTGCGTTATTGGCAGAGTTAAGTTTGGCAGTCAGAGGTATTTTTATATTTGATAATAAATACAATATAAACATATGAATGTTGTATTATTATATTTGTACTATTTATTTACTATGCCAACCTTATATAACTATGATTTATCTTAGGTTCAATTACCACTTTCGTATCCGAATAATTACAGAGTGACGTACGGATGAATCGTTGATCTCCCGGGAAATTACACTTCCATTTGCCTCACAAAAATATGCGTTGCATTAAAATTGCAAAGGTTGTTAAAAAGCCTGAGTTTTGCCATTATCTTATTAAAAATATTTTATATACACTATTGCCTGAAATATTGGAAACCTCAACGTCAACACTTTGAAACTTTACCCTTTTGATTACTTTGTCTCTTAAATTCTTTATGATCACTCAATCCCAAAGGACTTATAAAACTTACTTGTAAAATGAAAACTGAATTTTATGACTCTTGCTAAACTGTAATCTCAACGGAACTTTCATTATCTCTCGTACATATTTACAAAGGAAGGTGCTGTAAAACATTATATGAAAATCGTGCGAAAAATAATTTAACACCCAACAAATAATCTATTATAAAATTGATTCAATAATGTTTTAAAAATCTATATATATTTAACAGAGATTACGTATGAAGCAAAACGGTGATTCTACAAATTCCTTTACACATTTTCACAATTCCGTCTTTAGAAATAAAATTAAAATAAAAACTACTTTTACTTTTAACCGACAATCAAAAACTAAACAACTTACAATAAAATAACTATTTAGTTTTAAAAAAAACGTTTCCTAAAAATGCGCTGAAACAGATTTTGTTAAATGACTCATCATTTTAGCCCAAACACTATAAAGTCACTTATAAAAACTAAATCAAAATTGCTTCATTCCTTGGGGTTATGCCAAAGACAAACATAGAAGGACACGTCCAATTTATAAAACCCAACTTAAGCGTCAGAGGTTAAAAATAATTTATTTTAACCAATCAGTTAAACGAAAGACAATTGACGAATTGTTAAATTTTATATTTAATTTTATTGAAATGTCGACCCGTTCACGGATTACGAAGTGATTCTGACTGCTGAAAGGTTTTTGAGTTCAATTCCCACATTCCACATATACGTTTATTTATGTTTGTGAATCCTTACGCGTCACTGAGGACTCGGTTGATTTTATGTTTAACAGTAAATAGTAATTTAAACAAATTGTAATACTTGCAAAGTCTGTTAAATCATATCATTAATATATTTGCAGTAGCCGATCGGAGGTGCATTATTTGCACTCCAACACTCAGATTCGATTTTCCAGCTGACTTCACGCTTTCAGAAACTGGAATACCGGCGAAGTTTTAAAGTACAAGCGAACAGGTAATACCGGTGTACTAGGTTCAAGTATAAAGTGCAATATATATTTACAATTATTCCCAGTAACCGAAATAGTCTTCACGCCCAACGAAGCAGAATTTGTATATAATTAAAATGATTAACAGTGCAATCGAACTCTAACAAAAAATTCAAAATCGATCCTACAAGAAATAAGTTAACAATTTTAGACTGCCATAATTATGACCCCACAATTTGATAAAAAACAGGTTTTTGGAATGAATGAATGAATGAAAGAATAGCTTTAAGTAATGGGGAACTTGGTAAAGTCCTTAATATTGCCCAGTGCAAAAATAATCTTAAGAATTCTCTTGTGAAGTATTCTTAACCTAAGGGGCAGGCACTTAATGGGGTAATTTAATTTTCTCACAACAGCCAGAAGGCAATACAGAGTGAATACTTCGAGTCTGCCAAGTAGTTAGAAGCCAGATATTGCCTTTCTACCTTCGTATCTCTTTAAATACTCATTCCTATACAGCAGTTTTATTTTGATCTGCCCTCTTTCGGGCGGATTTTATTGTGTAAATGGTTTTTGGGCCTTCTGCAATCTTCAGTACTTTATTTGTTTGTATAAATTAGGGTGATTCAAAAAATCCTAGTTTTAAATTTTTATAGGGGCACCGTCTTATATGGTTCCTATATAAAAAAAAATATACCCATATATTTTTTTTTAATTTAAGTCAACTTTAGGGGTCGCTACCAACCATTAAAGTTTTTGAAAAATGCGTTACATACGGTAATAGGGTTGCACCCCTTGGAAACCAAAATGGCGGTGCCTTTGTGTATTTTTGTACCTGAGTGTAAACAAGGTACGTTAGGTACCTGGTACTTATCCTCTATCCACGTTTTTTAACCTCTTCAGTCTTCAGGTTATTAAGCTACAGAAAGGGTTTAAAGGTTAAAGTTGTAATTTCGTTATAGAGTGTGAGCTAGTTTTTAAGTAAGTAGTAATATAGCCAACCTTTTTTAATGTCGTCGTCTTCGACCTCTTTAGACAGTCGGCCGGCTACTCTATTGTCAGGACCGTCTACCTCGAAGCCACAGCGAAAACAAGGGAGGAAAGAATTAATCGATGACCGTTTGGCTGTAAGTCTTGATGTTGCTAAGTTAAGCGATCGAAAAGCTGCTGTGGTATTAACATCGACTCTCAAGAGCGCTGGCTGTGATGCCGACAAGTATAACGTTAGCTTTTCTTCTATTCGGCGTCAGCGAATCCAGCGATGAAAAAAAATCGCAGAAAATAAAATCGATGTGTTTTTATACCACAGCATCAAACACAGGTCGATTCAATGGAGCTTGTACCTTACTAGAGCAAAAGCTGGAGAAAAAATTATTATGGCTTCCATGCAGGCATCACATTTTGGAGATTGTGCTTGAAGCCATCGTAGTTTCAGCAACTAATGCTTCTAGTTGGCCAGATATACAAATCTTCAAAAGACTGCAAAAACGTTGGCCTAAAATACTAAAAGAGGACTTTAGGGCAGCTACTGCGGACCCTGAAACTCTTAAACAAGTAGCAGATGTTACCGAAAAGATGACATTATTTGCTGAAAGCCAGCTTAACGAGTTTCAATCACGAGACGATTATAAGAAACTACTTAACCTGATAATCATATTTTTGGGAGGAACACCTGAGAAAGGTGTATCTTTTCGAGCAACTTGCTGGTCTCCACCGGGCAAGGTGGATGGCAAAGGCCATCTATTCTTTTAAAATATATCTTTTTCGGGAACAACTAAAACTGACGAAGAGGGCATTTTTACTGTACGAATTTACGCCAAATACTGCTATCAAGCTCCTTGCGCATGGTCTGTGTCAAGGAATGACTTACAACTATTAAAGGATTTATTAGCTTACAATAAAGTGGATGAATCAGTTTCAAAATCACTTTGCTATGAAATAAGCGTTGGGGCACCTTTGGTACCTATCAGAAAAACTTGTAGCTTTGGCCTTCTCTGACGACCAAGTTTCTTTGGAAACTAAGCGAAAGATGGTTGTTGCTCTTCAAATAGAAGGGTCAGAAGATTCTCCAAAGCGAGCCATCTTGGATCAAAACCTTATTGCAACAAAAAATCTGGAGGACTTCGTATCTTCTCACACATTAACGTTTTTTAAAAGTATCTCCATCTCCTGCGATTTTTTAAAAAAGGACGTGCAGACCTGGAAGGACGATTGTGAGTTTAAAAAATGTGTGACTATTGTAAAGGGTCTAAAAGTTATCAACGATACAGCTGAGAGGGGAGTAGAGTTGATTGAAGAGTACAATAACCTTCATACGACAGACGTAGATTATTAGCGGTCAAAGACTTCAGGCGAAAATTCCCCGATTGTAACAAATCTGCATTAACATCTTAAGTTACTAGTCTTAGTTATAATAGTAGTTATCCTAAAATTTTTATTGTAGTTATTTAATAAAATAGGTTATTACTTATTTTTTACCCGTTCATAAAACCCAACACTTTTCATCCCTGGTAGCGACCCCTAAAACCTGTTTTAAAAATCAAAAAAAAATTTGGTGGAAGTTTTTTAACCAATCTAACAAAATGACAAGGTGCCCCCATAGAAAAAGAAATAAAAAATTTTCACATGCACTTTTGAATCACCCTAGTATATATGTACCAAATAGTGTCGATGATTAAGTAAGAAAAATATTTAATATTTTAATTTTAAAAACAATTTAATAACGGGAATATTCATATCAAACATATTCATCTTCTTTGTACATAGAGGATAATTAAACTTCCTATCCCTATACGTGGATATAATGAACATTCGTTTTATATTGCACTCAGATATCGCTCGCTATATTCAAACAGCAGCAACGGAGAACTTGTAGTTTATTATCACTTGCAAACTATCCAGTCGGTATTCAGCTATGTAGAGCGTGAAGATATTTTAATATAGCATGTACTCGCTTCTATAATATAAATAAACAAAAACTATATTTTGCCTTAGGATTTTTCATATATGAAAAACAGAGAAGTTGAGAATAATATTATACTTATCATAGATAAGTATAAGTAACTGCAAGACGATATTCTCAAAAACTACTTTTCTAAATGTATTTTTTACTGAGAATTTGCAGTACATTTTATTTAAAAAATATTTCATTTATAGCGGCAACTGTTAAAAAAATCCAAAAAAAGTCCTGCCATCTTTAGAAGAACTCAAAATTCATAAGATATAAATTCTGAGAAATAGTTCATTTTAAATGTAAAAAGTATATTAGTCACCTTTTACATTAGAAATATTATAGACATCTGCAAAATTTGCTAAAAATAAACTCGTAAAATTACACTTTCTTTACACATTAATAAGAAATTAAAATCTCTTCAAACGTGTAAGTATGCAAAATGTCTCAAATTGTGAGAGTTTATTTACACCAACAGCTGAAATGATTCGTTAGCAAGACTGAAAATATATGAATTAATTTCTTCACAGCCTCACTTTGCATATGTGGGCTAGTAATGTGTAGCACTGAACATATCGATATGAATATTTAACATTTCATACTACTATTAACATTCTGTAAATATAATTAAAGGGCGGTACAAAATCTATAATAATATATATCAAAGACAAGTTATTATAAAAAGAAATTTATCGAGTTAAAATAGAAAACTCCCTAAAGCTAGTACAAAATTTTATCAAAATATATTTGTTTAAAGATGAAATTCCTTTCCCTCTTCAATAATAACGATCATTAAACATTTATCATTCAAAGAAAATGTTTATTTTTGAAAGGAATTTCACTCATAGAAAAGTAATTGAAACTTTTAAACAATTTACAAATTTTCGTACAATTAATATAATATATTTTGTTTCAAAATTACTCAACATATAAAGATCATTTACAAATAGTAAGTAAACATTAATTTAATTTGCACTTTAATAAGTTAAAAAGTCCACATATGTTTCTCTTTTTATTTTCATTTTATATTTCTCGAATTATGATATCGATATACATTATTAAATGATTCGATATTTACGGTAGAGATATTTACATCCCTATTTCAATTGTTAATTTGCTCGGGAATAGCATTAGTTTAATTAAAAGGTTTCTTGTTTTCCAGAATGCGGTTGACAAGCTCTTGTAAAACCTACATGGTTATAATTTAATTCTAATTCTGAGAAATCCTGTAGTTATTACATAAACTGTGATATATTATGTTGGTGTGATGAAGAATAATAGTGTATTGTTTCTAGAATAAGAAGAAATTTATGATGGTACTATATTTTTAATACGTAAGTTAGATTTAAATGTATTAAACTCACCTCTTGTGAGATAATTTGACCATGGTAATATCACCCTCTCACAGAAGCTCGGTATGAAGTAGCAAATGTAGCTATACTTAATTAGTACGATGAGTAATTAGCCCAAAATTCCACCTTTTTATAGTCTGTTTCATCTTTCCGCGTTTCTTTTCTGCAATTTTCTTAAAATATTCCAAGAACAAGAACACTACTTACCATCAGGTCGACCGTCTGCTCGTTTGCCATCATGTAGCATAAAAAAGTAATAAAATTCCTTAAGGGTTAAAGCTACTTAGAGAACGTAAATAAATAAATGCACTTTCTCTTTTATATGCCTAACATAAATATGATTTGAATATATTCAATTAATTTTATTTTTTCCAACGTTTGAAATATTTACTATGTACATAAAAGTTCAAAAAATAACCGTATTATGAAATACAACAAAAATCTAGAACCACACCTACGCTAACAGCATCGCAACCATCCGACGTGCCATAAACATTTTAATAAAAAAGCTAAATTAATATTCGACTTGCGTGTATTTCAGCTATTCGGCATTATTTTCTCGTTCAACAGAATTGCGAATCGGCGACGTCGCAAAACGAATTAGCTGAGAAATTTTAAAAGGATCAATGCCTAATAATCCAATATCGAATGAATCGTCCGTAAATTCGTAGCGCACGTGCCTTGCATGAGAATGGAGTTTCTTAAGAACGGTGAACGCTTTCTCTTGACGCACACAGAGTAATGTATAGAATTTATTAAGTCTTTTTATCAAATAATTTTGTGATTTTTTTTTAGATTTGATATTAAGAACGTAGGTCAGAATACTTGTTCATAACATAGTGCCCTTGTATATGTCAAATAGCAAATGCCTTAAATGAAATAATATATGTTTTAATGAAGTTTTTATTTATAATAAAAGTCTCCAACATCATTTTTGAGTACAAACAACGAGTCAACGCAGCCCCACTCCACTATAGATATGACGCCTATAACCTACTGACACCGCGTTTTTTTTTGTTTTTTTTTTTGGAATAGGAGGGCAAACGAGCTGGCGGGTCACAGATGATTTGTGATCACCGCCGCCCATGAACTCTTGCAACATCCGAGGATTTACAGGAGCGTTGGCGGCCTTGAAGGTGGGGGTAAACGCCTTTTTTGAAGGTACCCTTGTCGTACCGATCTGGAAATACCGCCAAAGGGAGTTCGTTCCACATTCGAGTGGTACGAGGATAAAATGTACTTGAGAACCGCACAGTGGTGGATCACCACGCATCCAGGTGGTAGGGATGGTATTGGAGGCGATGGCGCGCTGTGCGGTGATGGAATTCGGCGGTAGGCATCAGATCGAATAGCTCTTCGGAACATTCCCCGTGGTAAATGCGGTAGAAGACGCACAGAGATGCAATGTCTCTACGCAATGCCAAAGAGTCTAGCCGTTCACAGAGCACCGGGTCCCCGAAAATCCGAACGGCTCTCCGTTGTACGCGGTCAAATGGTAGAAGCTGATATTGGGGTAATCCGGACCAGAGATGAGAACAGTACTCCATGTGTGGCCGGACTTGCGCTTTGTAGAGCGCAAGTCTTTGGCCAGGAGCGAAGTACTGCCTCGTTCTATTGATCACGCCCAATTTCATCGAGGCCAGCTTGGCCTTGCTCTCCAGATGACCACAAAACCGACAGTCACTCGAAATGTCGAGACCCAGTATTCTGATACTTGGCGATGCAATTAGGGGAGTGCTCTCGAAGATACGACAAATGGGGTTTTCTTAGTGATAAACGCGCAAACTTGTGTCTTTAGAGGATTGAACTGAACGTGGTTCAGTTCACCCCACTCAGAGATCATCCCCAGGGAAGTCTCTATAGAAGACACAAGTTTCTTTCGGCACTCGTCGACGTTTTCCCGAGAGAGACTTGCAAGGCCGGAATATACCGCATCCCCAGTACTGTCATCCGCATAACAATGTACGTTGGAGATATCCAACATATCATTGATTTGCAGGAGGAACAGAGTTGGGGATAGCACGCAGCCTTGGGGTACACCAGCGTTCACGGGCTTGGGGTCCGAGCAAACACCGTCGAGAACGACCTGTATGCTCCTCCCAGTGAGGAAGCTAGTGATCCACTTGCATAAACTCCCGGGAAGCCCATAGGAAGGTAGCTTCGAAAGATGCCCCTTGTGCCATACAGGATCGAAGGCTTTCGCCATATCCAGACTAACTGCCAGAGCCTCTCCCTTGCTTTCAATAACAGCTGCCCAACGGTGCGTAAGATATAACAGAAGATCACCAGCCGATCGACCATGGCGAAAGCCATATTGCCGGTCATTGACCAACTGGTGATCCTCGAGGAAGGTTAGGAGCTGCTTATTGATGATACTCTCCATTACTTTGGAGAGAAGAGAGGTAATGGCGATAGGTCTGTAGTTAGCTGGGTCCGAGCTATCACCTTTTTTAGGGATCGGATGGACAAGGGCACGCTTCCATGAGACCGGGACTACGCCTTTAAGGTAGGAGTACCTAAATAGACGCGTTAGCACTGGTGTCAATTCAGGGGCACATGTTCGTAGCACAACTGGAGAGATACCATCTGGCCCACTCGACTTATGAACTTCCAAGGAAAGGAGGGCTTTTCGGATGAGTTTTTGCCGAAAAACTATTTTCGGCATTAAGCTTGGACACCGCGGGATGATAGGCGGTGTCTTCCCCTGGTCTTCCAAAGTCGAGTTTGAGGCAAAAAGAGTGCCCAAGAGATCGGCTTTCTCTTTTGCCGTGTAGGCCAGAGAGTCGTTCCCAGTGTGCAATGGCGGTAGGGATGGCTGACAAAAGTTTCCCAGCGTGGCTTTAGACAGCGCCCAGAACTTGAACGTGCCAGGCGGGTACTTTGCCAGCTGATCCCCAATTTTGACAACATGCTTGAACTTTGCTCTAGCAATTTTCCGTTTGAAGAATCTGGAGGCACGATTATATTTCCTCTTCAGAACTCTAGAGTTCGGATCCTTAGTGACTAACGCATTAGCCCAAACTTGATAAGCCTGCCGTTTGCCAGCTGCTGCAGCCCTGACGGACGCATCAAACCTTGGCCGCGATCTGCCACCAAGTGGTACCACAGAGCTTGGTACAAATAGTTCCATGCCCTGAAGTATCACATCAGCTACAGCCGCAGCGCAGTCACTAGGATCATTGGAAGAGAAACAAATCGGCCCCCATGGGTAGGATGCAAAAAAGGACCGCATTCCATCCCAATCCGCTGACTTGTAGTACCAAACGCGACGAGTCGCAGGTCTTGTGCGAGCTGGGTGTTCAATGGGCACTACACTCCGTACCAAGCAATGATCAGAGGACCCTAAGGGAGCCTCGACAGTGACTTGGTACTTTCCGGGATGTGTAGTCAGCAGAAGATCCAACAAAGAGGGCATATGGCTGTCCACGTCCGGTAGACGAGTGTGCGTCTTTACCAGCTGGGACAGACCATTTGCCAGAGCAAAGTCAAACACAGATCTCCCCGCGTAGTCGGTGGCACGTGACCCTAGCCAATCGGCATGGTGCGCATTGAAGTCCCCGAGGACTAAGACTTCGGCGGAGGGAATCTGTGAAAGCAGATAGTCAATCTTGACCTGAACATGGCCCAAAACTTGAACAGTTTCTGCATTACCACTATGGGACCTGTAGAGGCACGCGTAGACTATGACATGGTCGTCCATGTCCACGCGCAGCCAGAGTACAGACAGGTCCCGACCTTCAAAAACCTGAAGGCGACGGTAGCCGATATCCTCCCTTACGAACACAGATACCCCGGCGTGTGGTATAAAATGGTGTTCTTGTTTATACCCGGGGTATGACAGGTACGCTGTGTCGCTAGGTTGAGATATCTGCGTCTCCGTCAGAAACAACAAGGCCAGCTGCGCCGTCTCTAGATGATAGTGGACGGCGTTCAAGTTGGAATGAAGTCCCCGGATGTTGCAAAAGCCCACATTGAGAGTGGGTCAGGGTTACGCTGCGTTGACTCGTCGTTTGCCCGCAAAAAACACAAAAGGCGATACTTTGCCCGCCCCAGATACGACGGGCAGCCCAAGCAAAATCCGAGAATCATTTCGCCGATTTTGCTCGGGGAGGGGGTCCCCGGCTTCATCAAAGCCGGTACCCTCCTGGGGTATTTTTCTTTTCGGCATCGCTTTTATGTTTGGCGGGAGGGGGGGGGGATGGTCTTCCGGATTCTCTCACTCACCGACAGAACATAACCAAATAAGTTTGATTACTACGCGTCGGTCTTCTGTGAGAGGGTGGTCCTTCCCCGGTCGAGCCAGCCCAATACGAGCTGCAGTCAGATAACTGCAGCTAGGCTCTACCACCTACATTCCTCTCTTCTCTACCTATCATTCTGGTATAAACTTGAATATTTTTACCACACATGTTAATAAGGGATGATATCTGCTACTGTCGCCTTCAGAACTTTAATATTCGGCTTCAGTACTCACGCACGTAAACATGTACGATTATATCGGAGATTATGTGCGTCTCTACAGGTTCCATAGTGGAAATGCAGAAAAAGATCAACCCGTAGATCATTTCCAAGTGAAGATTGATAACATTCGTTCATCCTCAAACCCTAGAGTCCTGTGATCATTCCTTAGTATAGAGTGTAGTGACCATTTAACGTCCGGCCCGCAATAATCTTGCGACCCGATGCTTTTAATACTACAAGTCAGCGAATTGGGATGGATCTTTTCTTGCATCCTACCTATTTAAGGTTTGTTTCCTTTCCAATGACCCCAGTGGTACCAAATTCTGTGGTGATACTTGTGAGCAGATCGCGGCCATAGTTTGAGGAGACTGTCAGGGCTACAGCAGCCAACAAACGGCAAACATAGCTTAATTTGGCTAATGCTTTAGAACTGTAGAGTTCTAAAGAGGAAATATAACCTTACCTCCAGATTTTTCAATCGGCAAATCTCCAGTTGAGTTGACTCCAGTACTAACACTTTATTTCGGCACTCCTATCTTAAAGCTGTTTTCCCGGTCTCAGGAGAATGTACCCTTGGTCATCCTATCCCTAAAAAGGTAGCTCAGACACAGTTAACTACAGAACTATAATATTACTTGTGTTCTTTCTAAATTAATTCATCATCCAACATCTCTTAACGTACCTGGAGTATTGCTAGTTGATTAATGACCGGCAACATGATTATTGGGGATACCCAATTGGGGATACCCAACTCTGTTTCTCTTGCATATCAATTTATGTTGGATATTTCCAACATACATTATTATGCGGATGACAGAACACTGGAAGTGCGGTACATATTAGCGTCGACGAATGCTAAAATAAATATGGATCTTCTATGGAGACCTCCCTATGGGGGGATCACTTAACGTCAGTGACCCGCACACTCATTTGCCGGCCTTCCAATATAAAAATAGTAAAAAAAACATTATGGTAATTATGAATATACGGAATATATTTAATACAACTTTCTTTATTAATTTTATTTATTCAGTAGTATTTAATTTAACTACTGAATTAAATGATTTTCTATTATAAAGCTACTCTATGGTTTGCGTCAGTATGCAACGTTTGAGCGATCTGCAGCATATCCGTATGCATAATATTATATAAGATTACTAAGACCATTAATCTTACACTATGACTTGCGGAATCGTCGTTTATCGTACTAGGTGCTGGGATCTGGCTTTACGTATTAATTAATTCCTGATCAGCCCTTTCTTAGCACTTATTTTATATAAGACTTAATGTCTACAAAAGTTATTAATTATTGCTATAAGTAAAAAAATATATAACACTCAACGAAATGAACAAAAAGTTAAATAAATAAGACAACATTATAACTCCGAATACAGTTTCATAAGTAAAAATAAACGTATTGGAATTTCGCAATCTCGTTCAGGTTTATGTCTTCACGCTCCGGGCAGAACAAAGGTTGTAAACTGTGTGTTTATTGAACAATATTTTATAAGGCTATATAGATAAAATATACTTGCCTCTTGGGTTTTATTTATTCTGGACAAATATTGATATTTCATTTGTTACTTCTTTATTTTTTACACACAAGGGGATTCTATTATCTGTTCTGATATTATTAATGTTTTCGACAAACTTAATATATAGATGTGTAATCACAGTAAACTGTGGGTAAATACACGTGTTTTGTGTGGAGGGAAGTAATTTTTAGGGGCACACTTTTGGCACATTTACATAACTTTATATTTTCTATTTTTAAACTTTAAAGCATTTTTTATAAAACAACAATGTGTGATGGACGTATTTCTTTGTATTTTATTTTACAAGATTTATGTTAATGTTATAGCGTAGGTTATTGGCACATCATCAATCAACATCATTATATTAATAATTATTATTAAGTCTTTCTAAATTTGTACATACCTAATTTCACATGTTAAAAATAATCAAATAAACAAATCACACATTATGATAAAAATTAAAAACTTTTGTCTATTCGGTTTGAACTTTCCAAAGTTTCGTGCAAAAGTCAAAATTTTACCCGCAAATTAAACTAGATGGTTGGAAATTTAGTTTTGCAAATTGTTTTATCAACTTGTCAATAAGTTATAGCAATTGTTTTCACAAATTATATTAGAATTCTAAACAAATATTTCTTCCACATAAAATTTTACCAAAATATAACGGAAACAATTATCGCCGAGATAACTTTTACACTAAATTATTATAACTTTGTTCGACTGCGGCGAACAGAAGAGTGGTAATAACTTTAATATGTTAACATTTAGTAAGTATTTATGTATGTATAGACGAATATTCTACTCTACTCAACTTTAAAGCAATTTGGACAATTAAGATGTTTTTAAGGTGAGGCGTTTGTCTTTACTCTGTAGATTTGATAACTTTTAACATTCATATTATCACAGAACACAAATTTCATTGTATTTGTTACTAATACCATAATATTATTTTACTTTGGTACTAAATATAAAAGTATGGGTATTTTGTATTCATCCACCTTCTAAGAGATAAATTAAATCTAGAAATAAACGTACCGATTTATAAAGATTCTTGATAATAATATTAATATTTATGAAAGAAAGTCTTATATCGTGAAAAAAAATCACATATGAAGAGGTCGGGCCAAAACATATGGCCGGAGATATGAATTTACATACATAATAAAGTAATGTTGTTTCATGAATACAATTTCAGTTTTTTTGCGTACTAGTCCCTACCCGTGAATTTGTTTATAAGTTTTATGAATACAGGTATCATAAAAAAGAATTGAAATAAAGATGAAATCAGTATTCAATATTTTTAAATGTACACATAAGAATAGTACCAAACTCTTAATTATTTTTAGACAAATGGATCCTTTGTAAAATAAATAAACAAACGACATAAATTTATTATTATAATATATTGACGCAACGCTTAACAAAATTTCCTCGTAGATGTGATATTGTGTGTTTATTCTTTTATTGGATAAACAGAACGAAAACAGAGTGTAGACAAAGGAACGTACGTGTTGAAAAGCTTAAAAGGGTATCATATGAGCAATACATGTATGTAAATAATATATGCGTATTATTTTATATAAATGTATGAATCATGATCTTATTCATAGTTCACGTTTATTTATTTACATTTAACATTATTATAAATTATAGCTTTTCTTGTAAAAATATTTAAATATAGTCTGATTAGGATGTTACCGTATCTGATATTATATAAAACCGTAAATGGTTGGTTAACATAATAACTGATTAATAACGTTTAATAATTAATATTGTTTTAAAATATTTTTTTAACTCTATACAATTTAAAATAATAGATTATTTTATAAAAATTCAAACATACTAATAAAAAACTTAATAAATGTAAACCAACTTGAAAGGAGAATTTATTATAGTACTCCGCAATGAACGTTCGAATAGAAAACAAATATATTAAATACTGCATTCTAGTATTCAAATTGAATTTCTACTATAAAATATATTATCTTGTCTTGATTTAATAATACTTGCAATGTAAATGTACATTTTCTCGTACAAACACCGTTTAAAATGTTATGTTATATGAACAAAATGATATAAATAAATTCATTTTTACAATTACAAACCCTACTGACCCAAGGATAATTTTATGGAATAAAATTAAATTAAAGTGCCTCCTAGACACTTTAACACATGTATTAGGTAAATATACATAATTTTGTCCACATATGTCATACGAGTATGCAATTTACGGGGGGTTGGTTGCCTGAGCGATCGCATGGTCGCCATATTTTAGGGCCCTGTGTATAAGACACAGTTCTCATATGTAATTAAATCTAAAACTCCTTTCCAGAGCTGCTTTGATTAATTATTCGAACAACACCGGATCTCTTCTTTCATTTTCAATTCAATTGTAAATGGAAATGAAATTAAATTTGTAAATGAAAATAGGGAACTTTATGTTTATATATAATTAAAGTAGTATTTATTAATATTTATATGTTTATAAAAACTACATTGGTTCTTATTGCCACTGATTACAGTCCAGTGATAGATTTTATCCATGGTACATATGAAGGAACATTCACAAAGAAACCTAACTTCACATTTTTGCATCCACGATTGCCAATAAATGAGGCGAGACCTACAAGGGTGTTGTCAGAGACCAAAGGGCTGCCGGAATCTCCCTGAAAATAAAATATGATTATAAATATATATTTATGATACTAGACTAAATGTTCTTTATACTCAGAATAAACAAATGTACATATGATATTGCTAGACTTTTATATATATACTATATGTATAGGTTAAACAGTATTAATTTAAACATATATTATATTGAAATGTCTGTTTGTAATTACAATGAAATGAAATTTTGTCTATCTGTCTGTCTGTATGTTTGTTTCGACTAATCTCTGAAACGGATGGTCTATTTTTAACAGGACATTCGGATAACTGATGTTATAAGGAATATCTTAGGGTACATTTATTTTATAAACACTTAAAATCATAAATAACATATTGATGTTAAGAGTTACATAATACATATGTATATAACATTTGCTTTCTCTTATTATAACATACTCGTAGTAATAACTTCATGTGGTTACCTGACATATGCTAGGTTTATCGCCTTCTCTTTTCGCACAGATCGTCATAGCCTCTAAATCCTTTATTCTTATCTGAATATTAGCGAGATATTGAGGCGGTATTAACTTGAGGCACTCCTTAGTTGACAGCTTAATAAGGTCAACTTTCTTTAGAATTTTCGAAACATGCCCTGTCTGTGAATAAAAATATGTAGAAAGATTAATATGTGAGTGAAATTTTCAAAAAGGTAAAATAATATTTGCTAATTCCGCTCACCTCATCAATTCCTCTGCCAACAAAAATGATATTTGAATTGGTAATTGGTCCACTCGGTAGTTTGATTGGTTGTATTTTTTTAGAAAATTGTAAACGATAAGAAAGTTTTATTAAAGCGATGTCGTGAAGTGGATAACCTGCGCGATCTTCGTATCCCTGGTGTATATTGATATGGTTGTATGGTACTCGTATGCTGTTGGCAAATGTTTCTCCTCCAACCCAAACGTAATTCTCTTGGAGAGGACTAGAAATAAAATAAAAAAGAAAAATGTAAACATTTAAAAAATATATATAGATTAAATAAATAACCAAAATTTTTTTGGAACGAAGTTCTTTGACTTATTCTTACGGGTAGTGTAATTTTGTAAAAATCGTCACGTAACGAAATACCGTATGCTGTGTGTGTGTTCAAGCGTGCATCGAGTCTACTAGAAACAAATGAGCACACTGCCTTCCACACATGAGAACGCTACCGAGTACGTAACTCTTTTTCTCTATCTCTCTCTCTGTGTGTGTTTATCCCTGTCTCTTTATATCATATAATCTGAACACAAGGTTGTACAGACACGTGAAAATTTTATGAAAATGCCATTTGTTATTTGTGTTTTTGTGTTACGATCATAAATAAATATTCTTTTATTAATACAATCAAGTTTTGAAAAATGGTAACTGCAGCAAATGTGTGTAAAAGACAGATATAAAATTGTATTACTTAAACCATATTTACTGTTTATATTATTTTATGATACTGGTAATTTGAGAGTTTACTATTTAAATTATAGGGAGACAACAGTGAAATCATATATTCAGAGTCGGTATTTTTGTTGCTGTGACTTAAAAAAATATGGAATTTCATTCCTAACAGGGGTCCGACGACGACACAATATTTTTTTACTTTTAACTCCTTTTACATATACCTTCATGCCAAAACTTCTGTACTTACTGTATGTTTTCAACGCAGTGAGCCGCGGTCAGTATCCAGATGTTAGACAGGATGGCAGCACCGCAGTTGTTGAGACCAGCATAGAACGGATAATCTTCAATCTTCGCGACATCACCGTAGAGGATAAGCGGTTCTATAGCTTTATATAACATTACAACATCCAGTTAATTTGTGTTTAATAATAAAAACTATCAAGTCAAAGTATTACTGTCTATACATAAAATTACGAATCGTGGCCCGATATATGTAGTACTTGTGTACAATATACGCATATATATATATATATATATATATATATATATATATATATATATATATATATATATATATATATATATATATATATATATATATATATATATATATTAAATATATAAAAATGTGCAACATACCTGATACATACTGGTTCATTAAATATACACATAAAATTATATTCGATATAAGTAACTTAGCCATTTTATAATGTTTTTTTTTTCAACTGAACCTTAAAAGCAAATACATCCTATTTATATACTATGTACAACACGTGTAATGAAAGAAAATTCCTTTATATGATAAAATAATTTAAATACTCATATAGTAAAAATATCTTAGTTACTTGTTATGTACATGTTAAGACATTCTTACGATATTAGTATGTGTCATGACAAAATTTTATAAAAAAAATTTCATACAAATAAATGTTTTAAAATACTTTTATGGAAATAGTAACTACTTTGGATAGGTAGGAAGTACATACATAAAAACATAACAAAGTAAAAAAATCTAATCTAAAAAAGTATAACAAACCAAAATGCCATTACTGATACAAGATTACTGATTCTCTTACAGGGGAAACATCCGGATATCCAGTTATGGCTTTGATGGGCGGCCATGTTTGACCCGAATGGGAAATGAAAGAAAATTTTACAAGCGTAAATAAAAATTGGACACCTGATCACAGTGCTTTGATTTTAAAGATAATATTTTGCATTAATTTATTTGATTTTGATTTTATGGAATGAATCCATGAATTCTCTAGGATCGTGGTCTTATTTTTAGTGTTAACATTACTTATATTTTTTGTGTATATAGTTTTATATTAAATTATCTAGGAGTCGCATTTCCATTTATGTATATCAATTTGCAATGTTATTTATACGAGTATATACTACAATATTAAATGTTATATGTATGTTACTGCATGCTTATGTCTACATAATATCCATTCAGCTACTCGTAATTTATACCTATAACAATAATACAAATGTTAAAATTCAACACCAAACTTTGACCTCTATTTTCAAGATCGCAATACCTCAATAATTATATTTAAGTACTTAAATAAAATTTCAACAATTAACTAACTAATTCATAAATAATGTATAAAAGAAAATTTGAAGTAACCAAATCTCATTAGCACAGTAATGTTTTGGAAATTATATAATTTCTGTTAATTATCAATTTTATGAATGTCTGGAGTTTAATTAATAAATAATAAAGTCACATTAATTTCTGTCGCCCAACTTTGATGACATTCGGTGTCAGGACAAATTATGCTTTGAAGATAAATTATATTCCAATTGAACCTCTCTACCGCACAATATTTAGAAGAAGACCCTCAAAGTTATTTATATAAAATATTTTAATAATAACATATTTTCTTCTGCTCTTTCTAGTCACGTCTCTCACTTATCATAATAATACAATTATTGTAAATTCTAAATAACAATATAAATTAATAGAATACTTAGAAATAAATATGAATATGATAGTGAGTTTAATTCAATCTCAAACGAGGAAACCTTATCCAGACAGTCTAGTTCGAAAGCAAACAAACAACAAACACTCCAGTTATAAAGCACTTCTAACAACTGAATGTAAATCATTCTCAACACTTTGAGCACCGCTGTCACAGGTCTCCTTAATTAATAAATTCGCCTGCGAATAATTTCTGCGACTGAAAATAAAGCGATTTCGTTATCCTAATTGTAAACTCGCGAACATTCGACGCCGCAATTCCAGTTACGTCATTTAAATGCAGAAGCCATGTAATGGGTTTTATTATTATAGCTATTTCATTTTCTTAAAAGCATTCTGCTTTCTAACTGACATCGATTATAATTGATTGTTATTACCTTTAATAACATTTTTTTTAATATTGGACCATTATTTGTAATTTATCTTGCATCCTTATCATTAGTACGAAAAAAGACATTATTTTTTTTAATTAGACGACTTAAAAACCAGATTTACTCCATTGTCTAATTGACTTGAATGTGTTATTTTGTTTTTTGAATTCAGTAATTCTTACAATAAAAATAGTTTCACCTGAAATTGATATTCCGTTATCAATATACCATAATAAGGTTTTTTTTTCATAAATTCCTTTTATTATCTGGAAAACAAATCTTTGAAGACAGATTGTTTTAATTTAACGGAAGTAATTAATAGTCGCTACTTCATAACAGAAAAACTATCCATAATATTTCGTATAACATTGAAATCATTATTTTTATTAAATCGTTGATAACACTGGACTGGATTTCATCCAAAAAGTGGAATACCGTCTGCCTCGGAGCCATTAAAAGTTCCTTTTGTTCCTTAAAACTCTGAAAGTGAATTGTATAAAGCTATTGTTACTATTCACGGATACACACGAATTGAAATAGACTTTTTTAAATATATTTCAAATAAATATTTCATAACTATATCAATATATATATATACATATATATATATATAATAAAATAAAGAAACAACACTTAATGTCGTTTATTTAGAATGTATATTATTGGTAACATTTTTGTGACAGCGAGGGTTTTGGCGTTATGATGTATTGAGAACAGAGTAGCTTTCAAAGTCACCGTTGCGTATTGTACCGTCCTCAATCGGAACGAGGCAATTAATCATTTTCGTTCGAGTCCAAACAAACCACAATTTAAACTACGGTCATTTGTTTTGGACATTTAAACGGATTCATCTAATGTATACAATCAAGTGTACTATCTATTTTTGACTTGCTGTTTTATTCTAGAAAATAATCTGTAGTATCACTAAAAATCTAATTAATTTATTGGGATCATCTCGACATTGTTATAAAACTAGTCCTTAAGATAATATTAATTTAACATTTATATTCCACGTGTAAAGAATTATAAATAGAAAACAATTAGCAGTTAATTGCTGTTGTATTTACAAAATATGGGTCCATTACATATAAAAGTTATGCCGTAAATTTAAAAGAATTGTACCGATAAATTGGTGCTCGGATTAAAAATATTGGTAAATTGTACAAATACTTAACCAGTAATGCAATAAATACTACATATAAATGAAATTATGAATATTTAAATAAGACCTAGGAATCTTATGTGAATACTTTTATTTATGAGGTTTTCTACGAATCACACGATAACAAAACTTCATATATTTCAATTCCCAGATAAAATTTAATTAATTGAATTGCTTTTAAAGTTTTGTTTTTTTTTTATAAAAAATATTTCAAAATATTAATTCACCCCTTCCGTAATACTTCTATCAGACAGGTGTCATTAATCAGTCAGTAAGTTTTTAAGAATAAGTTATCCAAAACTGCCTAAAACTATGAGTTGGTTAGAAGGTTTATTTTAAAACATGTTACATTTTAAAAGTAAAATGATAATTTCTAAAAGGATCTAAACTTAAATTGTTACTACTTTTACTTCAGCATGTGTAAAATTTTAGATTTTTCTACTACCTTGCGTTATTGGCAGAGTTAAGTTTGGCAGTTAGAGGTATTTTTATATTTAATAATAAATACAATATAAGCATATGAATGTTGTATTATTATATTTGTACTATTTATTTACTATGTGAACCTTATATAACTATGATTTATCTTAGGTTCAATTACCACTTTCGTATCCGAATAATTACAGAGTGACGTACGGATGAATCGTTGATCTCCCGGGAAATTACACTTCCATTTGCCTCACAAAAATATGCGTTGCATTAAAATTGCAAAGGATGTTAAAAAGCCTGAGTTTCGCCATTATCTTATAAAAAATATTTTATATACACTATTGCCTGAAATATTGGAAACTTCAACGTCAACACTTTGAAACTTTACCCTTCTGATTACTTTGTCTCTTAAATTCTTTATGATCACTCAATCCCAAAGGACTTATAAAACTTACTTGTAAAATGAATACTGAATTTTATGACTCTTGCTAAACTGTAATCTCAACGGAACTTTCATTATCTCTCGTACATATTTACAAAGGAAAGTGCTGTAAAACATTATATGAAAATCGTGCGAAAAATAATTTAACACCCAACAAATAATCTATTATAAAGTTGATTCAATAATGTTTTAAAAAACTATATATATCTAACAGAGATTACGTATGAAGCAAAACGGTGATTCTACAAATTCCTTTACACATTTTCACAATTCTATCTTTAGAAATAAAATTAAAATATAAACTATTTTACTTTTAACCAACAATCAAAAACTAAACAACTTACAATAAAATAACTATTTAGTTTAAAAAAAAACGTTTCCTAAAAATGCGCTGAAACAGGTTTTGTTGAATGACTCATCATCTTAGCCCAAACACTATAAAGTCACTTATAAAAACTATATCAAAATTGCTTCATTCCTTGGGGTTATGCCAAAGACAAACATAGAAGGACACGTCCAATTTATAAAACCCAACTTAAGCGTCAGAGGTTAAAAATAATTTATTTTAACCCATCAGTTAAACGAAAGACAATTGACGAATTGTTAAATTTTATATTTAATTTTATTGAAATGTCGACCCGTTCACGGATTGGCGAGTGATTCTGACTGCTGAAAGGTTTTTGAGTTCAATTCCCACATTCCACACATACGTTTATTTATGTTTGTGAATCCTTACGCGTCACTGAGGACTCGGTTGATTTTATGTTTAATAGTAAATAGTAATTTAAACAAATTGTAATACTTGCAAAGTCTGTTAAATCATATCATTAATATATTTGCAGTAGCCGATCGGAGGTGCATTATTTGCACTCCAACACTCAGATTCGATTTTCCAGCTGACTTCACGCTTTCAGAAACTGGAATACCGGCAAAGTTTTAAAGTACATGCGAACAGGTAATACCGGTGTACTGGGTTCAAGTATAAAGTGCAATATATATTTACAATTATTCCCAGTAATTGAAATAGTCTTCACGCCTTTTTGTTGTTATGTATAAGCGAAAAATAATAATAATTCCGGATCCAAGTTTTAATACTAAAGATCTCGCTAGTTCTATGGAGTTTCTTGTCAGTTTTTTTCATGGACCTGTTCTGGAATAAAACAAATATATTGATTGATATAAAATAACAACACAGCGCAGTTTTGAACTTATATAATATTTTCAATTTAGCATAATATATAACTGAGTTTTTCACTATTTCTTTTCATGAATTTGTTGTAAGTATTTTGGTATTTGGCTAAGAAATATTTTATAGAACAATTTGTGTATATTAGACAGGAAACTTTGTTATAATATAAATACCGACCAAGGTCTGTTTTGTTATTACGATTTTATCTGCCTTTTTACATAAAAAATTGTCCTGCTACATAGTAGGACAATAATTAAATTCTTCTATAAAGTTGGTACTTATTCAGTATCTATCTAATATTTCTTTAAATATTAACGTTTTTTTATACATTTAGATAGTACACTTCGGGCCTTTTAGTAGCTCATTGAAAATATTATAGTCTCTGCTTTTTCTTTTTTTGTGTTTCTTATAGTTTTTATGGTAATATTTTTCGATAATATTGAAAATCTATTCTCATCAATTTCTTGATTGCATTGCATTCTGATATCCATTGTACGTATTCGGACAGTCATTTTAGACATTTCTTATTTCAGACTTGTTTTTTCTATTTTTTTTTTGCTCTGATCATTTTTTCGTATATCAATACGAAAAAATCAGTTTGAATATTTTGCCAATATTCGTGATGCTTTAATGGTTATTGTTTCCTTTTCTTAAAATAATCTCCCTTTCATTAAGTTTATGGTTTCTTTCCCTTATTTATTTTACCATATTTTTGACGTTTATCAGTTTTTTCTTAATAAAATATATTTTTCTTACCATTGCACAAAACGACTATTCACTTTGGATAGGCAAATGTTATGAGTCTTTGTCCGTTATCATTTTATTCTCCACTATAGTAATTTTTATACTACAGCAATTAATAATTAATTCAATTAAAGTCTAAAGAGAATTTATAATTACTTTTTTTTTATAAGCTTTTTTTAATTTTCTCAGATTTTTTTAGAATATACCTTTCGATATCTTCTTCTTGTTCTATAAATATAGACTTTTAATGATCGATGATGGTTGATTTAAATTCAGATAATCGTATATTAAGGAATGCAAGGATACATTCTGATTGATATTCCTTGAAAACTGATATTGTGTTTTATTATACCATGTCTCACATAAAAAATAAATGAAAAAACTTGATCATTATATTCTCGTAAATCTTCTTCTAATCTTTTTACTTCAGAAAGTCTGATAAAATGCCATTTTATCAATGTCAAAACTTCTTTCAATTGGCGGACGCTTAATGTTGCAATGTATATTTTATTATTTATCTTTAAGGATGTTTTTCTAGGCAGTGATGCTCTTAGAAATCTACGCGGACGTGGAGTTTGGTTGTTTCAACTTTTGTTACCTTAATTGCTACTTAGTTTGGTAAAAAGTACACTAAAAGATAAATTTAATGTATCGTCATATCGAAATTATTTCTGATTTTTTAACGCTTTTTAAGTATTGCTAACTATAACAATTTTTTTCAGATTCCTTTTACTGTTAAGATTGATCTATTTATGAACGTAAAGCTTAGGAAAATTTTTAATCAATAGCTACATAATAAGAAATGTTTAATATTTTATAAGAATCCCTAAGAATGTTCTTAAAATAAAAGCCCATTCTTCAGAGGGCGGAATCTTAGGACTTGACCAAAAATGATTAATAACTTTGCTCCAGATATAGGTCGTTACAATTCGCGCTGGCGATTCTCAAAGCTACTATATTATCAATACATCATAGTATTATATCCCTCGCTGTCACTTATACGAAACGGATAAGACAAATGTGTCAAGGAAATAAAATAAGGAGATAATATATAATCATAATTAATGAAGATGTTATTTATGAAAATAAATAGTTAGGTAATAGACTCATGACTTTCAAATGTGTCATTCTCGCCGATATATTCTTCAATCTTGATAGTAAATATCAAATTAAACATGTTAGTATTTACTTAAAAAAAATACTTATTTATAAATGTAAAAAGAATTGAAAGCTATAAAAGAAAAGATACTATAAACCTACGTCTTGTATCTAGGTTGTAGGATTTTTTACACGACAATACTTATATTTACGGCATGTTAGGTTCTTGAAAGCGACGCAGAACGATATTAGTAGAGATCACACTATTTTCATGAAAAAAATCAAAGGTTATTTTTAATACAAAAATAAAGCTGCCCATGTTTTTATGCTACTTTTTATAATATTAGTAGCTAAAAATAAGAAATAACGTTTTAAATCTTATAGATTTAACTCGTTGTCTGTAGAAATAAAACATCAAAACTGAACAAATCACAATATTTTAAAAACCTATAAATCAAAACAATTCAATATTAAACTGAAATATTGAAATGATATATTTTAGGAATAACTCTCCGTTAAATCCCAAGAGCTTGACACTAATGTATATATCATAAATCCCTTTAAATGTCCCTGAAACAAAGGGCCACAGTTCAGTGGAAGGTTTGTTTGGATTCGACCGTAAACGATTAATCGCCTCGTTCCAGCTGGAAGCATAACAATACTGCTGGCAATTTTCAAAGCCTTATTTATAGCTACATATAGAGTTAAAACCTTGCTGTCAATATAAGTAACGGCTAAAAAAAATTACAAATGAAAATGTAAAAAGTTAAGTACTATAAATAAAATCATTTGTCTTCGTACTGAATATCGTAATGGTAATGTTATTTCTTATATTTATTTTATTTAGGCAATCAAGTTATGTAATAATTATTAAATTTTTTGCAAAAGTAAAACCGAAACTCTGTAATAACATAACTATATAAAATTGATTTTTATCATATACAAAATAAAGTCTAAAAATAGTTATTTCTTCGAATGCCAATTATTTTTTATGTCGTCAAATATTGAATAGAAGATAGAATTTGATGTTTAATTTATATTTGTTACAAATTTTCTCTTTAAATATTATTATAAGTTTTTGGTTAAAGGAAGGATTCGAAATTTACATTTTTATAGACTATTACCGTACAAATTAATAATTTTGCTGGTATATATATTTGCGAACTTCATAACTTTATGATTAATTGATATAATTTAAAACAGGTTAAACTTATTTGTGTTACGTCATACCTGATGATGAATTTTCAACCATTTTATCCCATTTCTGTTTTGAAGGTAAATTCAGTAGTTTACAATTAATTTAATAAAGTTTATGGAGGAAAGGCCCAACATATTAACAATACTCTGTTTCATTTTCACTCCAATAATCTGTCTCATAGTAACTGTTTTTAAGGTTCAGTTACCATATGTTCTAGTGTAATATTCATGTTTCCCGGAAATTCAGTTTACTTAAGCATATAACGTAAAAACGAAATACACTTGTACCATAAATACCATACGGCGAGACCTTTTATCGAAATCCCGAATCGATTTCACGGCTGACTTCCAGTACTCGGACTGCATCTACCATTAAACACTTCTAGAAATCTTATTTAAGTGTTAGCCATCCTATATGCAATAAAATATTATACAGTTATCAAAAATAAATTTATCTTATTTTTGCTGGCAATACCAAAGTATCTTAACAACTACACGATTTGAAGTACTTACCTTAAATATATATTATAAATGAAGTACTTGTATAATTATTGAGCTCTGTATTAGAAATGGAAATACTAAGTCAGACCTAAAAGACCTAAAGATAAAACACGTTTAAATATAAATCAAAATATATATATTTTTATATCTAAGTATAGTTCCTAAACGTATCCTTTTTTAGTTTATATATTCCATTTCATTTTATTTCGTCCCAAAAGTTAAAAAAGGGGTTTAAAATATTTACGCCAACAGTTTTGCTTATTTTGACTCGAACGAAAATGATTAATGAACTAATCCCAAAGAGGGCGTTGGCGTTACTCGAATAGACAATGTTATTATAAAACCATAATTTATATATATAGCTCCCAAACATATATATTTAAAGATATTCTAATAGAACGAAATAATTAGTTAATTTTGTACAATTAAAAAAAATAACTAAAAGAATTAAAAGTATTAAAACAAAATTAAGCTCTCATAATAAATACTTACTCGATTGTATTTGATCGAAAAGCTCCGGGCCATTAAAAGTTCGCTTTGTTCCTTAAACTCTGGATGAATTCTATGAACGCTATTGTTACATTACTCACAATTACACATGAATCAGAAATATATTTCGTGAGAAAATAAGTTCTATGTAGGAAGTTACAAAGTTTCCTTCATTGATTAAAATTTAATTTATAAATTACTTAAAACAAATTTATATTATATATATATATATATATATATATATATATATATATATATATATATATATATATATATAAATATATAAGGTGATTTGAATGATAATAAGATCATTTGAATTATTATTTTCTTTGACGTAACATAACTTACATTACTTACATAAGGGATTTTCATTGTGTGGTTTTCGAAGATTGTGTCCGTCTTATGTTTGGACTAGTTTGTATTCAAGCGCGTGCTCGCGACGCATTTTCAGGCTGTAATACGTACATCCGAGGGACAAACACAAATGTAATTTCCCACGGGATATTCGCGATGCCTCGACACTGTAATTATTGTGTGGACACGTGGTATCAGTTTCTTAGTAATAAACATCCGATGAAACCAAAGACGTGTCTTAAATTCTTATATTATATAAATAAAATAATCGTTTTGATATCATATGTACCCAACTTCAGACAATAATCAACTATAAGACCATTGGAAATTTCTTATTATATATTCGTAAATGACTTTAATTTGAGTGTTTAAAAAATACTTATAATATCTTAAGAATACAGTCCCAAATTTATTTATTTTTATTTATTTACATCTTTTCCACTTCAAACTTCAAACCTTGTGATTACTTATGTACGTCAAATAGAAGTGTCAGGAGAACATACAGCAAAAACAATATAGGAATAATGAAATCAAATTCCTGTTCTTTTTATCCAATGAATCAATCGAAAAGAACTTCTCATTTATTTGAATGGTAGGATATACAACATTGAGATTATAATAATGAATTTTTGTTATTACGAATAAGGAAACGTAATTAGAAATGCTATTGAACCCATGGGCTGTCGGTCGTTTCCAATATTATTAATATTTTGGGATGTTCAGTAACATATTAACAATATGACATAACAAAGTAGAAAATATTAATCTGTATCTGATTATATAAATGGAAATCGAATTTTGAAATTTGTATGTTCTTACAAATTAATACAACTACTATCGATAATATACTTAGCAATAGAATCATTGAATAATAGTCAAAGCATACTCCGTGCGCTCTGGGAAAGTACCTTATTTTGTGAATAGCTCGTCCGGCTCGATTTCATGGCTGACTTCATCCTCTCGCAAGCTCACCTATCGATGTTATGTTATTTTAAAATACCAGTACAAATACAAATGTTTGTTCGAATTTTATTCTTTTAAAAGGACCTTGTTTATAGTTTGAAGTTATTCCAAGATTATTTTGTGGGAAAGAACAACTGGATAACCTATTTTCATATTTTAAAGCTATCTTTGATCTTTATATTCCAAGCTATATAATTTACATGATACAGTAAGATTCCTCTCCTTTCTAAATATAACAGCAAACGAACACTAAAACTACCGAAAATTTTAACAAAACATGTTTGTATTACATATTTGAAAGACTATATCTGTTAGTATCCTCACTGTTGTAAAATAACAAAATAACATTTGGATAAAGCCGAATGTTAGTTTACTGTTGACAGAGAACTAATCTCCAAATACCAACAATGAAATAATTTTGGCGATTTCCAATTCCTAAATAAAAGCAACCAAACCAGTCTTTCAATTTAGGCTGACGTCATCCTTGTCTGAGATCCAAAGGCTCAGTCCAAACAACTGCTTTAATTAAGCTCTACAAATACGTGAAAACGATACACGCCGAATAAAAACTGGAGCTACCTTGGGGAAATTATTAGGGATGTCAGTAACGTTATTTTCACTTCCTATATATATATATATTTGGGAAAAAATTAAATATGGAATAACTAGGTGCTTGATATTTTATAAAGATATACATGGCTTCCTTTGGTTTAATGAAAAAACGAAAGCGTTTATTTTTATTATATTTACGGATACGGAAGAATATGTAACGTTAAGTATATTTCTCACATTCTCATATAAAAAAAATTCTACCACTATTCATCAACACACCATTAGTAAAAAATCTGTTTTACCCTGATTAAGATTAGAGTATAAGAAATTAACTTAATAACACAAGTATACGAAAAAATATACACAACCCTATTCAAATAGAAAATTAAGTAAAGCCCGAGAGAAATGCAATCAGTTCTTGCATCCTTGTTATTGGCTACTGTTTATTCGCAATCCAGCAGACAGTTATGTTCTTAATTCATCGTGAAAGTGTTGTTTTCCGACTTTGATGAGTACATTCATGTAGGAAAACTTTTATTTAAAAATCTACTTATTAAGAAAATATCTAAATCTATCTAATTTAAATCAACTATAGTTTTAAATTACAGCAATAATAGTTTAATATTTTAGAAATTGTGTTTATAAGTTAGTTTCAAATAAGATAAATATAAATATAATTTAAATTTATACGTTTAATTTACTGTATTTAAGTGTTCGATTATATTTCTATCTATAATAAAAATCACAAATATATATTTAAGATTTATTTGCTCTAATTATCAGAAATCTAAAATTGGATCAAACTATCAAATTTACTCAGAGCTTTTCCATCTATAAATATCCATATAATAAAATTATAGACTTATTTTACTTTTTCATTTGTATCGAAGGATCATCTTGACTTAACATATAAGCTGATTACTTTTTAGCTCAAGGAACTAACTCTGCGTATGTATGTAGTGAGAGAACGAAATAACATGAAATTTTGATATTATTAAACCTAATAATAATTGTATAATCCCCCACCAGCAAAGCTTAGAAATAAGTCGAGATGTACGAGTGTACATTGTTATACAAGAAATAGTATAATGCTCTGTACGTGCCGTCAATTCAATTTCACGGCTCCAGGGCGCGACCCTGAGACACACTTTTGAGGTACTGTTTGCGGTCGAAATGTTTTCCTTATTGAATGTTGGATTACAATTTTTATTGCTTTACAAAATCTATTTTATTCGTAAGATTATTGAATCTTTTTTTTTTATTATTTATAATATTATTGCGAAAGAGAATCTTGGATTCAATTAACTTACGAATAATGAGACCACGCCTTTTAAAAAGATAGTAGATTATCAATATAATTTTCCAAATCGTCCTTGATACATTTTTAACCACTCGAAAGTATCTGATAAGGATTGTATTCTCGACAATAGTTTAGTCAACAACGCGTCACACGGTTAATATTTACTTTTTGATAAACAATTAGTTATCTACATGATATAGTACAGTAGTGTACTAAAGTGTCTATGATTTTATTTATTAAAGTTTATATAGCTCTAAGATAAGTCTCATTCATAAAATGTATGAAATAGTATTCAATTAAAGCATTCTTGTTCCAAGCAATACATCATCTTAAAGTTCATTACAAAGAAAAAATGACGACTATTCAGCGAATACACAAAACACGCGACTATGCGCGTAGCACATAAATTAAGTTAAATTAAATGTGACAGCACAATTTCTAGCGTTTTAGAGCTCCACATACGACATTGTAAAACTCTACATATACCCCACGAAATTTTAAACATTCCTGCCAAGAAAAATAATTTCCGCTACTTTATATAAATTTCAACGGTTATTACACTGTTGAGAAAGAGAATACAAAACTTTTAAGGAAAATAAAATGGGAGTTAAACAGCTAGTATAACTTGGCAACGTTTTTATGTGGCGACGTCACGTAGAATACACGAATATACATTATAACGCTCGTAACACCTACTTACTTGGACACTTGCCCAATTTTTTGTCTAACTTTTTATCTAATGTGCCACATAAACTTACTTGTCAACTGATCGCACGGTCGCTGCGACTGGGACGTACAAAAACTGGATTAAGGGTTTATAACGAGTCTTTTATTTTTTTAGAAGAAATAAGTTTTTATAGTTCCTAGTTTTTAAAAAGTATTGTATATTAATTCAAAATAAGATATTAGTTTTAAGATATTAGTTTTAAGTAATTCAAAATAAATAGTCGTTTCATGTATTACTTTTCATTTTAAAAATATATGCTTCACATTTTTTTTTATGACTGTACATTGCAACCGCATTGTTATCAATATTATCTAGAGTTCAATCTTAGTGTTGGTTTCATACATACCGTACAGTAATATCATCGGAACATGAATATCACATTATTTTGTTTTATTATTATATTTGTCGAAACAAACAGCTTCTACGTTAATACAATACATAAGGATTTTAAAGAACCGAGTATGCTTTTACGAAAACTGCAGAGCTTGGAGGATTATAATTCACGAAATGCATCTCAAATGCAAACGTGGAGTGAGATTTTAGCTGACGTATTCGTGAATCGAATATTCACATTCAACACTCTTGACAATGAAAAGGAAAACAAAAAGAATACCAACGAAACGTTCAAAACGAGTATTTGGGTGAGAGCTGTAAGCATGTGTATAGAGTGGTATAAAGTACACATTTATGATAGAATTAGAAACAACCTCGCAAAAAAAAATCCTACTAATGAAAGTAATTTTTTTATCTCATCCAAAAATATAACTGAATGGAATAGTCCTAAAAGAGATGTGGAAATAATTGAACCAACATATCACGGAAAATTGTGTTATAATTGTAATGACAGTGTAACGGATTCAATCGAGATTAAAAAAGATTGTGAAAACGGGTTAGAAAAAGATTCCGATGGAAAATGTATCGATAAAAAAGTGTCTAAATTTATTTTAGCTATTCCATATCAATGTCCGATAGGATACAGACGAGATTGGCTCGGATATTGTAGAATTACAATGCAATAAAAATCTATGAAAAAGCTATAAGAATAATTTTTAGCGAACAAAAAGTAATGTGCTGTAATAGAGGTTAATAAAGACAGTGATCGCCAAATGAATATCTTTTATTTTTATTGTATCTCGATTATATAAAATAATTCAACTTAAAAAAAATATATTCAACGAATAACAAAACAAACCAAACAAAAATCTTGAAATATAAACGTTGAATCGAATCACCTGGACTTGAATGTTTATTTAGCCGTCGCAAAAGTAATTTCTATCGTGTTCCAAACAAGTATTTTACATCAGACAATCGACAGAGTCAATTTCACGGTGTGCTGGCCACCAAAGAAGACCGGATGTACCTGGGATCAAACGGACATTTCAGAGACCGGCCACAAATTGACTCAATACACGTGCAGGATAAAATAAGGAAAACAATAAAATAATACCAGTAAAAGTTTATCTATATGAGCGTCGTTTCTAATAATGTTTATTTCTTTTATTTTGTTTTTTTCTTGGTTTTTATATCAACAAAGATTGGAATATTTTATGTTATTGTTAATATTTATCTATACATGATATTGATTGACGATGAAACATTGTTAATTTAATTTTACCATTAAAACATCAAATATCGTTATAAAAGGTCCGGAAAATAACAATTTAAAAGCATAAATTAATGTTCATTAAAAGTTTTATCCAAAATACGTCCTCACAATAATAATTACAAAAAGGGCAGCTACACGTAGCTATAGTATACAGTCGAGACAAAAAGTCAGAGCCCATAAGCTGTAGCACATGGCACTCATTAAAAGTTTCTTAGTTTTGATTAATTACAGTCGCGCGACGAAGTGCAATTTGTTAGGAAACTTTGTCAGCAATTCGCGGCCTCACTACGGAATCGTTTATAACAGGCACAAAGAGAATGTTGTGGATTTCATTTCTGGCTTAATTAAGTCCGGGGTTGAATCTTTGACTACAATAATACCTATACCACAATGTGTTCTAATTAAATATAAAATAAAATGTATTTTTCTTCTAAAATACAATGCTAGAAGTTATTATAATCATGGGGAAAAAGTCTAATTAACATTGCTGCAACATTTTAAATAACAATGCAAATGTTATAAGTTTAGTTTCTAACACAAAGTACTTTGTATTTCAGGTTGAGAAAACATGAAAGTTATGCGTCGCAAACTTGTGAAGCACAGGTGCTAATTACGACTTTCCGGGGCCATCCAACCATCGTACCTTGAACCTCGTTACCACATTTATTACCTCAAAATACACTGCAAAAACCCGAATGGTCTGATTTGGAAAGGATCTGTTTAAAATGGTGATTTGTAAAGTCTGCAGCGTAGGAATTAATAAAATAAATAAATTGCTTTATAATAATACCATTTCAGATGATAAATTGCAAATAAATCTTATATTCTCTTACCTCCAACCACTTACTTTGCTCGAATAATTTATCTTACTTTAAAAAAATATTTTATCAAAGGAAATAAATACTATTAATTCACTAAATACAAAACTTTTTAGATCCATCTTTATTAAAGTAGGAAATTAATAAAATATGTATCTGCAGTTTAATGTAATATAAAAAGCATTATAATACTATGTAAGTTTACAATAGAAGTCCCGTAAAATACATACAAAAAACAGAAAGCATCGTAAAACTACAAGAGTTATAAGAGTTGCAAACCTTTATGTTAGTGAAATAACCTCGCAAACACCAAAGGGTCAGACATAACCGTAAACTGTAACCATGGGTTGCTTCTTAGTCGATTACCGGAAATTATTACAGGTTTCTTGAAGGTGTAATATGAAATGTTTGTTATTTGTTATAATTTTTCTTTTACTTTACTATGTAATAGGTATCTATATAAAAGGTATTTTATAGCACTAATTTCTTTTATACGCTATTCAATAAGCGAATATGAAATTAAGTTTCAAAGTAATTTTTTGTCTGATGGCATAAAAATCAATTGATGAACATATCTAATTGCTATTAAAAAGGATAATATCATCCATTATTAATTTGGAATGCATCGACATTTATGTTGGAACGAAGCATAATAGTTTTCAAGTAATATTGTGGAAGAACATACTTGGTAATATTCGTGAGCAGCGAGGCTTATAACGGCTAAAATTGCCTCCGCCTTTATACAAAGTGTGTGTTAAATGTTAAATGGTTACTTGCATTGACTTTACAGACTTTATGGTAATCAAATGTGTATTCTATATTCATAATAAATATTAAATTAGGTGAACTTATTCGACTGAATTATATATAAAGAAGTCCAAAGGCTTGCGTCATCATCTAGACGATCGGTCATGGAGTAGTATTCGAAATAATACGATGCCCGGTTCGAAATAAACCAATGTTTTTACTGAGTGAAAAGTTAAATACTTTACAAAACACTTTACAAAATTACTATTAATTATTAAGATGTACACGGATTATAATTAATACGGACAACCAAATAATAAAAATTCACTATTCTCTATTATCAATTTAATATCAATAATGTCTGTGAACATGTGACCGACTTTCCCCAAGTATACTGTCATATAGTTGATGGTTCTGTGACATATAAATTAATTGTATATTTTAATGTGTGAGTAAACAATCCACTATGTTAGTTTGTCTTAACATCATCAGAGCGGTAAATTTTTTGTTATATATGTAAACTTTGTAAACTAAAATTTCATACCAATATAATTTATGGATTATAAATTTTGAATAATATTTTATATACTATAAAATTAATATTCTTCTCAGTTTATTTGTACAGGAAACTATTAATAACCATAGTAATTAAAATTATTAAAGTATACATTAATGTAATGTAATCAATGTTAAATTAAGTTAAATTTAAAACGTATAGGTTAAATCATGCCTGTCATTATAAAATGTACATTAAAGGACATCACTCACTAATATGAAAGCTCTTACTCTGAATAAGAGTTTTAATGGTCCATTGTGGAGATCGCTTCTATTCCGTCTTTAAAGCTTACTCTTTGATGTCGGAAACTCATTGTCTGGATACTAATAATAATTTTAAATTCAATACCTTCATACTAGAAGACATTAACACGGTATCGCATACCACAATTTACTACTAAATAAATTTAAAAATTATTTTTAGTAAATTACATTTGTAAGTACAACAAAAAAAATAACTAAGAATTTTAATTAAAATTCTTAAATCGAAAAAGTCCGGACGATTACTAATTTCTAATAATTGACACCAGAGATCGTTTATCGATAAACAAGAATATGAATCGCCAAATGGATACGGCAATTATAGACATCGATACTAATTTATTCGAAACAACCAAATGCGATACTCGAAAACCTTGCCAAATCTGGGAGCACCTCTCCTCATAGATCCCGATATTATTTGGCGTCATTCCAAAATAATTACTTTATGTAACCAACCAAGTCCAATCGTGGGGAAATTAGATATTTCGATGTAACATATTGGATGCGGTACTCAGAATGCAGTATAAAATAGTTTATACGCAAATTTTATAAGAATATAATAACTTCTTCAGTCTACGCATATTGTGTTCTCTATAATAATCCATAACTAATAGTATTAAATGATATTTATGAAAAATATATAAATACAAGATGCACAAAGAGAAATAATAACGGACATGGCTGAGAGGATCGTGAATATAGAATATGTAAAGAATATGAGTACCGGTTCATGTAGCTTAATTAAAAAAGCACTTCATGCGCGAAGTAAAAAGATCCAAACAACATCCATTTATTTTTCACATTGAAAAAAAAAAATTAACTTTTATATAATAAACAATCTGTGGATACCATATCTAAGTAATATTAGTGGATTGGTGTCCAGCAAACACCAATTGTATCAAATATTCATTATCTCGTCGTAAAGGGTATTTTGAAAGCGAATTTCGAAGCCAGAAGCAAGTAATTTGGCAGCGACGTACGAACAAATTAAATACCGCTGTAAACCTATCAAATAACATCGTTAGTGTCTTGATTAATGATATAAATCGGAGAGCTTTTTTGTTGGAATAATAACATTGATACATCAGCTATTGTACTTTAAGCTGTATTTTAATAACAACGTTGTGTTATATAACTATACATTTATTATCCATTATTAATTTAGGTACATTTATAGATAAACCTTTGTATGCCACAATTAAATAAATATAATTTATTCTACTACGGTTGGTGTCTGCAAAATAAAAATATATTACATAAAGATTCTGATTAGCATTCATTATAATAAGTATAAAAAGATTAAGTTATAGAACCAAGTGAAATAATTAAATCTTATATAACTTTAAATGTGTGAAAAAGGAAACGCCTCTCTTCATTTTCAAGAAAGAAATTATAGTATAATTATAAGATCTTATAATATAAAAGAAAAATATTAATTAAAAAAATCTTAAAAGTTCAACTTTAATAAACTTCTAAAACATTACCACATTTAAATAATCTACTTTCAGAAACTTGAATGTAATTTAAAAGCGACAAGACGTACCGAGGAAAGGATTCTGCAGAATCATGCTCTGAGTAAGATGAATTATGGACGCGATGACGGTCTGGAATAGAACTGGTATAACCCTCTTAATGAACATCTTGAAATTATAATGTAAGCTGTATTATATATAACAACTTATTTAGACGCAAGTCTATTATTTTTCTAATTTCATCACAATATATTTAAACATATTAAAATAAACAAAAATACCAACCTATACATGTTGAATTACTACATAGTCTTCTTAAAAGTTCTTACTTCCAGATATTAATTATACGTATATGTATATATTGAGTATTAATTAAAGGGATTTAGCAAACATTCGTAAGAAGATGACATTTTCAACAATTTAATTTGATACCTTTCAGAGGTTATTCTTCTGAAACCCATAAAAGAGAACTCAATGAATTCGTGAATGTTGTTTACCAAAACTGGATTTTCATGACATTATTTATATGCAAAGAAATGCATCAATCTTAAATCTTAAACAATTTTAAAACAATACCTCGCAGCGTACCTACTTTTAAAAAGCCTCATATGGTTTTATAACGCAGTAATGAAGTCGAGGCTAACGACATGCACACCTGGCAGTTTTCCAAGCAATTAAGGCATCTGATTGTTGCTCTATTATATTAGAGGCGCTCGTGTTAAAAAGTGAAGATATGTCGCACTGCAGGCTAGGAAGTTACCCCTAGAATATTAATTATTAAAATAAGCAGAATATATAGTACAGATTTTCTTACAAGGCAAAACTACTTTTATAATCAAGTGAGAAATGTAAAATACGATCTTAATTTAATAAATCATTTATTAAATATCATTGTGTCCCCGTTTCTTACTTTTTATTTGCACCTTAAAAATTTATTTCAGAGCTGTAGTTGTTTTCTGAAATATGTTCTAGTATTATCTTTACAGGGTGTGTAAAAAACAAATAATCAGTCTCAGATGGAAACAAATAAATAAATTTCGATCAATATAGCAAGAACAGAGTCATGCATGTTTCAAATCATCAATTGATTGCTTCTTCTACTAACCTCTTGCTTGCTACTGCTTTTAAATTAGATCTCTTGTAAAATTAGCATAAAATTCCGATGTTTATACATAAAATGGATCGTTTAAGATTATCTAACATGAATTATAAAAAACAATTATCAAATCACTTAAAAAATTAAAAAATTGTCAACAAAAAAAAAGAATTTAATATTTATTGCAAATTGAATGTATTGAATTTGGGATACGATAAAACTAATAAAAGAAAAGTGCCCCTAAGATAAGGCCTTTTTATATTAGCATCACACACACAAGTACATCAACCTACACACATATTGAAATAAATTCATCATTTACGTTACATTGTAGTTACATATATTGGTTTCGATCACATTTTATAGACTAGAAATAAATGAACTCAGCACAAATAAATTGAATTTGTAGAAAGCAATCAATATGAAACCAAGCTTAATCCGTGACCGAGGTATTGTGTTATGACGGTGACTGCCGAATCAGAAAGAGCTTTCTGATGGACGGTTTGTGCAGTCCAAGTGAAAAGAAACTACATTATCTATATTGTAACTGTTACATACTATTTCAATGATGTTTAATTAATGATACATAGTATACAAATCATTCAATTTATTTGTGTCTCTAAATTAGAAACCTTAAATAGGCACCGTGCCTTAGAATATTTTTTAAATAAAAATGTCTATGTGATTTTAATATCTGTTATATTAAATAAAAATGTTTTTGTACAATTTGTTTATTTTTAAATTAGCCATAAAAAGATATGTTGGTACAAAAAATCTTAAACAATTTAGTCTCACAAATAATTATTAATTTAATCCGTATTCAAACTTAGAATTACTCGAAATGCTACTAGTGTTTTATATATAATATAAAACTTAAAACAAAAATACTTTTGAATTCATTTACAATTGACTGTATTGAATAAAAGCAGTAAACTGCTATATTTCATGGCTTGTGGCACCTTTAAAACCTGGATTACCCTGGATTTTTTCCCACTAAGCTCCCGTAATTGGATCCTAAATTGACCGTCCGTTGTTTGGCAATACATAAAGGATTGTAATCCAGTTCTGTTACATCATTTGAATACTATTAAAAGAGGATTAAATGCTAATCTACTTATTGCAATAATATTAATATAATTATATTTAAAACACGGATTAAAGGAATATTTTATAATCATTTTGATTACGATTCCAATAATGATACTAATTACGTTTCAATGCGATTAATGTTATTAATATTCATAGTTTTAAATTCATAATTCTTTTATTCAAAAATTATTTTATTTCGTTTAATTTGTATCTTGTTAATTTTTAAATCATATTTCTGTTAAGTTTGAAACGATTATTATTGTTCGTTTGAAATATATTGGTGTATGCGTACATAATTTAATTAATTATTCATATGTGATTAATCAGACATGTTTCGTAATAATTTAATGCTTTAACAACTAATTCACATAATCAACAAAATACGCGGTTCCGAATAAATTTATATTGATATTAATTATTGGATGTGGTGAATAATATATGAATTAGTCATATATAAATAATACACTAGGATTGACATACCATTTAGACAATTATTTCTGCGGTTTGAAATACTTTTTTTATCCATTTCTTACGAGTTTGATAACTTATTTACTGTATTAGTTTTTTAGGTACCAGCAAATACCTATGATTGGAACAAAGCACAGATACCTGGGTATTACTTTAATCTAAGTACAGACTCAAATTGACATAATAAACCATCTTGAAAATTATACATTTTAAGTCGAATTTTATAATTATAGGAAAAAAGATTATTTGCCGGGTAAATATAGAAAACTCGAGAGTCAAAATATCTTACCCAAAATAAGTTGAAGAGGCCAAATGCTATAACCATAACATAAAACTTGTGTAATTTGATCAATTGCTTTCAAGTAGTTCCCAGATAAAAAATAAATATAAAAATCTCATTTTACCTCTTAAGTCTGAATTCTTAAAACTTTTTTAATATCTTTTTTTAAATATCGGCAAGGTACGTGAATTCTATCTTTATATAAAATTATTATACAGATAGATTTTGTTCAAGATAATTTTATAATATGTAACTGACATTGTCGCTACAATGATTAAAACCATTAAGCTTGTTTTTCGTTTTCAATACATTAACAGTTTACAATACAGTTTCAAAATAAACTACCAATAAAGTCACAAATCTAACTATCGATTTTATACTGCAGCGTACTCGTGAATTATTTATTAACATCTCTCCAAAACAAACTTTGTTGGGTAAATATTAATTATTATTGTGTATTCCATTTCTTTTATTAGACTTTTCAGTGGGCGAATTTATAAAAAATATTCTTATAAATGATATTGGAATGTAGTTTTCTAATACGAGTACTTAGAGTCGGACATGATGAAACTATACGGGTTTCTCAAAGAGTGCTTCTCAATATATTTAAATAACCTAACACCTTCTTATTATAAAGATAGACCCACACCAACAACACATCAAGTAACACCACATAGAATATTCGATAAAATTGTCAAGAGAAATGAATAAACAACATTAAACTCAGAACCATGGAAAGGCTATCAATTTGTTATTAAAAATGGCGGAATTTCAAAAGTGTTGAGTGTTTCTCTCTTCCAGCTTTGTTTGCGGTTCGATCTACTGAAAATAGATTTAGAGTGCTTTAAATGTTACGATTTAGATATATAGAATAATACATAGAGTTTTTTTAACTACTAATCAAGCGATAATCATTTGACTGAAGATAGTAAGGACTCTCACACACGATCGGCATGAAGCAACGATAATATCAAGATAACGATGAGTGAGAGTGTCCAAATACCCCCCTTCCCCCCTGTTATTACTCGACTCACTCTCTCCATTTCTTGAAGGGTGGTAACTCATTTTCATTTATATAATCTACATGGAGTCTGTTCGTTTGCGGTACATCTTATTGTTGTTGTTGTTGTTGTTTATTTAATAAAATAAACCTTGAAGTCTTAGTCTTATTATCTTTCTTTTGTAGTAGAACAGTAACAAAACATGTGAAATGAAAATGAGTCTACGCCATAGTCATCTTGTACGTAATAAAATATATATATATATACATTCTGCTAAATAATCTTTCTATTTTTATTATTTACTAAAAAAATACCAAAGTGTATAGTGTATAAAAAGATTTATATATTTTTTACCTTTAATCACTTAAAAAAGCAGTCGTGTCGATCACGTGACGTCTCGTGTAAACAACCTCATAATAACGGACTTATTTACATCGGAAGGACAATCGAAACTAGTTCAAGATCCAAATAAAAACTCGAAAATGTAATATACATACATATTGGAGAAGTTCGCTCATATTTTACCACTCAACGACTGAGGAAAGTCAATAGTTCAAGGGATCTCAACATTTGATATACGATCTACATTCTAATAAAAATATATTCTTATATATCTGTTTTCTTTCCATACGTTAGACAAAGACGTCAAATGCTTTTCAAACAAATAATATTACAATAGAATTTTAACACTTAAATGAATTATTTAAACAAAATTATTATTAAGATATTCCTAAAGATAACTATAACCTTTAGAAATGTTATTTGTTATAACCACACTGTTTCGTGGACTTAATTGGCTTTTATTAAATTATGTTTTAAATTTAGCTTAACGCACAATGAGATTCTAAACTATAGCCGTAAACTAAGTCTAACTAGAGACGGAGAACAAATTAATTAAGCCCTTAAAAATGTTGCTGCTAGTTGCTGAAAACGTCGGATTAAAATGTAATCTTATTAAATTAAATGAATATTAAATTAAATGTATTAAATTCATAAAATAGTTAAAATTTCTACCATTTATTGAAATCATTATGAATATTTGTATTTCGTTCTTCTTTCTCGCTCTTTCTTTCGGTTCTTTTTATTTGTTTAACTGAAATATTTACATTTCAAGGAATAGAAGCGATAAAAACTTTATATGAACTAAATAGCTAGGTTTAATACACAGATAACTTTAATATTTTAATATAAAAATTGTACAATCCAGCAAACAAATTGTATTATTACAGTTAAGTAACAATAATTATATACATGTACTGAAAGTTGAGTTTGTTGAAAATGTTTTAATTACCATAGAAACACGTTAATTATCTACGTTTCAAAAATTAAATTTAAAATAAAAAGAAACAGTATATTTGTGCTCACAAATAGTAAAATAAATACACCCAGCAACTGAAGTAATAAACATTTTAAAATATTAATACTGATGAAGATCCAAGTTCCAAGACTCGCAGCTGTGGGTAGTAGAATTATAAAAAACCTAATTCCAAATAATTTTAGCCAATTTCATTTTATCTCCTGACTCCACTGTACACCTGCGCTTTAGGTAATTGCTTCAAATAACTTAGGCTTTGTCTTATCTGCTATCTGTTTATTATATTTGACCTGGATTTACGTTGGCATCACCGATTATATTTTAACTAACAAGCTTATACAATAACACAGATATGCAGATATGATATATTCATATAAATATATATATATAAATCTATATTGTCTCTGGTTACCCCGCAAGGGATATGGCGTGAAGCTAATGTATATATATATATATATATATATATATATATATATATATATATATATATATATATATTATATATATATATATATATATATATGTATACATATATTCAATACATTAATATAGTATCGTATTAAAAGCTAGGTGCTTTAAGTCTGAAATCTAAACAAAAACATATACAAGAATAAACAATAAAAATCACATAAAGTTATGTTTCTTAATAATCGTAATTTAAACTATAACTAACTATATAAAATTGTGTAACTTTTTGCCCTACGAATAGTCTCAATGTCAAAAATTATTACAAACTTTTATTATGAAGTATATTTTAAAGCTGAACTAATCTAGTCCCAGCTGTGTTCAAACAACAATAAAACATGTTTAAGTTCAGTCTGTTTGTTCTGCAGGCATTGCGGTAGAATATTTCCACCGCCTCCCACAATTTCATTATAACCCAGCGACTTTATGAAGCCACGTAAAAAACATAACAAACGTCCCGAACAAACCAACAGGGATGAATCTCGTTAAAACAACACCGTAATGATATTTGCATTAAGAATTAACCGCTTTAAAAATACGGGACGGGAATTTCAGCGGTACCGCCAGAATATCATAATATTTATCCAGTAGGTCTACCTTCATAATCTAACGCCAATGATAGCTAACATTTAAATGTATTCGTCAATCTAAACAAAATTAGCAAATTATTTATTATTATATAAGAGAAAACAAAACAATAATTTTGGTCTTCAGTTCGTTTGTCCGCAAATCACAAAAAAACTGGTCAGGTGTCATTAATATTGGTATGGTTGTATTGGCAAAGCTTCTCTAACTGCTCTATTGTTGTACTGCCGTGAATAAAGTTAAGCAAAATTGCTATGTGAAGGATTCTCCAGCTTCTACGGATCCGATCCTAGTGCAGAATGCTTTGAAGTACATCTAAGACTACTGGCCCACCCTGTGCCACAGGGTGGCAATGTCAATAAAAGGCCTGACTGCACCATGTCAGTCGTATACTGGTAGAATTAGTCCATTATACGTATCACAATCAACTTAAGTCCTCTTAAACTACATTTACGGGTGCCAAAGACTGTCGCATTCCATTAAAGGTAATAGCAAAACTTTTGATCCTTAGCGAACTACAAAATAATTATCACTAATAGAAATATACTTCTTAGACAGAGAGATCGTAATGGACATTAGTATTTATAATGTTATTAAAATGCTGCGAGTTGATAACAATTTTACCAACGTATACTCCAGCACCCACTTTCGGGCGTCAGATTTCGTCGCCCCGCTAAAAAATTAACACTTTCACCCAAACTCCTTACACTTCCCAAAAATCTTCAGCCCTCTGAATAATAAAAATGGCCTGCGGCTAGCAATTTTTAAAATCCTCGAGTTTAATAATGTTTTAATCATATTTGTGGCCTTTATAACTTCGCTTAACTTTCTTCGCTCAAGAAAGAGTCGTGAAATTATTAGCTACTTGGAACGCTTCTCAGGGTAATTTCTTTCCTACACGGTTAAGGACCAGTTTCACGATACTATTAGAATAATGACATAAAAGAACTACGATCTACTTTAATTCTAATATACAAGAATACTTCTAATTTTACAACAACTGCGACCTACAGATATTACTATTTGTGAAAGATTGTGTATAAAATTTTTCTACTATTTCGAATATAACAACAATTTAGTTGATAAGTATGTCAATGAATAAAAAAACAAAACATGTTATAATAGTAATAGTTCTTCCTTAAAAATACCTCAATTTCTTTTTACTGTTTTTTTGGTGTTAGAAATCATTTTTTTTTTTTGTTGTTTGTAGAATTCATAATTTAAAATGAAAAGTACATTTGAAAACAGTAACAGACATGTGTTATTGAATATAAAATTATTATCATAACTAAATATTCAATAACGATGTTAATAATCAAGTATTTGAATAATATTATGAAGTTAACTAACGACGGAACGACCGGCTTTGACAGCGTAAAAGCAAAATCGAATTTACTGACGAACTTCGAGAATCAAAGAATAATACTTTTCTCATAACTTTATTTTTAGTTTATGCTACTAGCAGTCTTAAGTTCCTTTAGCCTTTTGCTTTTACAAAAAAATGTATGAAATAATTAACTATGAAGTTTTATGTTTCAAGCAATTTTATTTGTTTTCGTGATCTTTCTTTTTGCAGATTCAATTATTAATCATTAAAAATTAAGGGTTTATTAATTAATAAATACCTTTATATATACTACACTTTTTACTTTTGTATTTTTCTCATGGGTGGTATAGATTCAGGAAACTTACTTATAATTTAAATTAAATTAATTAATTAAGATTAAATTATATCTTTCAGTTGAGATATACTAAAACAAATATGACTATTACATATTTTCAAGTCTTAAAAATTCGTGATATAATATCGAAGTGAAGGCAAACCTAAGTAATCTGTATACTACATAAATTACCTTGCTTTGTTCCATGTCCCAGTTTCATATATTTCCCGAGTAATACCTTCAGGTGCAGGGAGATAAGAAGTTGTCGCGTTTATAACGCCTTTTAACTTTGAGCTAGTTTTCGCTTGACTTGAATACATTGTTGCATTTTATTTATGTTACCTTTATTTTATATGATAGTTTTCTTGAGCGTAAGTTAATTTTATGTTCACTGGACCGGACAACAAGTTTTATAGTAACATTAAATTATAAGTATTCATATAAGGTGCAGATTGTAGAAGTAGAAATATCTACAGAACCAGTAGCGTAAAAATTCGATCCCTAATAGTCAATACTTGATCCAAACATGGTAAGTGAAAGAACCTGTTATGAAGATTAATAGTTGTCTTACTTTCAATTTATTTTTATTATATATAAATGCTTATTAGGAAGAAAGTTATCTTGAAAGATACTTGACTACAATGAATCAGCTACCTACCAACCAATGTATGTTTACAGCAATATTTGGAGGCAGCAAATTTTTTTAAGGATAGACTATAAAAAACAAGAACTATAAGAGTAACAATATATAATTTATTATGCATTACTATTAAACTGTAATACAGCAATCTTTTAATTTCAAGAACATTATTACTTTGTAGTCAACTACAATTACGTATGTATGCTGTGGGTGTGAGACAAGTAACTCCAACTATATTAATTACTGTCTTCTATATATAATAATACATAGTAAATGTAACAAATAATATATTATACTTTCGCAACTAGAAAGTACATTTCATACATAAAAATAAGAAAAAGTTTCATCGGAACTTAAACATCAAGTATCATAAAAGCAAACAATAAATGGTTTTAAAGTAACAGAAAAGTTGGTAACTTTGGATGTTATTATAGTATCTACTTTACAATCGCGCCGGTATCCGACTTCCTTAAGTAACTGAATGCGTTTTAATAATACATTTTGGTTTTTGCTTTAAAAATCGGTAAAAGTTCAAAGTGATGTCCAATTCACAGACTTCTAGTATTCATTTATTTTACAATATATTATATTATTCGTATTGTATATCTGATGTGATGTAAGTCCTATATATCTTAGATAAATAAGTTAAGTATTCTAATAATTAGTATATGAAATAATTGCTAAATTCGTAAATTGCAAATACTAATTTTCCGTATACAATATGGACTAAATAATATAATAACCTCTTCATAATTTAAAATACAGAACACTTTGATTAAATGAGTCATCCTGCAACTTGTGAAGGACTTCCGATTGCACTTATCTCCAACAGTATTCGTTTAGGAGTGTTCATATTTGTATTGTCGCCTCAAAAATATATATATTATATTTTATCATTATTAAAAATATATTGTTATCTCGCGGTCTCTCCTCACTTGGACCACATGATTCCCAGTAACGAGCAAAGTTGTGTCGGTTCGAAGCTCGCTGTGTTCGTTCAATTACGCCGGGCGAGGTGAGAATAAAAAGCAAACCCGCGACTGATTGGAACGCTCTTTTTATATAAAAATATATATATTCTAGCGAGTATTGCATTGTGGTTATAATATTGTTAAAAATCAAAAATCCCCTGTGATCTCGCTCGCTACAATAATCGATAATAAAATATTCATGATTTATCTGATAAATTCTTTCTACTCAATTCATTGATTAAATAATTTTATTATAATTGAGAAATTATGTGTCTGTAAATTCCAACTTTCATTAAGAATAAAAGTCAAAGTATCAAGAACGTGGTTAAGAAAATCGCAAGTTTGCATCCAGTTAAAAGCAAAAATAATACAAACTTTTTCAATAATTAATACTTTTCGCTTCATACCCGCAATTAAAGGAAAACGGACCGGAACGGTACAAAAGAAAACTCAGTTTATGAACACTGAATTGCCTCGGAATCGAATCTGTATGTAAATAAATATATTCAATAGTATCAACTCAGATTGTTTTTGTAATTAACTACCGAAAGCAGTAAATGAAAATTAAAAAAATGTTGATCGTATATTCGATAATATTACCGAATAAATAAATTTCGAAAGCCGTCCAATTTGAAAGCTTATAAAGGATCACGAAGTTTTATTGGGAAAAATAATTATAATAGCAAATATGAGCTTTTATCGCTGGCTCGGATATAACGTACGAGTTATTACTGACCGGAATGAATGCATGAAGTACCATAGATGAGAATATTTTAACTGCAGCAGTAATGAGTTGTCCAATTTAAAAAAATATACCTTTTCAAAATATTAAAACACTATGAGATATTTAAATTGATAAAACATATGTAAATACTTTACATTTAAATGTAAAAAAAACAATCATTTTTTTTTTAAATCTAAAAGATATTGTTTGTGTCATCTGAAAATATAACAAACTTTTAAAATCAACAATGTAGTAGTGCTGATCTCATTCAAATCCTTATTTGATCCGCAGTCTGCAAGAGCTTAACTCGGCAGGAGCTTAACTGCAGAACTCAGGTAAGAATTAAATTAAAGCCTGCGACTAAACGTTCAGAGGAATTAAAAAATACTAACCGGTAGTAAACCGGGAGATGGAAATCTAAAAATTAAAAAATTTATAATATTTTATATCTATAAAACGTTAATAAAAAAGTACATAATCAAATGTGTGTCAGGTAATGAGAAATGTTTTTTTTATTGAATTTCTACTAAAAGCACAATTCAAAAGCGTCACGTCCATTAAGCTCTATCCATATGATATATCCGATGTCCGATAAATTCGACATAAGCAAATGAAAAATTGTTGATAATAACAATGCAGTGCGTATATTTAATGACACAAAGTGCATTTACAAGCAATTACCAGCGTCATCGCCCCGAGCGACATTCTGATTAAGCTGCCATTAACACTGTCGGGTTCTGTCTACGGATTTAATTAAGAGACGAGAATAAATCACAATACAATATTAGTTTATTTCTTACCGGTTTTGTAAATTAATTGAATCAGTATTCGCCATTCTAGGTTATATATACAATAGTTATTTGGTTTACATAAAAAAAAATTTTGGTCGATCGATATGAAAGGCAGATTTAAAATATCTTTAATTCTAAAAATATGAAGACATTTTAGTTAGTTGCGGTTAGTCTTTCTGTAGCAAGAGCGCAGAGGGGTATAACAACCACCAAAAAATCAGTAGAGTTCGTAAAGGCAGGTTCGTCCAAAAAATCTAAATTAAAACCTTATTCCATCTTGGACGCGTCTCCTGATTGGACTCTCATGATGGACACGTATGAAAGGCAATACAAAATCCCCGGGGATGTTTGTGTTTCGTCATCTAGGCCGGACTTATTCCTGTATTCAAAACAACTAAGGCGCGTTATACTTGTGGAGCTTACTGTACCCTGGGAAACAAACATACCCAAAGATCATACATTTAAGCTTAACAAGTATTACGAACTGTGTAACGAACTGATCAGGAATAAATTTATAGTTAATTTGTACGCTGTAGAAGTAGGAGCGAGAGGTATAACAGCAAAATCTCTCTACAACTTATTTAAGGATCTCGGCCTTTCTAGAACGATCATCAGTTCATTTCTGGAACGTATTTCAAAGGCGGCTTTAGTAGGTTCTTACGATATTTGGTTAGGTAGGGAGAGGAGCGTAAACAGTGAAGGTGAGCGTGTATGCGCATAGTAAAGGGGCCCCTTAAACCTACATCTGGGTCGCAAGTCCCAGGCATTGTTTGCGCTCCTCTTCTTGCAACGCGATGGGCCCGGCACCCGCATGGTGAATCCATGGAATGCTAAGAAGCTTCGTCTCTCTTTATTAACACTTTTGAAGACATTAACATAATTAAAAAAGGTTAAGACTGAATTATAGATATTTTACAAGGGTTTATATGCAAAGTGTATCTTTAATTTCCCGAAACATCTACATCTACGGTTGTACAAATTTTACAAAGTCGAATTTATCGTTTTTTAATCTCACTGGAATATGAAATTGACAACGCGAAAGATACTCAATTAATAATTCCAATCTTCGTTCGATATACAGTTTTATCTTCATCGGAATTATATCCTCTGGGAAATCACTCACTGCCGTAATTGTCGTTTGCAACGTGGTCTTCATTGAATGTATTATATAGAAACTTGTTGTATTAACAAATATAATATAATATATAATATAGTTTTTATATCAAAATAAATATATCAAGAGGTATTATGTAAAAATATAACATTTGTGAGAAAAAGATAATAGGTTTTAAATCATGATTCAGTTACAATTTGTATTGAAATGAGCTTAAAAAATAAGTATTTATGGATTTTTTATTAAATTTACTGCAACCTTTTAACAAGTATAACATTTTACCTTTTTACCTTGATTCGTATTAAATTCTCTTTTGACATTTTTTTTTCCTTGATTTTGTTTACACTAAACATTAAAGTTTAAAATAAAAAACACATTTATACACTTTGTAATACCAGGTTTATGTGAAATAAAATAGGCTACACTGAACGGCTAATTATAACAAGAGTTCCATATTTTAAAAACTCGTTCATTGTTCATAAAATATATAAAAAAGCATACATATATGAAACCGTGTTAATTGGACGGACGGTGTGTTATCAAGTTATACCAATTACCCTGCTCCATCAATGCTGTGCTTGATTCTCAGAGTGTATTGAGCTTAAAAACATATCTTTAGTTAGAATACATTAACAGCATTTGTGAACAGCTTTTTAAAAAGATTTTATATATTTAAAGATAAAATTTTGTAAGCTGTGTACACACTGCTATATATATTGTATGCGACTTAGCTTTACACCATGTCAACATTTTTCACCAAGCGTTTCTTTAGAGATTTCTTTTAAGGGATAAGTCATCCTTTTGTGCTAATTATCTTTGCCACTGTCACTATTACTGTTTTAAATTAAATTATTTTAGTTTACTCTTGATCCTCAAACTTATGCCTCTTACTCCATCAGTATATGCTCTGTAAAGTGATCCTACTTTGTTTAACATTTTGTACAATGTATCAACCTGATATTAGGTCTTCAACTTTGCTCCCGCCGTTTTTCAAAAGATGGCGCTAGTAGCCAGTAATAGTTCAAATAAATAAATCACAGTTGTTTTCCATCAGTTTTGGAATCTATAAATATAACCTTGCATCGATATTAGTTAATTTTTGTTTGCGTCATATAGTTACACTTAATTAAATATGACAACTTATAAACCGAATTCACGTCATTTTACTTTTTCATTTCAACATGAAAAAATCGGCGGCTGAGGCTCATCGGGTTATTTCAAGTACTTATGGTGATGATACTATTAGTGAAAGAACGTGTCGCGAGTGGTTCCAGCGCTTTAAAAGCGGTGATTTTGTTGTTGAAGATCGGCATAGCGGTGGCAGAGGAAAAACTTTTGAAGATGATGAACTGGAGGCTTTACTTAATGAAGACTCGTGCCAAACTCAAGAACAGCTAGCAAAATCATTGGGAGTAACTCAGCAAGCAGTATCAAAATGCCTGGAACAGCTGGGGATGATCCAAAAACAAGGATACTGGGAACCGTATCAGTTGAAACCAAGAGATGTTGAGCGACGTTTATTTGCTTGTGAACAGCTGCTTGAAAGAGAAAAACGAAAAGGATTTCTTCATCGTATTGTTACTGGGGACGAAAAATGGGTGCACTACGACAACCCTAAGCGAGATCATGGGGATTGCCCGGCCACACTCCTACGGCGACACCTCGACAGAATATTCACGGATCCAAGGTCATGTTGTGTATTTAGTGAGATCAGCTTGGCGTAATTTATTATGAGCTGCTAAAACCTTCTGAAAAAATTACTGGTGCACTTTATCGAACGCAATTAATGCGTTTGAGTCGGGCATTAAAAGCAAAACGGCCGCAATACGCTGATAGACACGAAAAAGTAATTTTGCAACACGACAATGCTCGACCTCACGTGGCGAAAGTAGTCAAGACGTACCTCGAAACGCTGAAATGGGAAATTCTACCTCACCCGCCATACTCTCCAGATGTTGCTCCATCTGATTACCATTTATTTAGGTTGATGTTGTTGATGATGTTGCCTGAAAGATAGGCCAAAGTAGTGGAAAGTGACGGACAATACTTTGAAACATAAATAAGATACCATTTTTTTTATGTAATTTTTAAAATTAAAAAAAAACGGCGGGAGCAAAGTTGTAGACCTTATATTTTTATTTTCTATTTTAATAAAATAATAATTCATTTTAATTAAACCTTTTAATATAAATGTTTAAATAAAGATTTAATTAAGACGCATAACAAATAAGTTTCAAAAAATAATAAAGCAATGAAGGTTTTTTCTGGCTTATGTAAAATATGATTAAAAGATAATAAATATATTTTTACAGGTAATAGAAATGTTTTTAGATTGTTATTTATTATTATAATTTGACATTCTTTTATATGTGTATGTTATAGAATTAAATGTGGACATGAGACAATGCAATAAATTTTGAGAGGGATGAAAATGTCACCAAGGCAAGATAAACAAATAGTTGTGCTCGCATCCTTTATTGGCGGAAGGATTACAATCGAGTAACTCCAGTACTGATCTGATTTGTCGCTTCCCGGGACGTCTTCCAACGCTACCGGTTTCAAATCGAATCACAAAGGAAAATCGGTCCTCTATCTGCAATTGAAAGCAAAATAAACTTTAGAATAGAAATACATTTGTTAAAGACGTATTGGATGGTTAATTGAATGTCAATTTAAATTAATATTCAGATTATAATTATATTTTGTCATAGGGAGGTTACATTATAATATAAGGAAATGTTTTCTAATAAGTGTTAATTATTTGTAATTAAATAAAAAACCATGACAAGAGCATTCTATATTTGTGTACAAAAAGCATAACTTGTTTAGAAATAAGTTTTTATATTAATATAATCTAAAAAAATGATTTCACTGATGTAACACAATACAAGTAAACAAGCATCGCTAATTACGAGTAGATGACTTGTATTACCTTCACAATTATAACAGTAACTTATCAAACTTTTAACTCTAACTTAGTATATTACTTTGTTGCGCTATGTAGTATATAAAAATCAATCAAAGTTGGTAACATAATAAGCGCATTCTATTTTGATTGCAGTTTGTTTGCAATTTTTTAAGTTTATGTCGAAAAATAGAGTTATAGTACGAATGATCAACAGTAAGGCTTTTGCAGTTTACTCGTATGTTTTTTAGGGATGACTATAATTAGTGTTGGTAGGTTTATTAATTTTTTATTCAGTTTATTGTTATTTCTATAACAATTTGGAATACATTATTGTATCAACGGTGGAAATAAAAACGACTAATTATGAAATTCTTATGGCCTATAAAGAATTAACAATTAATTAATAAGATATAAAGACGTTCAAATTCATCTCTCAAAGATCTTTTATAAACAAATTATGAAATAATTATTATAAATCGATAATTTATTTTGTATCTACTACTTTAATATCTATATGATAAATAACCTACCTCTTATTGTTTCTTACCAATCAAATACACCTGTCAATCTAGGAGTCTTTATTAGTGCATCTAGAAGCGGTAGTAGGATTACGTTAGAGGGAAGATGTCATATTGTAGTCCAGGGGAAGTATTATTTACATGATTTTAAAAATATTTCAGAACAATGGTTCCATAAACCAAAAATATAATAATTGTATTCTAGCTAAAGGTATGATTATGAGCACAAAAAGTAGGTTAAAACGAAGTGCTCCCTGAGCGAGCGGGAGGTTGCACCCATTACCCCTACCCCTGTATTCTGCCGATAGTACGAAGATCATAAAATATCATTAATCACAAATTCCTGCTGGCGGAAGCTGAACATTACAATTTCTTATAAATATAAACACTTCTTTTACAATTTGATGTAAATATACTTTTTACAACTTTAACCATTATGGAAATTTGTTTTAAAAGACATCTGTTAGTAAATAAAAAGAAAAATTATTCAATTATGTTCCTATTTCAGATTAAATATCTACATACACCACAAAAGATTGATTGATTGATGAGAAACAAGAGGTTGATACCACTACCTAAATTTTTTTTTTAATACTTCCTCTGGACTTACCGCACCGCACTCTCTTCGATGTGAGCGGAGCAGCGGACAAAAGCAACAGGTTTTAGAATATTTAGTTTTATTCTCAGTTAACTCTTTTCTTTTAAAGTGTAATTTTATAGAATACTTTTATAAAAATACTCAATTTATTCAACCATATCGAAGACTTAAAAAAAGAAAATTAAGTAAACCATTTTATATTGTTTTTTTTTATTCCGTTTCGATTACACACAATAAAATCCTCTAATTTCAAAATAATAAAAACAATGAACTAAAATAAAAAAATATATATATAAATTAAAACAAAGGTAAAGGAAATGTAAGAAAATCTTAATCTTAAGATATATAAATATAGCATTTCATGTAGAATGTTATAGCTTCTAAATAAAGTACCATTCACACATACTCATACATGTAGGTAAGTCAATAATGTTAGATAATATTAATATGTCAGTTTGTTCAGACAACGGAAGATTACTAGTAAAGCCCTGAGGATATTGCGACGGTAATTACTTGACGTCTTTTCTTTCTCATTGTAGGAATAGGTTCTCTGTGTATTTATTTTTGTCTACGATAATACCGTTTTTATGTAAATAAATAAAACATACTTTTGTCTATGTAATAAGCATTAATACTAAACTTCTTTATTAACACCAATTATTGAATTATCGATATTTGTGAACAGAATAACTGGGAAAATCAGTATCAGTAAAGCAACTTCTTTCGCGGTCCATTTGCGTTTAACCTAAGTTATAGTCGGTCTGTTAACTGCTAAAGCTATTACCTATCTTGAGTAACTTCACCTACGTAGCTATAAAAACAAATAGTTGTTACGCAACATTGCACTGGAGTTTCTTGTTAAGTTACTTACTACCATAAGGTATGCTCAACTGACTGCTATCCTGTTATCCTGACTGAATATGTTTCTTATGTTAAAAGAATGTTATTTTATATTTACTTGAAAGCAGCGTTGTTATCCTGTTATTATAAACGGTACTAAAAAGAAATGCAGAGTTTTTGAACATGAAATCATTTTTATGATTAAAAAAAACAAATGAATTCAGAGTCTAGACGAATTTAAATAAATCCACAGATGTTCATGTTTACCTTTACCGTTTCTTTTATTATTACGTTATATTTAAATGTAATATTTACTTACTTTGATGTCCAGACGATTTGGTTTACATTCTATTGAACTAACTTCATAACATACTGGTACTGACTAGTTTGCTATTTCTATGCAGCAAATTAAAATAATAACAAGATTTTGTTTTATTGTTTTTTTATGTTTTTAATGGAACAAATATTTTGAACAAATATTTTTCTTTTATGTCTAGTTGATATGTTTTTTAGACTTAACTTTATTTGTACATTTTTGTACGTCTTTATATATTAAAAAGTAATAGTGATAGTGGCTGATCAAGTGAATGTAATAATTTGCTAGTAGGTAACGCATTAATACGACTCGCCTGGCAATTACTCATATGGTACATAGAGTAAATATTGTTATTCTAGAAGTTATATTACAAATATTTTGTAACTATATATTTGATTATGTTAGAACGTCAGTATAAATAGTAATACTACAACAGCGTCTTAAGTTCATCAAATGGAGTGAGATGAAAGCGACCTGGTACTCAGGGTAGTTCATTCACAACACTTGCATACAAAGAAGACAGTTCACTGTTCCCGTTTCTAAATCGTCTGTGCTATTGTCTGTGTATACGCTCTCCGAGACGGTAAATAAAGGCTTCGTCTGTAACGTCTAAGCTTTTTAAGCCTTAGTGAAAATTACATACATTTTCATATGATATTATTATCGACCGTTGAATTAGTTTTCTTATAAGATACTTGAATATTATGATTTGATTTGTTTTACTGTAAGCAAATTAAAAATTGAATTTTAAGCCACAAATATTGTTGTGGATAATTTGTTTTTTTTCATAATTTCAATAACTTTTTTATTACTTGTAAAACCACTTATCGATTTACAAACTTTATAGCCAAATAAGTTATAATAAATAATTTTAGTACAATATTAAAAGTAATTAGGAATCTTTTAAACTTGATATTTAAATTGTAGGTTTATGATTAAGCATGGACGCGTGGAAGTTTCACTGAACTCAAATATCCTGTGAGGCGCCATCCCGTCTAAATGTCTATGACGGTATGGACAATAAGTTAACTTCTGTAATCAATGTATTTATGTTTTTATTAATTCTATTCAGTTAAACAATAGTCTTCCCTTTGCGGCAAATTGTGTATTAAAAATTGTTAAAATATTGTAGAGCCGATGCATCTGAAAAGTCTAAAAACAGACTTCTTGCACAGACATATCTTTATTTACACCATAAGAAGCTAAGAGTATTTACTTCAAAGATCACAGCAGTTTTAAAACATCAAACATAAAATTATCATTCAATACCTGTTATATCATAACAATTATATATGATGTTGACGTTCAAAATACAAAAGGTGCATATTATAGTATACACCGGTTAGTATCCAGTTATTATATGTTGGTATAACTCGAGAAGTATTAATAACACGGATACGTGACCCGTAAGATATTTTCTTCTTTTAGTTGTGTTCGCTTTTCATTTCCTTTCAGCTATCGCATGTTAAAACATAATAACTTAGATCTTTCTCGATCTGTCTTGTACTATATTGCTACCTATAATAAATTATCACCGTCTCTTAAATACCATTATTCTTAATGTGGGGTATAAATATGCTGATTAATGTATTTAAACAGTTCTGTTTCGAGACATATTCATTGAACAAAGTATACGACATAACAGTAAGGCATCATCTCGTAGTAATTCGACAGAAGTGAAAGGAGTACCTGCACACTTCAATAAAGAACTAAAAATATATGACAATCAATTGGAATAATTTCATGTCATTCTTGTCAATCGTTGTTGGCAAAGCGGAATCGTAAACACTATTTCACACAAACAACGTGACACTTCCACGTTTTCTAGACAATAGGTGACAAGTGATTAGTGAACAAAGAGACTCAACTGTGTATGAACAAGTGTTTGTAAATGCGTGATCGATTCCAACGTCGCTTTGAACTTTATTTGATAACTGGAAGCGGTACTGTTTTGTGTAAAATATACTAGTATAACGTCTATGACTTTACCTGACTTTTAATAATTTTTGCAGGTCTATCTGTCACAAATATCTCGATGTTGTCATGATAGGAGTAGCAGAGAGAAAGATGGTGTGATTTCTACTCTGTATACTTTACAAAAAAATTAAGTATATTATGCAGTTCTATCAATATAGAAACAATGTCTTTTTACACTTTTCAATATTCTATAATCCAGCTATTGGCTAACTTTGACCATTTTATTGACCACCAGTCTTTAGTTGCGAACCAAACATCGTTGGCCATTGAGTGTCATTATATTGGTATTGCGTATTACAATGAGTGCGTATCCATTTACGGTTCGTTTCATCGCACCACCTGAGATTATTGACGTTTATCTACTTTATGCCACCAAATAAAATATGGATTTAGAACAAAATAAACTGTAAAGGTTTAGAGTGTTTTTTTTATTCAGAGGGTTTTATGTGTTCCGAATACTCGTTTATCAATGATATCTTTTGTTTATTTTATATATCTATACAAAGCCTTGTCAAAATAACAGATAGAAATTATAAAATTTATACATTAAATCAACATTGCAATCAGTTTTGAAAATTAACAACTATAACATATATATATTTTTATTATACAATTATAATTTCTTTTATATTTATAATTACTTTATTGACCACAAAGTAAGTCTTAATTATAAAATATTATATTATAATTCTTAAAATAAAATATTTTCATATTAAAACATTTTTAGTTCTTTTTATTATATCTTATTTTTATTAGGTGCCAGCGCAAAGAAAATTTTCCCCCAGGCAGGTGGAATTACTTCTAGAATTTGCAGTAACTCATACTTCCATTCCCCTAGGACGTTTCTAAGGGCCACAAGTCAGTCAGGATGCACAACAAGCTTGGGAGTCATTGGCAACGCAGCTTAACTCTATTGCAGAGGGAACCAGCAAAGCACCAGACCAACAGCGCAGAGTAAGTTGTATGTATTAATAATTTAGTCTTTTTGTACAGTATTTGTTACAGACTTTTTTTTTATAACAAATTGTTTTTACTTAATATTAATGGTAAAAATATAATAATTATTATCGGGAATGAAGTAACAGTTCTTAAAAATAAATTTATTCCTCTAACCTCAATTGCGGAGAGTCTTGGCACTTAAGTGGCAGTGGAGGAATTACCTGGTGAATGAATACCTGTGAATGTTAATCTTTCAAGTTTTTTAATTAGTATTTAACTCTTACATAATATATAGTTTTATACAATACATAGTATAAAGTACTTTTACCAAATACAACTTTTGTTAATATTCACACTATAATTTATGCAAATTTACTTATAAATACTTGTTAAAATATTTTATAGACAGCTGTACCTGCTGCAAATTTAATAGAGATGAAGGCCTTATAGAAATGTATTAAATGTTTTCTAAATCTCAGTTAGACGTAACCCTAACGTTGGGCTTATGATTTGGAGATGAGAGGCGAAGTGATATTGAAGATCGGCAGAATAAAATTTGAGAAAAAATCCATGATGAAATTAATAAGACAAACTTTACAAGAATTAGTGGGTGTAGTAAAAAAATTAATAATCTATAAATATTTTATTATACATACATACAAGAGCTCTCTGATTTAATGTACTTCTTTTACTATATGCAAGTATTAATTTACATTTTTAGATTATTTAATATTTTTATAGTATTATTTGAATCACAGCCATAATTGAAATATGAGAACAAATTAGAATTCAAGTAAAGCTTACTACTCAACACTGCTAAAATAACTAAAATTTGTTCATATTTTTTTTACGATTTTGGATCTAACAACATTACATTTTTGAATGAAATATACAGTATTAATTTACATTAAGATTTTTAGAAATTTACCACCTTAAAAGAAAGTTAAGATAAATTATAAAGAATTACATTTTGTACGCAACATAATTCTTAAATTAATCGATTGCGATTATAAATAAAAAATAATATGAAGTTTCTCTATATATAAACAGACTCAGTAAATTTCTTTCAGGACGTAACGTCGACATGTACGATGTGTACATCGTACATGTCGACGTCGACGTCACGGTCACGGTCACGGTCACGGTCGTGTCTTCGCTAATCTATCTTTTGTCAACGGGATTGGAAGGGAACGGGCGCGGACTGACAATGAAAGAAATCTCGTTATTTTCGATGATTGCTCTACCGTCAAATTCGGCCTATAACATCGCGCTTTGATCCAATATCTCTAATTCCCAATAGAGATATCGACTACACTAAATATTTATTCTGTATAAGAAAATGCTTGTAAAGTAATTTGAACTATTCATTTAGTTATTATATTAATAATATTTTAGGGCACAAGCGTAATAAGATATTCTATACACATATTTAATCTCATTTAAGTAGGTACAATCGAAATTGCTGGTCGCATTGTAACTTGTAAAATACTTTAGTACATATTTATATGTTAGACTAATTGGTAATTTTATAATCAGCTACAAAAATATAAACTATATATCCGTCATAATATTAAGTTCAAAATTGTATTGGAACTCCAAACATAGCAACTGTCAGCTATCTATCCCAATAAGCCAGGAAATCATCATCATCTAATATTAAAAATATTGACAAGGCTGCCAACATGCTTTTAAGTATAACTTTTAAATACCAACTTTACTATAACTACCTGACAATAATAATAAAAAACAAGTGTTTGAATTCGCAAATAACCGAAATTACATACGTCTTATAAATATATACTTGATTTGATTACAACAAATAGACAGTTATAGTTTTACTACAATAGCGACTTCAGTTCATCAAATGAAGTGAGTGTAATCGTTAAAAAAAAAGAGTTGCGAAGAAAAAAACTTAAAACGGCAAAAGTTTTAAGTGATTGTGTGCTCTGAAAATATAACAAACTTTTAAAATCAACAATGCAGTAGTGCGGATCTCATTCAAATCCTTATTTGATCCGCAGTCTGCAAGAGCTTAACTGGGCAGGAGCTTAACGGCAGAACTCAGGTAAGAATAAAATCAAAGCCTGTGACTAGACGTTCAGAGGAATTAAAAAATACTAACCGTTAGTAAACCGGAAAAAGAAAATGTAAAAAACAAAACAATATTTAATAATTCTTTATAACTGTAAAACGTTAATAAAAAATCAAATGTGTGTCAGGTAATGAGAAATGTTTTTTTTATTAAATTTCTACTAAAAGCACAATCCAAAAGCGTCATGTCCATTAAGCTCTATCCATATGATATATCCGAAGTCCGATAAATCTGACATAAATAAATGTAAAATTGTTGATAATAACAATGCAGTGCGTATATTTAATGACACAAAGTGCATTTACAAGCAATTACCAGCGTCATCGCCCCGAGCGACATTCTGATTAAGCTGCCATTAACACTGTCGGGTTCTGTCTACGGATTTAATTAACAGACGAGAATAAATCACAATACTGTTAGTTTATTTCTTACCGGCTGTTTATAAATTAATTGAATCAGTATTCGCCATTCTATTTATTCAGACAGGAGTGACAATAGTTATTTGATTTATATTAAAATCTAAAATTTTTGGTCGATAGATATGAAAGGCAGAATTAAAAAATCTTTAATTCTAAAAATATGAAGACATTTCATTTTTATTAACTTTTATAAAAAGATATTTTAATATAATTAAAAAAAGTTAAGGAAACTGAATTATAGATATTTTGACAAGGGTTTTAAGTTTTCAAACAGCGGATAATATTCTTACTACGGTGGAAATTCCTAAAATCGTGTTTGCTGCTGTTTATTTAAATATCATACATAGTTGGTGTCACTTTCTAGTTGAAGACAAAAAACTTACTCTAGTCGACTGGTAATAAAAGTAAATATGTAAAGCGTATACCTAAACTACCGAAACATCTACATCTACGGTTGTACAAATTTTACAAAGTCGAAGATTTATCGTTCTTTAATCTCACTGGAATAAGAAATTGACAACGCGAAAGATACTCAATTAATAATTCCAATCTTTGTTCGATATACATTTTTATTTTCATCGGAATTATATCCGCTGGGAAATCAGTCACTGCCGTAATTGTCGTTTGCAACGTGGTCTTCATTGAATCTATTATATAGAAACTTGTTTTATTAACAAATATAATAAAATATAACATAATGTTTTATATTGAAATAAATATATCAATAGGTATTAAGTAGAAACATAATATTTGTGAGAAAAAGATAATAGGTTTTAAAACATGCTTCAGTTACTGAATTATATATACAGTAATTTTTATTGAACTTAGCTTAAAAAATAAGTCTTTACAAAGACTTTTTTATTAAATTTACTGCGAACTTTTAACAAGTATGACATTTTACCTTTTTACGTTGATTCGTATAAAATTTTCTTTTGTCAATTTATTTTCCATGATTTTATTTACACTCAACATTAAAGTTTAAAATAAAAAACACTTTTACTTATTGTAATACTAGGTTTGTGTGAAATAAAATAGGCTAGACTGAACGGCTAATTATGACAAGTGTTTTATATTTTAAAAACTCGTTCATTGTTCATATAAAATATAAAAAGCATACATTTACCAAACCGTGTTAATTGGACGGACGGTGTGCTATCAAGTTATACCAATTATCCTACTCCATCAATGCTGTGTGTGATTCTCAGAGTGTATTGAGCTTAAAAACATCTCTTTGGTTTGTATACATTAATACCATTAGTGAAGAGCTTTTTAAAAAGATTTTATATATTAATTTGATATAATTTTGTATGCTGTGTACACACATCTATATATATTGTATGCGACTTAGCTTTACACCATGTCAACATTTTTCACCAAGCGTTTCTTTAGAGATTTCTTTTAAGGGATAAGTCATCTGTTTGTGTTAATTGTCTGTGACACTCTCACTATTACTGTTTTAAATTAAATTATTTTAGTTGACTCTTGATTCACAAACTTATGCCTTTTACACAATCAGTATAAGCTCTGTAAAGTGATCTTACCTTGTTTACCATTTTGAATAATATATCAACCTGATATTTTTATTCTTCATATTAATAAAATAATAATTCATTTTAATTAAACCTTTTAATATAAATGTTTATATAAAGATTTAATTAAGACGCATAACAAAAAAAGTTTCAAAAAATAATAAAGCAATGAAGGTTTTTTCTGGCTTATGTAAAATATGATTAAAAGATAATAAATATATTTTTACAGGTAATAGAAATGTTTTTAGGTTGTTATTTATGATTAATATTCTTCATTCTTTTATATTGTGTATGTTATAGATTTAAATGTAGAAATGAGACAATGCAATAAATTTTGAGAGGAATGAAAATGTCACCAAGGCAAGATAAACAAATAGTTGTGCTCGCATCCTTTATTGGCGAAAGGATTACAATCGAGTAACTCCAGTACTGATCTGATTTGTCGCTTCCCGGGACGTCTTCCAACGCTACCGGTTTCAAATCGAATCACAAAGGAAAATCGGTCCTCTATCGGCAATTGAAAGCAAACTAAACTTTAGAATAGAAATACATTTGTTAAAGACGTATTAGATGGTCAATTGAATGTCAGTTTAAGTTAATATTCACATTATAATTATATTTTGTCATAGAGAGGTTGAAATATAATATATGATTTTTTTTTCTAATAAGTGTTAATTATTTGTAATTACTTAAAAGATAATAAACCATGACAAGAGCATTCTATATTTGTGCATAACTTGTTTAGAAATAAGTTTTTAATTTAATAATAATAAAAAAATTATTTCATTGATATAACACAATACAGGTAAACAAGCATCCATACTTACGTTGTGCACATTCCCCCTGTCCGAACAAAGCGCTTTGCTTCGTCTTTTCTAGTTCGTACAGCGAAGGACTGGAACAGCTTGCCTGCGTCGGTATTTCCGTCCTAATACGATGTGGGTGTCGTCAAGAAAAGAGTGAATAGGTTACTGGGTTAATGCGCCTTACCATCTATGACAACATTTCCACTTTCCATCAGGTGGAATGTAGTCAAGCACTAACCCAGGTAAGGTATAAAAAAAAAAAAGCATCGCTAATTAGAGCGAGTGTCAATATCAGTATTCAATCACTTGTAAGTGGAAGCAACAGATTACTATTGACCGGAATGAATTGAGCAAGTGTGCTGCCTCAAGTACTTCATATTATATTTTTCTAATGACAAAGATTATTTTTTATTCTAACAACTTGAGAATGATCATTTATTAATAATTTATTGTAATTGTAATATATGAGATAAGTAAACGCCAGCATTGCTACAAAAGCATCGTAAAGCGTAAGGATAATAGAAATGTAACAGGTAATAGCATATTCATGAAAAAAAACATTATGACGTATAAATAAAAAATATTATTTGCATTAACTAAAATCAATAACATTACAACATGAAGGTAATAGAAGAAAATCGTTTAATCACTCCGTTACTCCAGACTAGTTCGACTGACTCCTGACCAGGTAATAGCTTTAGCAATTAACAACTGCTGTTATTCAACTGCAACGATAATGGACGTTGTAAATTACAATGAATACAATTTATATGCATTCCTGTTTACGAAATACTGCAAATGTGAAAATTTATCACATGCGTGCTTTTCGAGCTGACAAAATTACAACCATATGATCAAAATAAGATCTTATAAAATTTTCTCTCTCTCTCCTTCTCCTCCTAACTCTTAACATTGTTCTAATATATTTTAGACTTTGCCAACTAACATATAAAACGTTGTTACTGTTGCAAGTTTGAGAATACAATAATAGTTTAAAACAAGACTTGCATTTTCAGTTCTAAAGGTAGATTAGCGAAGACACGTCCGGCCCGCGTGGTTTTAATAATTCAACAGGATCACGAGAGGGTCAGAGAACGCTCTTCGCTTAAGGAATATAGGAATCACTACATATTTTATGAATGAGGATTTTTGTTTATTTTATGAGACCATTTGTTGCTTTTATTACACTCTATCTCTTTACTTACTAGAGACTAATAAAATATTACAAAAAAGTAAATAATCAAAAGTAAGAACTCGAAAAACATAGCGTTTAGCTCTATAAGCCTGTAAATACTTTAAATTTCAGTCTTAACATAAGTTGTTCAATATAAAGTTTAGGTGTTGCTCAAGAAGCCTATTTACCGCCCAGGAGGGGAGCGGAGGGGCATTTATACGTACAGTAGAACAGAACAATGAACCGTCTTCTCTGTATGCAAGTGTTATGAATGAACGACCGTGATTCCCAGGTCGCTTTTATCTCACTCCATTGGATGAACTGAAGACGCTATTATTGTATTAACTATAAGTTTCATTGAAATTTAATCAAATAATAACCAAATATATTTCTATAATTATAGCAATAAAATATTAAATATATACTCTACGAAGCCGAAGACTAATTGCTAAGTGAGTTGTATTAATTGGCGCTGGCTGGATGGTGCGTACCTACTATCAAATTATTCCAGTCACTCGTTACTCCGCCAATATAGCTGCTCGTGTCGCTCTGTTGGAAAATTATATATCGATGTTTGTTAAACGCCCCTTTTGCAATCGTCAGTCGTCTGATTTTATCAAATGTATTTAGATGAATTTCCAAAAGACAGTGGCACCAATATTATTATACGGTAGTAAATTAAATAAAGAGCTTATAAATTATAAGTATTAAAATACAACAATATTCTTATATAATTCTTATATAAATTTTGTGGATAGGAAAACATTTTACAATAATTAGAAGTACAACAGTTATGTTTGGATTTATGTTGTTACAAAAGAATTCTTCAATTCCAATAATAAATATTTAAAAATAATACTTTCATACTGCAGCTTATGCTGTTACATTATACACATTTCGTATTACATAGCAACGTAAATCAATAGTTATTATATTTAATCGCAGGGTTGCCTTTACCGAGACAGGCCGTGATATCGAGTGGGTATATAACAAAATAAAAGTCAGAAATATAAAAATACATGCGTTCCAATTGAAATAATTACGTTTATATTGATAATTTCTCATAATTAGCAACAAATATCACATGATTACACAAAACAAACGCGATTCATCCAAGATGTGGTGCGCTTCCAATGAACGTTACAAATGCTGCCAACATGGTCGTCGATGGTTACATCAATACGGAGTTTCAACAGAAATTACAACTGAAAAATTTTGTTCCTGCGTATGCAAATAGATGGCATTTTGTATGCGAATATTTAATACAAGCATGGGTATGCAATAAAGAACAGAATTTTCTTATATTTTCTTTATATTTATTTTTTATAAGCAAACAATGTTAAATGATCAAATTGAATTAAAACAAAGTATCAATTTTAAAAAGAGAGTCAAGTAGGTTTATAAGTTTATTATATCATGCATTCACTTGTGTAATATCAAAATCTATTATATCCATGGACAAAATCAGAGAGAAACTACATTTTTTACTCATTATAAATTTGTTATACTATTGACACATGCGTTACATTAATTTCAAACTAATTGACTCCCCCTCTATGTTAAGATAGATCAGAGAACACGAAAAAACGGTTCATTTCTTTTTGTTACAAAATATAAATAGAACATTCAGAAACTGGAAATCTCAGTAATTTTTTAAGTAAGTTTCAATAAGCCCTAAGTTGTCTTTCTTTCGGTGCTGTAATGCAGGTGTGAAGACCAAATAGAACACCTGTAGAGTCTGTGGTTTTAGATCCATCTCCATCCATCCCAGATATACATCTGTTCTATTTAGCTATTATCATATGATAATCCAATACTATTACTTAAAGATGCACTAAATAGGTAAATACATAGGTATGTTTATGATTAGCATTAATATAAAAAACTATATAAAGCAAAAAAACAAAGTTTATCACAATAATCACAAAAAGAAAAAAAAAAGAAAAATGTTCACTGAACTTCATAAATTTGTCTACACTTTGAATACCATCACAATTTATTAACAGGTTTTTACTTCATTTTAATTATTTAACATGGAAAAAGTTTCCACTAACACAAACCATGAACAGGAGTCGGCTAAACATACCTTATGGTAACAAGAACTTATAGTGCAATGTTAGGTAACAACTATTTGTTTTGTTACTACGTAGGTGGTACTCAAGCTAGGTAATAGCTTCAGCAATTAGCAAACCGACTATAACTTAGGTTGAAGGCAAATGGACCGAAAGAAATTTTCTGAGTCTGTTAATACAAATAAGAACTTCATATTAGGTTTACGGGAGGCGATATATTTTTAATATACAATTTTGTAAGTAATAAATTTATCTTCGCATAATAAGAATAATATAATATGTATACAAAGTTCAATTCTTCATGATTATATGATATCATTTTTCAATTTTAAGATGTAAATATCTTAATATAATTGTTGCATTGTATATTATATACATATACATAAATATATTATGTAACATATATATACATATTATATAAAGATTCCAAATATCTGTCAGGTAATAGAAGAACATCGTCTAATCAATCCGTTATTCCAGACTAGTTCGACTGACTCCTGGCCAGGTAATAGCTTTAGCAATTAACAACTGCTGTTATTCAACTGCAACGATAATGGACGTTGTAAATTACAATGAATACAATTTATATACATTATTGTTTACGAAATACTGCAAATGTGAAAATTTGATTCGATTAATTAATTGTCGTTTGACAAAACACTAATGTTAATTAAAAATAAGGTTCTTAACTAAAATTGTTCAATTTATTTTCTATTATTTACTTTACTTACATGACTTAGTGAGCACTACTGCTTTAGTATATTTTATATTATATAATAACATTTAATAATTGCAACTTTTAGAAGAGGAATTAAACTGTTTTTCAGTGAAAAGAATTTGTTTTTAAAATTGTAATCACAGCAATGCAGTATTGCGAGTGCGATACCGTTCAAAGCTCTGTTTGATCCTCAGTCCTCAAGAAGCTTAACTCAACCGCATTCTCAGGATTCAGACTGGAATTAATGAGAAAGTAAACACAAGCTCGCTGTTGACTCGTATTACCTTCACAATCAAAACAGTAACTTATCAAACTTTTAACTTTAACTTAGTATATTATTTTGTTGCGTTATATAGTATATAAAAAATCAATCGAGCAAAACCAATATTAAATAAGTTGGTAACAAAATAAGCGCACTCTATTTTGATTGCAGTTTGCTTCCGATTTTAAAGTTTATATCGAAAAATAAAGTTATAGTACAAGTGATCGACAGTAAGGCTTTGCCGGGGGCTTTTGCAGTTTACTCGTATGTTTTTTTAGGGATGACTATGATTAGTTTTGGTAGGTTTATTAATTTTTTATTCACTTTATTGTTATTTCTATATAAAAATTTGAATACATTATTGTATCAACGGTGGATCAAAATAAAAACGACTAATAATTAAATTCTTATGGCTTATTAAGAATTAACAATTAATTAATAAGATACAAAGACGTTCAAATTCAACACAACAGTAATACATCAAGTTGAAGGTTGAAGATAAATTTAAATTAATATCTTATTAATAATAAATCATCTCTCAAAGGTTTTTTATAAACAAATTATGAAATAATTATTATAAATATATATATATATATATATATATATATATATATATATATATATATATATATATTTATAATAATTATTTCATATCTAATACTTTAATATCTATATGATAAATAACCTACCTGTTATTGTTTCTTACCAATCAAATATACGAGGGGAGGTCCAAAAGTTCGTGGAATGAAAATCTAAATAAAATAAAACAAAAAAACTATTTTTCCTTTTCAATACCCTTAAGCTCAATATATTTATTAGACCTATGAACAAATTTTTCTAAATCACTATAAAAATATGTTTTATCTTTTCCGTCAAAATGAGCCGAAATTGCCTCCCTTACCTCATTGTCGTCGGAAAATTTCCTTTCCCTTAAGTCTGTTTTTAAATTGGGGAATAAAAAAAAAAACTTGGGGCCAGGTCAGGACTGTAGGGTGGGTGAACTAGGGATTCAAACCCATGCGTGTGCAGAGCAGCCATTGCAATTCTGCTCTTGTGAACCGGCGCGTTGTCTTGCAAGAGCAACACACCCTTTGTCAATTTTCCTCGCCGCTTTTCCTTGATGGCATCCTTTAAATTTTTTAATATCGTTGCGTAGAATTCTACGGTTATAGTCCTTCCCTTTACTTTGTAATCAATCAAAATTATCCCCTCACAATCCCAAAAAACAGTAGCCATCATCTTTCTAGCCGACTCCGTCACCTTGAATTTCTTTGGCGGTTGTGTCTCCTTTTTGCCATTGCATATGCATTGCATTATGCCATTGCATGGACTCTTGTTTGGACTCAGGCTCAAAGTAATGAACCCATGTTTCATCTCCCGTAACAATTCGTTCCAAAATCTGAGCAGGTTTATCTCCACACAACTCCATAAAATGCTTAGACGCATCGACGCGCTGCTCTTTCTGAAACGGCGTGAACATTCTCGGTACCCATCTTGCATTGACTTTTGTCATACCCAGGTGATCATGTAGGATTCGCAAAATGGTGGTATCTGATACTCCAACTAATGCAGATAATTGTTTTTTCTTCAAAAGGGCATCCTCCAGTACAATTTTTTTCACTTTGTCGACGATGTCCGACGTGGTGGGCTCTACTGGCCTTTCTGAGCGGGGGTCATCTTCAATTGACTCTCGACCATGTTTATAAAGGCTATGCCACTTGTAAATCATTGATTTACTAGGGCACTTTTCCCTATAAACGACTCCCATTTCATTCAAAATGGTTTGAGCGTTCTTTCCTTGCTTGGTAAGGAATTTTATCACAGCGTGGTGTTAAATTTTCTCCATAGTTTCAGTTTTCTTCCGGATTGACTTGTTCAGCAGGCGACTGTTCGTAAACGAATAACGCAATCGGGTTGAAACTCGGTATTTATACTAAGGATGAGTCTCCGAATCGTATGACATCAAGCGAGCGCCCCTACCCCCGCTCCATCCTCTCCATTCCACGAACTTTTGGACCTCCCCTCGTATCTGTCAATCTAGGAGTCTTTATTAGTGCATCCAGAAGCGGTAATAGGAGTTCGTTGAAGAGAAGGGGTCATATTATAGTCCACGGGAAGAATTATTCAGGTGACAGGTGGTTTAAAAATTTCTCAGAACAATCGTTCTATATACCGTTCTATAATATAATAATTCTATTCTAGCAATGGAAAGTTATGAGCACAAAAAGTGGATTAAAAAGAAGTGAGCCCTGAATTATGGGGAGGTTGCACCCATTACCCCTACCCCTGTATTCTGCTGATAGTACAAAGATCATAACATTACAAAATCTTATAAATATAAACACTTCACACAAAATTTGATCTAAATATACTTTTTACAACTTTAACCTCTAGAGTAATTTGGTTTAGAAGACTTCTGTTAGTTAATGAAAAGAAAAATCGTTCAATTATATTCCTATTTCAGATTAAATATCTACTTACAATGCAAAAGATTTCAATAAATTCTACCATTCGTCAATTAAATACAAGAGGTTGCTACCAGTTGCTCTAATTTTATTTATTCTTTTAAATACTTTTAAATACTTCTGCACTTACCGCACCACACCATGCGAGAGATTTTAGAATTAGAGTTATTCTCAATTAACTCTTTTCTGCGAAATAATGTGTAATTTTATAAAATATCTTGTATAAAAATATTAAATTTATTCAAACATATCTAAGACTTAAAAAGAAGGAAAATTAAGTAAAGTATTTTATATTGTTTGTTTATTCCGATTCGATTACACACAATAAAATTGTAAAATAATGAAAACGATAACCTAAAATAAAAATATATAAATTAAAACAGAGGTAAAAGAAAATGTAAGAATATTTTATTATAACCTTAAGATATCTAAATACATATAGCATTTCATTTAGAATGTTATAGCTATTAAATAAAGTACCATTTACAGATACTCATACATGTAGGTAAGTCAATAATGTTAGTATTAGAAGACTTATTCCCGCGGTATAATCTATTAAACACTATAGTTGCTAATCACTAATCACTAGTGACTTCACTTCTTGATGCTAGCAGTTCCAACGATACGAATGAGCCCTACTGACCGGCGAGTGACTTATATACCGTCTTGAGGCAAGTTTCGTAATAGCGGTGCTACCCTCTTTCACAATTAATCATGGCAATCTTCACGCACCAAGTATTGAGAATGTTAAAAATACCCTCCGAAAGTACTGGCGATAACATTAGATAATACTAATACATCAGTTTGTTCAGACAACGGAAGATTACTCGTAAAGCCCTGAGGATATTGCAACGGTAATTACTGGACGTCTTTTCTTTCTTATTGTAGGACTAGGTTCTCTGTGTATTTATTTTTGTCTACGATAATAACGTTTTTATGTAAATAAATAAAACAATACTTTAGTCTATGTAATAAACATTAATAGTAAACGCCTTTATTAACACCAATTATTGAATTATCAATATTTATGAACAGAATTGGGAAAATCTGTTTCAGTAAGAGCTTGTTTCGCGGTCCATTTGCGTTCGACCTAAGTTCTGTTAATTGCTAAAGCTATTTATTACCTAGTTCGAGTAACTGCACCTACGTAGCTGCAATGAAACAAATAGTTGTGACGTAACTTTGCAATAGAGTTTCTTGTTAAGTTACTTATATTCATAAGGTATGCTCAACTGACTTCTATCCGTTTCTTATGTTAAGAGAATGTTATTTTATATTCACTTTAAAGCAGCAGTGTTATCATGTTATTACAAACGATACTAAAAGGTAATGCAGAGTTTTTGAAGATGAAATCATTTTTATGATTAAAAAACACAAATGAATTCAGAGTCTAGACGAATTTAAACAAATCCACAGATGTTCATGTTTACCTTTACCATTTCTTTTATTATTACGTTATATTTAAATGTTATATTTACTAACTTCGACGGACAGACGTTTTGGTTTAAATTTTTATTACAGTCTATTGAAATAACTTCTTAACATACTGGTATTGATCAGTCTGTTATTTTTTTATGCGACAAATTAAAATAATAAGATTTTATTTTATTGTTTTTTACTGGTTATTGAACAAATATTTTTCTTTTGTGTTTAGTTTATATGTTTTTTAGACTTAATTTTATTTTTACTTTTTTGTACTTCTTTATTGTTTTTTATAAAAGTGATAGAGATTAACTGATCAAGTGAATGGAACAATTTGCTAGTAGGTAACGCATTAATACGACTCGCTCGCTAAATATTATTCTTGAAGTTATATAACAAATTATTTTGTAATTATATATTTGATTTTATTTCAACGAGTAGACAGCTATAGTACATAATACAACAGTGCCATCAGTTCATAAAATGGAGTAAGATGGAAGCAACCTGGTCGTTCATTCACAACACTTGCATACAAAGAAGACGGTTCACTGTTCCCGTTTTTAAATCGTCTGTGCTATTGTCTGTGTAAATGCCCTCCGAGGCGGTAAATAAAGGCTTCGTCTGAAACGTCTAAGCTTTTTAAGTCTTAGTGAAAGTTACACACATTTTCATATGATATTATTTTCGACAGTTACCTTAATTTTCTTAAAAGATACTTGAATATTATGATTTGATTTGTTTTACTGTAAGCAAAATAAAAATTGAATTTTAAGCAACAAATATTATTGTGGACAATTTGTTTTTTTTTCCTAATTTTTTGTTAAAATTTCAATAGCTTTTTTATTTCTTGTAAAACCACTTATCGTTATACAAATTTTATAGTTAAATAAGTTATAGTAAACAATTTTAGTATAGTTTTAAAAGTAGTCAGGAACTTTTTGAACTTGAAATTTAAATTGTAGGTTTATGATTAAGCATGTAAGCGTTGAGATTTCACTGAACTCAAACATCCTGTGAGGCGCTATCCCGTCTAAATGTCTATGACGGTATGGACAATAAGTAAACCTCTGTAATCATTGTATTTATGTTTTTATTAATTCTGTTCAGTTAGACGACAGCCTTCTCTTTGCATCAAATTGTATATTTAACATTGTTAAAATATTGTAAAGCCGATGAATCTGAAAAGTCTAAAAACACACTTTTTGCACGTGATACCTGTTGTCTTTATTGTAAGCACATATCTTTATTTTTATACCATAAGTAGCTTTGTAGAATATTTACTTCAAAGATGACAGCAATTTTAAAATATCAAACATAAAATCATCATTCAATATTTGTTATATCATAGCAGTTATAAATTATATTGACGTTTAAAATACAAAAGGTGCATGTTACATTTTACACCGGTTAGTATATAGTTATTAAATGTAGGTAGATCTCGACAAGTATTAATAACACGGATACGTGACCCGTAAGATGTTTTCTTTTTTTAGTTGTGTTCGCTTTTCATTTCCTTTCAGCTATCGCATGTTAAAACATAATAACTTGGCTCTTTCTCGATCTCTCTTGTACTATATTGCTACCTATAAAAAATTATCAGTCTTTTAAATACCATTATTTTTAATTTATAAATATGCTGATAAATGTATCTAAACAGTTCTGTTTCGAAACACATTCATTGAAGAATGTATACGACATGACAGTAAGCCCTCATCTCATGGTAATTCGACAGTCAACATACACTTACGTTCAGACTATACTACAATAATATTATTATTGTAGTACCGTACATCGTATATGTCGACGTCACGTCTTGAATATCGCAGTCATACACGACACATCGTAAGATGACAAAGTCCTTGGTGCGACGACGTACTATTAGGTATTTTTATCCAATCAACGGCAATTACTTTTTTCTCATTGTGCTGATAATATTTTTAGGTTAATTGTCTTTATTCTATAAACATATAAAGATAGTTACTAATATACATTTACTGCAAAATGAAAGATAAAAAATAGAAGTGAAACAAGTACGTGCACACTTTAATAAAAGACTAAAAAATATATGACAATCAATTGGAATAATTTCATGTCATTCTTGTCAATCGTTGTTGGCAAAGCGAAATCCTAAACACTATTTCACACAAACAACGAGACAGTTCCACGTTTTCTAGACAATAGGTGACAAGTAATTAGTGAACAAAGAGACTCAACTGTGTATGAACAAGTGTTTGTAAATGCGTGGTCGATTCCAACGTCGCTTTGAACTTTATTTGATAACTAGAAACGGTACTCTTTTGTGTAAAATATACTAACATAACGTCTATGACTTTACCTGACTTTTTATACTTATCTGTCACAAATATCTCGATGTTGTCATGATAGGAGTAGTAGAGAGAGATATAGAGCTATTTATACTCTGTATACTTTACAAAAAAATTAAGTATATTATGCAGTTCTATCAATATAGAAACAATGTCTTTTTACACTTTTCAAAATTCTATAATGCAGCTATTGGCTAACTTTGACGTTTTTAGTGACCATCAGTCTCTAGTTGCGAACCGAACATCGTTGGCCATTGAGTGTCATTAAATTGGTATTGCGTATTACAATGAGTGCGTATCCATTTACGGTTCGTTTCATCGCACCACTTGATATTATTGATGTTTATCTACTTTATACCACCAAATAAAAAATGGTTTTAGAACAATATTAACTGTAAAGGTTTGGAGTGATTTTTTCATTCAGAGGGTTTTATGTGTCGGATACCCGTTTATCAATGATATCTTTTGTTGTTTATTTACGAATACAAAGCCCTGTCAAAATTACAGATAGAAATTATAAAATTTATACATTTTATCAATATTGCAATCAGTTTTGAAAATTATCAACTATTACTTGTACATATTATAATAATATTTGTTTACAATAAAGACAACAGTCGACAAGTGCAAAAAGTCAGCGCTGTAATAAAAACGGTGTATTGTTCTTATGAATGTCTATCACAAGTCGGTAAACAAAGGCTTTTTTGCAAAGACAAATCCAGCAAACATGTATATTGGAGTTTAATGCGCGTAAAGTTCACGCGTTCACGCTCGATTGAACCGGGAAAGAGTCTTCCGCAGAGGCGTCGAAGAGCCTGCGTCCGGTTAGAATCCACCTTCCCACCTACAATGTCTTCGACTGTTATATAACACTTTATACATTCGGCGTATATATATAATGTTACTGAATACAATAATGGGAATATTACTGAACTAATGCTTTTAACATTGATCAATTGTTTTAAGTTATATCTACCCTTAACAAAATGTATAAAGTTAGATATGATTATCTAACCACACAATAAATAATATTATCGTCTCTTCGTCATGAAGAATCAACGACAATATAAATCACATTTACATATCTTGAATGTCAAAAATAGTCTATCGTGTTTTTCAACATTCTTTAACCGAACAAGATGGCGTGAGTCTGCCAGACCCTGTTGAATTATTAAAACCACGTGGGCCGGTCGTGTCTTCGCTATTCTATCTTTTGTCAACGGGATTGGAAGGGAACGGGCGCGGACTGACAATGAAAGAAATCTCGTTATTTTCGATGATTGTTGTACCATCAAATTCGGCCCATAACATCGCGCTTTGATCCAATATCTCTAATTCCCAATAGAAATATCGACAACCTGATTCTGTATAAGAAAATGCTTGTAAAGTAATTTGAACTATTCATTTAGTTATTATATTCATAATATTTTAGGGCACAAGCGTAATAAGATATTCTATACACATATTTAATCTCATTTAAGTAGGTACAATTGAAATTGCTGGTCGCATTGTAACTTGTAAAATACTTTACATATTTATAAGTTAGATTAATTGGTAATTTTATAATCAGCTACAAAAATATATACTATATATTTTTGTATTTATTTTTGTAGCTGTACCCGTCATAATATTAAGTTCAAAATTGTATTGGAACTCCAAACATAGTTACTGTCAGCTATCTGTCCCAATAAGACAGGAAATCATCATCATCAAGTATTAAAAATATTGACAAGGCTGCCAACATGCTTTTAAGTATAACTTTTAAATACCAACTTTACTATAACTAGCTGACAAAAATAATAAAAAACAAGTGTTTGAATTCGCAAATAACCGAAATTACATACGTCTTATAAATATATACTTGATTTGATTACAACAAATAGACAGTTATAGTTTTACTACAATAGCGACTTCAGTTCATCAAATGAAGTGAGTGTATTTGTTTCAAAAAAAGAGATGCGAAGAAAAAAACATAAAACGGCAAAAGTTTTAAGTGATTGTGTGCTCTGAAAATATAACAAACTTTTAAAATCAACGATGCAGTAGTGCGGATCTCATTCAAATCCTTATTAGATCCGCAGTCAGCAAGAGCTTAACTGGGCAGGAGATTAACGGAAAAACTCAGGTAAGAATTAAAGCCTGCGACTAAACGTTCAGAGGAATTAAAAAATACTAACCGTAAGTAAACCGGCAGAAGAAATTCTAAAAAAAACAATATTTAATAATTCTTTATAACTTTAAAACTGTAGTAAATAAAACTACATAATCAAATGTGTGTCAGGTATTGAGAAATATTTTTTTTATTGAATTTCTACTTAAAGCACAATTCAAAAGCGTCATGTCCATTAAGCTCTATCCATATGATATATCCGATGTCCGATAAATCCGACAAAAACAAATGTAAAATTTTTGATAATAACGATGCAGTGCGTATATTTAATGACACAAAGTGCATTTACAAGCAATTACCAGCGTCATCGCCCCGAGCGACATTCTGATTAAGCTGCCATTAACACTGTCGGGTTCTGTCTACGGATTTAATTAACAGACGAGAATAAATCACAATACTGTTAGTTTATTTCTTACCAGCTTTAGAAATTAATTGGATCAGTATTCGCCATTCTATTTATTCAGACAGGAGTGACAATAGTTATTTGATTTATATTAAACAAATATTTTTGGTCGATTGATATGAAAGGCAGAACTAAGATATCTTTAATTCTAAAAATTTAAAGACATTTTACGCTTTTGAAGATATTTTAATATAATTTAAAAAGGTTAAGGAAGCTAAATTATAGATATTTCGACATGGGTTTTAAGTTTTCAAACAGCGGATAACATTCGTACTGCGGTGGAAATACCAAAAACCGTGTTTGCTGCTGTTTATTTAAATATCATATATAGTTGGTGTCACTTTCTTGTTGAAGACGAAAAACTTACTCTAGACGAGCGATAATATGCTAAGCGTATATCTAAACTCCCGAATCATCTACATCTACGGTTGTATAAATTTTACAAAGATTTATCGAATTTTAATCTTCCTATAATATGAAATTGACAACGCGAAAGATTCTCAATCAATAATTCCAATCTTCGTTCGATATACAGTTTTATCTTCATCGTAATTATATCCGCTGAGAAATCACTCACTGCCGTAATTGTCGTTTGCAACGTGGTTTTCATAGAATGTATTATATTGATACTTGTTTTATTAACAAATATAATATAAAATAATGTTTTTATATCTATATAAATATATCAATAGGTATTATATAAAATAACTATTTGTGAGAAAAAGATAATAGGTTTTAAGTCATGCTTCAGTTACAATTTGTATTGTCTTGAGCTTAAAAAATAAGTATTTATGGATTTTTTGTTACATTTATTGGAATCTTTTAACAAGTATAACATTTTACCTTTTTAGGTTGTTTGGTATAAAATTTTCTTTTGTGAATTTATTTTCCTTGATTTTGTTTATAACACTAAACATTAAGGTTTAAAATAAAAAACACATTTTTAGATATTGTAATACCAGGTTTATGTGAAATAAAATAGGCTAGACTGAATGGCAAATTATGATAAGTGTTTTATATTTTAAAAACTCGTTCATTGTTCATAAAAAATATAAAAAAGCATACATATATGAAACCGTGTTAATTGGACGGACGGTGTGCTATCAAGTTATACCAATTACCTTGCTCCATCAATGCTGTGCTTGATTCTCAGAGTATATTGAGCATAAAACATTTCTTTGGTTAGTACACATTAACAGCATTTGTGGACAGCTTTTTAAAAAGATTTTATACATTAATTTGATCAAATTTTGTATGCTGTGTACACACAGCTATATATAATGTATGCGACTTAACTTTACACCATGTCAACATTTTTCACCAAGCGTTTCTTTAGAGATTTCTTTTCAGGGATAAGTCATCCTTTTGTGCTAATTGTCTTTGCCACTGTCACTATTACTGTTTTAAATTAAATTATTTTAGTTGACTCTTGATTCTCAAACTTGCCTTTCACACCATCAGTATAAGATCTGTAAAGTGATCTTACCTTGTTTAACATTTTGTAGAATGTATCATCAACCTGATATTTTTTAATAAAGATTTAATTAAGAGGCATTACAAATAAATATGTTTCAAAACATAATAAAACAATGAAGGTTTTTTCTGACTTATATAAGGTATGATTGAAATATAATAAGTATATTTTTACAGGTAATAGAAATGTTTGTAGGTTGTATTTATAATTATAATTCTTCATTCTTTTATATGTGGATGTTAAAGATTTAAATGTGGATGTGAGACAATGCAATAAATTTTAAGAGGGATGAAAATGTCACCAAGGCAAGGTAAACGAATAGACGATTACAAACGATTACAATCGAGTAACTCCTGTACTGATCTGATTTGTCGCTTCCCGGGACGTCTTCCAACGCTACCGGTTTCAAATCGAATCACAAAAGAAAATCGGTCCTCGATCTGCAATTGAAAGCAAACTAAACTTTAGAATAGAAATACATTTGTTAAAGACGTATTTAATTGAATGTCAATTTAAAATATTCAGATTTTGATTATATTTTGTCATAGAGACTTTGAATTATAATATATGAAAATGGATTATAATATCTTCTTATAAGTACTAATTATTTGTAATTACGTAAAAGATAATAAACCATGGCATTCTATATTTGTGTACAAAAGCATAACTTGTTTAGAAATAAGTTTTTATATTTATATAATCTAAAAAATATTTTCACTGATATAACACAATACAGGTAAATAAGCATCGCTAATTAGAGCGAGTGTCAATATCAGTATTCAATCACTTGTAAGTGGAAGCAACTGATTACTATTCACCGGAATGAATTGAACAAGTATACTGCCTCAAGTACTTCATATTAAATTCTTGGAAAATGGTAACATATAAATAAAAAAGAGTTAGAATAGAATATTATTTGCATTAACTAATATTAATAACATTAAAACATCAAGGTAATCCGTTATTCCAGACTAGTTCCACTGACTCCTGACCAGGTAATAACTTTAACAATTAACAGTTGCTGCTATTCAACTGCAACGATAATGGACGTTGTAAATTACGATGAATACAATTTATATGCATTCCTGTTTACGAAATACTGCAAATGTGAAAATTTATCACATGCGTGCTTTTCGAGCTGACAAAATTACAACCATATGATCAAAATAAGATCTTATAAAATTTTCTCTCTCTCTCCTTCTCCTCCTAACTCTTAACATTGTTCTAATATATTTTAGACTTTGCCAACTAACATATAAAACGTTGTTACTGTTGCAAGTTTGAGAATACAATAATAGTTTAAAACAAGACTTGCATTTTCAGTTCTAAAGGTAGATTAGCGAAGACACGTCCGGCCCGCGTGGTTTTAATAATTCAACAGGATCACAAGAGGGTCAGAGAACGCTCTTCGCTTAAGGAATATAGGAATCACTACATATTTTAAGAATGGGGATTTTTGCTTATTTTATGAGACCATTTGTTGCTTTTATTATACTTTATCTCTTTACTTACTAGAGACTAATAAAATATTACAAAAAAGTAAATAATCAAAAGTAAGAACTCGAAAAACATAGCGTTTAGCTCTATAAGCCTGTAAATACTTTACATTTCAGTCTTAACATAAGTTGTTCAATATAAAGTTTAGGTGTTGCTCAAGAAGCCTATTTACCGCCCAGGAGGCGGGGGGAGGGGCATTTATACGTACAATAGAACAGAACAATGAACCGTCTTCTCTGTATGCAAGTGTTATGAGTGAACGACTGTGATTCCCAGGTCGCTTTTATCTCACTCTATTGAATGAACTGAAGACGCTATTATTGTATGTAAAATTAACTATAAGTTTCATTGTTATTTAATCAAATAATGACCAAATATATTTAAATAATTATAGCAATAAAATATTAAATATATACTCTACGAAGCCGAAGTCTAATTGCTAGGTGAGTTGTATTAATTGGCGCTGGCTGGATGGTGCGTAGGTACCTACTATCAAATTATTCCAGTCACTCGTTACTCCGCCAATATAGCTGCTCGTGTCGCTCTGTTGGAAAATTATATAACGATGTTTATTAAACGCCCCATTTACAATCGTCAGTGGTCTGATTTTATCAAATGTATTTATATATAAATGTAATATAAATGTAAATCCATAGATATGTTCATGATTAGCATTAATATACACTCTTATGTTTATCATGTACAAAACAATAAGGAAAAAAAACAAAAATATTCACTGAACTTGATAAATGTGTCTACACTTTGTGTACCATCACAATTTGTTTACAGATTTTTTACTTCATTTTCATTATTTAACATGGAAATTTTTAAACTAACACAAACCATGAACAGGAGTCAACTAAACATACCTTATGGTAACAAGAACTTCCAGTGCAATGTTAAGTAACAAATATTTGTTTTGTTACTACGTAGGTAGTACTCAAGCTAGGTAATAGCTTTAGCAATTAGCAAACCGACTATAACTTAGGTTGAAGGCAAATGGACCGAAAGAAATTTACTGAGTCTGTTAATACAAATAAGAACTTCATATTAGGTTTACAAGAGGCGATATATTTTCAATTTATCATTTTGTAAGTAATAAATTTATCTTCGCATAATAATAACAATATAATATGTATTGAAAGTTCAATTCTTCATGATTATATGATATGATGATTTTAAGATATTACACTTGTAAATATCTTAATATAATTGCATTGTATATTATGTACATACACATAAATGTATTATGTAACATATGCATACATATTATATAAAGTTTCCAAATATCTGTCAGGTAATAGAAGAACATCGGTTAATCAATCCGTTATTCCAGACTACTTCGACTGACTCCTGGCCAGGTAATAGCTTTAGCAATTAACAACTGCTGTTATTCAACTGCAACGATAATGGACGTTGTAAATTACTATGAATACAATTTATATGCATTCCTGTTTACGAAATACTGCAAATGTGAACATTTGATTCGATTAATGAACTGTCGTTTAACAAAACCATAATGTTAATTAAAAATGAGGTTCTTAACTAAACTCGTTCAATTTATTTTCTATTATTTACTTACATAACTTAGTGAGCACTAATTCTTTTATACATTTTATGTTATATAATAACACCAAATAATTGCAACATTTAGAGGAGGAATAAAACTGTTTTTCAGTGAAAAGAATTTGTTTTTAAAGTTGTAATCACAGCAGTGCAGTATTGCGAGTGCGATCCCGTTCAAAGCTCTGTTTGATCCTCAGTTCTCAAGAAGCTTAACTCAACCGCATACTCAGGATTCAGACTGGAATTAATGAGAAAGTAAACACAAGCTCGCTGTTGACTCGTATTACCTTCACAATCAAAACAGTAACTTATCAAACTTTTAACTTTAACTTAGTATATTTTGTTGCGTTATGTAGTACATAAAAAATCTATCCAACAAAATCAATATTAAATAAGTTGGTACATAATAAGCGCATTTTATTTTGATTGCAGTTTGCTTCCGATTTTAAGGTTTATGTCGAAAAATAAAGTTATAGTACGAATGATCGACAGTAAGGCTTTGCCGGGGGCTTTTGGAGTGTACTCGTATGTTTTTTTAGGGATGACTATGATGGGTATTGGTTGGTTTATTAATTTTTTATTCACTTTATTTACTTTATTAAAAATTTGGAATACATTATTGTATCAACGGTGGAAAAAAATAAAAACGATTAATAATTAAATTCTTATGGCCTTAAGATAATAAGAATTAACAATTTATTAATAAGATATAAAGACGTTCAAATTCAACAGTAATGGATCTATAGATGGTTGAAGATAAATTAAAATTAATATCTTATTAATAATAAATCATCTCTCAAAGGTCTATTTACTATCTATATGATAAATAACCTACCTGTTATTGTATCTTACCAATCAAATACACCTGTCAATCTAGGAGTCTTTAATAGTGTATCCAGAAGTGGTAGTAGGATTTCGTTTAAGGGAAGGGGTCATATTATAGTCCAGAGGAAGAATTATTCAGGTGATTTTAAAAAATTATCGGACCAATCGTTCTATATACCGTTCTATAATATAATAATTCTATTCTAGCAATGGTATGGTGTATGTGTGTGTGTTAGTGTAGTGGTATGGACAGGTATGATTATGACCACAAAGAGAGGGTTAAAAAGAAGTGCTCCCCGGGTCAGAGGCACATTGCACCCATTACACCTACCCCTGCTGATAGTACGAAGGTCATAAAATATCATTAATCACAAATTCCTGCTAGCGGAAGCTAAACATTATAAATTCTTATAAATATAAACACTTCACAGACAATTTGATATAAATATACTTTTAACAATTTTTTATTTTTTATTTTTTTTTTATTTTAGAGGAGGGCAAACGAGCTTGCGGGTCACTGTTGGTATAAGATCACCGCCGCCCATGAACTCTTGCAACATCCGAGGATTCACAAGAGCGTTGCCGGCCTTGGAGAAAGGAATATATGCCTTTTTTGAAGGTACCCATGTCGTATCGATCTGGAAATACCGCCGAAGGAAGTTCGTTCCACATTTGAGTGGTACGTGGGAAAAAAGTTCTTGAAAACCGCACAGTTGAAGATCGCCACGCGTCCAGGTGGTATGGATGATAAAGGAGGCGATGGCGAGCTGTGCGGTGATGAAATTCGGCGGTAGGCATCAGATCGAATATCTCTTCGAAACACTCCCCGTGTTAAATGTTTAAATGTGGTAGAAGACGCACAGAGAAGCAACCTCTCTACGCAATGCCAAAGAGTCCAGCCTTTCGGAGAGCACTGGGTTCCCGACAATCCAAACGGCTCTCCGTTGTACGTGGTCAAATGGTAGAAGCTGATATTGGGGTGATCCGGAACAGAGATGAGAACAGAACTCCATGTGTGGCCGGACCTGCGCTTTGTAGAGCGCAAGTCTTTGGCCAGGATTGAAATACTGCCTCGCTCTATTGATCACGCCCAATTTCATCGAGGCCAACTTGGCCTTGCTCTCCAGATGATAACGAAACTGAGAAGCTCTAATTTTATTTATTTTTTTAATTGTTCTTCTACACTTATCGCACCGCAACCCCTTCCATGCGAGCAGAGCGGCGGGCAAAAGCTATAGGTTTTAGAATATTTAGTTTTATTCTCAGTTAACTTTTTTCTTTGAATGTGTAATTGTATACAATATCTTTTATAAAAATACTAAATTTATTCAACCATATCGACAATTAAAAAAAAATGAAAATTAAATAAAGCATTTTATATTGTTTTTTTTTTGTTCCGATTCGATTACACACAATAAAATCCTCTAATTGCAAAATAATAAAAACAATGAACTAAAATTAAAATATATTAATGAAAACAAAAGTAAAAGGAAATGTAACAAAATTTTATTATAACCTTAAGATATCTAAATATAGCATTTCATGTAGAATGTTATAGTTTTTAAATAATACACATACTCATACATGTAGGTAGGTCAAAAATGTTACATAATATTAATATGTCAGTTTGTTCAGACAACGGAAGATTACTAGTAAAGCCCTGAGGATATTGCGACGGTAATTACTGGACGTCTTTTCTTTCTTATTGTAGGACTAGGTTCTCTGTGTATTTATTTTTGTCTACGATATCGTAGACAAAAATAAATAAAAACGTTACCGTTTTTATGTAAATAAATAAAACAATACTTTAGTCTATGTAATAAACATTAATAGTAAACGCCTTTATTAACAACAATTATTGAATTATCAATATTTATGAACATAATTGGGAAAATCTGTTTCAGTAAAAGAGCTTGTTTCGCGGTCCATTTGCGTTCGACCTAAGTTACAGTCGGTCTGTTAATTGCTAAAGCTATTACCTAGTTCGAGTAACTGCACCTACGTAGCTGTAACAAAACAAATAGTTGTTACGTAACATTGCACTGGAGTTTCTTTTAAGTTACTTATTACCATAAGGTATGCTCAACTGACTGCTATCCGTTTCTTATGTTAAGAGAATGTTATTTTATATTCACTTTAAAGCAGCAGTGTTATCATGTTATTACAAACGATACTAAAAGGAAATGCAGAGTTTTTGAAGATGAAATCATTTTTATAATTAAAAAACACAAATTAATTCAAAGTCTAGACGAATTTAAATAAATCCACAGTATGTTCATGTTTACCTTTACCGTTTCTTTTATTATTACGTTATATTTAAATGTAATATTTACTAACTTTGATGGACAGATGATTTGGTTTACATTCTATTGAACTAACTTCATAACATACTGGTATTGACTAGTTTGCTATTTCTATGCAGCAAATTAAAATAATAAGATATTGTTTTATTGTTTTTTAATGGTTATTGAACAAATATTTTTCTTTTATGTGTAGTTTATATGTTTTTAGACTTAATTTTATTTTTACTTTTTTGTACTTCTTTATTGTTTTTTATAAAAGTGATAGCGATTGACTGATCAAGTGAATGGAACAATTTGCTAGTAGGTAACGCATTAATACGACTCGCTCGCTAAATATTATTCTTGAAGTTATATAACAAATTATTTTGTAATTATATATTTGATTTTATTTCAACGAGTAGACAGCTATAGTACATAATACAACAGTGCCATCAGTTCATAAAATGGAGTAAGATGGAAGCAACCTGGTCGTTCATTCACAACACTTGCATACAAAGAAGACGGTTCACTGTTCCCGTTTTTAAATCGTCTGTGCTATTGTCTGTGTAAATGCCCTCCGAGGCGGTAAATAAAGGCTTCGTCTGAAACGTCTAAGCTTTTTAAGTCTTAGTGAAAGTTACACACATTTTCATATGATATTATTTTCGACAGTTACCTTAATTTTCTTAAAAGATACATGCATATTATGATTTGATTTGTTTTACTGTAAGCAAAATAAAAATTGAATTTTAAGCAACAAATATTGTTGTGGAGAATTTGTTTTTTTTTTCCTAATTTTTTGTTATAATTTCAATAGCTTTTTTATTTCTTGTAAAACCACTTATCGTTTTACAAATTTTATAGTTAAATAAGTTATAGTAAACAATTTTAGTATAGTATTAAAAGTAGTCAGGAACTTTTTGAACTTGAAATTTAAATTGTAGGTTTATGTTTAAGCATGTAAGCGTTGAGGTTTCACTGAACTCAAACATCCTGTGAGGCGCTATCCCGTCTAAATGTCTATGACGGTATGGACAATAAGTAAACCTCTGTAATCATTGTATTTATGTTTTTATTAATTCTGTTCAGTTAGACGACAGCCTTCTCTTTGCATCAAATAGTATATTTAACATTGTTAAAATATTGTAAAGCCGATGAATCTGAAAAATCTAAAAACACACTTTTTGCACGTGATACCTGTTGTCTTTATTGTAAGCACATATCTTTATTTTTATACCATAAGTAGCTTTGTAGAATATTTACTTCAAAGATGACAGCAATTTTAAAATATCAAAGATAAAATCATCATTCAATATTTGTTATATCATAGCAGTTATAAATTATATTGACGTTTAAAATACAAAAGGTGCATGTTACATTTTACACCGGTTAGTATATAGTTATTAAATGTAGGTAGACAAGTATTAATAACACGGATACGTGACCCATAAGTTGTTTTCCTCTTTTTGTTGTGTTCGCTTTTCTTTCCCTTTCAGCTATCGCATGTTAAAACATAATAACTTAGATCTTTCTCGATCTCTCTTGTACTATATTGCTACCTATAATAAATTATCACCGTCTTTTAAATACTATTACTCTTAATGTGGGGTATAAATATGCTGATAAATGTATTTAAATATTTTTGTTTCGAAACACATTTATTGAACAACGTTTACGACATGACAGTAAGCCCTCATCTCGTGGTAATTCGACATTCAACATTCAGACAATACTACAATAATTATCATCATCATCACCATAGTAGTACTGTACATCGTATATGTCGACGTCGTTTTGAAAATCGCAGTTACACACGACTCACCGTGAGGTGTCAAAGTACTTGGTCCGACGACGTGCTATTACGTAGTTTTTTCAAATCTAAAGCAATTACTTTGTTTGGTAGGTTAGAATTCTTATCTCATTGTGCTGATAACAATTTAAGTTTAAATTTGTTTGTTCTATACACATAGAAAGATTATTACTAATATACATTTACTGCAAAATTAAAGATAAAAAACAGAAGTGAAAGAAGTACCTACACACTTTAATAAAAGACTTAAAATATATGACAATCAATTGGAATATTGATTGAATGATTGACATTGAGAATGATTGACAAAAATGAAATGAAATCATTTCATTTTTGTCAATCGTTGTTGGCCAAGCCGAATCCTAAACACTATTTCACACAAACAAAGAGGCAGTTACACGTTTTCTAGACAATAGGTGACAAGTGATTAGTGAACAAAGGGACTCAACTGTGTATGATCAAGTGTTTGTGATGCGTGACGATTCCAACGTCGCTTTGAACTTTATTTGATAACTGAAAGCAGTACTGTTTTATGTAAAATATACTAGCATAACGTTTGTGACATTACCTGACCTTTTATACTTTTTTGTAAGTCTATCTGTCACAAATATCTCGATGGTGTCATGATAGGAGTGGTAGAGAGAGATATAATGCTCATTCTACTACGTATACTTTACAAAAAAAAGTAATTTATGCAGTTCTATCATTATAGAAACAAGGTGTTTTTAAACTTTTCAAGTTCGATAATCCAGCTATTAGCTAACTTTGACGTTTTTAGTGACCATCAGTCTCTAGTTGCGAACCGAAAATCGTTGGCCATTGAGTGTCATTAAATTGGTATTACGTATTACAATGAGTGCGTATCCATTTACGGTTCCTTTCATCGCACCACTTGACATTTTTGATGTTTATCTACTTTATGCCAACAAATAAAAATGGATTTAGAACAATATTACCTGTAAAGATTTGGAGTGACTTTTTCATTCAGAGGGTTTTATTTGTCCCGAATACTCGTTTATCAATGATATCTTTTGTTTTTTATTTACCAATATAAAGCCGTGTCAAATTAACAGATAGAAATAAAATTTATTCATTAAACCAACATTGCAATCAGTTTTGAAATTTATCAACTATTACTTATATATATTATAGAAATATTTGCTTATAATAAAGACAACAGTTTTCAAGGGAAAAACGTCAGCGCTGTAATTAAAACGGTATATTGTTCTTATGAATGTCTATCACAAGTTGGTAAACAAAGGCTCTTTTGCAAAAACAAATCGGTGGTAGACCATAACATCAGGTCGCCGGCAAGGTTACCACCCATCGGACAAAGTCGTGTCGCAAAGCGACCTAGTCGTGTTCCGGCACGTTGTTCGATGAAGCCGTCTATATGGGAAATGGGTCTGAACAGTTGCGTTGCGTTGGCGAACCGGTTTGGCGTTGAGTTGGTGCTTATTGTGTCGGGTGTCTAGTCGAGTAGGGTAGCGGGATCCGAAGCGACGGCTTTCCGCTGGCCGCCCGCAGATAGTTGGGGGCCCAATTAGTGGGTCAACCACCCACGAAAGGCTGCCCCGCCAGCTGCGAAAAATCCCAGGGTGGCTCCATCGTGCTGGTTGGCGACCAGATGAGGAGGCCCGGTGGCGATCCCTGGGGGGGTTCGGGCGTCCCCGCAGTCTCCAGACTAGCCTCCCAGTGGCATGATATCACCAATTTTGACGTCGGGTTCGATACGTACCGCCTCGTTCAACTGCCATTTCTCATCCTATTCACTCTTATTTTTTTTATTTTTTTTTTATGAAAAAGGCCAATAAAAAGATCAAGTTTTCACAGCGGTTGCACTCCTCCTCATTCAAAGTGTAGCTTACTAATATCAGGGGCTTGCACTCTAATCTCCAACCTGTCCACCACCACCTAGAGACAGAGCAACCGCACTTGCTCTTTTTGACGGACACGCAGATACAATGTCCTTTGAGCACTGCGTACCTGGATTATCCCGGCTACTTGTTAGAGCACAACTTTCGCTCGCGTGCCGGGGTCTGTGTGTACGCGCGGAACGACCTCTGTATCCTGCGTCTCCGTCACCTTGAAGACCCCACTTTTTCTTCCCTATGGGTTTTAGTAGACACAGGAAACGAAAAAATCCTGTATTCCTGTGTTTACCGTTCGCACAGCGGTGACCAGGAGACAACTAAATTATTTGAGCATCTCGGTGAGGCTGCTGATTTGGCTCTACATCAGTATCCTTCAGCGCAGCTCGTCTTTCTGGGGGACTTTAATGCCTGTCATCAGGACTGGCTGTTCCCGTACCAGAAGACCGACCATGCTGGAAGAGAAGCGCGGAATTTTGCGTTGTCCTTCGACCTCTTTCAGCTGGTGAGGCAAGCGACAAGGGTACCAGATGTAGTAGGCCATACAGCCAATTGCCTGGACCTTCTGCTGACAACTGATCCGGACAGGTATAGTGTTGAGGTCACCTCCCCCTTGGGAACCTCCGATCACTGTCTGGTGAAATCTGTGTTTACATATTCCCCACCTGTTTTCGAACCACATGGTGTTAGGCGAGTATGGAAATACAAGTCAGCAGATTGGGATGAGATGCGTCACTTTTTTGCATCTTATCCTTGGCGGCAGGTCTGCTTCTCTTCTTTGGATCCATCGAGTTGCGCGGGCGCTATTACCGATGTGGTGCATCAGGCAATGGAGTATTTCATTCCTTTTACTGACGTACCCATCGGTGGCAAAGCTCGCCCATGGTTTAATGCCGAATGTGGTCGTGCTGAAGACCGCAAACATTCGGCATACCTCATTTGGGCTGATGCTCGAAGCCGCAAAGCTCCGGATGTACGTTCAAAGAAGAGAGCCTTTAACCAAGCTGCCAAGTCCTATAAAAAGGCATTACGGAAGGCTCGACGCGATCGAATCGCTAAGAATGGCGAAAAGCTCTCTGTCAGACCTACTGGCAGTCGAGCTTTCTGGTCTCTTGCCAAAGCGATCGAGTCGAACTTCTGCCAACCCTCACTGCCTGCTCTGCTGAAGCCGGATGGATCTTTGGCCTATACAACGACAGAGAAAGCGAATGTATTTGCTTCTCTGTTTGCTGATAATTCGCATCTAGACACTGGCAATGCTTCTCCAGCACATCTTCCTCACTGCGGTATTTCGATGCCGGAAATCCGCATCACCAACAAAGAGGTATGAAGAGTATTGTGTCGTCTTGATGTGAATAAAGCCAGTGGTCCTGATGGTATACCAGCCATTCTGCTGAAGACGGGCGCAGCTGAGTTGTCTCCTGTATTGACACGTCTGTATCGCCTCTCTTTCAAGACTGGAATAGTGCCGAAATCCTGGAAGCTTGCAAACGTACAACCAGTGCCCAAAAAAGGCAGCCGTGCTGATCCTGCCAATTATAGACCAATTTCAATCATCTCCATACTCTGCAAGATTATGGAGCGTGTATTGAACACGCGCCTTCTAGCGTACCTTGAAGGTAACGATCTCCTCAGTGACCGACAGTACGGGTTTCGCCGATATAGGTCCACTGGGGACCTTTTAGTGTATGCTACGCACGTTTTAGGCGAGGCCATCGAGAAGAATGGAGAAGCGGTCGCCGTCTCTCTGGACGTCTCGAAGGCATTTGTCAGGGTCTGGCATGCGAGCCTTATAAGCAAGCTTTCAGAGTACGGCATGTCTCCTGGTCTGATCGGCTGGGTAACGGACTTTCTCAACCAGAGATCTCTCCGAGTAGTTGTCGACGGGTCTTCCTCGAAACCCTTGACAATTAATGCCGGAGTGTCTCAGGGGTCCGTTCTTTCTGCAACTCTTTTCCTGCTGCACATCAACGATCTGCTGAAGCCCGGTATCTATGGGTATGCAGACGACAGCACAGTTGTAGAAAGATACCTGCCGAGTAGTCGGGCTAGTAGAGATCAAGTACAGTCAGAAAAAGAAGCCATGGTGCAACGTTTGGGTGACAAACTTCAGGCAGTCTCCGCATGGGGCAATGCCAATCTTGTCAAATTCAACGCCACCAAAACGCAGACGTGTCTGTTCACCGCCAAAAGGAGCCCTTTCACCTTGGCTCCTACTTTCCAGAGTGTATCTTTGGAATACAGTGACCGGCTACAGTTGTTAGGCTTAGAGATTTCCTCGAACCTCAACTTTGGTCGGTGTATTGAGTCCAGAGCAAGAGCAGCTGCAGGGAAGCTTGCCGTTCTTGCGAAGGTCCGTCAGTACTTTACACCGGGACAGCTTCTTGTATTATACAAAGCACCGATCCGGTCGTGTGTAGAGTACTGTGGTCACATGTTCGCTGGTGCCGCAAAGTCTCATCTTGCGGTTCTGGACTCAATTGAGAGGCGAGCAAAGAGGCTTATAGGCGATCCCGAATTGGTAGAAGCCAACCTCCACAGCCTTGAACACAGGCGTAGAATTGCTAGCCTCTCAGTATTCTATAGGATACATTTTGGTGAGTGTGCGCTGGAATTACACGACTTAATTCCTCCGACCCCCTTCCATCACAGGACGTCCCGACGCACGGCAGGTATCCATCCTTACGTTTTGGACATTCCCCCTGTCCGAACGAAGCGCTTTGCTTCGTCTTTTTTAATTCGCACAGCGAAGGACTGGAACAGCTTGCCTGCGTCGGTTTTTCCGTCCGAATACAATGTGGGCGTCTTCAAGACAAGTGAATAGGTTACTAAGTTAATGCGCTTTACCATCTAAGACTAAATTTTCACTTTCCATCAGGTGGAATGTAGTCAAGCATTAACCTAGAAAGTATAATAAAAAAAAAAATTCACGCGTTCACGCTCGAGTGAACCGAGAAAGTCTCTTCCGCAGAGGCGCCGCCGAGCCTCCGTCCGGTTAGAATCCGCCTTCCCACCTACACTGCCTTCGACTGTTATATAACACTTTATACATTCGGCGTATATATATAATGTTACTGAATATAGTAATGGGAATATTACTGAACTAATGCTTTTAACATTGATCAATTGTTTTTAGTCATATCTACCCTTAACAAAATGTATAAAGTTAGATATGATTATCTAACCACACAATAAATAATATTATCGTCTCTTCGTCATGAAGAATCAAAGACAATATAAATCACATTTACATATCTTGAATGTAAAAAATAGTCTATCGTGTTTTTCAATATTCTTTAACCGAACAAGATGGCGTGAGTCTGCCAGACCCTGTTGAATTATTAAAACCACGCGGGCCGGTCGTGTCTTCGCTAATCTATCTTTTGTCAACGGGATTGGAAGGGAACGGGCGCCGACTGACAATGGAAGAAATCTCGTTATTTTCGATGATTGCTGTACCGTCAAATTCGGCCGATAACATCGCGCTTTGATCCAATATCTCTAATTCCCAATAGAGATATCGACCACACTAAATATTTATTCTGTATAAGAAAATGCTTGTAAAGTAATTTGAACTATTCATTTAGTTATTATATTAATAATATTTTAGGGCACAAGCGTAATAAGATATTCTATACACATATTTAATCTCATTTAAGTAGGCACAATTGAAATTGCTGGTCGCTTTGTAACTTGTAAAATACTTTAGTACATATTTATAAGTTAGACTAATTGGTAATTTTATAATCAGCTACAAAAATATATACTATACAAAACGATTACTTTCAACAAAAGCGGTGCGAAGAAAAAAACATAAAACGGCAAAAGTTTTAAGTGATTGTGTGCTCTGAAAAAATAACAAACTTTTAAAATCAATGCAGTAGTGCGGATCTCATTCAAATCCTTATTTGATCCGCAGTCTGCAAGAGTTTAACTCGGCAGGAGCTTAACGGAAAAACTCAGGTAAGAATTAAAACAAAGCCTGCGACTAAACGTTCAGAGGAATTAAAAAATACTAACCGTAAGTAAACCGGCAGAAGAAATTCTAAAAAAAACAATATTTAATAATTCTTTATAACTTTAAAACTGTAGTAAAAAAAACTACATAATCAAATGTGTGTCAGGTATTGAGAAATATTTTTTTTATTGAATTTCTACTTAAAGCACAATTCAAAAGCGTCACGTCCATTAAGCTCTATCCATATGATATATCCGATGTCCGATAAATCCGACATAAACAAATGTAAAATTGTTGATAATAACGATGCAGTGCGTATATTTAATGACACAAAGTGCATTTACAAGCAATTACCAGCGTCATCGCCCCGAGCGACATTCTGATTAAGCTGCCATTAACACTGTCGGGTTCTGTCTACGGATTTAATTAACAGACTAGAATAAATCACAATACTGTTAGTTTATTTCTTACCAGCTTTAGAAATTAATTAGATCAGTATTCGCCATTCTATTTATTCAGACAGGAGTGACTATAGTTATTTGATTTATATAAAACAAATATTTTTGGTCGATTGATATGAAAGGCAGAATTAAGATATCTTTAATTCTAAAAATTTAAAGACATTTTACGCTTTTGAAGATATTTTAATATAATTTAAAAAGGTTAAGGAAACTAAATTATAGATACTTCGACATGGGTTTTAAGTTTTCAAACAGCGGATAACATTCGTACTGCGGTGGAAATACCAAAAACCGTGTTTGCTGCTGTTTATTTAAATATCATACATAGTTGGTGTCACTTTCTTGTAGAAGACGAAAAACATACTCTAGTCGACCGGTAATATACGTAAATATGCTAAGCGTATATCTAAACTCCCGAATCATCTACATCTACGGTTGTACAAATTTTACAAAGTCGAAGATTTATCGTTTTTTAATCTCACTGGAATAAGAAATTGACAACGCGAAAGATACTCAATTAATAATTCCAATCTTTGTTCGATATACAGTTTCATCTACATCGGAATTATATCCTCTGGGAAATCTCTCACTGCCGTAATTGTCGTTTGCAACGTGGTCTTCATTGAATCTATTATATAGAAACTTGTTTTATTAACAAATATAATATAATATATAATATAGTTTTTATATCGAAATAAATATATCAAGAGGTATTATGTAAAAATATTATATTTGTGAGAAAAAGGTAATAGGTTTTAAATCATGCTTCAGTTACAATCTGTATTGAATTGAGCTTAAAAAATAAGTATTTATGGATTTTTTATTAAATTTACTGAAAACTTTTAACAAGTATAACATTTTACCTTTTTACGTTGATTCGTATAAAATTTTCTTTTGTGAATTTATTTTCCATGATTTTGTTTACACTAAACATTAAGGTTTAAAATAAAAAAACATTTTTACATATTGTAATACTAGGTTTATGTGAAATAAAATAAGCTAGACTGAAGGGCTAATTACGACAAGAGTTCCATATTTTAAAAACTCGTTCATTGTTCATAAAAAATATAAAAAAGCATACATATATCAAACCGTATTAATTGGACGGACGGTGTGCTATCAAGTTATACCAATTACCCTGCTCCATCAATGCTGTGCTTGATTCTCAGAGTGTATTGAGTATAAAAACATCTCTTTGGTTAGTATACATTAATACCATTTGTGAACAGCTTTTTAAAAAGATTTTATATATTAATTTGATCAAATTTTGTAAGCTGTGTACACACATCTATATATATTGTATGCGACTTAGTTTTACACCGTGTCAACATTTTTCACCAAGCGTTTCTTTAGAGATTTCTTTTAAGGGATAAGTCATCATTTTGTGCTAATTGTCTTTGCCACTGTCACTATTACTGTTTTAATTTAAATTATTTTAGTTGACTCTTGATTCTCAAACTTGCCTTTTACACCATCAGTATAAGATCTGTAAAGTGATCTTACCTTGTTTAACATTTTGTACAATGTATCATCAACCTGATATTTTTTAATAAAGATTTAATTAAGAGGCATAACAAATAAATAAGTTTCAAAACATAATAAAACAATGAAGGTTGTTTCTGACATATATGAGGTATGATTTAAAGATAATAAATATACTTTTACAGGTAATAGAAATGTTTGTAGGTTGTTAATATAATTATAATTCTTCATTTTTTTATATGTATGTAATAGATTTAAATGTGGACATGAGACAATGCAATAAATTTAATGAGAGGGATGAAAATGTCACCAAGGCAAGATAAACAAATAGTTGTGCTCGCATCCTTTATTGGCGGAAGGATTACAATCGAGTAACTCCAGTACTGATCTGATTTGTCGCTTCCCGGGACGTCTTCCAACGCTACCGGTTTCAAATCGAATCACAAAGGAAAATCGCTCCTCTATCTGCAATTGAAAGCAAACTAAACTTTAGAATAGAAATACATATGTTAAAGACGTATTGGATGGTTAACTGAATGTCGATTTAAATTAATATTCAGATTATAATTATATTTTGTACTATTTGAGTTTGAATTATAATATATGAAAATGTTTTCCAATAAGTACTGATTATTTGTAGTTATGTAAAAGATAATAAATCAGGACAAGAGCATTCTATGTTTGAGTAGAAAAAACATAACTTGTTTAGAAATAAGTTTTTATATTCTAAATCTAATCTAATATAATCTAAAAAAATATTTCAATGATAAAACACAATACAGGTAAACAAGCATCGCTAATTAGAGCGAGTATCAATCTCAGTACCTATTCAATCACTGATACTCGTAAGTGAAAGCAACTGATCACTATTGACCGGAATGAATTGAGCAAGTGTGCTGCCTCAAGTACTTCATATTATATTTTTCTAATGATAAAGATTATTTTTTATTCTAACAACCTGAGAATAATCGTTTATTAATCGTTTATTATAATTTATTACAGTTGTCATATATAAGATAAGTAGACGCCAGCATTACTACAAAAGCAACATATGTTACGTAAAACGTTAGAATAGCAAAAATGTAACAGGTAATAGCATATTAATGAAAAAAAACATTATGACGTATAAATAAAAAATATTATTTGCATTAACTAAAATCAATAACATTAAAACATCAAGGTAATAGAAGAACAACACAAGAGGGTCCGAGAACGCTCTTCGCTTAAGGAACATCGAAAAAATCACTACATATTTTATGAATGGGGATTTTTGCTCATCTTACGAGACGATTTGTTGCTTTTATTATTTATTTTCTATATCTTTACTTACTAGAGACTAATAAAATATTACAAACAAGTTAATAATCAAAAATAAGAACTCGCAATACAAATCTTTTAGCTCTTTCAGCTTCTAAATACTTTAAATTCAGTCATTCATTTCAGTCTTGACATAAGTTGTTCATTATAAAGTTTAGGTGTTGCTCAAGAAGCCTATTTACCAACCAGGGGGGGCGTTTATACAAACAATAGAATAGACGATTTAGAAACGTGAACAATGCACCGTCTTCTCTCTATGCAAGTGTTGTGAATGAGCGACCGTGATTCCCAGGTCGCTTTTATCTCACTCCATTTGATGGACTGAAGACGCTATTATTGTATTAACTATAAGTTTTATTGAAATTTAATCAAATAATAACCAAATATATTTATATAATTATAGCTACAAAATATTAAATATATACTCTAAGAAGCCGAAGTCTAATTGCTAAGTGAGTTGTATTAATTGGCGCTGGCTGGATGCGTAGGTACCTACTATCAAATTATTCCAGTCACTCGTTACTCCGCCAATATAGCTGCTGGTGTCGCTCTGTTGGAAAATTATATAACGATGTTTATTAAGCGCCTCTCTTACAATCGTCAGTCGTCTGATTTTATCAAATGTATTTAGATGAATTTCCAAAAGACAGTGGCACCAATATTATTATACGGTAGTAAATTAAATAAAGAGCTTATAAATTATAAGTATTAAAATACAACAATATTCTTATATAATTCTTATATAAATTTTGTGGATAGGAAAACATTTTACAATAATTAGAAGTACAACAGTTATGTTTGGATTTATGTTGTTACAAAAGAATTCTTCAATTCCAATAATAAATATTTAAAAATAATACTTTAATACTGCAGCTTATGATGTTACATTATACGCATTTCGTATTACATAGCAACGTAAATCAATAGTTATTATATTTAATCGCAGGGTCGCCTTTACCGAGACAGGCCGCGATATCGAGTGGGTATATAACAAAATTAAAAGTCAGAAATATAAAAATACATGTGTTCGAATTGAAATAATTACGTTTACATTGATAATTTCTCATAATTAGCATCAACTATCAAATGATTACACAGAACAAACGCGATTCATCCAAGACGTGGTGCGCTTCCAATGAAGGTTACAAATGAATGCTGCCAACATGGTCGTCGATGGTTACATCGATACGGAGTTTCAACAGAAATTACAACTGCAAAATTTTGTTCCTGCGTATGCAAATACATGGCATTTTGTATGCGAATATTTAATACAAGCATGGGTATGCGATAAAGAACAGAAGTTTCTTATATTTTCTTTATATTTATTTTTTATAAGCAAACAATGTTAAATGATCAAATTGAATTAAAACAAAGTATAAATTTTAGAGAGAATTTTAAAAGAGAGTCAAGTAGGTTTATAAGTTTATTATATCATGCACTCACTTGTGTAATATCAAAATCTATTATATCCATGGAAAAAATCAGAGAGAAACTAAATTTTTTACTCATTATAAATTTGTTATACTATTGACACATGCGTTACATTAATTTCAAACTAATTGACTCCCCCTCTATGTTTAGATGGATCAGAGAACACGAAACAACGGTTCATTTATTTTTGTTACAAAATATAAATAGTACATTCAGAAACTTGAAATCTCAGTAAACTATATCAATAAGCCCTAAGTTGTCTTTCTTTCGGTGCTGTAATGCAGGTGTGAAGACCAAATAGAACACCTGTAGAGTCTGTGATTCTAGATCCATCTTGTCCCAGATATACATCTGTTCTATTTATTTACGAGTATTATCATATGATAATCCAATACTATTACTTAAAGATGCACTAAATACGTAAATACCTAGGTATGTTTATGATTAGCATTAATATAAAAAACTATATAAAGCGAAAAACAAAGTTTATCACAAACATCACAAAAAGAAAAAAAAACAAAAATGTTCACTGAACTTCATAAACTTGTCTACACTTTGAATACCATCACAATTTATTTACAGGTTTTTAATTCATTTTAATTATTTAACATAGAAAAAGTTTCCACTAACACAAACCATTAACAGGAGTCAGCTAAACATACCTTATGGTAACAAGAACTTATAGTGCAATGTTAGGTAACAACTATTTGTTTTGTTACTACGTAGGTGGTACTCAAGCTAGGTAATAGCTTTAGCAATTAGCAAACCGACTATAACTTAGGTTGAAGGCAAATGGACCGAAAGAAATTTACTGAGTCTGTTAATACGTATAGGAACTTTATATTAAATTTACTTTATTTATTTTTATTTTCAATTTATCATTTTGTAAGTAATAAATTTATCTTCGCATAATAATAATAATATAATATGTATACAAAGTTTAATTCTTCATGATTATATGATATGATGATTTTAAGATATTGCACTTATAAAAATGTTAATATAATTCGTGCATTATGTACATCAATGTTTTATTTAACATATATATACATATTATATAAAGTTTCCAAATATCTGTCAGGTAATAGAAGAACATCGTCTAATCAATCCGTTATTCCAGACTACTTCGACTGGGTCCTGACCAGGTAATAGCTTTAGCAATTAACAACTGCTCTTATTCAACTGCAACGATAATGGACGTTGTAAATTACGATGAATACAATGTATGCATTCCTGTTTACGAAATACTGCAAATGTATTTTTGCACATTTGATTCGATTAATTAATTGGCGTTTAACAAAACCATAAAGTTAATTAAAAATAAGATTCTTAACTAAAATCGTTCAATTTATTTTCTATTATTTACTAACATAACTTAGTGAGCACTAGTGCTATTATACATTTTATGTTATATAAAAACACCAAATAATTGAAACATTTAGAAGAGAAATAAAACTGTTTTTTCAGTGAAAAGAATTTGTTTTTAAAGTTGTAATCACAGCAATGTAGTATTGCGAGTGCGATCCCGTTCAAAGCTTTGTTTGATCCTCAGTTCTCAAGAAGCTTAACTCAACCGCATACTCAGGATTCAGACTGGAATTAATAAGAAAGTAAACACAAGCTCGCTGTTGACTCGTATTACCTTTACAATCAAATAGAAACTGAACAAACTTTAACTTAGGCTAAAAACCATTTTCTGCTTATTTTATTTGCAAGTTATTATAATTGTTTAAATAATAGTAAATAGGTTAATTATTATTAATTCATGCGTTATGAATCTCGTTTAGGACAATTATTATACTGAAGTAAATAATAAAAAAATGAGTTCCAACATGGGAGGGACATTTCATTTTGTAGCGTTATGTAGTATATAAAAAATAAATCCAGCAAAACCAATATTGAAAAAGTTGGTAACATAATAAGCGCATTCTATTTTGATTGCTGTTCGCTTCCGATTTTAAAGTTTATGTCGAAAAATAAAGTTATAGTACAAGTGATCGACAGTTTGGTTTGGTTTTGGCCTACAGTAACGCTGCGCCAGGGGGCTTTTGCAGTGTACTCGTATGTTTTTTGCGGACGACTATTATTAGTATTGGTAGGTTTAATAATTTTTTATTCACTTTATTGTTATTTCGATAAAAAATTGGAATACATTATTGTATCAACGGTGGTATAAAATAAAAACGACTAATAATTTAATTCTTATGGCCTATAAAGAATTAACAATTAAGTAATAAGAGATAAAAAAGTTCAAATTCAACAGTAATAGATCAATAGATAGTTAAGGATAAATTTTAATTAATATCTTATTAATAAGTCATGTCTCAAAGATCTATTTATAAACAAATTTTGAAGTAATTATTATAAATAAAAAAAAGTATTTTGTATCAACTACTTTTACATCTATATGGTAAAAAACTTATCTGTTATTGTTTTTTACCAAAGTTCTTTATCAATTAAATATACCTGTCAATCTAGGAGTCCTTACTAGGATTACTACAAGAGCTTTAGTAGGATTTCGTTTGAGGGAAGGGGTCATATTATAGTCCAGGGGAAGAATTATTTAGGTGATTTTAAATATTTATCAGAACAATAGTTCTATAAACCAAAAACATAACAATTCTATTCTAGCAATGGAAAGGTATGACTATGAGCACAAAAAATTTATGGGACAAAACGAAATGCTCCCTGAATAAGGGGGAGGTTGTCCCATTACCTCTACCCCTATTTTCCGCTGATAGTACGAAGATCATAAAATATCATTAATCACAAATTCCTGCTACTGGAGGCTGAAAATTACAATTTCTTGTAATAAATACTTCTTTTACAATTTGATATAAATATACTTTTTACAACTTTAACCATTATGGGAATTTGGTTTAGAAGACATCTGTTAGTAACTAAAAAAAATCGTCAATTAAATACTTCGTAAATAAAAGAGGTTGCTACCACTAGCTCTAATTTAATTTTTGTTTGATACTTCCTCTGCACTTACAGCACCGCACCCCCTTCCATGTGAGTGGAGCGGCGGGCAAAGCTAAAGGTTTTAAAATATTTAGTTTTATTCTCAATCTACTCTTTTCTTCTTACGAAATAACGTGTTATAGAATATCTTGTATAAAATTATTAAATTTATTCAACCATATCGAAGATTAAAAAAAAAAGAAAATTAAGTTAACCATTTTATCTTGTTTTTTTTAATTCCGATTCAATTCATTGCAAAATAATGAGAACGATGAACTAAAATTAAAATATATAATTTAAAACAAAGGTAAAAGGAAAACCTTAAGATTAAATATAACATTTCATGTAGAATGTTATAGCTTTTAACTAAAGTACCATTTACACATACTCATACATGTAGGTAAGTCAATAATGTTAGATAATATTAATATGTCAGTTTGTTCAGACAACGGAAGATTAACTAGTAAAGCCCTGAGGATATTGCGACGGTAATTACTTGACGTCTTTTCTTTCTCATTGTAGGAATAGGTTCTCCGTGTATTTATTTTTGTCTATGATAATAACGTTTTTATGTAAATAAATAAAACAATACTTTAGTCTATGTAATAAACATTAATAATAAACGCCTTTATTAACATCAATTATTGAATTATCGATATTTATGAACAGAATAATTGGGAAAATCTGTTTCAGTAAAGAAATTTCTTTCGCGGTCCATTTGCGTTCAAACTAAGTTACAACCAGTCTGTTAATTGCTAAAGCTATTACCTAGCTTGAGTAACTTCACCTACATAGCTGTAACAAAACAAATAGTTGTTACGTAACATTGCACTGGAGTTTCTTGTTAAGTTATTTATTACCATAAGGTATGCTCAAGTTTGATGTTTCTGAAGTTAGGAGAAGTTTATTTCATATTCCCTTTAAATCAGTGTTGTAGTCATGTTAATTTGAAGCAATATTAAAAATAAATGCAGAGGTTTTGAAGATGAAATCATAAAAATCAAATGAATTCAGAGTCTAGACGAATTTAAATAAATCCATAGTATGTTCAAGTTTATACTTATCATTTCTATTATTATTACGTCATATTTAAATTGTCCAGACGTTTTCGTTAACATTCGTATTACAGTCTATTGAACTAACTTCTTGACATACTGGTATTGACCAATCTGTTATTTTTTAATGCAGCAAATTAAAATAATAACAAACAAAACTTTTATTGTTTTTATTTATTTTTTAATGGTTTTTAATCACATATTTTTCTCTTATGTTTAGTTAATATATTTTTAGACTTAACTTTGTTTGTACTTTTTTTTACTTTTTTATTATTTCTTATAAAAGTGATAGAGATTGACTGATCCAGTGAATGGAATAATTTGCTATTAGGTAACGCATTAATACGACTCGCTTGGCAATTACATATTTGCTACATAGAGCAAAACTTGTTATTCTTGAAGTTATATTACAAATATTTTGTAATTATATATCTGATTGTGTTACAACGTCAATATAAATAGTAAATACAACAACAGTGTCTTAAGTTCATCAAATGGAGTGAAATGAAAGCGGCCTGTTCATCAGGGTCGTTCATTCACAATACTTGCATACAAAGAAGACGGTTCACTGTTCCCGTTTCTAAATCGTTTGTGCTATTGTCTGTGTAAACGCCCTCCGAGGCGGTAAATAAAGGCTTCGTTTGGAACGTCTAAGCTTTTTAAGCCTTAGTGAAAATTACATACATTTTCATATGATATTATTTTTGACCGCTAACTTAGTTTTCTAATACTTGAATATTATGATTTGACTTGTTTTAGTGAAAGCAAATTAAAAATTGATTTTTAAGCCACAAATATGTTGTGGATAATTTGTTTTTTTTTTTTCATAATTTCAATAACTTTTTTATTTCTTGTAAAAACACTTATCTATGTACAAACTTTATAGCCAAATAAGTTATAGTAAATAATTTTAGTACAGTATTAAAAGGATTCTTTTAAACTTGATATTTAAATTGTAGGTTTATGATTAAGCATGGACGCGTGGAGGTTTCAATGAACTAAACTATCCTGTGAGACGCCATCCCGTCTAAATGTCTATGACGGTATGGACAATAAGTTAACTTCTGTAATCAATGTATTAATGTTTTTATTAATTCTATTCAGTTAAACAATAGTCTTCCCTTTGCGGCAAATTGTGTATTAAAAATTGTTAAAATATTGTAGAGCCGATGCATCTGAAAAGTCTAAAAACAGACTTCTTGCACAGACATATCTTTATTTATACCATAAGTAGCTAAGAGTATTTACTTCAAAGATCACGGCAGTTTTAAAACATCAAACATAAAATCATCATTTAATATCTGTTATCTCATAACAATTATATATTATATTGACGTTCAAAATACAAAAGGTGCATATTATAGTATACACCGGTTAGTATATAGTTATTAAATGTAGATAGATCTCGACAAGTATTAATAACATGGATACGTGACCCGTAAGATGTTTTCTTCTTTTAGTTGTGTTCGCTTTTCATTTCCTTTTAGCTATCGCATGTTAAAACATAATAACTTGGATCTTTCTCGATCTCTCTTGTACTATATTGCTACCTATAAAAAATTATCAGTCTTTTAAATACCATTATTTTTAATTTATAAATATGCTGATAAATGTATCTAAACAGTTCTGTTTCGAAACACATTCATTGAAGAATGTATACGACATGACAGTAAGCCCTCATCTCATGGTAATTCGACATTCAACATACACTTACATTCAGACTATACTACAAAAAAAATATTATTGTAGTACCGTACATCGTATATGTCGACGTCACGTCCTGAAAATCGCCGTTACACACGACACATCGTAAGATGACAAAGTCCTTGGTGCGACGACGTACTATGTAGTTTTTATTCAAATCAAAGGCAATTACTTTTTTTGTAAGTTAAAATTCTTATGTCATTGTGCTGATAACAATTATAGATTATTTTGTTTGTTCTATAAACGTAGAAAGATAATTACATATATATATTTACTGCAAAATGAAGGATAAAAATAGAAGAGAAACAAATACCTGCACACTTCAATAAAGAACTAAAAATATATGACAATCAATTGGAATAATTTCATTTCATTCTTGTCAATCGTTGTTGGCAAAGCGGAATCGTAAACACTATTTCACACAAACAACGTGACAGTTCCACGTTTTCTAGACAATAGGTGACAAGTGATTAGTGAACAAAGAGACTCAACTGTGTATGAACAAGTGTTTGTAAATGCGTGGGCGATCCCAACGTCGCTTTGAACATTATTTGATAACTGGAAGCGGTACTGTTTTGTGTAAAATATACTAGTATAACATCTATGACTTTACCTGACTTTTTATACTCTTTTGCAAGTCTACCTGTCACAAATATCTCGATGTTGTCATGATAGGAGTAGTAGAGAGAGATAGTGCTATTTCTGCCCTGTATACTTTACAAAAAAATAAGTAAATTATGCAGTTCTATCAATATAGAAACAATGTCTTTTTACACTTTTTAAAATTCTATAATCCAGCTATTGGCTAACTTTGACCATTTTATTGACCATTAGTCTTTAGTTGCGAACCGAACATCGTTTGCCATTGAGTGTCATTATATTGGTAATACGTATTACAATGAGTGCGTATCCATTTACGGTTCGTTTCATCGCACCACCTGAGATTATTGACGTTTATCTACTTTATGCCACCAAATAAAATATGGATTTAGAACAAAATAAACTGTAAAGGTTTAGAGTGTTTTTTTTATTCAGAGGGTTTTATGTGTCCCGAATACTCGTTTATCAATGATATCTTTTGTTTATTTTATTTACCAATACAAAGCCTTGTCAAAATAACAGATAGAAATTATAAAATTTATACATTAAATCAACATTGCAATCAGTTTTGAAAATTAACAACTATAACATATATATATTTTTATTTTACAATTATAATTTCTTTTATATTTATAATTACTTTGTTGACCACAAAGTAAGTCTTAATTATAAAATATTATATTATAATTCTTAAAATAAAATATTTTCATATTAAAACATTTTTAGTTCTTTTTATTATATCTTATTTTTATTAGGTGCCAGCGCAAAGAAAATTTTCCCCCAGGCAGGTGGAATTACTTTTAGAATTTGCAGTAACTCATACTTCCATTTCCCTAGGACGTTTCTAAGGGCCACATGTCAGTCAGGATGCACAACAAGCTTGGGAGTCATTGGCAACGCAGCTTAACTCTATTGCAGAGGGAACCAGTAAAGCACCAGACCAACGGCGCAGAGTAAGTTGTATGTATTAATAATTTAGTCTTTTTGTACGGTATTTGTTACAGACTTTTTTTTTATAACAAATTGTTTTTACTTAATATTAATGGTAAAAATATAATAATTATTATCGGGAATGAAGTAACAGTTCTTAAAAATAAATTTATTCCTCTAACCTCAATTGCGGAGAGTCTTGGCACTTAAGTGGCAGTGGAGGAATTACCTGGTGAATGAATACCTGTGAATGTTAATCTTTCAAGTTTTTTAATTAGTATTTAACTCTTACATAATATATAGTTTTATACAATACATAGTATAAAGTACTTTTACCAAATACAACTTTTGTTAATATTCACACTATAATTTATGCAAATTTACTTATAAATATTTTATAGACAGCTGTACCTGCTGCAAATTTAATAGAGATGAAGGCCTTATAGAAATGTATTAAATGTTTTCTAAATCTCAGTTAGACGTAACCCTAACGTTGGGCTTATGATTTGGAGATGAGAGGCGAAGTGATATTGAAGATCGGCAGAATAAAATTTGAGAAAAAATCCATGATGAAATTATTAAGACAAACTTTACAAGAATTAGTGGGTGTAGTAAAAAAATTAATAATCTATAAATATTTTATTATACATACATACAAAAGCTCTCTGATTTAATGTACTTCTTTTACTATATGCAAGTATTAATTTACATTTTTAGATTATTTAATATTTTTATAGTATTATTTGAGTCACAGCCATAATTGAAATATGATAACAAATTAGAATTCAAGTAAAGCTTACTACTCAAAACTGCTAAAATAACTAAAATTTGTTCATATTTTTTTTACGATATTGGATCTAACAACATTACATTTTTGAATGAAATATACAGTATTAATTTACATTAAGATTTTTAGAAATTTACCACCTTAAAAGAAAGTTAAGATAAATTATAAAGAATTACATTTTGTACGCAACATAATTCTTAAATTAATCGATTGCGATTATAAATAAAAATAATATGAAGTTTCTCTATATATAAACAGACTCAGTAAATTTCTTTCAGGACGTAACGTCGACATGTACGATGTGTACATCGTACATGTCGACGTCGACGTCGTCGTCGTCGTCGTCGACGTCGATACAGACAATACTACAATAATAGTTATGACTATTTTAGTACTGTAGTACTACAATAGTCATAACTATTATTGTAGTATTGTCTGTATGTAAGAGTATGTAGAACGTGGAAGTTTACCGCAACATGATGTCTTAGGATAACATTCAATGAAGGCGTTTTGTCCCAGAAAGTTTTCAGTAAACATTCAGGATATTTATACACTACATCAAAACTAATGTTATTTAAAACACCGTTGTGTTTTATTATATGTAGCGATATAATACAAGAGAGATCGAGAAAGATTATGTTTTAACATGCGATAGCTGAAAGGAAATGAAAGGAGAACACAACTAAAAGAAGAAAACCTTGTATCGGGTCTCGTATCCGGTTTATTATTACTTGTCGAGATCTATCTACATTTAATAACTATATACTAACCGGTGTATACTATAATATGCACTTTTTAAAGTTAATGTAATATAAACTTAAGAGATATTGAATGTTGATTTTATTTTTAATGTTTTAAATCTGCTGTGATCTTGGATGTAAATATTCTAAGCTATTATTATTATAAAAATATGTGCACACACTAAAGACGACACTTATCTAGAGCAAAAAGTCAGCGCTGTAATAAAAACGGCATATTTTACTTATGAATGTCTACCACAAGTCGGTAAACAAAGGCTTTTTTGCAAAGACAAATCCATCAAACATTTATATTGGAGTTTTATGCGCGTAAAATTCACGCGTTTACGCTCGATTGAACCAAGAAAGAGTCTTCCGCAGAGGCGCTGCCGAGGCTCCGTCCGGTTAGAATCCACCTTCCCACCTACACTGCCTTCAATTGTTATATAACACTTCATACATTCAACGCTTCTTTTATTGATTAATTGTTTTAAGTTATATCTATTCTTAAAAAAGGATAAAGATAAATATCTAATGAGATATATCAGGAAAAGGTTCACAGATAGACTGTGCAAGCTATAGGGCTATCAGTTTGATCAGCCTGGGCGGTAATGTTTATGCTAAAATATTATCGAGAAGAATGCAAGTGAGATCTGAAAGGCTGTTGTGGGAGGCCAAAGGAGGTTTTAGACCTGGCAGAGGGTGTATAGATCAGATCTTTTCCCTCCGCATGATCACGGAAAAGTTTTTGGCAATAAATCAAAAGACTTTCTGTGCTTTTGTGGATTTGGAAAAGGCTTTTGACAGGGTTGTGAGAAATAAATTATGGAAGATACGGCCCCGATACAATGTGAGCGGCCCCTTGCTAAAGGCTGTAAAATCTCTTTACAGAGATCACTCAGCCTGTGTGCGAGTAGGAGCTGACATGTCGCCCTGGTTTGACATCCAATCGGGTGTTAAGCAAGGTTTCGGTATGTCGGCTTGGTTGTTCAATTTGTATTTGGATAGTTGTCTCCAAGGCGTAAAAGACAGTGACATGGGAATGAAAGTAGGTGACCTTTAGGTCAATTGCTTGCTATATGCAGATGATGCAGTGCTCATTGCATCATCAGAATGCAATTTGCAGGCATTGGTCACCACTCTGAAAGATGGGTGTGAAATTAATGGTCTAAACCTGAATGTAGATAAGACGAAGGTTCTGATATTTGAAAGAAATGAAGAAAGAACAGAATTTAAGATCAACGTGAATGATATGATAATAGAACAAGTGAATGAAGTGGTATATTTTGGAATTATGTTTAGCAGAGACGTAAGAAACGAAATGGATGTGGAAAGGTATATTGCTGCCGGTAACAGAGTCAACGGTGCTTTGGCTGCATTGTTGAGACGGCGAAACGTCAGCATAGCTGCACGTTTGGCTGTACACAATGCGGTTTTGCTACCGACGCTGTTATATGGCAGCCAAACCTGGGTAACACAGAAGAAAAATGTAAGAAAGATGAATGCTGTGGAGACACGATCTCTTCGCAGAATATGCGGAGTCAGTCTAGCTGATCGATCCGCAATGAAGTGGTCCACAGGATAGCAGGTACTAGCGAAGATATAGCGGTGAGAATGAAGAAGAACGTGCTCAGCTGGTTTGAGCACTTCGAACGAACGAGTGATGAAAAACTGGTAAAAAAAGATTTATACAGGAAAAGTTCGCGGTAAGAGAGACAGGGGGAGGCCTCGAGTGACCTTCGAAAATACAGTATCCATGATACTGGAGGAAGGTCACGTAAAACACATGAGGACCCCCCGGAGGGCATGTATGAAAAGGTTGATGTCTGTGGCTGAGGCGAAAGAGGTATGCAGGGACCGTAGCGTTTGGCACTCCGTCTTCTCTGACTACCCCGCAAGGGATATGGCGTGAAGCATAATAAATAAATAAATATAAATATTTATCCACCACATCAAAAATAATGTGTTTTATTATATGTAGCAATATAACACAAAAGAGATCGAGAAAGATTATGTTTTAAGATGCGATAGCTGAAAGGAAATGAAAGGCGAACACAACTAAAAGAAGAAAACCTTTAATCAGGTCTCGTATCCGTTTTATTAATACTTGTGGAGATCTATCTACATTTAATAACTATATACTAATCGATGTTTATTATAATATGCACTTTTTGTATTTTAAAAGTCAATACAATATAAACCTGTTATGAAATAACAGGCATTGAATGATGATTGTATGTTTGAGGTTTTAAAACTGCTGTAATCTTTGAAGTAAATATTCTAAATATGTGCACACAGTAAAGACGACATTTATCAAATGCAAAAAGGCAGCGCTGTAATAAAAACGGTATATTTTTATAATAACGGTATAAAGAGTCTTCCACAGAGGCGCCGCCGAGCCTCCGTCCGGTTGGAATCCGGCCTTCCCACCTACAATGTCTTCGATTGTTATATAACACTTTATACATTCGACGTTGATATATAATATTACTGAATATAATAATGGGAATATTACTGAACTAATGCTTTTAACATTGATCAATTGTTTTAAGTTATATCTACTCTTAAAAAATGTATAAAGTTAGATATGATTATCTAACTTTACCACACAGTACATAATATTATCGTCTCTTTGTCATGAAGAATCAACGATAATATAAATCACATTTACATATCTTGAATGTCAAAAATAGTCTATCGTGTTTTTCAATATTCTTTAACCGAACAAGATGGCGTGAGTCTGCAGACCCTATTGAATTATTAAAACCACGCGGGCCGGTCGTGTCTTCGCTAATCTATCTTTTGTCAACAGGATTGGAAGGGAACGGGCGCGGACTGACAATGAAAGAAATCTCGTTATTTTCGATGATTGCTGTACTGTCAAATTCGGCCGATAACATCGCGCTTTGATCCAATATCTCTTATTCCCAATAGAGATATCGACAACACTAAATATTTATTCTGTATAAGAAAATGCTTGTAAAGTAATTTGATTTATTCATTTAGTTATTATATTAATAATATTTTAGGGTACAAGCGTAATAAGATATTCTATACACATATTTAATCTAATTTAAGTAGGTACAATTGAAATTGCTGGTCGCATTGTAACTTTTTAAATACTTTAGTACATATTTATAAGTTAGATTGGTAATTTTATAATAAGCTACAAAAATATATACTATATATCCGTCATAATATTAAGTTCAAAATTGTATTGGAACTCCAAACATAGTAACTGTCAGCTATCTGTCCCAATAAGACAGGAAATCATCATCATCAAATATTAAAAATATTGACAAGGCTGCCAACAAGCTTTTAAGTATAACTTTTAAATACCAACTTTACTGTAACTACCTGACAATAATAATAAAAACTAAGTGTTTGAATTCGCAAATAACCGAAATTATATACGTCCTGTAAATATATACTTGATTTGATTACAACAAATAGATAGTTATATTTACACTACAATAGCGACTTCACTTCATCAAATGAAGTGAGTGTAATCGTTTCAAAAAAAAAAAGATGGAAAGAAAAAAACTTAAAACGGCAAAAGTTTTAAGTGATTGTGTGTTCTGAAAATATAACAAACTTTTAAAATCAACGATGCAGCAGTGCGGATCTCATTCAAATCCTTATTTGATCCGCAGTCAGCAAGAGCTTAATTGGGCAGGAGCTTAACTGAAAAACTCAGGTAAGAATTAAAGCCTGCGACTAAACGTTCAGAGGAATTAAAAAATACTAACCGTAAGTAAACCGGAAGAAGAAAATGTAAAAAAAAAAATAATAATAATTCTTTATAACTGAAAAACTGTAGTAAAAAAACTACATAATCAAATGAGTGTCAGGTATAGAGAAATATTTTTTTTATTGAATTTCTACTAAAAGCACAATTCAAAAGCGTCATGTCCATTAAGCTCTATCCATATGATATATCCGAGGTCCGATAATAATAACAATGCAGTACGTATATTTAATGACACAAAGTGCATTTACAAGCAATTACCAACGTCATCGCCCCGAGCGACATTCTGATTAAGCTGCCATTAACACTGTCGGGTTCTGTCTACGGATTTAATTAACAGACGAGAATAAATCACAGTACTGTTATTTTATTTCTAACCGGCTTTTTAAATTAATTGAATCAGTATTCTCCATTCTAGTTTTTCAGACAGGAATAGCATTGGTTATTTCATTTATATAGAAAAAATAGTTTTGGTCGATTGATATGAAAGGCAGAATTTAAATATCTTTAATTCTTAAAATATGAAGACATTTTATTTTTATTAACGCTCTTGAAGATATTTTTCATAAAATTAAAAAAGGTTAAGGAAACTGAATTATAGATATTTTGACAAGGGTTTTAAGTTTTCAAACAGTGGATAACATTCGTACTGCTGTGGAAATTCCTAAAATCGTGTTTGCTGCTGTTTATTTAAATATCATACACAGTTGGTGTCACTTTCTAGTTGAAAATGAAAAACTTACTCTAGTTGAGCGGTAATATAAGTAAATATGTTAAGCGTATATCTAAACTCCCGAATCATCTACATCTACGGTTGTACAAATTTTACAAAGTCGAATTTAGCGTTTTTAATCTCACTGGAATATGAAATTAACAACGCGAAAGATTCTCAATTAATAATTCCAAACTTTGTTCGATATACAGTTTTATCTTCATCGGAATTATATCCGCTGGGAAATCACTCACTATAGTAATTGTCGTTTGCAACGTGGTCTTCATTGAATGTATTATATTGAAACTTGTTTTATTAACAAATATAATGTAATATATAATATAGTTCTTATATCGAAATAAATATATCGATAGTATTATGTAAAAACATAATATTTGTGAGAAAAAAATAATAGGTTTTTAATCATGCTTCAGTTACAATTTGTATTGTCTTGAGCTTAAAAAATAAGTATTTATGATTTTTTTATTAAATTTACTGGAAACTTTTAACAAGTATAACATTTAACCTTTTTACGTTAATATCAAACCGTGTTAATTGGACGGACGGTGTGCTAAAAAGTTATACCAATTACCCTGCTCCATCAATGCTGTGCTTGATTCTCAGAGTGTATTGAAAACATCTCTTTGGTTAGTACATATTAACAGTATTAGTGAACTGTTCTTTAAAAAGATTTTATATATTAATTTGATCAAATTTTGTATGCTGTGTACACACAGCTATATATATTGTATGCGACTTAGCTTTACACCATGTCAACATTTTTCACCAAGCGTTTCTTTAGAGATTTCCTTTCAGGGATAAGTCATCCTTTTGTGCTAATTATCTTTGCCACTGTCACTATTACTGTTTTAAATTAAATTATTTTAGTTGATTCTTGTTTCTCAAACTTATGCCTTTTACACCATCAGTATAAGCTCTGCAAAGTGATCTTACCTTGTTTAACATTTTGTACAATGTATCAACCTGATATTTTTAAATAAAGATTTAATTAAGACGCATAACAAATAAATAAGTTTCAAAACATGATAAAATAATTAAGGTTTTTTTCTGACATATATAAAGTATGATTAAAAGATAATAAGTATATTTTATAATAGAAATGTTGTTAGGTTGTTATTTATAATTATAATTCGACATTCTTTTATATGTGTACGTTATAAATTTAAACGCAGACATGAGACAATGCAATAAATTTTGATAGGGATGAAAATGTCACCAAGGCAAGATAAACAAATAGTTGTGCTCGCATCCTTTATTGGCGAAAGGATTACAATCGAGTAACTCCAGTACTGATCTGATTTGTCGCTTCCCGGGACGTCTTCCAACGCTACCGGTTTCAAATCGAATCACAAAGGAAAATCGGTCCTCTATCTGCAATTGAAAGCAAACTTAACTTTAGAATAGAAATACATTTGTTAAAGACGTATCGGATGGTTAATTGAATGTCAATTTAAATTAATATTCAGATTATAATTATATTTTGTCACAGAGAGGTTGAATTATAATATATGGAAATGTTTTCTAATAAGTACTAATTATTTGTAATTACGTTAAAGATAATAAACAATGATAAGAGCATTCTATATTTGTGTACAAAAAGCATAACTTGTTTAGAAATAAGTTTTTATATTAATATAATCTAATAAATATTTCAATGATATAACACAATACAGGTAATAAAGCATCGCTAATTAGACCGAGTATCAATATCAGTATTCAATCACTTGTAAGTGGAAGCAACTGATTACTATGGACCGGAATGAATTGAGCAAGTGTGCTGCATCAAGTACTTCATATTATATTTTTCTAATGATAAAGATTATTTTTTATTCTAACAACCTGAGAAAGATCCTTTATTAATAATTTATTGTAATTGTAATATATGAGATAAGTAAACGCCAGCATTGCTAGAAAAGCATCATATGTTGCGTAAAGCGTAAGGATAATAGAAATGTAACAAGTAATAGCATATTAATGAAAAAAAACATATTACGTATAAATAAAAAATATTATTTGCATTAACTAAAATCTATAACATTAAAACACCGAGGTAATAGAAGAACATCGTTTAATCAATTCATTACTCCAGACTAGTTCGACTGACTCCTGACCAGGTAATAGCTTTAGCAATTAACAACTGCTGTTATTCAACTGCAACGATAATGGACGTTGTAAATTACGATGAATACAATCTATATGCATTCTTGTTTACGAAATACTGCAAATGTGAAAATTTATTACATGCGTGCTTTTTGGGCTGACAAAATTACAACCATATGATCAAAATAAAATCTTATAAAATTTTTGACTCCTAACATTGTTGTAATATATTTTAGACTTTGCAACTAACATATAAAACGTGTTATTGTCGAAAGTTTGAGAATACAATAATACTTTAAAACAACAAGACTTGCATTTCAGTTCTAAAGGTAGATTAGCGAAGACATGACCGGCCCGCGTGGTTTTAATAATTCAACAGGATCACAAGAGGGTCAGAGAACGCTCTTCGCTTAAGGAATATAGGAATCACTACATATTTTATGAATGAGGATTTTTGCTCATCTTACGAGACCATTTGTTGCTTTTATTATTTTCTATATCTTTACTTTCTACTTAATTTAGTAATTATTACGTAATTAGAGACTAATAAAATATTACAAACAAGTTAATAATCAAAAATGAGAACTCGCAATACAAAGCGTTTAGCTATTTCAGCTTCTAAATACTTTAAATTTCAGTCTTAACATAAGTTGTTAAAGTTTAGGTATTGCTCAAGAAGCCTATTTGCCAACCAGGGGGGGGGGCGTTTATACAGACAATAGAATAGACGATTTAGAAACGTGAACAATGAACCGTCTTCTCTGTATGAAAGTGTTGTGAATAAGCGATAGTGATTCCCAGGTCCTTTTATCTCACTCCATTTGATGGACTGAAGACGCTATTATAGTATTAACTATAATTTTCATCGTAATTTAAACAAATAGTGACCAAATATAATTATAGCAATAAAATATTAAATGTTTACTCTACGAAGCCGAAGTCTAATTGCTAAGTGAGTTGTATTAATTGGCGCTGGCTGGATGGTGCGTAGGTACCTACTATCAAATTATTCCAGTCACTCGTTACTCCGCCAATATAGCTGTTCGTGTTGAAATGAAAATTATATAACGATGTTTATTAAAATCTTCTTTTACGTCTGATTTTATAAAATGTATTTAGATGAATTTCCAAAGACAATGGCACGAATATTATTATACGGTAGTAAATTAAATAGAAAGCTTATCCGATAAGATAAATAATTTATAAGTATTAAAATACAACAATATTTTTAAATAATAACTTGGTGGATAGGAAAACAATCTACAATAATAAGAAGTTCAACAATTATGTTTGCGATTTATGTTGTTACAAAAGAATTCTTCAATTCCAATAATAAATATAAAAAAATAATACTTTAATACTGCAGCTAATGCTATAACACTATAGGCATTTCGTATTACATGTCAACGTAAATCGATAGTTATTATATTTAATCGCAGGGTTGCCTTTACCGAGACAGGCCGTGATATCGAGTGGGTATATAACAAAATAAAAGTCAGAAATATAAAAATACATGCGTTCGAATTGAAATAATTACGTTTATATTGATAATTTCTCATAATTAGCAACAACTATCAAATTATTACACAAAACAAATGCGATCAGAACAGATCCCAGACGTGGTGCGCTTCCAATGACGGTTACAAATGAATGCAACCAACATGGTCACGCTAACAATTGATACGAAGTTCCAACAGAAATTACAACTGTAAAATTTAGTTCCTGCGTATTCCAATAAATGACATTTTGTGTGCGCCGTAATATTTAATACAAGCATGGGTATGCAATAAAGAACAGAATATCCTTATATTTTCTTTATTATTATTTTTATAAGCAAACAATGTTAAGTGATCAAATTGAATTAAAACAAAGTATCAATTTTACAAATAGAGTCAAGTCACTTTAGGGTAAAATTTATTATATCATCCATTCACCTGTGTAATATCAAAATCAACTATATCCATGGAAAATAATAAGAGAGAAACTCCATTTGGTACTCATTATATATTTGTTATACTATTGACACATGAGTAACAGTCACTTCAAACTAATTGACTCCCCCTCCATGTTAAGATGGATGAGAGAACACGAAAAAAACGGTTCATATATTCTTGTTACAAAATTAAGTCAACAATAAATTTATAATTAGAACATTCATAAAGCTCAGTAAACTATTTCAATAACTCCTAAGTTGTCTTTCTCCCGGTGACGATAAAAACCGAATAGAACACCTGTAGAGTCTGTGATTTCAGATCCATCTTGTCCCAAATATACATCTGTTCTATTTATTTATTATCACATGATAATCGAATGCCATTACTTACACATGCCCTAAATAGGTAAATACATAGATATCTTTATGATTAGCATTAATAATAAAACTATATGAAGCAAAAAATACTGTTATCATATACAAAACACAAAGGAAAAAAAAAACAAAAAGTTCCCTAAACTTCATAAATGTTTGTATACTATGAGTACCATCACAATTTATTTACAGGTTTTTATTTCATTTAAATTAATTTTAATTATTTGACATGGAAAAAGTTTCCACTAACACAAACCATGAACATTTGTCATTTATACATACCTTATGGTAACAAGAAATTCTAGTGCAATGTTAGGTAACAACTATTTGTTTTGTTACAGCTACGTAGGTGGTACTCAAGCTAGGTAATAGCTTTAGCAATTAACAGACCGACTATAACTTAGGTTGAAGGCAAATGGACCGAAAGAAATTTACTGACTCTGTTAATACGAATAGGAACTTCATATAAGGTTTACGGGAGGAGATATATTTTTAATATAAGTAATAATAATTTAATATAATTTTGTAAGTAATAAATTTACCTTCGCATAATAATAACAATATAATATGTATTCAAAGTTTAATTTTTCATGATTATATGATATGATGATTTTAAGATATTACAGTTATAAAAATGTTAATATAATTGTTAATAATAACACCAAATAATTGCAACATTTAGAGGAGGAATAAAACTGTTTTTTCAGTGAAAAGAATTTGTTTTTAAAGTTATAATCACAGCGATGCAGTATTGCGAGTGAGATCCCGTTCAAAGCTCTGTTTGGTCCTCAGTTCTCAAGAAGCTTAACTCAATCGCATACTCAGGATTCAGACCGGAATTAATGAGAAAGTAAACACAAGCTCGCTGTTGACTCGTATTACCTTCACAAACAAAACAGAAACTTATCAAACTTATAACTATAACTAAGGATAAAAACTACTTGCTGCTTACTTTATTTGAAAGGTTAATATAATTGTTTAAATAATAGTAAATAGGTTATTTATTATTGTTTGTTGCGTTATGTAGTATATATAAAATCAATCCCGCAAAATCAATATTGAATAAGTTGGTAACATAATAAGCGCATTCTATTTTGATTGCAGTTTGATTCCAATTTTAAAGTTTATATCGAAAAATAGAGTTATAGTACAAGTGATCGACAGTTTCGTTTTTGGCCTACAGTAACGCTGCGCCAGGGAGCTTTTGCAGTTTACTCGTATGTTTTTTTAGGGATACTATTAGTTTTGGTAGGTTTATTAATTTTTTATTCACTTTATTGTTACTTCAATAAAAATTTGGAATACATTATTGTATCAACGGTGGTATAAATAAAAAATCACTAATAATTAAATTCTTATGGCCTATAAAGAATAAACAATTAATTAATAAAATATAAAGATGTTCAAATTCAACAGTAATAGATGGTTGAAGTTAAATTTAAATTAATATCTTATTAATAATACACCACTCTCAAAGGTCTTTTATAAACAAATTATGAAATAATTATTATAAATCGATAATTTATTTTGTATCTACTACTTTAATATCTATATGATAAATAACCTACCTGTTATTGTTTCTTACCAATCAAATACACCTGTCAATCTAGGAGTCTTTATTAGTGCATCCAGGAGCGGTAGTAGGATTACGTTAAAGGGAAGATGTCATATTGTAGTCCAGGGGAAGTATTATTTACATGATTTTAAAAATATTTCAGAACAATCGTTCTATAAACCAAAAATATAAACTAAAAATAATTGTATTCTAGCTAAAGGTATGATTATGAGCACAAAAAGTAGGTTAAAACGAAGTGCTCCCTGAGCGAGAGGGAGGTTGCACCCATTACCTCTACCCCTGTATTCTGCTGATAGTACGAAGATCATAAAATATCATTAATCACAAATTCCTGCTGGCGGAATCTGATCATTACAATTTCTTATAAATATAAACACTTCACACACAATTTGATATAAATATACTTTTTACAACTTTAACCAAATTATGGAAATTTGGTTAAAAATCTGAAAAAAAATGAAATGAAATAAAAAAATGAAAATTAAAATTGGAAATCTGTTAGTAAATAAAATGAAAAAATATTCAATTATGTTACAATTTCAGATTAAAGATCTACTTACAACGCAAAAGATTTAATTAAATTCCACCATTCGTCAATTCTATACAAGAGGTTGATACCACTACCTAAATTTTTTTTTAATACTTCCTCTGGACTTACCGCACCGCACCCTCTTCGATTTGAGCGGAGCAGCGGACAAAAGCTACAGGTTTTAGAATATTCAGTTTTATTCACAGTTAACTCTTTTCTTTTAATGTGTAATTTCATAGAATATCTTTTATAAAAATACTAAATTTATTCAACCATATCGAAGACTTAAAAAAGGAAAATTAAGTAAACTATTTTATATTGTTTTTTTTATTCCGCTTCGATTACACACAAAATCCTCTAATTTCAAAATAATAAAGACAATGAACTAAAATAAAAATATATAAATTAAAACAAAGGTAAAAGGAAATGTAAGAAAATTTTATTATAATCTTAAGATATCTAAATATAGCATTTCATGTAGAATGTTATAGCTTTTAAATAAAGTACCATTTACACATACTCATACATGTAGGTAAGTCAATAATGTTAGATAATATTAATATGTCAGTTTGTACAGACAACGGAAGATTACTAGTAAAGCCCTGAGGATATCGCGACGGTAATTACTTGATGTTTTTTTTTCTCATTGTAGGAATAGGTTCTCTGTGTATTTATTTTTGTCTACGATAGTGTTTTTATGAAAATAAATAAAACAGTACTTTTGTATAATGTATTATAATCATCAATAATAAACGCCTTTAATAACACCAATTATTGAATGATCGATATTTATGCACAGAATAATTGGGAATATCTATTTCTCTAAAGCAACTTCTTTCGCGGTCCATTTATTTGCGTTCGACCTAAGTTATTGTCGGTCTGTTAATTGCTAATGCTATTACCCAGCTTGAGTAACTTCACCTACGTAGCTGTAACAAAATAAATAGATGTAACGTAACATTGCACTGGAGGTTCTTGTTAAGTTACTTATTATCATAAGGTATGCTCATGTGACTGATGTTTCTGAAGTTAGGAGAATGTTATTTCATATTCCCTTTAAATCAGTGTTGTGGTCATGTTAATTTGACGCGATATTAGAATGAAATGATGTTTTTTGAAGATGACATCATAAAAACCAAATAAATTCAGAGTCTAGACGAATTTAAATAAATCCATGGTATGTTCAAGTTCATACTTATCATTTCTATTATTATTACGTCATATTTAAATTGCCCACACGTTTTGGTTTACATTCGTGTTACAGTCTATTGAACTAACTTCTTAACATACTGGTATTGAACAGTCTGTTATTTTTTATGTGGCAGATTACTAATAACAAGATTTCGTTTTATTGATATTTGGTTTTTTAATGGTTTTTTAATCAAAAAATTATTAATGTTTAGTTTATATGTGTTTGTGATAACTTTATATGTACTTTTTATTGTTTTTTTAACTGATAGATATTGACTGATCAAGTGAATAGAATAATTTGCTAGTAGGTAACGCATAGACTAAATATTATTATTCTTGTAGTTATATTATAAATATTTTGTAATTATATATTTGATTGTGTTACAACGTCAATATAAATAGTAAATACTACAACAGCGTCTTCAGTTCATCAAATGGAGTGAGATGAAAGCGACCTGGTACTCAGGGCAGTTCATTCACAACACTTGCATACAAAGAAGACGGTTCACTGTTCCCGTTTCTAAATCGTCTGTGCTATTGTCTGTGTAAACGCCCTCCGAGGCGGTAAATAAAGGCTTCGTATGGAACGTCTAAGCTTTTTAAGTCTTAGTGGAAAATTACATACATTTTCATATGATATTATTTTCGACCGCTAACTTAGTTTTCTTATAAGATACTTGAATATTATGATTTGATTTGTTTTACTGTAAGCAAATTAAAAATTGAATTTTAAGCCACAAATATTGTTGTGGATAATTTGTTTTTTTTTCCTAATTTTTTGTCATAATTTCAATAGTTTTTTATTTCCTGTAAAAGCATTTATCGATTTACAAACTTTATAGTTAAATGAGTTATAGTAAATAATGATATTAGTATTTAAAGTAATTAGGAATCTTTTGAACTTGAAATTTAAATTGTAGTTTCATGATTTAACGTGTACGCGTTCAGGTTTCACTGAACTCAAATATCCTGTGAGGCGCCATCCCGTCTAAACGTCTATGGACAATAAGTAAACCTCTGTAATCAATTTATTTATGTCTTTATTAATTCTATTCCGTTAAACAATAGCTTTCCCTTTGCGGCAAATTGTGTATTACAAATTGTTATAATATTGTAGAGCCGATGCATCTGAAAAGTCTAAAAACTGACTTCTTGCACAGACATATCTTTATTTATACCATAAGTAGCTAAGAGTATTTACTTCAAAGATCACGGCAGTTTTAAAACATCAAACATAAAATCATCATTCAATATCTGTTTAATCATAACAATTATATATTATATTGACGTTCAAAATACAAAAGGTGCATATTATAGTATACACCGGTTAGTATCCAGTTATTATATGTTGGTATAACTCGAGAAGTATTAATAACACGGATACGTGACCCGTAAGATATTTTCTTCTTTTAGTTGTGTTCGCTTTTCATTTCCTTTCAGCTATCGCATGTTAAAACATAATAACTTAGATCTTTCTCGATCTGTCTTGTACTATATTGCTACCTATAATAAATTATCACCGTCTCTTAAATACCATTATTCTTAATGTGGGGTATAAATATGCTGATTAATGTATTTAAACAGTTCTGTTTCGAGACATATTCATTGAACAAAGTATACGACATAACAGTAAGGCATCATCTCGTAGTAATTCGACAGAAGTGAAAGGAGTACCTGCACACTTCAATAAAGAACTAAAAATATATGACAATCAATTGGAATAATTTCATGTCATTCTTGTCAATCGTTGTTGGCAAAGCGGAATCGTAAACACTATTTCACACAAACAACGTGACACTTCCACGTTTTCTAGACAATAGGTGACAAGTGATTAGTGAACAAAGAGACTCAACTGTGTATGAACAAGTGTTTGTAAATGCGTGATCGATTCCAACGTCGCTTTGAACTTTATTTGATAACTGGAAGCGGTACTGTTTTGTGTAAAATATACTAGTATAACGTCTATGACTTTACCTGACTTTTAATAATTTTTGCAGGTCTATCTGTCACAAATATCTCGATGTTGTCATGATAGGAGTAGCAGAGAGAAAGATGGTGTGATTTCTACTCTGTATACTTTACAAAAAAATTAAGTATATTATGCAGTTCTATCAATATAGAAACAATGTCTTTTTACACTTTTCAATATTCTATAATCCAGCTATTGGCTAACTTTGACCATTTTATTGACCACCAGTCTTTAGTTGCGAACCAAACATCGTTGGCCATTGAGTGTCATTATATTGGTATTGCGTATTACAATGAGTGCGTATCCATTTACGGTTCGTTTCATCGCACCACCTGAGATTATTGACGTTTATCTACTTTATGCCACCAAATAAAATATGGATTTAGAACAAAATAAACTGTAAAGGTTTAGAGTGTTTTTTTTATTCAGAGGGTTTTATGTGTTCCGAATACTCGTTTATCAATGATATCTTTTGTTTATTTTATATATCTATACAAAGCCTTGTCAAAATAACAGATAGAAATTATAAAATTTATACATTAAATCAACATTGCAATCAGTTTTGAAAATTAACAACTATAACATATATATATTTTTATTATACAATTATAATTTCTTTTATATTTATAATTACTTTATTGACCACAAAGTAAGTCTTAATTATAAAATATTATATTATAATTCTTAAAATAAAATATTTTCATATTAAAACATTTTTAGTTCTTTTTATTATATCTTATTTTTATTAGGTGCCAGCGCAAAGAAAATTTTCCCCCAGGCAGGTGGAATTACTTCTAGAATTTGCAGTAACTCATACTTCCATTCCCCTAGGACGTTTCTAAGGGCCACAAGTCAGTCAGGATGCACAACAAGCTTGGGAGTCATTGGCAACGCAGCTTAACTCTATTGCAGAGGGAACCAGCAAAGCACCAGACCAACAGCGCAGAGTAAGTTGTATGTATTAATAATTTAGTCTTTTTGTACAGTATTTGTTACAGACTTTTTTTTTATAACAAATTGTTTTTACTTAATATTAATGGTAAAAATATAATAATTATTATCGGGAATGAAGTAACAGTTCTTAAAAATAAATTTATTCCTCTAACCTCAATTGCGGAGAGTCTTGGCACTTAAGTGGCAGTGGAGGAATTACCTGGTGAATGAATACCTGTGAATGTTAATCTTTCAAGTTTTTTAATTAGTATTTAACTCTTACATAATATATAGTTTTATACAATACATAGTATAAAGTACTTTTACCAAATACAACTTTTGTTAATATTCACACTATAATTTATGCAAATTTACTTATAAATACTTGTTAAAATATTTTATAGACAGCTGTACCTGCTGCAAATTTAATAGAGATGAAGGCCTTATAGAAATGTATTAAATGTTTTCTAAATCTCAGTTAGACGTAACCCTAACGTTGGGCTTATGATTTGGAGATGAGAGGCGAAGTGATATTGAAGATCGGCAGAATAAAATTTGAGAAAAAATCCATGATGAAATTAATAAGACAAACTTTACAAGAATTAGTGGGTGTAGTAAAAAAATTAATAATCTATAAATATTTTATTATACATACATACAAGAGCTCTCTGATTTAATGTACTTCTTTTACTATATGCAAGTATTAATTTACATTTTTAGATTATTTAATATTTTTATAGTATTATTTGAATCACAGCCATAATTGAAATATGAGAACAAATTAGAATTCAAGTAAAGCTTACTACTCAACACTGCTAAAATAACTAAAATTTGTTCATATTTTTTTTACGATTTTGGATCTAACAACATTACATTTTTGAATGAAATATACAGTATTAATTTACATTAAGATTTTTAGAAATTTACCACCTTAAAAGAAAGTTAAGATAAATTATAAAGAATTACATTTTGTACGCAACATAATTCTTAAATTAATCGATTGCGATTATAAATAAAAAATAATATGAAGTTTCTCTATATATAAACAGACTCAGTAAATTTCTTTCAGGACGTAACGTCGACATGTACGATGTGTACATCGTACATGTCGACGTCGACGTCACGGTCACGGTCACGGTCACGGTCGTGTCTTCGCTAATCTATCTTTTGTCAACGGGATTGGAAGGGAACGGGCGCGGACTGACAATGAAAGAAATCTCGTTATTTTCGATGATTGCTCTACCGTCAAATTCGGCCTATAACATCGCGCTTTGATCCAATATCTCTAATTCCCAATAGAGATATCGACTACACTAAATATTTATTCTGTATAAGAAAATGCTTGTAAAGTATTTTGAACTATTCATTTAGTTATTATATTAATAATATTTTAGGGCACAAGCGTAATAAGATATTCTATACACATATTTAATCTCATTTAAGTAGGTACAATCGAAATTGCTGGTCGCATTGTAACTTGTAAAATACTTTAGTACATATTTATATGTTAGACTAATTGGTAATTTTATAATCAGCTACAAAAATATAAACTATATATCCGTCATAATATTAAGTTCAAAATTGTATTGGAACTCCAAACATAGCAACTGTCAGCTATCTATCCCAATAAGCCAGGAAATCATCATCATCTAATATTAAAAATATTGACAAGGCTGCCAACATGCTTTTAAGTATAACTTTTAAATACCAACTTTACTATAACTACCTGACAATAATAATAAAAAACAAGTGTTTGAATTCGCAAATAACCGAAATTACATACGTCTTATAAATATATACTTGATTTGATTACAACAAATAGACAGTTATAGTTTTACTACAATAGCGACTTCAGTTCATCAAATGAAGTGAGTGTAATCGTTAAAAAAAAAGAGTTGCGAAGAAAAAAACTTAAAACGGCAAAAGTTTTAAGTGATTGTGTGCTCTGAAAATATAACAAACTTTTAAAATCAACAATGCAGTAGTGCGGATCTCATTCAAATCCTTATTTGATCCGCAGTCTGCAAGAGCTTAACTGGGCAGGAGCTTAACGGCAGAACTCAGGTAAGAATAAAATCAAAGCCTGTGACTAGACGTTCAGAGGAATTAAAAAATACTAACCGTTAGTAAACCGGAAAAAGAAAATGTAAAAAACAAAACAATATTTAATAATTCTTTATAACTGTAAAACGTTAATAAAAAATCAAATGTGTGTCAGGTAATGAGAAATGTTTTTTTTATTAAATTTCTACTAAAAGCACAATCCAAAAGCGTCATGTCCATTAAGCTCTATCCATATGATATATCCGAAGTCCGATAAATCTGACATAAATAAATGTAAAATTGTTGATAATAACAATGCAGTGCGTATATTTAATGACACAAAGTGCATTTACAAGCAATTACCAGCGTCATCGCCCCGAGCGACATTCTGATTAAGCTGCCATTAACACTGTCGGGTTCTGTCTACGGATTTAATTAACAGACGAGAATAAATCACAATACTGTTAGTTTATTTCTTACCGGCTGTTTATAAATTAATTGAATCAGTATTCGCCATTCTATTTATTCAGACAGGAGTGACAATAGTTATTTGATTTATATTAAAATCTAAAATTTTTGGTCGATAGATATGAAAGGCAGAATTAAAAAATCTTTAATTCTAAAAATATGAAGACATTTCATTTTTATTAACTTTTATAAAAAGATATTTTAATATAATTAAAAAAAGTTAAGGAAACTGAATTATAGATATTTTGACAAGGGTTTTAAGTTTTCAAACAGCGGATAATATTCTTACTACGGTGGAAATTCCTAAAATCGTGTTTGCTGCTGTTTATTTAAATATCATACATAGTTGGTGTCACTTTCTAGTTGAAGACAAAAAACTTACTCTAGTCGACTGGTAATAAAAGTAAATATGTAAAGCGTATACCTAAACTACCGAAACATCTACATCTACGGTTGTACAAATTTTACAAAGTCGAAGATTTATCGTTCTTTAATCTCACTGGAATAAGAAATTGACAACGCGAAAGATACTCAATTAATAATTCCAATCTTTGTTCGATATACATTTTTATTTTCATCGGAATTATATCCGCTGGGAAATCAGTCACTGCCGTAATTGTCGTTTGCAACGTGGTCTTCATTGAATCTATTATATAGAAACTTGTTTTATTAACAAATATAATAAAATATAACATAATGTTTTATATTGAAATAAATATATCAATAGGTATTAAGTAGAAACATAATATTTGTGAGAAAAAGATAATAGGTTTTAAAACATGCTTCAGTTACTGAATTATATATACAGTAATTTTTATTGAACTGAGCTTAAAAAATAAGTCTTTACAAAGACTTTTTTATTAAATTTACTGCGAACTTTTAACAAGTATGACATTTTACCTTTTTACGTTGATTCGTATAAAATTTTCTTTTGTCAATTTATTTTCCATGATTTTATTTACACTCAACATTAAAGTTTAAAATAAAAAACACTTTTACTTATTGTAATACTAGGTTTGTGTGAAATAAAATAGGCTAGACTGAACGGCTAATTATGACAAGTGTTTTATATTTTAAAAACTCGTTCATTGTTCATATAAAATATAAAAAGCATACATTTACCAAACCGTGTTAATTGGACGGACGGTGTGCTATCAAGTTATACCAATTATCCTACTCCATCAATGCTGTGTGTGATTCTCAGAGTGTATTGAGCTTAAAAACATCTCTTTGGTTTGTATACATTAATACCATTAGTGAAGAGCTTTTTAAAAAGATTTTATATATTAATTTGATATAATTTTGTATGCTGTGTACACACATCTATATATATTGTATGCGACTTAGCTTTACACCATGTCAACATTTTTCACCAAGCGTTTCTTTAGAGATTTCTTTTAAGGGATAAGTCATCTGTTTGTGTTAATTGTCTGTGACACTCTCACTATTACTGTTTTAAATTAAATTATTTTAGTTGACTCTTGATTCACAAACTTATGCCTTTTACACAATCAGTATAAGCTCTGTAAAGTGATCTTACCTTGTTTACCATTTTGAATAATATATCAACCTGATATTTTTATTCTTCATATTAATAAAATAATAATTCATTTTAATTAAACCTTTTAATATAAATGTTTATATAAAGATTTAATTAAGACGCATAACAAAAAAAGTTTCAAAAAATAATATAGCAATGAAGGTTTTTTCTGACTTATATAAAGTATGATTAAAAGATAATAAATATATTTTTACAGGTAATAGAAATGTTTTTAGGTTGTTATTTATGATTAATATTCTTCATTCTTTTATATTGTGTATGTTATAGATTTAAATGTAGAAATGAGACAATGCAATAAATTTTGAGAGGAATGAAAATGTCACCAAGGCAAGATAAACAAATAGTTGTGCTCGCATCCTTTATTGGCGAAAGGATTACAATCGAGTAACTCCAGTACTGATCTGATTTGTCGCTTCCCGGGACGTCTTCCAACGCTACCGGTTTCAAATCGAATCACAAAGGAAAATCGGTCCTCTATCGGCAATTGAAAGCAAACTAAACTTTAGAATAGAAATACATTTGTTAAAGACGTATTAGATGGTCAATTGAATGTCAGTTTAAGTTAATATTCACATTATAATTATATTTTGTCATAGAGAGGTTGAAATATAATATATGATTTTTTTTTCTAATAAGTGTTAATTATTTGTAATTACTTAAAAGATAATAAACCATGACAAGAGCATTCTATATTTGTGCATAACTTGTTTAGAAATAAGTTTTTAATTTAATAATAATAAAAAAATTATTTCATTGATATAACACAATACAGGTAAACAAGCATCCATACTTACGTTGTGCACATTCCCCCTGTCCGAACAAAGCGCTTTGCTTCGTCTTTTCTAGTTCGTACAGCGAAGGACTGGAACAGCTTGCCTGCGTCGGTATTTCCGTCCTAATACGATGTGGGTGTCGTCAAGAAAAGAGTGAATAGGTTACTGGGTTAATGCGCCTTACCATCTATGACAACATTTCCACTTTCCATCAGGTGGAATGTAGTCAAGCACTAACCCAGGTAAGGTATAAAAAAAAAAAAGCATCGCTAATTAGAGCGAGTGTCAATATCAGTATTCAATCACTTGTAAGTGGAAGCAACAGATTACTATTGACCGGAATGAATTGAGCAAGTGTGCTGCCTCAAGTACTTCATATTATATTTTTCTAATGACAAAGATTATTTTTTATTCTAACAACTTGAGAATGATCATTTATTAATAATTTATTGTAATTGTAATATATGAGATAAGTAAACGCCAGCATTGCTACAAAAGCATCGTAAAGCGTAAGGATAATAGAAATGTAACAGGTAATAGCATATTCATGAAAAAAAACATTATGACGTATAAATAAAAAATATTATTTGCATTAACTAAAATCAATAACATTACAACATGAAGGTAATAGAAGAAAATCGTTTAATCACTCCGTTACTCCAGACTAGTTCGACTGACTCCTGACCAGGTAATAGCTTTAGCAATTAACAACTGCTGTTATTCAACTGCAACGATAATGGACGTTGTAAATTACAATGAATACAATTTATATGCATTCCTGTTTACGAAATACTGCAAATGTGAAAATTTATCACATGCGTGCTTTTCGAGCTGACAAAATTACAACCATATGATCAAAATAAGATCTTATAAAATTTTCTCTCTCTCTCCTTCTCCTCCTAACTCTTAACATTGTTCTAATATATTTTAGACTTTGCCAACTAACATATAAAACGTTGTTACTGTTGCAAGTTTGAGAATACAATAATAGTTTAAAACAAGACTTGCATTTTCAGTTCTAAAGGTAGATTAGCGAAGACACGTCCGGCCCGCGTGGTTTTAATAATTCAACAGGATCACGAGAGGGTCAGAGAACGCTCTTCGCTTAAGGAATATAGGAATCACTACATATTTTATGAATGAGGATTTTTGTTTATTTTATGAGACCATTTGTTGCTTTTATTACACTCTATCTCTTTACTTACTAGAGACTAATAAAATATTACAAAAAAGTAAATAATCAAAAGTAAGAACTCGAAAAACATAGCGTTTAGCTCTATAAGCCTGTAAATACTTTAAATTTCAGTCTTAACATAAGTTGTTCAATATAAAGTTTAGGTGTTGCTCAAGAAGCCTATTTACCGCCCAGGAGGGGAGCGGAGGGGCATTTATACGTACAGTAGAACAGAACAATGAACCGTCTTCTCTGTATGCAAGTGTTATGAATGAACGACCGTGATTCCCAGGTCGCTTTTATCTCACTCCATTGGATGAACTGAAGACGCTATTATTGTATTAACTATAAGTTTCATTGAAATTTAATCAAATAATAACCAAATATATTTCTATAATTATAGCAATAAAATATTAAATATATACTCTACGAAGCCGAAGACTAATTGCTAAGTGAGTTGTATTAATTGGCGCTGGCTGGATGGTGCGTACCTACTATCAAATTATTCCAGTCACTCGTTACTCCGCCAATATAGCTGCTCGTGTCGCTCTGTTGGAAAATTATATATCGATGTTTGTTAAACGCCCCTTTTGCAATCGTCAGTCGTCTGATTTTATCAAATGTATTTAGATGAATTTCCAAAAGACAGTGGCACCAATATTATTATACGGTAGTAAATTAAATAAAGAGCTTATAAATTATAAGTATTAAAATACAACAATATTCTTATATAATTCTTATATAAATTTTGTGGATAGGAAAACATTTTACAATAATTAGAAGTACAACAGTTATGTTTGGATTTATGTTGTTACAAAAGAATTCTTCAATTCCAATAATAAATATTTAAAAATAATACTTTCATACTGCAGCTTATGCTGTTACATTATACACATTTCGTATTACATAGCAACGTAAATCAATAGTTATTATATTTAATCGCAGGGTTGCCTTTACCGAGACAGGCCGTGATATCGAGTGGGTATATAACAAAATAAAAGTCAGAAATATAAAAATACATGCGTTCCAATTGAAATAATTACGTTTATATTGATAATTTCTCATAATTAGCAACAAATATCACATGATTACACAAAACAAACGCGATTCATCCAAGATGTGGTGCGCTTCCAATGAACGTTACAAATGCTGCCAACATGGTCGTCGATGGTTACATCAATACGGAGTTTCAACAGAAATTACAACTGAAAAATTTTGTTCCTGCGTATGCAAATAGATGGCATTTTGTATGCGAATATTTAATACAAGCATGGGTATGCAATAAAGAACAGAATTTTCTTATATTTTCTTTATATTTATTTTTTATAAGCAAACAATGTTAAATGATCAAATTGAATTAAAACAAAGTATCAATTTTAAAAAGAGAGTCAAGTAGGTTTATAAGTTTATTATATCATGCATTCACTTGTGTAATATCAAAATCTATTATATCCATGGACAAAATCAGAGAGAAACTACATTTTTTACTCATTATAAATTTGTTATACTATTGACACATGCGTTACATTAATTTCAAACTAATTGACTCCCCCTCTATGTTAAGATAGATCAGAGAACACGAAAAAACGGTTCATTTCTTTTTGTTACAAAATATAAATAGAACATTCAGAAACTGGAAATCTCAGTAATTTTTTAAGTAAGTTTCAATAAGCCCTAAGTTGTCTTTCTTTCGGTGCTGTAATGCAGGTGTGAAGACCAAATAGAACACCTGTAGAGTCTGTGGTTTTAGATCCATCTCCATCCATCCCAGATATACATCTGTTCTATTTAGCTATTATCATATGATAATCCAATACTATTACTTAAAGATGCACTAAATAGGTAAATACATAGGTATGTTTATGATTAGCATTAATATAAAAAACTATATAAAGCAAAAAAACAAAGTTTATCACAATAATCACAAAAAGAAAAAAAAAAGAAAAATGTTCACTGAACTTCATAAATTTGTCTACACTTTGAATACCATCACAATTTATTAACAGGTTTTTACTTCATTTTAATTATTTAACATGGAAAAAGTTTCCACTAACACAAACCATGAACAGGAGTCGGCTAAACATACCTTATGGTAACAAGAACTTATAGTGCAATGTTAGGTAACAACTATTTGTTTTGTTACTACGTAGGTGGTACTCAAGCTAGGTAATAGCTTCAGCAATTAGCAAACCGACTATAACTTAGGTTGAAGGCAAATGGACCGAAAGAAATTTTCTGAGTCTGTTAATACAAATAAGAACTTCATATTAGGTTTACGGGAGGCGATATATTTTTAATATACAATTTTGTAAGTAATAAATTTATCTTCGCATAATAAGAATAATATAATATGTATACAAAGTTCAATTCTTCATGATTATATGATATCATTTTTCAATTTTAAGATGTAAATATCTTAATATAATTGTTGCATTGTATATTATATACATATACATAAATATATTATGTAACATATATATACATATTATATAAAGATTCCAAATATCTGTCAGGTAATAGAAGAACATCGTCTAATCAATCCGTTATTCCAGACTAGTTCGACTGACTCCTGGCCAGGTAATAGCTTTAGCAATTAACAACTGCTGTTATTCAACTGCAACGATAATGGACGTTGTAAATTACAATGAATACAATTTATATACATTATTGTTTACGAAATACTGCAAATGTGAAAATTTGATTCGATTAATTAATTGTCGTTTGACAAAACACTAATGTTAATTAAAAATAAGGTTCTTAACTAAAATTGTTCAATTTATTTTCTATTATTTACTTTACTTACATGACTTAGTGAGCACTACTGCTTTAGTATATTTTATATTATATAATAACATTTAATAATTGCAACTTTTAGAAGAGGAATTAAACTGTTTTTCAGTGAAAAGAATTTGTTTTTAAAATTGTAATCACAGCAATGCAGTATTGCGAGTGCGATACCGTTCAAAGCTCTGTTTGATCCTCAGTCCTCAAGAAGCTTAACTCAACCGCATTCTCAGGATTCAGACTGGAATTAATGAGAAAGTAAACACAAGCTCGCTGTTGACTCGTATTACCTTCACAATCAAAACAGTAACTTATCAAACTTTTAACTTTAACTTAGTATATTATTTTGTTGCGTTATATAGTATATAAAAAATCAATCGAGCAAAACCAATATTAAATAAGTTGGTAACAAAATAAGCGCACTCTATTTTGATTGCAGTTTGCTTCCGATTTTAAAGTTTATATCGAAAAATAAAGTTATAGTACAAGTGATCGACAGTAAGGCTTTGCCGGGGGCTTTTGCAGTTTACTCGTATGTTTTTTTAGGGATGACTATGATTAGTTTTGGTAGGTTTATTAATTTTTTATTCACTTTATTGTTATTTCTATATAAAAATTTGAATACATTATTGTATCAACGGTGGATCAAAATAAAAACGACTAATAATTAAATTCTTATGGCTTATTAAGAATTAACAATTAATTAATAAGATACAAAGACGTTCAAATTCAACACAACAGTAATACATCAAGTTGAAGGTTGAAGATAAATTTAAATTAATATCTTATTAATAATAAATCATCTCTCAAAGGTTTTTTATAAACAAATTATGAAATAATTATTATAAATATATATATATATATATATATATATATATTTATAATAATTATTTCATATCTAATACTTTAATATCTATATGATAAATAACCTACCTGTTATTGTTTCTTACCAATCAAATATACGAGGGGAGGTCCAAAAGTTCGTGGAATGAAAATCTAAATAAAATAAAACAAAAAAACTATTTTTCCTTTTCAATACCCTTAAGCTCAATATATTTATTAGACCTATGAACAAATTTTTCTAAATCACTATAAAAATATGTTTTATCTTTTCCGTCAAAATGCCTCCCTTACCTCATTGTCGTCGGAAAATTTCCTTTCCCTTAAGTCTGTTTTTAAATTGGGGAATAAAAAAAAAAACTTGGGGCCAGGTCAGGACTGTAGGGTGGGTGAACTAGGGATTCAAACCCATGCGTGTGCAGAGCAGCCATTGCAATTCTGCTCTTGTGAACCGGCGCGTTGTCTTGCAAGAGCAACACACCCTTTGTCAATTTTCCTCGCCGCTTTTCCTTGATGGCATCCTTTAAATTTTTTAATATCGTTGCGTAGAATTCTACGGTTATAGTCCTTCCCTTTACTTTGTAATCAATCAAAATTATCCCCTCACAATCCCAAAAAACAGTAGCCATCATCTTTCTAGCCGACTCCGTCACCTTGAATTTCTTTGGCGGTTGTGTCTCCTTTTTGCCATTGCATATGCATTGCATTATGCCATTGCATGGACTCTTGTTTGGACTCAGGCTCAAAGTAATGAACCCATGTTTCATCTCCCGTAACAATTCGTTCCAAAATCTGAGCAGGTTTATCTCCACACAACTCCATAAAATGCTTAGACGCATCGACGCGCTGCTCTTTCTGAAACGGCGTGAACATTCTCGGTACCCATCTTGCATTGACTTTTGTCATACCCAGGTGATCATGTAGGATTCGCAAAATGGTGGTATCTGATACTCCAACTAATGCAGATAATTGTTTTTTCTTCAAAAGGGCATCCTCCAGTACAATTTTTTTCACTTTGTCGACGATGTCCGACGTGGTGGGCTCTACTGGCCTTTCTGAGCGGGGGTCATCTTCAATTGACTCTCGACCATGTTTATAAAGGCTATGCCACTTGTAAATCATTGATTTACTAGGGCACTTTTCCCTATAAACGACTCCCATTTCATTCAAAATGGTTTGAGCGTTCTTTCCTTGCTTGGTAAGGAATTTTATCACAGCGTGGTGTTAAATTTTCTCCATAGTTTCAGTTTTCTTCCGGATTGACTTGTTCAGCAGGCGACTGTTCGTAAACGAATAACGCAATCGGGTTGAAACTCGGTATTTATACTAAGGATGAGTCTCCGAATCGTATGACATCAAGCGAGCGCCCCTACCCCCGCTCCATCCTCTCCATTCCACGAACTTTTGGACCTCCCCTCGTATCTGTCAATCTAGGAGTCTTTATTAGTGCATCCAGAAGCGGTAATAGGAGTTCGTTGAAGAGAAGGGGTCATATTATAGTCCACGGGAAGAATTATTCAGGTGACAGGTGGTTTAAAAATTTCTCAGAACAATCGTTCTATATACCGTTCTATAATATAATAATTCTATTCTAGCAATGGAAAGTTATGAGCACAAAAAGTGGATTAAAAAGAAGTGAGCCCTGAATTATGGGGAGGTTGCACCCATTACCCCTACCCCTGTATTCTGCTGATAGTACAAAGATCATAACATTACAAAATCTTATAAATATAAACACTTCACACAAAATTTGATCTAAATATACTTTTTACAACTTTAACCTCTAGAGTAATTTGGTTTAGAAGACTTCTGTTAGTTAATGAAAAGAAAAATCGTTCAATTATATTCCTATTTCAGATTAAATATCTACTTACAATGCAAAAGATTTCAATAAATTCTACCATTCGTCAATTAAATACAAGAGGTTGCTACCAGTTGCTCTAATTTTATTTATTCTTTTAAATACTTTTAAATACTTCTGCACTTACCGCACCACACCATGCGAGAGATTTTAGAATTAGAGTTATTCTCAATTAACTCTTTTCTGCGAAATAATGTGTAATTTTATAAAATATCTTGTATAAAAATATTAAATTTATTCAAACATATCTAAGACTTAAAAAGAAGGAAAATTAAGTAAAGTATTTTATATTGTTTGTTTATTCCGATTCGATTACACACAATAAAATTGTAAAATAATGAAAACGATAACCTAAAATAAAAATATATAAATTAAAACAGAGGTAAAAGAAAATGTAAGAATATTTTATTATAACCTTAAGATATCTAAATACATATAGCATTTCATTTAGAATGTTATAGCTATTAAATAAAGTACCATTTACAGATACTCATACATGTAGGTAAGTCAATAATGTTAGTATTAGAAGACTTATTCCCGCGGTATAATCTATTAAACACTATAGTTGCTAATCACTAATCACTAGTGACTTCACTTCTTGATGCTAGCAGTTCCAACGATACGAATGAGCCCTACTGACCGGCGAGTGACTTATATACCGTCTTGAGGCAAGTTTCGTAATAGCGGTGCTACCCTCTTTCACAATTAATCATGGCAATCTTCACGCACCAAGTATTGAGAATGTTAAAAATACCCTCCGAAAGTACTGGCGATAACATTAGATAATACTAATACATCAGTTTGTTCAGACAACGGAAGATTACTCGTAAAGCCCTGAGGATATTGCAACGGTAATTACTGGACGTCTTTTCTTTCTTATTGTAGGACTAGGTTCTCTGTGTATTTATTTTTGTCTACGATAATAACGTTTTTATGTAAATAAATAAAACAATACTTTAGTCTATGTAATAAACATTAATAGTAAACGCCTTTATTAACACCAATTATTGAATTATCAATATTTATGAACAGAATTGGGAAAATCTGTTTCAGTAAGAGCTTGTTTCGCGGTCCATTTGCGTTCGACCTAAGTTCTGTTAATTGCTAAAGCTATTTATTACCTAGTTCGAGTAACTGCACCTACGTAGCTGCAATGAAACAAATAGTTGTGACGTAACTTTGCAATAGAGTTTCTTGTTAAGTTACTTATATTCATAAGGTATGCTCAACTGACTGCTATCCGTTTCTTATGTTAAGAGAATGTTATTTTATATTCACTTTAAAGCAGCAGTGCTATCATGTTATTACAAACGATACTAAAAGGTAATGCAGAGTTTTTGAAGATGAAATCATTTTTATGATTAAAAAACACAAATGAATTCAGAGTCTAGACGAATTTAAACAAATCCACAGATGTTCATGTTTACCTTTACCATTTCTTTTATTATTACGTTATATTTAAATGTTATATTTACTAACTTCGACGGACAGACGTTTTGGTTTAAATTTTTATTACAGTCTATTGAAATAACTTCTTAACATACTGGTATTGATCAGTCTGTTATTTTTTTATGCGACAAATTAAAATAATAAGATTTTGTTTTATTGTTTTTTACTGGTTATTGAACAAATATTTTTCTTTTGTGTTTAGTTTATATGTTTTTTAGACTTAATTTTATTTTTACTTTTTTGTACTTCTTTATTGTTTTTTATAAAAGTGATAGAGATTAACTGATCAAGTGAATGGAACAATTTGCTAGTAGGTAACGCATTAATACGACTCGCTCGCTAAATATTATTCTTGAAGTTATATAACAAATTATTTTGTAATTATATATTTGATTTTATTTCAACGAGTAGACAGCTATAGTACATAATACAACAGTGCCATCAGTTCATAAAATGGAGTAAGATGGAAGCAACCTGGTCGTTCATTCACAACACTTGCATACAAAGAAGACGGTTCACTGTTCCCGTTTTTAAATCGTCTGTGCTATTGTCTGTGTAAATGCCCTCCGAGGCGGTAAATAAAGGCTTCGTCTGAAACGTCTAAGCTTTTTAAGTCTTAGTGAAAGTTACACACATTTTCATATGATATTATTTTCGACAGTTACCTTAATTTTCTTAAAAGATACTTGAATATTATGATTTGATTTGTTTTACTGTAAGCAAAATAAAAATTGAATTTTAAGCAACAAATATTGTTGTGGACAATTTGTTTTTTTTTCCTAATTTTTTGTTAAAATTTCAATAGCTTTTTTATTTCTTGTAAAACCACTTATCGTTATACAAATTTTATAGTTAAATAAGTTATAGTAAACAATTTTAGTATAGTTTTAAAAGTAGTCAGGAACTTTTTGAACTTGAAATTTAAATTGTAGGTTTATGATTAAGCATGTAAGCGTTGAGATTTCACTGAACTCAAACATCCTGTGAGGCGCTATCCCGTCTAAATGTCTATGACGGTATGGACAATAAGTAAACCTCTGTAATCATTGTATTTATGTTTTTATTAATTCTGTTCAGTTAGACGACAGCCTTCTCTTTGCATCAAATTGTATATTTAACATTGTTAAAATATTGTAAAGCCGATGAATCTGAAAAGTCTAAAAACACACTTTTTGCACGTGATACCTGTTGTCTTTATTGTAAGCACATATCTTTATTTTTATACCATAAGTAGCTTTGTAGAATATTTACTTCAAAGATGACAGCAATTTTAAAATATCAAACATAAAATCATCATTCAATATTTGTTATATCATAGCAGTTATAAATTATATTGACGTTTAAAATACAAAAGGTGCATGTTACATTTTACACCGGTTAGTATATAGTTATTAAATGTAGGTAGATCTCGACAAGTATTAATAACACGGATACGTGACCCGTAAGATGTTTTCTTTTTTTAGTTGTGTTCGCTTTTCATTTCCTTTCAGCTATCGCATGTTAAAACATAATAACTTGGCTCTTTCTCGATCTCTCTTGTACTATATTGCTACCTATAAAAAATTATCAGTCTTTTAAATACCATTATTTTTAATTTATAAATATGCTGATAAATGTATCTAAACAGTTCTGTTTCGAAACACATTCATTGAAGAATGTATACGACATGACAGTAAGCCCTCATCTCATGGTAATTCGACAGTCAACATACACTTACGTTCAGACTATACTACAATAATATTATTATTGTAGTACCGTACATCGTATATGTCGACGTCACGTCTTGAATATCGCAGTCATACACGACACATCGTAAGATGACAAAGTCCTTGGTGCGACGACGTACTATTAGGTATTTTTATCCAATCAACGGCAATTACTTTTTTCTCATTGTGCTGATAATATTTTTAGGTTAATTGTCTTTATTCTATAAACATATAAAGATAGTTACTAATATACATTTACTGCAAAATGAAAGATAAAAAATAGAAGTGAAACAAGTACGTGCACACTTTAATAAAAGACTAAAAAATATATGACAATCAATTGGAATAATTTCATGTCATTCTTGTCAATCGTTGTTGGCAAAGCGAAATCCTAAACACTATTTCACACAAACAACGAGACAGTTCCACGTTTTCTAGACAATAGGTGACAAGTAATTAGTGAACAAAGAGACTCAACTGTGTATGAACAAGTGTTTGTAAATGCGTGGTCGATTCCAACGTCGCTTTGAACTTTATTTGATAACTAGAAACGGTACTCTTTTGTGTAAAATATACTAACATAACGTCTATGACTTTACCTGACTTTTTATACTTATCTGTCACAAATATCTCGATGTTGTCATGATAGGAGTAGTAGAGAGAGATATAGAGCTATTTATACTCTGTATACTTTACAAAAAAATTAAGTATATTATGCAGTTCTATCAATATAGAAACAATGTCTTTTTACACTTTTCAAAATTCTATAATGCAGCTATTGGCTAACTTTGACGTTTTTAGTGACCATCAGTCTCTAGTTGCGAACCGAACATCGTTGGCCATTGAGTGTCATTAAATTGGTATTGCGTATTACAATGAGTGCGTATCCATTTACGGTTCGTTTCATCGCACCACTTGATATTATTGATGTTTATCTACTTTATACCACCAAATAAAAAATGGTTTTAGAACAATATTAACTGTAAAGGTTTGGAGTGATTTTTTCATTCAGAGGGTTTTATGTGTCGGATACCCGTTTATCAATGATATCTTTTGTTGTTTATTTACGAATACAAAGCCCTGTCAAAATTACAGATAGAAATTATAAAATTTATACATTTTATCAATATTGCAATCAGTTTTGAAAATTATCAACTATTACTTGTACATATTATAATAATATTTGTTTACAATAAAGACAACAGTCGACAAGTGCAAAAAGTCAGCGCTGTAATAAAAACGGTATATTGTTCTTATGAATGTCTATCACAAGTCGGTAAACAAAGGCTTTTTTGCAAAGACAAATCCAGCAAACATGTATATTGGAGTTTAATGCGCGTAAAGTTCACGCGTTCACGCTCGATTGAACCGGGAAAGAGTCTTCCGCAGAGGCGTCGAAGAGCCTGCGTCCGGTTAGAATCCACCTTCCCACCTACAATGTCTTCGACTGTTATATAACACTTTATACATTCGGCGTATATATATAATGTTACTGAATACAATAATGGGAATATTACTGAACTAATGCTTTTAACATTGATCAATTGTTTTAAGTTATATCTACCCTTAACAAAATGTATAAAGTTAGATATGATTATCTAACCACACAATAAATAATATTATCGTCTCTTCGTCATGAAGAATCAACGACAATATAAATCACATTTACATATCTTGAATGTCAAAAATAGTCTATCGTGTTTTTCAACATTCTTTAACCGAACAAGATGGCGTGAGTCTGCCAGACCCTGTTGAATTATTAAAACCACGTGGGCCGGTCGTGTCTTCGCTATTCTATCTTTTGTCAACGGGATTGGAAGGGAACGGGCGCGGACTGACAATGAAAGAAATCTCGTTATTTTCGATGATTGTTGTACCATCAAATTCGGCCCATAACATCGCGCTTTGATCCAATATCTCTAATTCCCAATAGAAATATCGACAACCTGATTCTGTATAAGAAAATGCTTGTAAAGTAATTTGAACTATTCATTTAGTTATTATATTCATAATATTTTAGGGCACAAGCGTAATAAGATATTCTATACACATATTTAATCTCATTTAAGTAGGTACAATTGAAATTGCTGGTCGCATTGTAACTTGTAAAATACTTTACATATTTATAAGTTAGATTAATTGGTAATTTTATAATCAGCTACAAAAATATATACTATATATTTTTGTATTTATTTTTGTAGCTGTACCCGTCATAATATTAAGTTCAAAATTGTATTGGAACTCCAAACATAGTTACTGTCAGCTATCTGTCCCAATAAGACAGGAAATCATCATCATCAAGTATTAAAAATATTGACAAGGCTGCCAACATGCTTTTAAGTATAACTTTTAAATACCAACTTTACTATAACTAGCTGACAAAAATAATAAAAAACAAGTGTTTGAATTCGCAAATAACCGAAATTACATACGTCTTATAAATATATACTTGATTTGATTACAACAAATAGACAGTTATAGTTTTACTACAATAGCGACTTCAGTTCATCAAATGAAGTGAGTGTATTTGTTTCAAAAAAAGAGATGCGAAGAAAAAAACATAAAACGGCAAAAGTTTTAAGTGATTGTGTGCTCTGAAAATATAACAAACTTTTAAAATCAACGATGCAGTAGTGCGGATCTCATTCAAATCCTTATTAGATCCGCAGTCAGCAAGAGCTTAACTGGGCAGGAGATTAACGTAAAAACTCAGGTAAGAATTAAAGCCTGCGACTAAACGTTCAGAGGAATTAAAAAATACTAACCGTAAGTAAACCGGCAGAAGAAATTCTAAAAAAAACAATATTTAATAATTCTTTATAACTTTAAAACTGTAGTAAATAAAACTACATAATCAAATGTGTGTCAGGTATTGAGAAATATTTTTTTTATTGAATTTCTACTTAAAGCACAATTCAAAAGCGTCATGTCCATTAAGCTCTATCCATATGATATATCCGATGTCCGATAAATCCGACAAAAACAAATGTAAAATTTTTGATAATAACGATGCAGTGCGTATATTTAATGACACAAAGTGCATTTACAAGCAATTACCAGCGTCATCGCCCCGAGCGACATTCTGATTAAGCTGCCATTAACACTGTCGGGTTCTGTCTACGGATTTAATTAACAGACGAGAATAAATCACAATACTGTTAGTTTATTTCTTACCAGCTTTAGAAATTAATTGGATCAGTATTCGCCATTCTATTTATTCAGACAGGAGTGACAATAGTTATTTGATTTATATTAAACAAATATTTTTGGTCGATTGATATGAAAGGCAGAACTAAGATATCTTTAATTCTAAAAATTTAAAGACATTTTACGCTTTTGAAGATATTTTAATATAATTTAAAAAGGTTAAGGAAGCTAAATTATAGATATTTCGACATGGGTTTTAAGTTTTCAAACAGCGGATAACATTCGTACTGCGGTGGAAATACCAAAAACCGTGTTTGCTGCTGTTTATTTAAATATCATATATAGTTGGTGTCACTTTCTTGTTGAAGACGAAAAACTTACTCTAGACGAGCGATAATATGCTAAGCGTATATCTAAACTCCCGAATCATCTACATCTACGGTTGTATAAATTTTACAAAGATTTATCGAATTTTAATCTTCCTATAATATGAAATTGACAACGCGAAAGATTCTCAATCAATAATTCCAATCTTCGTTCGATATACAGTTTTATCTTCATCGTAATTATATCCGCTGAGAAATCACTCACTGCCGTAATTGTCGTTTGCAACGTGGTTTTCATAGAATGTATTATATTGATACTTGTTTTATTAACAAATATAATATAAAATAATGTTTTTATATCTATATAAATATATCAATAGGTATTATATAAAATAACTATTTGTGAGAAAAAGATAATAGGTTTTAAGTCATGCTTCAGTTACAATTTGTATTGTCTTGAGCTTAAAAAATAAGTATTTATGGATTTTTTGTTACATTTATTGGAATCTTTTAACAAGTATAACATTTTACCTTTTTAGGTTGTTTGGTATAAAATTTTCTTTTGTGAATTTATTTTCCTTGATTTTGTTTATAACACTAAACATTAAGGTTTAAAATAAAAAACACATTTTTAGATATTGTAATACCAGGTTTATGTGAAATAAAATAGGCTAGACTGAATGGCAAATTATGATAAGTGTTTTATATTTTAAAAACTCGTTCATTGTTCATAAAAAATATAAAAAAGCATACATATATGAAACCGTGTTAATTGGACGGACGGTGTGCTATCAAGTTATACCAATTACCTTGCTCCATCAATGCTGTGCTTGATTCTCAGAGTATATTGAGCATAAAACATTTCTTTGGTTAGTACACATTAACAGCATTTGTGGACAGCTTTTTAAAAAGATTTTATACATTAATTTGATCAAATTTTGTATGCTGTGTACACACAGCTATATATAATGTATGCGACTTAACTTTACACCATGTCAACATTTTTCACCAAGCGTTTCTTTAGAGATTTCTTTTCAGGGATAAGTCATCCTTTTGTGCTAATTGTCTTTGCCACTGTCACTATTACTGTTTTAAATTAAATTATTTTAGTTGACTCTTGATTCTCAAACTTGCCTTTCACACCATCAGTATAAGATCTGTAAAGTGATCTTACCTTGTTTAACATTTTGTACAATGTATCATCAACCTGATATTTTTTAATAAAGATTTAATTAAGAGGCATTACAAATAAATATGTTTCAAAACATAATAAAACAATGAAGGTTTTTTCTGACTTATATAAGGTATGATTGAAATATAATAAGTATATTTTTACAGGTAATAGAAATGTTTGTAGGTTGTATTTATAATTATAATTCTTCATTCTTTTATATGTGGATGTTAAAGATTTAAATGTGGATGTGAGACAATGCAATAAATTTTAAGAGGGATGAAAATGTCACCAAGGCAAGGTAAACGAATAGACGATTACAAACGATTACAATCGAGTAACTCCTGTACTGATCTGATTTGTCGCTTCCCGGGACGTCTTCCAACGCTACCGGTTTCAAATCGAATCACAAAAGAAAATCGGTCCTCGATCTGCAATTGAAAGCAAACTAAACTTTAGAATAGAAATACATTTGTTAAAGACGTATTTAATTGAATGTCAATTTAAAATATTCAGATTTTGATTATATTTTGTCATAGAGACTTTGAATTATAATATATGAAAATGGATTATAATATCTTCTTATAAGTACTAATTATTTGTAATTACGTAAAAGATAATAAACCATGGCATTCTATATTTGTGTACAAAAGCATAACTTGTTTAGAAATAAGTTTTTATATTTATATAATCTAAAAAATATTTTCACTGATATAACACAATACAGGTAAATAAGCATCGCTAATTAGAGCGAGTGTCAATATCAGTATTCAATCACTTGTAAGTGGAAGCAACTGATTACTATTCACCGGAATGAATTGAACAAGTATACTGCCTCAAGTACTTCATATTAAATTCTTGGAAAATGGTAACATATAAATAAAAAAGAGTTAGAATAGAATATTATTTGCATTAACTAATATTAATAACATTAAAACATCAAGGTAATCCGTTATTCCAGACTAGTTCCACTGACTCCTGACCAGGTAATAACTTTAACAATTAACAGTTGCTGCTATTCAACTGCAACGATAATGGACGTTGTAAATTACGATGAATACAATTTATATGCATTCCTGTTTACGAAATACTGCAAATGTGAAAATTTATCACATGCGTGCTTTTCGAGCTGACAAAATTACAACCATATGATCAAAATAAGATCTTATAAAATTTTCTCTCTCTCTCCTTCTCCTCCTAACTCTTAACATTGTTCTAATATATTTTAGACTTTGCCAACTAACATATAAAACGTTGTTACTGTTGCAAGTTTGAGAATACAATAATAGTTTAAAACAAGACTTGCATTTTCAGTTCTAAAGGTAGATTAGCGAAGACACGTCCGGCCCGCGTGGTTTTAATAATTCAACAGGATCACAAGAGGGTCAGAGAACGCTCTTCGCTTAAGGAATATAGGAATCACTACATATTTTAAGAATGGGGATTTTTGCTTATTTTATGAGACCATTTGTTGCTTTTATTATACTTTATCTCTTTACTTACTAGAGACTAATAAAATATTACAAAAAAGTAAATAATCAAAAGTAAGAACTCGAAAAACATAGCGTTTAGCTCTATAAGCCTGTAAATACTTTACATTTCAGTCTTAACATAAGTTGTTCAATATAAAGTTTAGGTGTTGCTCAAGAAGCCTATTTACCGCCCAGGAGGCGGGGGGAGGGGCATTTATACGTACAATAGAACAGAACAATGAACCGTCTTCTCTGTATGCAAGTGTTATGAGTGAACGACTGTGATTCCCAGGTCGCTTTTATCTCACTCTATTGAATGAACTGAAGACGCTATTATTGTATGTAAAATTAACTATAAGTTTCATTGTTATTTAATCAAATAATGACCAAATATATTTAAATAATTATAGCAATAAAATATTAAATATATACTCTACGAAGCCGAAGTCTAATTGCTAGGTGAGTTGTATTAATTGGCGCTGGCTGGATGGTGCGTAGGTACCTACTATCAAATTATTCCAGTCACTCGTTACTCCGCCAATATAGCTGCTCGTGTCGCTCTGTTGGAAAATTATATAACGATGTTTATTAAACGCCCCATTTACAATCGTCAGTGGTCTGATTTTATCAAATGTATTTATATATAAATGTAATATAAATGTAAATCCATAGATATGTTCATGATTAGCATTAATATACACTCTTATGTTTATCATGTACAAAACAATAAGGAAAAAAAACAAAAATATTCACTGAACTTGATAAATGTGTCTACACTTTGTGTACCATCACAATTTGTTTACAGATTTTTTACTTCATTTTCATTATTTAACATGGAAATTTTTAAACTAACACAAACCATGAACAGGAGTCAACTAAACATACCTTATGGTAACAAGAACTTCCAGTGCAATGTTAAGTAACAAATATTTGTTTTGTTACTACGTAGGTAGTACTCAAGCTAGGTAATAGCTTTAGCAATTAGCAAACCGACTATAACTTAGGTTGAAGGCAAATGGACCGAAAGAAATTTACTGAGTCTGTTAATACAAATAAGAACTTCATATTAGGTTTACAAGAGGCGATATATTTTCAATTTATCATTTTGTAAGTAATAAATTTATCTTCGCATAATAATAACAATATAATATGTATTGAAAGTTCAATTCTTCATGATTATATGATATGATGATTTTAAGATATTACACTTGTAAATATCTTAATATAATTGCATTGTATATTATGTACATACACATAAATGTATTATGTAACATATGCATACATATTATATAAAGTTTCCAAATATCTGTCAGGTAATAGAAGAACATCGGTTAATCAATCCGTTATTCCAGACTACTTCGACTGACTCCTGGCCAGGTAATAGCTTTAGCAATTAACAACTGCTGTTATTCAACTGCAACGATAATGGACGTTGTAAATTACTATGAATACAATTTATATGCATTCCTGTTTACGAAATACTGCAAATGAGAACATTTGATTCGATTAATGAACTGTCGTTTAACAAAACCATAATGTTAATTAAAAATGAGGTTCTTAACTAAACTCGTTCAATTTATTTTCTATTATTTACTTACATAACTTAGTGAGCACTAATTCTTTTATACATTTTATGTTATATAATAACACCAAATAATTGCAACATTTAGAGGAGGAATAAAACTGTTTTTCAGTGAAAAGAATTTGTTTTTAAAGTTGTAATCACAGCAGTGCAGTATTGCGAGTGCGATCCCGTTCAAAGCTCTGTTTGATCCTCAGTTCTCAAGAAGCTTAACTCAACCGCATACTCAGGATTCAGACTGGAATTAATGAGAAAGTAAACACAAGCTCGCTGTTGACTCGTATTACCTTCACAATCAAAACAGTAACTTATCAAACTTTTAACTTTAACTTAGTATATTTTGTTGCGTTATGTAGTACATAAAAAATCTATCCAACAAAATCAATATTAAATAAGTTGGTACATAATAAGCGCATTTTATTTTGATTGCAGTTTGCTTCCGATTTTAAGGTTTATGTCGAAAAATAAAGTTATAGTACGAATGATCGACAGTAAGGCTTTGCCGGGGGCTTTTGGAGTGTACTCGTATGTTTTTTTAGGGATGACTATGATGGGTATTGGTTGGTTTATTAATTTTTTATTCACTTTATTTACTTTATTAAAAATTTGGAATACATTATTGTATCAACGGTGGAAAAAAATAAAAACGATTAATAATTAAATTCTTATGGCCTTAAGATAATAAGAATTAACAATTTATTAATAAGATATAAAGACGTTCAAATTCAACAGTAATGGATCTATAGATGGTTGAAGATAAATTAAAATTAATATCTTATTAATAATAAATCATCTCTCAAAGGTCTATTTACTATCTATATGATAAATAACCTACCTGTTATTGTATCTTACCAATCAAATACACCTGTCAATCTAGGAGTCTTTAATAGTGTATCCAGAAGTGGTAGTAGGATTTCGTTTAAGGGAAGGGGTCATATTATAGTCCAGAGGAAGAATTATTCAGGTGATTTTAAAAAATTATCGGACCAATCGTTCTATATACCGTTCTATAATATAATAATTCTATTCTAGCAATGGTATGGTGTATGTGTGTGTGTTAGTGTAGTGGTATGGACAGGTATGATTATGACCACAAAGAGAGGGTTAAAAAGAAGTGCTCCCCGGGTCAGAGGCACATTGCACCCATTACACCTACCCCTGCTGATAGTACGAAGGTCATAAAATATCATTAATCACAAATTCCTGCTAGCGGAAGCTAAACATTATAAATTCTTATAAATATAAACACTTCACAGACAATTTGATATAAATATACTTTTAACAATTTTTTATTTTTTATTTTTTTTTTATTTTAGAGGAGGGCAAACGAGCTTGCGGGTCACTGTTGGTATAAGATCACCGCCGCCCATGAACTCTTGCAACATCCGAGGATTCACAAGAGCGTTGCCGGCCTTGGAGAAAGGAATATATGCCTTTTTTGAAGGTACCCATGTCGTATCGATCTGGAAATACCGCCGAAGGAAGTTCGTTCCACATTTGAGTGGTACGTGGGAAAAAAGTTCTTGAAAACCGCACAGTTGAAGATCGCCACGCGTCCAGGTGGTATGGATGATAAAGGAGGCGATGGCGAGCTGTGCGGTGATGAAATTCGGCGGTAGGCATCAGATCGAATATCTCTTCGAAACACTCCCCGTGTTAAATGTTTAAATGTGGTAGAAGATGCACAGAGAAGCAACCTCTCTACGCAATGCCAAAGAGTCCAGCCTTTCGGAGAGCACTGGGTTCCCGACAATCCAAACGGCTCTCCGTTGTACGTGGTCAAATGGTAGAAGCTGATATTGGGGTGATCCGGAACAGAGATGAGAACAGAACTCCATGTGTGGCCGGACCTGCGCTTTGTAGAGCGCAAGTCTTTGGCCAGGATTGAAATACTGCCTCGCTCTATTGATCACGCCCAATTTCATCGAGGCCAACTTGGCCTTGCTCTCCAGATGATAACGAAACTGAGAAGCTCTAATTTTATTTATTTTTTTAATTGTTCTTCTACACTTATCGCACCGCAACCCCTTCCATGCGAGCAGAGCGGCGGGCAAAAGCTATAGGTTTTAGAATATTTAGTTTTATTCTCAGTTAACTTTTTTCTTTGAATGTGTAATTGTATACAATATCTTTTATAAAAATACTAAATTTATTCAACCATATCGAAAATTAAAAAAAAATGAAAATTAAATAAAGCATTTTATATTGTTTTTTTTTTGTTCCGATTCGATTACACACAATAAAATCCTCTAATTGCAAAATAATAAAAACAATGAACTAAAATTAAAATATATTAATGAAAACAAAAGTAAAAGGAAATGTAACAAAATTTTATTATAACCTTAAGATATCTAAATATAGCATTTCATGTAGAATGTTATAGTTTTTAAATAATACACATACTCATACATGTAGGTAGGTCAAAAATGTTACATAATATTAATATGTCAGTTTGTTCAGACAACGGAAGATTACTAGTAAAGCCCTGAGGATATTGCGACGGTAATTACTGGACGTCTTTTCTTTCTTATTGTAGGACTAGGTTCTCTGTGTATTTATTTTTGTCTACGATATCGTAGACAAAAATAAATAAAAACGTTACCGTTTTTATGTAAATAAATAAAACAATACTTTAGTCTATGTAATAAACATTAATAGTAAACGCCTTTATTAACAACAATTATTGAATTATCAATATTTATGAACATAATTGGGAAAATCTGTTTCAGTAAAAGAGCTTGTTTCGCGGTCCATTTGCGTTCGACCTAAGTTACAGTCGGTCTGTTAATTGCTAAAGCTATTACCTAGTTCGAGTAACTGCACCTACGTAGCTGTAACAAAACAAATAGTTGTTACGTAACATTGCACTGGAGTTTCTTTTAAGTTACTTATTACCATAAGGTATGCTCAACTGACTGCTATCCGTTTCTTATGTTAAGAGAATGTTATTTTATATTCACTTTAAAGCAGCAGTGTTATCATGTTATTACAAACGATACTAAAAGGAAATGCAGAGTTTTTGAAGATGAAATCATTTTTATAATTAAAAAACACAAATTAATTCAAAGTCTAGACGAATTTAAATAAATCCACAGTATGTTCATGTTTACCTTTACCGTTTCTTTTATTATTACGTTATATTTAAATGTAATATTTACTAACTTTGATGGACAGATGATTTGGTTTACATTCTATTGAACTAACTTCATAACATACTGGTATTGACTAGTTTGCTATTTCTATGCAGCAAATTAAAATAATAAGATATTGTTTTATTGTTTTTTAATGGTTATTGAACAAATATTTTTCTTTTATGTGTAGTTTATATGTTTTTAGACTTAATTTTATTTTTACTTTTTTGTACTTCTTTATTGTTTTTTATAAAAGTGATAGCGATTGACTGATCAAGTGAATGGAACAATTTGCTAGTAGGTAACGCATTAATACGACTCGCTCGCTAAATATTATTCTTGAAGTTATATAACAAATTATTTTGTAATTATATATTTGATTTTATTTCAACGAGTAGACAGCTATAGTACATAATACAACAGTGCCATCAGTTCATAAAATGGAGTAAGATGGAAGCAACCTGGTCGTTCATTCACAACACTTGCATACAAAGAAGACGGTTCACTGTTCCCGTTTTTAAATCGTCTGTGCTATTGTCTGTGTAAATGCCCTCCGAGGCGGTAAATAAAGGCTTCGTCTGAAACGTCTAAGCTTTTTAAGTCTTAGTGAAAGTTACACACATTTTCATATGATATTATTTTCGACAGTTACCTTAATTTTCTTAAAAGATACATGCATATTATGATTTGATTTGTTTTACTGTAAGCAAAATAAAAATTGAATTTTAAGCAACAAATATTGTTGTGGAGAATTTGTTTTTTTTTTCCTAATTTTTTGTTATAATTTCAATAGCTTTTTTATTTCTTGTAAAACCACTTATCGTTTTACAAATTTTATAGTTAAATAAGTTATAGTAAACAATTTTAGTATAGTATTAAAAGTAGTCAGGAACTTTTTGAACTTGAAATTTAAATTGTAGGTTTATGTTTAAGCATGTAAGCGTTGAGGTTTCACTGAACTCAAACATCCTGTGAGGCGCTATCCCGTCTAAATGTCTATGACGGTATGGACAATAAGTAAACCTCTGTAATCATTGTATTTATGTTTTTATTAATTCTGTTCAGTTAGACGACAGCCTTCTCTTTGCATCAAATAGTATATTTAACATTGTTAAAATATTGTAAAGCCGATGAATCTGAAAAATCTAAAAACACACTTTTTGCACGTGATACCTGTTGTCTTTATTGTAAGCACATATCTTTATTTTTATACCATAAGTAGCTTTGTAGAATATTTACTTCAAAGATGACAGCAATTTTAAAATATCAAAGATAAAATCATCATTCAATATTTGTTATATCATAGCAGTTATAAATTATATTGACGTTTAAAATACAAAAGGTGCATGTTACATTTTACACCGGTTAGTATATAGTTATTAAATGTAGGTAGACAAGTATTAATAACACGGATACGTGACCCATAAGTTGTTTTCCTCTTTTTGTTGTGTTCGCTTTTCTTTCCCTTTCAGCTATCGCATGTTAAAACATAATAACTTAGATCTTTCTCGATCTCTCTTGTACTATATTGCTACCTATAATAAATTATCACCGTCTTTTAAATACTATTACTCTTAATGTGGGGTATAAATATGCTGATAAATGTATTTAAATATTTTTGTTTCGAAACACATTTATTGAACAACGTTTACGACATGACAGTAAGCCCTCATCTCGTGGTAATTCGACATTCAACATTCAGACAATACTACAATAATTATCATCATCATCACCATAGTAGTACTGTACATCGTATATGTCGACGTCGTTTTGAAAATCGCAGTTACACACGACTCACCGTGAGGTGTCAAAGTACTTGGTCCGACGACGTGCTATTACGTAGTTTTTTCAAATCTAAAGCAATTACTTTGTTTGGTAGGTTAGAATTCTTATCTCATTGTGCTGATAACAATTTAAGTTTAAATTTGTTTGTTCTATACACATAGAAAGATTATTACTAATATACATTTACTGCAAAATTAAAGATAAAAAACAGAAGTGAAAGAAGTACCTACACACTTTAATAAAAGACTTAAAATATATGACAATCAATTGGAATATTGATTGAATGATTGACATTGAGAATGATTGACAAAAATGAAATGAAATCATTTCATTTTTGTCAATCGTTGTTGGCCAAGCCGAATCCTAAACACTATTTCACACAAACAAAGAGGCAGTTACACGTTTTCTAGACAATAGGTGACAAGTGATTAGTGAACAAAGGGACTCAACTGTGTATGATCAAGTGTTTGTGATGCGTGACGATTCCAACGTCGCTTTGAACTTTATTTGATAACTGAAAGCAGTACTGTTTTATGTAAAATATACTAGCATAACGTTTGTGACATTACCTGACCTTTTATACTTTTTTGTAAGTCTATCTGTCACAAATATCTCGATGGTGTCATGATAGGAGTGGTAGAGAGAGATATAATGCTCATTCTACTACGTATACTTTACAAAAAAAAAGTAATTTATGCAGTTCTATCATTATAGAAACAAGGTGTTTTTAAACTTTTCAAGTTCGATAATCCAGCTATTAGCTAACTTTGACGTTTTTAGTGACCATCAGTCTCTAGTTGCGAACCGAAAATCGTTGGCCATTGAGTGTCATTAAATTGGTATTACGTATTACAATGAGTGCGTATCCATTTACGGTTCCTTTCATCGCACCACTTGACATTTTTGATGTTTATCTACTTTATGCCAACAAATAAAAATGGATTTAGAACAATATTACCTGTAAAGATTTGGAGTGACTTTTTCATTCAGAGGGTTTTATTTGTCCCGAATACTCGTTTATCAATGATATCTTTTGTTTTTTATTTACCAATATAAAGCCGTGTCAAATTAACAGATAGAAATAAAATTTATTCATTAAACCAACATTGCAATCAGTTTTGAAATTTATCAACTATTACTTATATATATTATAGAAATATTTGCTTATAATAAAGACAACAGTTTTCAAGGGAAAAACGTCAGCGCTGTAATTAAAACGGTATATTGTTCTTATGAATGTCTATCACAAGTTGGTAAACAAAGGCTCTTTTGCAAAAACAAATCGGTGGTAGACCATAACATCAGGTCGCCGGCAAGGTTACCACCCATCGGACAAAGTCGTGTCGCAAAGCGACCTAGTCGTGTTCCGGCACGTTGTTCGATGAAGCCGTCTATATGGGAAATGGGTCTGAACAGTTGCGTTGCGTTGGCGAACCGGTTTGGCGTTGAGTTGGTGCTTATTGTGTCGGGTGTCTAGTCGAGTAGGGTAGCGGGATCCGAAGCGACGGCTTTCCGCTGGCCGCCCGCAGATAGTTGGGGGCCCAATTAGTGGGTCAACCACCCACGAAAGGCTGCCCCGCCAGCTGCGAAAAATCCCAGGGTGGCTCCATCGTGCTGGTTGGCGACCAGATGAGGAGGCCCGGTGGCGATCCCTGGGGGGGTTCGGGCGTCCCCGCAGTCTCCAGACTAGCCTCCCAGTGGCATGATATCACCAATTTTGACGTCGGGTTCGATACGTACCGCCTCGTTCAACTGCCATTTCTCATCCTATTCACTCTTATTTTTTTTATTTTTTTTTTATGAAAAAGGCCAATAAAAAGATCAAGTTTTCACAGCGGTTGCACTCCTCCTCATTCAAAGTGTAGCTTACTAATATCAGGGGCTTGCACTCTAATCTCCAACCTGTCCACCACCACCTAGAGACAGAGCAACCGCACTTGCTCTTTTTGACGGACACGCAGATACAATGTCCTTTGAGCACTGCGTACCTGGATTATCCCGGCTACTTGTTAGAGCACAACTTTCGCTCGCGTGCCGGGGTCTGTGTGTACGCGCGGAACGACCTCTGTATCCTGCGTCTCCGTCACCTTGAAGACCCCACTTTTTCTTCCCTATGGGTTTTAGTAGACACAGGAAACGAAAAAATCCTGTATTCCTGTGTTTACCGTTCGCACAGCGGTGACCAGGAGACAACTAAATTATTTGAGCATCTCGGTGAGGCTGCTGATTTGGCTCTACATCAGTATCCTTCAGCGCAGCTCGTCTTTCTGGGGGACTTTAATGCCTGTCATCAGGACTGGCTGTTCCCGTACCAGAAGACCGACCATGCTGGAAGAGAAGCGCGGAATTTTGCGTTGTCCTTCGACCTCTTTCAGCTGGTGAGGCAAGCGACAAGGGTACCAGATGTAGTAGGCCATACAGCCAATTGCCTGGACCTTCTGCTGACAACTGATCCGGACAGGTATAGTGTTGAGGTCACCTCCCCCTTGGGAACCTCCGATCACTGTCTGGTGAAATCTGTGTTTACATATTCCCCACCTGTTTTCGAACCACATGGTGTTAGGCGAGTATGGAAATACAAGTCAGCAGATTGGGATGAGATGCGTCACTTTTTTGCATCTTATCCTTGGCGGCAGGTCTGCTTCTCTTCTTTGGATCCATCGAGTTGCGCGGGCGCTATTACCGATGTGGTGCATCAGGCAATGGAGTATTTCATTCCTTTTACTGACGTACCCATCGGTGGCAAAGCTCGCCCATGGTTTAATGCCGAATGTGGTCGTGCTGAAGACCGCAAACATTCGGCATACCTCATTTGGGCTGATGCTCGAAGCCGCAAAGCTCCGGATGTACGTTCAAAGAAGAGAGCCTTTAACCAAGCTGCCAAGTCCTATAAAAAGGCATTACGGAAGGCTCGACGCGATCGAATCGCTAAGAATGGCGAAAAGCTCTCTGTCAGACCTACTGGCAGTCGAGCTTTCTGGTCTCTTGCCAAAGCGATCGAGTCGAACTTCTGCCAACCCTCACTGCCTGCTCTGCTGAAGCCGGATGGATCTTTGGCCTATACAGCGACAGAGAAAGCGAATGTATTTGCTTCTCTGTTTGCTGATAATTCGCATCTAGACACTGGCAATGCTTCTCCAGCACATCTTCCTCACTGCGGTATTTCGATGCCGGAAATCCGCATCACCAACAAAGAGGTATGAAGAGTATTGTGTCGTCTTGATGTGAATAAAGCCAGTGGTCCTGATGGTATACCAGCCATTCTGCTGAAGACGGGCGCAGCTGAGTTGTCTCCTGTATTGACACGTCTGTATCGCCTCTCTTTCAAGACTGGAATAGTGCCGAAATCCTGGAAGCTTGCAAACGTACAACCAGTGCCCAAAAAAGGCAGCCGTGCTGATCCTGCCAATTATAGACCAATTTCAATCATCTCCATACTCTGCAAGATTATGGAGCGTGTATTGAACACGCGCCTTCTAGCGTACCTTGAAGGTAACGATCTCCTCAGTGACCGACAGTACGGGTTTCGCCGATATAGGTCCACTGGGGACCTTTTAGTGTATGCTACGCACGTTTTAGGCGAGGCCATCGAGAAGAATGGAGAAGCGGTCGCCGTCTCTCTGGACGTCTCGAAGGCATTTGTCAGGGTCTGGCATGCGAGCCTTATAAGCAAGCTTTCAGAGTACGGCATGTCTCCTGGTCTGATCGGCTGGGTAACGGACTTTCTCAACCAGAGATCTCTCCGAGTAGTTGTCGACGGGTCTTCCTCGAAACCCTTGACAATTAATGCCGGAGTGTCTCAGGGGTCCGTTCTTTCTGCAACTCTTTTCCTGCTGCACATCAACGATCTGCTGAAGCCCGGTATCTATGGGTATGCAGACGACAGCACAGTTGTAGAAAGATACCTGCCGAGTAGTCGGGCTAGTAGAGATCAAGTACAGTCAGAAAAAGAAGCCATGGTGCAACGTTTGGGTGACAAACTTCAGGCAGTCTCCGCATGGGGCAATGCCAATCTTGTCAAATTCAACGCCACCAAAACGCAGACGTGTCTGTTCACCGCCAAAAGGAGCCCTTTCACCTTGGCTCCTACTTTCCAGAGTGTATCTTTGGAATACAGTGACCGGCTACAGTTGTTAGGCTTAGAGATTTCCTCGAACCTCAACTTTGGTCGGTGTATTGAGTCCAGAGCAAGAGCAGCTGCAGGGAAGCTTGCCGTTCTTGCGAAGGTCCGTCAGTACTTTACACCGGGACAGCTTCTTGTATTATACAAAGCACCGATCCGGTCGTGTGTAGAGTACTGTGGTCACATGTTCGCTGGTGCCGCAAAGTCTCATCTTGCGGTTCTGGACTCAATTGAGAGGCGAGCAAAGAGGCTTATAGGCGATCCCGAATTGGTAGAAGCCAACCTCCACAGCCTTGAACACAGGCGTAGAATTGCTAGCCTCTCAGTATTCTATAGGATACATTTTGGTGAGTGTGCGCTGGAATTACACGACTTAATTCCTCCGACCCCCTTCCATCACAGGACGTCCCGACGCACGGCAGGTATCCATCCTTACGTTTTGGACATTCCCCCTGTCCGAACGAAGCGCTTTGCTTCGTCTTTTTTAATTCGCACAGCGAAGGACTGGAACAGCTTGCCTGCGTCGGTTTTTCCGTCCGAATACAATGTGGGCGTCTTCAAGACAAGTGAATAGGTTACTAAGTTAATGCGCTTTACCATCTAAGACTAAATTTTCACTTTCCATCAGGTGGAATGTAGTCAAGCATTAACCTAGAAAGTATAATAAAAAAAAAAATTCACGCGTTCACGCTCGAGTGAACCGAGAAAGTCTCTTCCGCAGAGGCGCCGCCGAGCCTCCGTCCGGTTAGAATCCGCCTTCCCACCTACACTGCCTTCGACTGTTATATAACACTTTATACATTCGGCGTATATATATAATGTTACTGAATATAGTAATGGGAATATTACTGAACTAATGCTTTTAACATTGATCAATTGTTTTTAGTCATATCTACCCTTAACAAAATGTATAAAGTTAGATATGATTATCTAACCACACAATAAATAATATTATCGTCTCTTCGTCATGAAGAATCAAAGACAATATAAATCACATTTACATATCTTGAATGTAAAAAATAGTCTATCGTGTTTTTCAATATTCTTTAACCGAACAAGATGGCGTGAGTCTGCCAGACCCTGTTGAATTATTAAAACCACGCGGGCCGGTCGTGTCTTCGCTAATCTATCTTTTGTCAACGGGATTGGAAGGGAACGGGCGCCGACTGACAATGGAAGAAATCTCGTTATTTTCGATGATTGCTGTACCGTCAAATTCGGCCGATAACATCGCGCTTTGATCCAATATCTCTAATTCCCAATAGAGATATCGACCACACTAAATATTTATTCTGTATAAGAAAATGCTTGTAAAGTAATTTGAACTATTCATTTAGTTATTATATTAATAATATTTTAGGGCACAAGCGTAATAAGATATTCTATACACATATTTAATCTCATTTAAGTAGGCACAATTGAAATTGCTGGTCGCTTTGTAACTTGTAAAATACTTTAGTACATATTTATAAGTTAGACTAATTGGTAATTTTATAATCAGCTACAAAAATATATACTATACAAAACGATTACTTTCAACAAAAGCGGTGCGAAGAAAAAAACATAAAACGGCAAAAGTTTTAAGTGATTGTGTGCTCTGAAAAAATAACAAACTTTTAAAATCAATGCAGTAGTGCGGATCTCATTCAAATCCTTATTTGATCCGCAGTCTGCAAGAGTTTAACGGGGCAGGAGATTAACGGAAAAACTCAGGTAAGAATTAAAACAAAGCCTGCGACTAAACGTTCAGAGGAATTAAAAAATACTAACCGTAAGTAAACCGGCAGAAGAAATTCTAAAAAAAACAATATTTAATAATTCTTTATAACTTTAAAACTGTAGTAAAAAAAACTACATAATCAAATGTGTGTCAGGTATTGAGAAATATTTTTTTTATTGAATTTCTACTTAAAGCACAATTCAAAAGCGTCACGTCCATTAAGCTCTATCCATATGATATATCCGATGTCCGATAAATCCGACATAAACAAATGTAAAATTGTTGATAATAACGATGCAGTGCGTATATTTAATGACACAAAGTGCATTTACAAGCAATTACCAGCGTCATCGCCCCGAGCGACATTCTGATTAAGCTGCCATTAACACTGTCGGGTTCTGTCTACGGATTTAATTAACAGACTAGAATAAATCACAATACTGTTAGTTTATTTCTTACCAGCTTTAGAAATTAATTAGATCAGTATTCGCCATTCTATTTATTCAGACAGGAGTGACTATAGTTATTTGATTTATATAAAACAAATATTTTTGGTCGATTGATATGAAAGGCAGAATTAAGATATCTTTAATTCTAAAAATTTAAAGACATTTTACGCTTTTGAAGATATTTTAATATAATTTAAAAAGGTTAAGGAAACTAAATTATAGATACTTCGACATGGGTTTTAAGTTTTCAAACAGCGGATAACATTCGTACTGCGGTGGAAATACCAAAAACCGTATTTGCTGCTGTTTATTTAAATATCATACATAGTTGGTGTCACTTTCTTGTAGAAGACGAAAAACATACTCTAGTCGACCGGTAATATACGTAAATATGCTAAGCGTATATCTAAACTCCCGAATCATCTACATCTACGGTTGTACAAATTTTACAAAGTCGAAGATTTATCGTTTTTTAATCTCACTGGAATAAGAAATTGACAACGCGAAAGATACTCAATTAATAATTCCAATCTTTGTTCGATATACAGTTTCATCTACATCGGAATTATATCCTCTGGGAAATCTCTCACTGCCGTAATTGTCGTTTGCAACGTGGTCTTCATTGAATCTATTATATAGAAACTTGTTTTATTAACAAATATAATATAATATATAATATAGTTTTTATATCGAAATAAATATATCAAGAGGTATTATGTAAAAATATTATATTTGTGAGAAAAAGGTAATAGGTTTTAAATCATGCTTCAGTTACAATCTGTATTGAATTGAGCTTAAAAAATAAGTATTTATGGATTTTTTATTAAATTTACTGAAAACTTTTAACAAGTATAACATTTTACCTTTTTACGTTGATTCGTATAAAATTTTCTTTTGTGAATTTATTTTCCATGATTTTGTTTACACTAAACATTAAGGTTTAAAATAAAAAAACATTTTTACATATTGTAATACTAGGTTTATGTGAAATAAAATAAGCTAGACTGAAGGGCTAATTACGACAAGAGTTCCATATTTTAAAAACTCGTTCATTGTTCATAAAAAATATAAAAAAGCATACATATATCAAACCGTATTAATTGGACGGACGGTGTGCTATCAAGTTATACCAATTACCCTGCTCCATCAATGCTGTGCTTGATTCTCAGAGTGTATTGAGTATAAAAACATCTCTTTGGTTAGTATACATTAATACCATTTGTGAACAGCTTTTTAAAAAGATTTTATATATTAATTTGATCAAATTTTGTAAGCTGTGTACACACATCTATATATATTGTATGCGACTTAGTTTTACACCGTGTCAACATTTTTCACCAAGCGTTTCTTTAGAGATTTCTTTTAAGGGATAAGTCATCATTTTGTGCTAATTGTCTTTGCCACTGTCACTATTACTGTTTTAATTTAAATTATTTTAGTTGACTCTTGATTCTCAAACTTGCCTTTTACACCATCAGTATAAGATCTGTAAAGTGATCTTACCTTGTTTAACATTTTGTACAATGTATCATCAACCTGATATTTTTTAATAAAGATTTAATTAAGAGGCATAACAAATAAATAAGTTTCAAAACATAATAAAACAATGAAGGTTGTTTCTGACATATATGAGGTATGATTTAAAGATAATAAATATACTTTTACAGGTAATAGAAATGTTTGTAGGTTGTTAATATAATTATAATTCTTCATTTTTTTATATGTATGTAATAGATTTAAATGTGGACATGAGACAATGCAATAAATTTAATGAGAGGGATGAAAATGTCACCAAGGCAAGATAAACAAATAGTTGTGCTCGCATCCTTTATTGGCGGAAGGATTACAATCGAGTAACTCCAGTACTGATCTGATTTGTCGCTTCCCGGGACGTCTTCCAACGCTACCGGTTTCAAATCGAATCACAAAGGAAAATCGGTCCTCTATCTGCAATTGAAAGCAAACTAAACTTTAAAATAGAAATACATTTGTTAAAGACGTATCGGATGGTTAATTGAATGTCAATTTAAATTAATATTCAGATTATAATTATATTTTGTCATAGAGAGGTTGAATTATAATATATGGAAATGTTTTCCAATAAGTACTGATTATTTGTAGTTATGTAAAAGATAATAAATCAGGACAAGAGCATTCTATGTTTGAGTAGAAAAAACATAACTTGTTTAGAAATAAGTTTTTATATTCTAAATCTAATCTAATATAATCTAAAAAAATATTTCAATGATAAAACACAATACAGGTAAACAAGCATCGCTAATTAGAGCGAGTATCAATCTCAGTACCTATTCAATCACTGATACTCGTAAGTGAAAGCAACTGATCACTATTGACCGGAATGAATTGAGCAAGTGTGCTGCCTCAAGTACTTCATATTATATTTTTCTAATGATAAAGATTATTTTTTATTCTAACAACCTGAGAATAATCGTTTATTAATCGTTTATTATAATTTATTACAGTTGTCATATATAAGATAAGTAGACGCCAGCATTACTACAAAAGCAACATATGTTACGTAAAACGTTAGAATAGCAAAAATGTAACAGGTAATAGCATATTAATGAAAAAAAACATTATGACGTATAAATAAAAAATATTATTTGCATTAACTAAAATCAATAACATTAAAACATCAAGGTAATAGAAGAACAACACAAGAGGGTCCGAGAACGCTCTTCGCTTAAGGAACATCGAAAAAATCACTACATATTTTATGAATGGGGATTTTTGCTCATCTTACGAGACGATTTGTTGCTTTTATTATTTATTTTCTATATCTTTACTTACTAGAGACTAATAAAATATTACAAACAAGTTAATAATCAAAAATAAGAACTCGCAATACAAATCTTTTAGCTCTTTCAGCTTCTAAATACTTTAAATTCAGTCATTCATTTCAGTCTTGACATAAGTTGTTCATTATAAAGTTTAGGTGTTGCTCAAGAAGCCTATTTACCAACCAGGGGGGGCGTTTATACAAACAATAGAATAGACGATTTAGAAACGTGAACAATGCACCGTCTTCTCTCTATGCAAGTGTTGTGAATGAGCGACCGTGATTCCCAGGTCGCTTTTATCTCACTCCATTTGATGGACTGAAGACGCTATTATTGTATTAACTATAAGTTTTATTGAAATTTAATCAAATAATAACCAAATATATTTATATAATTATAGCTACAAAATATTAAATATATACTCTAAGAAGCCGAAGTCTAATTGCTAAGTGAGTTGTATTAATTGGCGCTGGCTGGATGCGTAGGTACCTACTATCAAATTATTCCAGTCACTCGTTACTCCGCCAATATAGCTGCTGGTGTCGCTCTGTTGGAAAATTATATAACGATGTTTATTAATCGCCTCTCTTACAATCGTCAGTCGTCTGATTTTATCAAATGTATTTAGATGAATTTCCAAAAGACAGTGGCACCAATATTATTATACGGTAGTAAATTAAATAAAGAGCTTATAAATTATAAGTATTAAAATACAACAATATTCTTATATAATTCTTATATAAATTTTGTGGATAGGAAAACATTTTACAATAATTAGAAGTACAACAGTTATGTTTGGATTTATGTTGTTACAAAAGAATTCTTCAATTCCAATAATAAATATTTAAAAATAATACTTTAATACTGCAGCTTATGATGTTACATTATACGCATTTCGTATTACATAGCAACGTAAATCAATAGTTATTATATTTAATCGCAGGGTTGCCTTTACCGAGACAGGCCGCGATATCGAGTGGGTATATAACAAAATTAAAAGTCAGAAATATAAAAATACATGTGTTCGAATTGAAATAATTACGTTTACATTGATAATTTCTCATAATTAGCATCAACTATCAAATGATTACACAGAACAAACGCGATTCATCCAAGACGTGGTGCGCTTCCAATGAAGGTTACAAATGAATGCTGCCAACATGGTCGTCGATGGTTACATCGATACGGAGTTTCAACAGAAATTACAACTGCAAAATTTTGTTCCTGCGTATGCAAATACATGGCATTTTGTATGCGAATATTTAATACAAGCATGGGTATGCGATAAAGAACAGAAGTTTCTTATATTTTCTTTATATTTATTTTTTATAAGCAAACAATGTTAAATGATCAAATTGAATTAAAACAAAGTATAAATTTTAGAGAGAATTTTAAAAGAGAGTCAAGTAGGTTTATAAGTTTATTATATCATGCACTCACTTGTGTAATATCAAAATCTATTATATCCATGGAAAAAATCAGAGAGAAACTAAATTTTTTACTCATTATAAATTTGTTATACTATTGACACATGCGTTACATTAATTTCAAACTAATTGACTCCCCCTCTATGTTTAGATGGATCAGAGAACACGAAACAACGGTTCATTTATTTTTGTTACAAAATATAAATAGTACATTCAGAAACTTGAAATCTCAGTAAACTATATCAATAAGCCCTAAGTTGTCTTTCTTTCGGTGCTGTAATGCAGGTGTGAAGACCAAATAGAACACCTGTAGAGTCTGTGATTCTAGATCCATCTTGTCCCAGATATACATCTGTTCTATTTATTTACGAGTATTATCATATGATAATCCAATACTATTACTTAAAGATGCACTAAATACGTAAATACCTAGGTATGTTTATGATTAGCATTAATATAAAAAACTATATAAAGCGAAAAACAAAGTTTATCACAAACATCACAAAAAGAAAAAAAAAACAAAAATGTTCACTGAACTTCATAAACTTGTCTACACTTTGAATACCATCACAATTTATTTACAGGTTTTTAATTCATTTTAATTATTTAACATAGAAAAAGTTTCCACTAACACAAACCATTAACAGGAGTCAGCTAAACATACCTTATGGTAACAAGAACTTATAGTGCAATGTTAGGTAACAACTATTTGTTTTGTTACTACGTAGGTGGTACTCAAGCTAGGTAATAGCTTTAGCAATTAGCAAACCGACTATAACTTAGGTTGAAGGCAAATGGACCGAAAGAAATTTACTGAGTCTGTTAATACGTATAGGAACTTTATATTAAATTTACTTTATTTATTTTTATTTTCAATTTATCATTTTGTAAGTAATAAATTTATCTTCGCATAATAATAATAATATAATATGTATACAAAGTTTAATTCTTCATGATTATATGATATGATGATTTTAAGATATTGCACTTATAAAAATGTTAATATAATTCGTGCATTATGTACATCAATGTTTTATTTAACATATATATACATATTATATAAAGTTTCCAAATATCTGTCAGGTAATAGAAGAACATCGTCTAATCAATCCGTTATTCCAGACTACTTCGACTGGGTCCTGACCAGGTAATAGCTTTAGCAATTAACAACTGCTCTTATTCAACTGCAACGATAATGGACGTTGTAAATTACGATGAATACAATGTATGCATTCCTGTTTACGAAATACTGCAAATGTATTTTTGCACATTTGATTCGATTAATTAATTGGCGTTTAACAAAACCATAAAGTTAATTAAAAATAAGATTCTTAACTAAAATCGTTCAATTTATTTTCTATTATTTACTAACATAACTTAGTGAGCACTAGTGCTATTATACATTTTATGTTATATAAAAACACCAAATAATTGAAACATTTAGAAGAGAAATAAAACTGTTTTTTCAGTGAAAAGAATTTGTTTTTAAAGTTGTAATCACAGCAATGTAGTATTGCGAGTGCGATCCCGTTCAAAGCTTTGTTTGATCCTCAGTTCTCAAGAAGCTTAACTCAACCGCATACTCAGGATTCAGACTGGAATTAATAAGAAAGTAAACACAAGCTCGCTGTTGACTCGTATTACCTTTACAATCAAATAGAAACTGAACAAACTTTAACTTAGGCTAAAAACCATTTCCTGCTTATTTTATTTGCAAGTTATTATAATTGTTTAAATAATAGTAAATAGGTTAATTATTATTAATTCATGCGTTATGAATCTCGTTTAGGACAATTATTATACTGAAGTAAATAATAAAAAAATGAGTTCCAACATGGGAGGGACATTTCATTTTGTAGCGTTATGTAGTATATAAAAAATAAATCCAGCAAAACCAATATTGAAAAAGTTGGTAACATAATAAGCGCATTCTATTTTGATTGCTGTTCGCTTCCGATTTTAAAGTTTATGTCGAAAAATAAAGTTATAGTACAAGTGATCGACAGTTTGGTTTGGTTTTGGCCTACAGTAACGCTGCGCCAGGGGGCTTTTGCAGTGTACTCGTATGTTTTTTGCGGACGACTATTATTAGTATTGGTAGGTTTAATAATTTTTTATTCACTTTATTGTTATTTCGATAAAAAATTGGAATACATTATTGTATCAACGGTGGTATAAAATAAAAACGACTAATAATTTAATTCTTATGGCCTATAAAGAATTAACAATTAAGTAATAAGAGATAAAAAAGTTCAAATTCAACAGTAATAGATCAATAGATAGTTAAGGATAAATTTTAATTAATATCTTATTAATAAGTCATGTCTCAAAGATCTATTTATAAACAAATTTTGAAGTAATTATTATAAATAAAAAAAAGTATTTTGTATCAACTACTTTTACATCTATATGGTAAAAAACTTATCTGTTATTGTTTTTTACCAAAGTTCTTTATCAATTAAATATACCTGTCAATCTAGGAGTCCTTACTAGGATTACTACAAGAGCTTTAGTAGGATTTCGTTTGAGGGAAGGGGTCATATTATAGTCCAGGGGAAGAATTATTTAGGTGATTTTAAATATTTATCAGAACAATAGTTCTATAAACCAAAAACATAACAATTCTATTCTAGCAATGGAAAGGTATGACTATGAGCACAAAAAATTTATGGGACAAAACGAAATGCTCCCTGAATAAGGGGGAGGTTGTCCCATTACCTCTACCCCTATTTTCCGCTGATAGTACGAAGATCATAAAATATCATTAATCACAAATTCCTGCTACTGGAGGCTGAAAATTACAATTTCTTGTAATAAATACTTCTTTTACAATTTGATATAAATATACTTTTTACAACTTTAACCATTATGGGAATTTGGTTTAGAAGACATCTGTTAGTAACTAAAAAAAATCGTCAATTAAATACTTCGTAAATAAAAGAGGTTGCTACCACTAGCTCTAATTTAATTTTTGTTTGATACTTCCTCTGCACTTACAGCACCGCACCCCCTTCCATGTGAGTGGAGCGGCGGGCAAAGCTAAAGGTTTTAAAATATTTAGTTTTATTCTCAATCTACTCTTTTCTTCTTACGAAATAACGTGTTATAGAATATCTTGTATAAAATTATTAAACGAGTCCTACATTGGTTCGAAATTAATAATTTAGTGTTAAATGCTAAGAAAACTAAATGCGTAGAGTTTACACTTCCTAATGTAAAAAGTAAAAATTGTAACTTGCTCCTTAACAATGAAGTGTTAGAATTGATTGACTCAACAAAATTCTTAGGTTTAACATTAGATAGAAAGCTCCAGTGGAACCCCCATCTCTCAACACTCGCAGCCAAACTCAGCTCCGCCGTCTTTGCAATTAGAAAAGTTAGACAATTAACGGACATAAATACGGCTCGACTTGTTTATTTTAGTTATTTTCACAGTATTTTATCTTACGGTATTTTATTATGGGGCAGTGCTGTCGAAATTAATTCTATATTTATTTTACAAAAAAGAGCTGTGCGGGCTATTTATAACTTAAAATCTAGAGATTCTCTGAGAGATGTTTTTAAAGAAATAGGTATTCTTACAGTCGCTTCCCAATACATATTTAATAACATTTTATATATACGTCAAAATTTAAATAGTTATATAAAAAACAGTGACAGACACGCGATAAATACGAGAAATAAAAACAAACTCGTAACGCCAAAGTTTCGGCTTCAAAAAGTTAATAAATCCTTCATGGGTTTGAGTATACGCATATATAATAAAGTTCCACAAGATATCTTAGACCTTCCATTTCTTAGTTTTAAATCTAAAATCAAAAGTTTATTGTTAAATAAAGCTTATTATAACGTTCAAGAGTTTTTAGTGGATCGAAATATGTGGAACTTAAGTTGTTGAATCATTTGCAGGATTTATATTATATTATAATATACATCACCTATTGTTATATTTCTTTTGAAAAGAGCAACTGTTGAGTTTCTGGCCGGCTCTTCTCAACAGAGCAGCATTCCGAGCCGGTGGTAGCTTGCTTACGGACGGACTACACTGACCTTTTTTTGTATTGTAATAATTGACGATTCAAAAGTGCGTGTAAATGCCTACTTGAATAAAGATATTTTGAATTTGAATTTGAATTTAAATTTATTCAACCATATCGAAGATTAAAAAAAAAAGAAAATTAAGTTAACCATTTTATCTTGTTTTTTTTAATTCCGATTCAATTCATTGCAAAATAATGAGAACGATGAACTAAAATTAAAATATATAATTTAAAACAAAGGTAAAAGGAAAACCTTAAGATTAAATATAACATTTCATGTAGAATGTTATAGCTTTTAACTAAAGTACCATTTACACATACTCATACATGTAGGTAAGTCAATAATGTTAGATAATATTAATATGTCAGTTTGTTCAGACAACGGAAGATTAACTAGTAAAGCCCTGAGGATATTGCGACGGTAATTACTTGACGTCTTTTCTTTCTCATTGTAGGAATAGGTTCTCCGTGTATTTATTTTTGTCTATGATAATAACGTTTTTATGTAAATAAATAAAACAATACTTTAGTCTATGTAATAAACATTAATAATAAACGCCTTTATTAACATCAATTATTGAATTATCGATATTTATGAACAGAATAATTGGGAAAATCTGTTTCAGTAAAGAAATTTCTTTCGCGGTCCATTTGCGTTCAAACTAAGTTACAACCAGTCTGTTAATTGCTAAAGCTATTACCTAGCTTGAGTAACTTCACCTACATAGCTGTAACAAAACAAATAGTTGTTACGTAACATTGCACTGGAGTTTCTTGTTAAGTTATTTATTACCATAAGGTATGCTCAAGTTTGATGTTTCTGAAGTTAGGAGAAGTTTATTTCATATTCCCTTTAAATCAGTGTTGTAGTCATGTTAATTTGAAGCAATATTAAAAATAAATGCAGAGGTTTTGAAGATGAAATCATAAAAATCAAATGAATTCAGAGTCTAGACGAATTTAAATAAATCCATAGTATGTTCAAGTTTATACTTATCATTTCTATTATTATTACGTCATATTTAAATTGTCCAGACGTTTTCGTTAACATTCGTATTACAGTCTATTGAACTAACTTCTTGACATACTGGTATTGACCAATCTGTTATTTTTTAATGCAGCAAATTAAAATAATAACAAACAAAACTTTTATTGTTTTTATTTATTTTTTAATGGTTTTTAATCACATATTTTTCTCTTATGTTTAGTTAATATATTTTTAGACTTAACTTTGTTTGTACTTTTTTTTACTTTTTTATTATTTCTTATAAAAGTGATAGAGATTGACTGATCCAGTGAATGGAATAATTTGCTATTAGGTAACGCATTAATACGACTCGCTTGGCAATTACATATTTGCTACATAGAGCAAAACTTGTTATTCTTGAAGTTATATTACAAATATTTTGTAATTATATATTTGATTATGTTACAACGTCAATATAAATAGTAAATACAACAACAGTGTCTTAAGTTCATCAAATGGAGTGAAATGAAAGCGGCCTGTTCATCAGGGTCGTTCATTCACAATACTTGCATACAAAAAAGACGGTTCACTGTTCCCGTTTCTAAATCGTCTGTGCTATTGTCTGTGTAAACGCCCTCCGAGGCGGTAAATAAAGGCTTCGTCTGAACCATCTAAGCTTTTTAAGCCTTAGTGAAAGTTATATACATTTTCATATGATATTATTTTTGACCGATAATTTAGTTTCCTTATAAGATACTTCAATATTATGATGTGATTCGTTTTACTGTAAACAAAATAAAAATATGATTTTAAGCCAAAATATTGTTGTGGATAGATATACTCTCGAATGTCCTTTTTTACCTTTCGATATTGTAATATTTTATTATTTTAAAAGTAATCGAACATAACAAAAGGAGGAAAACGCTTTAATATCTTATACATTATCATAAGAACGTCTCACGATTTATACAAATAGATCTTCATTATATATTTTTTTTTTTGTAATTTTTTGTCATAATTTCAATAGGTTTTTTATCTCTTGTAAAACCACTAATTGATTTACAAACTTTACAATTAAATAAATTTAGTAAATCATTTTAGTACACTAGTATACTTTTGACCTTGAAGTGAAATTGTAGGTTTATGATTAAACATGAAACGCGTTGAAGTTGCACTGAACTCAAATATCCTGTGAGGCGCCATCCGGTCTAAATGTCTGTGAAGGTATGGACAATGAGTAAACCTCTGTAATCATTGTATTTATGTTTTTATTAATTCTGTTCAGTTAGACAACAGCCTTCTCTTTGCGTCAAATTGTTTGTCAAATTGTATATTTAACATTGTTAAAATAGTGTAAAGCCGATGAGGCTGAAAAGTCTAAAAACAGACTTTTTGCACGTGATAACTGTTGTCTTTATTGTAAGCACATATCTTTATTTGTACCATAAGTAGCACATAGTATTTATTTCAAAGATCACAGCAGTTTTAAAACATCAAACATAAATTCATCATTATCATCGGATAGTATATAGTTATTATGTGTTGGTAGACAAGTATTAATAACACGGATACGTGACCCGTAAGATGTTAACCTCTTTTTGTTGTGTTCGCTTTTCATTTCCTTTTAGCTATCGCATGTTAAGACACAATAACTTAGATCTTTCTCGATCTCTCTTATACTATATTGCTACCTATAATAAATTATCACCGTCTTTTAAATACTATTACTCTTAATGTGGGGTATAAATATGCTGATAAATGTATTTAAACATTTCTGTTTCGAAACACGTTCATTGAACAACGTATACGGCAGAACAGTAAGGCCTCATGTCTTGGTAATTCGACATTCAACATACTCTTACATTCAGACAATACTACAATAATTATCATCATTATTGTAGTACTGTATATCGTATATGTCGACGTCACGTCTTGAAAATCGCAGTTACACACGACACATCGTAAGGTGACAAAGTCCTTGGTGCGACGACGTGCTATTACGTAGTTTTTTCAAATCTAAGGCGATTACTTTTTTTGATAGGTTAGAATTCTTATCTCATTGTGCTGATAACAATTTTAGTTTAAATTTGTTTGTTCTATACACATAGAAAGATTATTACTAATATACATTTACTGCAAAATTAAAGATAAAAAACAGAAGTGAAAGAAGTATCTACACACTTTAATAAAAGACTTAAAATATATGACAATCAATTGGAATATTGATTGAATGATTGACATTGAGAATGATTGATAAAAATGAAATGAAATCATTTCATTTTTGTCAATCGTTGTTGGCCAAGCCGAATCCTAAACACTATTTCACACAAACAAAGAGACAGTTACACGTTTTCTAGACAATAGGTGACAAATGATTAGTGAACAAAGGGACTCAACTGTGTATGAACAAGTGTTTGTGATGCGTGACGATTCCAACGTCGCTTTGAACTTTATTTGATAACTGAAAGCGGTACTGTTTTATGTAAAATATACTAGCATAACGTTTGTGACATTACCTGACCTTTTATACTTTTTTGTAAGTCTTTCTGTCACAAATATCTCGATGGTGTCATGATAGGAGTAGTAGAGAGAGATATAATGCTCATTCTACTACGTATACTTTACAAAAGAAAAGTAATTTATGCAGTTCTATCATTATAGAAACAATGTGTTTTTAAAATTTTCAAGTTCGATAATCCAGGTACTAGCTAACTTTGACATTTTTAGTGACCATCAATCTCTAGTTGCGAACCGAACATCGTTGGCCATTGAGTGTCATTAAATTGGTATTGCGTATTACAATGAGTGCGTATCCATTTACGGTTCGTTTCATCGCACCACTTGATATTATTGATGTTTATCTACTTTATGCCACCAAATAAAAAATGGATTTAGAACAATATTAACTGTAAAGGTTTAGAGTGACTTTTTCATTTAGAGGGTTTTATGTGTCCCAAATACTCGTTTATCAATGATATCTTTTGTTTTTTTAACCAATACAAAGCCCTGTCAAAGTAACAGATAGAAATTATAAAATTTATACATTAAATCAACATTGCAATCAGTTTTGAAAATTATTAACTTAATATATATATATATATATATATATATATATATATATGTATATATATATATATATATATATTATAGAAATATTTGCTTACAATAAAGACAACAATCGTCAAGTGCAAAAAGTCAGCGCAGTAATAAAAACGGTATATTGTTGTTATAAATGTCTATCACAAGTCGGTAAACAAAGGCGCTTTTGCAAAAACAAAACCGGGAAATATTTATATTGGAGTTTTATGCGCTTAAAGTTCACACGTTTACGCTCCATTGAACCCGGAAAGAGTCTTCCGCAGAGGCGCCTTCAAGCCTCCGTCCGGTTAAAATCCGCCTTCCCACCTACTCTTCCTTCGATTGTTATATAACATTTCATAGATTCGGCGTTGATATATAATATTACTGAATATAATTATGGTAATATTACTCAACTAATGCTTTTAACATTGATAAATTATTTTAATTAATATCTACCCTTAAGAATGTATAAAGTTAGATATGATTATCGAACCACACAATAAATTATATTATCGTCTCTCCCTCGCGAAGAATCAAAGACAATATAAATCACATTTACATATCTTGGATGTAAAAAATAGTCTATCGTATTTTTTCAATATTCTTTAACCGAACAAGATGGCGTGAGTCTGCCAGACCCTGGTGAATTATTAAAACCACGCGGGCCGGTCGTGTCTTCGCTAATCTATCTTTTGTCAACGGGATTGGAAGGGAATGGGAGCGGACTGACAATGGAAGAATTCTCGTTATTTTCGGTGATTGCTGTACCGTCAAATTCGGCCGATAACATCGCGCTTTGATCCAATATCACTAATTCCCAATAGAGATATCGACAACACTAAATATTTATGCTGTATAAGAAAATGCTTGCAAAGTAATTTGATTTATTCATTTAGTTATTATATTAATAATATTTTAGAGCACAAGCGTAATAAGATATTCTATACACATATTTAATCTCATTTAAGTAGACACAATTGAAATTGCTGGTCGCTTTGTAACTTGTAAAATACTTTAGTACATATTTATAAGTTAGACTAATTGGTAATTTATAATCAGCTACAAAAATATATACTATATATCTATCATAATATTAAGTTCAAACTTATATTGGAACTCCAAACAAAGTAACTATCAGCTATCTGTCCCAATAAGACAAGAAATCATCATCATCAAATATTAAAAATATTGACTAATGACAACATGCTTTTAAGTATAACTTTTAAATACCAACTTTACTATAACTACCTGACAATAATAATATAAAAACAAGTGTTTGAATTCGCAAATAACCGAAATTACATACGTCTTATAAATATATACTTGATTTGATTACAACAAATAGACAGTTATAGTTTTACTACAATAGCGACTTCAGTTCTTCAAATGAAGTGAGTGTAATCGTTTCAAAAAAAGAGATGCGAAAAAAAAAATTAAAACGGCAAAACTTTTAAGTGATTGTGTGCTCTGAAAATATAACAAACTTTTAAGATCAACAATGCAGCAGTGCGGATCACATTCAAATCCTTATTTGATCCGCAGTCTGAAGAGCTTAACTGGCTAATTAATTCTGTTCAGTTAGACGACAGCCTTCTCTTTGCGTCAAATTGTATATTTAACATTGTTAAAATATTGTAAAGCCGATGAATCTGAAAAATCTAAAAACACTTTTTGCACGTGATAACTGTTGTCTTTGTTGTAAGCACATATTTTTATTTGTATCATAAGTAGCTTAGAATATTTACTTTAAAGATCACAGCAGTTTAAAAATATTAAACGTAAAATCATAATTCCTTATTTGTCATATCATAGCAATTATATACTATATTGACGTTCAAAAAACAAAAGGTGCATGTTATAATATACACTGGATAGTATACAGACACATACATGTGTAGGTAGATCTCGACAAGTATTATTAACACGGATACGTGACCCGTAAGATGTTTTCCTCATTTTGTTGTGTTCGCTTTTCATTTCCTTTTAGCTATCGCATGTTAAAACATAATGATTTGGACCTTTCTCGATATCTCTTGTACTATATAGCTAACTATAATAAAATACAACCGTCTTTTAAATACCATTATTTTTAATGTGTGGTATAAATATGCCGCCGATGAGTGTATTTAAATATTTCTCTTTTTTTCTGAAACTCATTTATATCGTGGTAAACTGCGACATTCAACATACTCTTACATTGGGATTATACCACAAAATTATCATCATTATTGTAGTATTGTACATCGTATAAATTGACGTCACGTCCTGAAAATCTCGATAACACATGACACATCGTAAGGTGACAAAGTCCTTGGTGCGACGATGTGCTATTATGTAGTTTTTTCAAATCAAAGGCAATTATTAATTAATTTTTGTTAGTTAAAATTCTTCTTATTTATTTATTTATTTATTTACCTTCACGCCATATCCCTTGCGGAGTAGCCAGAGACGACGGAGCGCCAAACGCTACGGTCTCTGCATACCTCTTTCGCCTCGACCACAGACATCAACCTCTTCATACATGCCCTCCGGGGGGTCCTCATGCTTTTTACGTGACCTTCCTCCAGTAACATTGATACTGTGTTTTCGAAGGTCACTCGAGGCCTCCCCCTGTCTCTCTTACCGCTCACTTTTCCTATATAAATCTTTTTTACCATTCTTTCATCACTCATTCGTTCGACGTGCCCAAACCACCTGAGCACGTTCTTCTTCATTCTCACCGTGACATCTTCGCTAGTACCTGCCATTCTGTGGATCTCTTCATTGCGGATTCGATCAGCTAGACTGACTCCGCATATTCTGCGAAGAGATCGCATCTCCACAGCATTCATCTTTCTTACATTCTTCTTCTGTGTTACCCACGTTTGGCTGCCGTATAACAGCGTCGGTAGCAAAACTGCATTGTGCATAGCCAAACGTGCAGCTATACTGATGTTTTGCCGTCTCAACAATGCAGTCAAAGCACCATTGACTCTGTTACCGGCAGCAATACGTCTTTCCACATCCATTTCGTATCTTCCGTCTCTGCTAAACATACTTCCCAAATATACCACTTCATTCACTTGTTCTATTATCTTATCGTTCACGTTGATCTTACATTCTGTTCTTTCTTCATTTCTTTCAAATATCAGAACCTTCGTCTTATCTACATTCAGGTTAAGAAAATTCTTATTGTGCTGCTAACAGTTTTAGGTTAATTTGTGTATTCTATGTATTGAAATAGTTTGTTCTTTGTGTTAAAATTTTAAAAAAATACTAATGTACATTTACTGCAAAATGAAGGATAAAAAATAGAAAGGAAACAAGTACCTGCACACTTTAATAAAAGACTAAAACAATAAGAGAATCAATTGGAATAATTTCATTTCATTCTTGTCAATCGTTGTTGGCAATGCGGAATCCTAAACAATATTTCACACAAACCACGTGACAGTTCCACGTTTTCTAGACAATAGGTGACAAGTGATTAGTGAACAAAGAGCCTCAACTGTGTATGAACAAGTGTTTGTAAATGCGTGATCGATTCCAACGTCGCTTTGAACTTTATTTGATAACTAGAAGCGGTACTGTTTTGTGGAAAATATACTAGCATAACGTCTATGACTTTACCTGACTTTTAATAATTTTTTGCAGGTCTATCTGTCACAAATATCTCGATGTTGTCATGATAGGAGTAGTAGAGAGATATGTAATGATCTTTCTACTCAATATACGTTACAAAAATAAAGTAAATTATGTAGTTCTATCAACATAGAAACAATGTCTTTTTATACTTTTCAAAATTCGATAATCCAGCTTTTGGCTAATTTTGTCGTTTTTAGTGACCATCAGTCTCTAGTTGCGAACCGAACATTGTTGGCCATTGAGTATCATTAAATTGGTAGTGTGTATTACAATGAGTGCGTATCCATTTACGGTTCCTTTCATCGCACCACTTCACATTATTGATGTTTATCTACTTTATGCCACCAAATAAAAAATGGATTTATAACAATACTAACTGTAAAGTGACTTTTTCATTCAGAAGGTTTTATGTGTCCCGAATACTCGTTTATCAATGATATCTTTTGTTTTTCTTATTTACCAATACAAAGCCCTATCAAAATAACAGAGAAATTATAAAATTTATACATTAAATTAAAATTGAAATCAGTTTTGAAAATTATCAACTTATATATATTATAGAAATATTTGCTTACAATAACGACAACAGACTTCAAGTGCAAAAAGTCAGCGCTGTAATAAAAACGGTATATTGTTCTTATGAATGTCTATCACAAGTCGGTAAACAAAGGCTCTTTTGCAAAGACAAATCCAACAAACATTTATATTGGAGTTTTATGCGCGTGAAGTTCACGCGTTCACGCTCGATTGAACCGAGAAAGAGTCTTCCGCAGAGGCGCCGCCGAGCCTCCGTCCGGTTAGAATCCGCCTTCCCACCTACAATGTCTTCGACTGTTATATAACACTTTATACATTCGGCGTATATATATAATGTTACTGAATATAATAATGGGAATATTACTGAACTAATGCTTTTAACATTGATAAATTGTTTTAAGTTATATCTACTCTTAAAAAATGTATAAAGTTAGATATGATTATCTAACCAATACACAATAAATAATATTATCGTCTCTTCGTCATGAAGAATCAACGACAATATAAATCACATTTACATATCTTGAATGTCAAAAATAGTCTATCGGGTTTTTCAATATTCTTTAACCGAACAAGATGGCGTGAGTCTGCCAGACCCTGTTGAATTATTAAAACCACGCGGGCCGGTCGTGTCTTCGCTAATCTATCTTTTGTCAACGGGATTGGAAGGGAACGGGCGCTAACTGACAATGAAAGAAATCTCGTTATTTTTTATGATTGCTGTACCGTCAAATTCGGCCGATAACATCGTGCTTTGATCCAATATCTCTAATTCCTAATAGAGATATCGACAACCCTAAATATTTATTCTGTATAAGAAAATGCTTGTAAAGTAATTTGAACTATTCATTGAGTTATTATATTAATAATATTTTAGGGCACAAGCGTAATAATATATTCTATACACATATTTAATCTCATTTAAGTAGGTACAATTGAAATTACTGGTCGCACTGTAACTTGTAAAAAACTTAAGTACATATTTATAAGTTAGACTAATTGGTAATTTTATAATCAGCTACAAAAATATGTACAATATATTCGTCATAATATTAAGTTCAAAATTTTATTGCAACTCCAAATATAGTAACTGTCAGTTATCTGTCACAATAAGACAGGAAATCATCATCATCAAATATTAAAAATATTGACAAGGCTGCCAACATGCTTTTAAGTATAACTTTTAAATACCAACTTTACTGTAACTACCTGACAATAATAATAAAAAAAAAGTGTTTGAATTCGCAAATAACCGAAATTACATATATCTTATAAATATATACTTGATTTGATTACAACAAATAGACAGTTATAGTTTTACTACAATAGCGACTTCAATTCTTCAAATGAAGTGAGTGTAATCGTTTCAAAAAAAGAGATGCGAAAAAAAAATTAAAACGGCAAAACTTTTAAGTGATTGTGTGCTCTGAAAATATAAGAAACTTTTAAAATCAACGATGCTGTAGTGCGGATCTCATTCAAATCCTTATTAGATCCGCAGTCAGCTAGAGCTTAACTGGGCAGGAGCTTAACTGAAAAACTCAGGTAAGAATTAAAGCCTGCGACTAAACGTTCAGAGGAATTAAAAAATACTAATATAATAATTCTTTATAACTTTAAAACTGTAGTAAAAAAACTACATAATCAAATGTGTGTCAGGTATTGAGAATTTTTTTTTTTATCGAATTTCTACTAAAAGCACAATTCAAAAGCGTCACGTCCATTAAGCTCTATCCATATGATATATCCGATGTCCGATAAATCAGACATAAACAAATATAAAATTGTTGGTAATAACAATGCAGTGCGTATATTTAAAGACACAAAGTGCATTTACAAGCAATTACCAGCGTCATCGCCTCGAGCGACATTCTGATTAAGCTGCCATTAACACTGTCGGGTTCTGTCTACGGATTTAATTAAGAGACGAGAATAAATCACAATACTGTTAGTTTATTTCTTACCAGCTTTAGAAATAATTTGGATCAGTATTCGCCATTCTATTTATTCAGACAGGAGTGACAATAGTTATTTGATTTATATAAAGTAAATATTTTTGGTCGATTGATAGGAAAGACAGAATTAAAATACCATTAATTCTAAAAATATGAAGACATTTTATTTTTATTAACGCTTTTGAAGATATTTTAATATAATTTAAAAGGTTAAGGAAACTGAATTATAGTTATTTCGACAAGGTTTTTAAGTTTTCAAACAGCGGATAACATTCGTACTGCGTTGGAAATACCAAAAACCGTGTTTGCTGCTATTTATTTAAATATCATACATAGTTGGTGTCACTTTCTAGTTGAAGACGAAAAACTTACTCTAGACGAGCGGTAATATAAGTAAATAAGCTAAACGTACGAACGTATATCTAAACTCCCGAATCATCTACATCTACGGTTCTATAAATTTTACAAAGATTTATCAAATTTTAATCTCACTGGAATATGAAATTGACAACGCGAAAGATTCTCAATTAATAATTCCAATCTTTGTTCGATATACAGTTTTATCTTCATCGGAATTATATCCTCTGGGAAATCACTCACTGCCGTAATTGTCGTTTGCAACGTGGTCTTCATTGAATGTATTATATAGAAACTTGTTTTATTAACAAATATAATATAAAATAATGTTTATACATTGAAATAAATATAACAAAAGGTATTATGTAAAAACATAATATTTGTGAGAAAAAGATAATAGGTTTTAAATCATGATTCAGTTACAATATTTATTGAATTGAGCTTAAAAAATAAGTATTTATGATTTCTTTATTAAATTTATTGCAAATTTTTAAATATTGTAACATTTTACCTTTTTACGTTGATTTGTGTAAAATTTTCTTGTGTGAATTTTTTTTATTTTTTTTTATTACACTAAACTATGAGGTTTAAAATAAAAAAACTTTTGTACATATTGTAATACCAGGTTTATGTGAAATAAAATAGGCTGCACTGAACGGCTAATTACGACAAGTGTTCCATATTTTAAAAACTCGTTCATTGTTAGTAAAAAATATAATAAAGCATAAATATATCAAACCGTGTTAATTGAACGGACGGTGTGCTATCAAGTTATACCAATTGGTATAACTTGATAGCACACCGTCACACACACAGCATTGATGGAGCTGGGTAATTACCCAGCTCCATCAATGCTGTGCTTGATTCTCAGAGTGTATTGAGCATAAAACATCTCTTTGGTTAGTATACATTAATACCATTTGTGAACAGCTTTTTAAAAAGATTTTATGTATTAATTTGATCAAATTTTGTAAGCTGTGTACATACAGCTATATATATTGTATGCGACTTAGCTTGACACCATGTCAACATTTTTCACCGAGCGTTTCTTTAGAAATTTCTTTTAAAGGATAAGTCATCCTTTTGTGCTAATTGTCTTTGCCACTGTCACTGTTTGTTTGTCTTTGCCACTGTGTCTGTTTGTTTTAAATTAAATTAATTAATTAAATTAGATGACTCTTGATTCTCTAACTTATGCCTTCTACACCATCAGTGTATGCTCTGTAAAGTGATCTTACCTTGTTTAACATTTTGTATAATGTATCAACCTAATATTTTGAATTAGGAGGCATAACAAATAAATAAGTTTCAAAACATAATTCAATAAAATAAAATAAAATAAAAATAAAACATAATTCCACGCGTCTGGGACCTTTTCTGGTTTTTGTGCAATTTATGCTGGAAATCCGGGGAGGTCCCAGACGATTGGCGAAGTGCAGTCATCGTACCTTTGTATAAAGGCAAAGGCTCACAGATAGACTGTGCAAGCTATAGGGCCATCAGTTTGATTAGCTTGGGCGGTAAAGTTTATGCTAAAATTTTAGCGAGAAGAATGCAAGAGAGATCTGAAAGGCTGTTGTGGGAGGCCCAAGGAGGTTTTAGACCTGGAAGAGGGTGTATAGATCAGATCTTTTCCCTCCGCATGATCACGGAAAAGTTTTTGGCTCTAAACCAAAAGGTTTTCTGTGCTTTTGTGGATTTGGAAAAGGCGTTTGACAGGGTTGTGAGAAAGAAGTTATGGGAGATACTGCCCCGATACAATGTGAACGGACCCTTGCTACAGGCTGTAAGGTCTCTTTACCGAGATCACTCAGCCTGTGTGCGAGTAGGAGCTGGCATATCGCCCTGGTTTGACATCCAATCGGGTGTTAAGCAAGGTTGCGCTATGTCAGCTTGGTTGTTCAATTTGTATTTGGATAGTTGTCTCCAAGGAGTGAAAGATAGTGACATGGGAGTGAAAGTAGGTGGCCTTAAGGTCAATTGCTTGCTATATGCAGATGATGCGGTGCTCATTGCATCATCAGAATGCAATTTGCAGGCATTGGTCACCACTTTGAAAGATGGGTGTGAAATTAATGGTCTTAACCTGAATGTAGATAAGACGAAGGTTCTGATATTTAAAAGAAATGAAGAAAGAACAGAATGTAAGATCAACGTGAATAATAAGATAATAGAACAAGTGAATGAAGTGGTATATTTGGGAAGTATGTTTAGCAGAGACGGAAGATACGAAATGGATGTGGAAAGACGTATTGCTGCCGGTAACAGAGTCAATGGTGCTTTGACTGCATTGTTGAGACGGCAAAACGTCAGTATAGCTGCACGTTTGGCTGTACACAATGCAGTTTTGCTACCGACGCTGTTATACGGCAGTCAAACGTGGGTAACACAGAAGAAGAATGTAAGAAAGATGAATGCTGTGGAGATGCGATCTCTTCGCAGAATATGCGGAGTCAGTCTAGCTGATCGAATCCGCAATGAAGAGATCCACAGAATGGCAGGTACTAGCGAAGATGTCACGGTGAGAATGAAGAAGAACGTGCTCAGGTGGTTTGGGCACGTTGAACGAATGAGTGATGAAAGAATGGTAAAAAAGATTTATATGGGAAAAGTGAGCGGTAAGAGAGACAGGGGGAGGCCTCGAGTGACCTTCGAAAACACAGTAGCTACGATACTGGAGGAAGGTCACGTAAAAAGCATGAGGACCCCCCGGAGGGCATGTATGAAGAGGTTGATGTCTGTGGCCGAGGCGAAAGAGGTATGCAGAGACCGTAGCGTTTGGCGCTCCGTCGTCTCTGGCTATCCCTCAAGGGATATGGCGTGAAGGTAAATAAATATAATATAACAATGAAGGTTTTTTCTGACTTATATAAGGTATGATTGTAATATAATAAGTATATTTTTACTGGTAATAGAAATGTTTGTAGGTTGTATTTATAATTATAATTCTTCATTCTTTTATATGTGGATGTTAAAGATTTAAATGTGGATATGAGACAATGCAATAAATTTTAAGAGGGATGAAAATGTCACCAAGGCAAGATAAACAAATAGTTGTGCTCGCATCCTTTATTGGCGGAAGGATTACAATCGAGTAACTCCAGTACTGATCTGCTTTGTCGCTTCCCGGGACGTCTTCCAACGCTACCGGTTTCAAATCGAATCACAAAGGAAAATCGGTCCTCTATCTGCAATTGAAAGCAAACTAAACTTTAAAATAGAAATACATTTGTTAAAGACGTATCGGATGGTTAATTGAATGTCAATTTAAATTAATATTCAGATTATAATTATATTTTGTCATAGAGAGGTTGAATTATAATATATGGAAATGTTTTCCAATAAGTACTGATTATTTGTAGTTATGTAAAAGATAATAAACCATGACAAGAGCATTCTATATTTGTGTACAAAAAGCATAACTTGTTGAGAAATAAGTTTTTATATTAATGTAATCTAATAAATATTTCAATGATATAACACAATACAGGTAAACAAGCATCGCTAATTAGAGCGAGTGTCAATATCAGTATCCAATCACTGGAAGCAACTGATTACTATTGACCGGAATGAATTGAGCAAGTGTGCTGCCTTAAGTACTTCATATTATATTTTTCTAATGATAAAGATTATTTTTTATTCTAACAACCTGAGAATAATCGTTTATTAATAATATATTGTAATTGTAATATATGAGATAAGTAAACGCCAGTATTGCTACAAAAGCAGCATATGTTACGTAAAGCGTAAAGATAATAAAAATGTAATAGGTAATAGCGTATTAATGAAAAAAACATGAATTACCTTAAAATACTTGAAATAAAAAATATGATTACATATAAATAAAAAATATAATTTGATGTTTTAATGTTATTGATGTTAGTTAATACATCAATAACATTAAAACATCAAGGTTATAGAAGAAAATCGTATAATCAATCCGTTACTCCAGACTAGTTCGACTGTCTCCTGGGCAGGTAATAGCTTTAGCAATTAACAACTGCTGTTATTCAACTGCAACGATAATGGACGTTGTAAATTACGATGAATACAATTTATATACATTATTGTTTACGAAATACTGCAAATGTGAAAATTTATTACATGCGTGCTTTTTGGGCTGTAAAATTACAACAATATGATCAAAATAAGATCTTATAAAATTTTCAACTCCTAACATTGTTCTTATATATTTTAGACTTTGACAACAAACATATAAAACGTTGTTACTGTCGGAAATATGAGAACACAATAATAGTTTAAAACAACGAGACTTGCATTTTTAGTTTAAAAGGTAGATTAGCGAAGACACGACCGGCCCGCGTGGTTTTAATAATTCAACAGGATCACAAGAGGGTCAGAGAACGCTCTTCGCTTAAGGAATATAGGAAAAATCACTACATATTTTATGAATGGGGATTTTTGCTCATCTTACGACACCATTTGTTGCTTTTATTATACTCTATCTCTTTACTTACTAGAGACTAATAAAATATTACAAAAAAGTAAATAATCAAAAGTAAGAACTCGAAAAACAAAGCGTTTAGCTCTATAAGCCTGTAAATACATTAAATTTCAGTCTTAACATAAATTGTTCAATATAAAGCTTAGGTGTTGCTCAAGAAGCCTATTTACCGCCCAGGAGGGGAGCGGAGGGGCATTTATACGTACAATAGAACAGAACAATGAACCGTCTTCCCTGTATGCAAGTGTTATGAATGAACGACCGTAATTCCCAGGTCGTCTTTATCTCACTCCATTGGATGAACTGAAGACGCTATTATTGTATTAACTATAAATTTTATTGAAATTTAATCAAATCATAACCAAATATATTTAAATAATTATAGCAACAAAATATTAAATATATACTCTACGAAGCCGAAGTCTAATTGCTAAGTGAGTTGTATTAATTGGCGCTGGCTGGATGGTGCGTACCTACTATCAAATTATTCCAGTCACTCGTCACTCCGCCAATATAACTGCTCGTGTCGCTCTGTTAGAAAATTATATAACGATGTTTATTAAACGCCCCTTTTACAACCGTCAGTCGTCTGATTTTATCAAATGTATTTAGATGAATTTCCAAAAGACAGTGTCACCAATATTATTATACGGTAGTAAATTCAATAGAGAGCTTATCCGATATTATTAATAAATTAAAAGTATCAAAACAACAGTATTCTAAATTAATAATTTAGTGACTGTGAAAACAATTAACAATAATTAGAAATACAACAATTACGTTCGCGATTAACGGTATGTTGTAACAAAAGAATCCTTCAATTGTAATAATAAATATTAAAAATTAATACTTTAATACTGCAGCTAATGCTATTACACTATAAGCATTTCGTATTACATACGAACGTAAATCGATAGTTATTATATTTAATCGAAGATTCGCCTTTACCAAGATTGTCCTTGACATCGAGTGAGTATATAACAAAATAAAACTCAGAAATATAAAAATATATGCGTTCCATTTTTAATAATTACGTTTATATTGATAAATACCCACAATTAGCAACAACTATCTAATGATTACACAGAACAAACGCCATTCGTCCAAGACGTGGTGCGCTTCCAATGACGGTTACAAATAAATGCCGCCAACATGGTCACGCTAACCATCGATACGAAGTTCCAACAGAAAATAACAACTGTAAAATTTAGTTCCTGCGTATTCCAATACATAGCATTTTGTATGCGCCGTAATATTTAATACAAGCATGGGTATGCAATAAAGAACAGAATTTCCTTATATTTTCCTTATATTTTTTAAAAGCAAACAATGTTAAATGATCAAATTGAATTAAAACAAAGTATCAATTTTAAAAATAGACTCAAGTCATTTTTGGGTCAAATTTATTATATCATGCATTCACTTGTGTAATATCAAAATCTATTATATCCCTGGAAAAAATCAGAGTGAAACAAAATTTTTTACTCATTATAAATTTGTTATACTATTGACACATGCGTTACATTCATTTCAAACTAATTGACTCCCCCTCCACGTTACGATGGATCACAGAACACGACAAAATGGTTCAATTATTTTGTTACAAAATATAAATAGAACATTCATAAACTGGAAATCTCAGTAAACTATTTCAATAAGTCCTTAGTTGTCTTTCTTTCGGTGCTGTAATGCAGAAGTGAAGACCAAATAGAACACCTGTAGAGTCAGTGATTCCAGATTCATCTTGTCCCAAATATACATCTGTTCTATTTATTTATTATCATATGATAATCCAATGCCATTACTGACAGATGCACTAAATAGGTTAATACATAGGTATGTTTATGATTTGTATTAATATAAAAAAAACTATATAAAGAAAAAAAATGTTTATCATAAACAAAACAAAAAGGAAAAAAACAAAAATATTCACTGAATTACACAAATTTTTCTACAATATGTAAACCATCACAATTTATTTACAGGTTTTTATTTCATTTTAATACGTTTTAATTATTTAATATGGAAAAAGTTTCCACTAACACAAACCATGAACATTAGTCAACTATACATACCTTATGGTAACAAGAAATTCCAGTGCAATGTTAGGTAACATCTATTTGTTTTGTTACAGCTACGTAGGTGGTACTCAAGCTAGGTAATAGCTTTAGCAATTAGCAAACCTACTATAACTTAGGTTGAAGGCAAATGGACCGAAAGAAATTTACTGACTCTGTTAATACAAATAAGAACTTCATATTAAGTTATAGAGCAATATATTTTTAATATTTTTAGGGAGCAATATATTTTTAATAAGTATTAATTTTATCTTCGCGTAATAATAACAATATAATGTGTATTCAAAGTTTAATTCTTCATGATTATATTATATGATGATTTTAAGATATTGAATTTATAAAAATGTTAATATAATTGTTGTATTGTATATTATATACATATACATAAATGTAAAATGTAACAAATATCTGTCACGTAATAGAAGAACATTGTTTAATCTATTCGTTACTCCAGACTAGTTCGACTGACTCCTGACCAGGTAATAGATTTAGCAATTAACAACTGCTGTTATTCAACTGCAACGATAATGGACGTTGTAAATTACGATGAATACAATTTATATGCATTCCTGTTTACGAAATACTGCAAATGTGAAAATTTGATTCGATTAATTAATTGTCGTTTGACGAAACACTAATGTTAATGAAAAATAAGGCTCGTAACTAAAATTATACAACTAACTGAAGTAAATAATATAAAAATAAATACCTAACATTAAAGGGATGCTTCATTTTATAGCTTACATATAAATGTATGATATCTTTTTCTATATTACGATTTTTTTTATTATGATAGAGCAAAAAATAGTATGAATAAGTTAGTAACATAATAACTATTTAAACAATATTGTTTTAAAACTTTATCGACAAAGCGTGTTACAATTTGATTGCAGTTTGCTCCAGAATTTGAAGTTAATGTCGAAAAAAAGAGTTATACGAGTAGTACGCATGATCGACGTCTGTATAAAGCCTGGTTTGTTTTTTGGCCGATAGTAACGCTGCGCCGGGGGCATTGCCTATTGCAGTGTATACTGCAATGCCCCCGGCAAAATACATACGATTATTCGAATGTACTTTTTTAGGGACGACTATTATTAGTTTTATTGGTTTTTTATTCACTTTATTGTAATTTTAAATAAAGTTTGGAATACAGTATTGTCTCAACGGTGGAACAAAATAAAACTGATTAATAATTTAATTATTATTTCTTAAAAAAAATAATTAACAGTTATCTATCAAATATATATTTATAAACAAAGCTCGTAGTAATTGTTATAAATAAATTATTAATATTGTCTTACTTCTACATCTATATGATAAATTGTTTACTGGAAAGATAACACTAAGCTTACGAAACATTTTATCTGTTATTGTTTTTTATCAAAATTCTTTACCAATTAAATATAGCTGTCAATCTACAAGTCTTTATTAGTGTACCCAGGCGCGGTAGCAGGATTTGGTTTGTGGGAAATCGTCATTCTATAGTCAAGGGGAAGTATTCTTTATGTGATTTTAAATATTCACATGAATTGTATTGTATGAAGTAATTGTATTGTATGAAGGGGGAAGTTACTCCCATAACCCCGGCTAGTACGAAGGTTATAAAATAACTTTAATCACATTAAATTCGTGCTGAATTACAGATTTCTAGAATTAAGAGTCTCTGTGATAGGCTGTGGACTGGCGGATGGGCGGGCATAACGAAACTATAAGGGTTTCTAGAGAACTACAGAAACCTATAAAGTTAAATTCTTGCAGAGTAAAAGCTGCTATGAAACATAAATTTAAGCCTCCAAATCGGCAACACGTAGTTTAATTTTTGATGTATAATAGTTTTAATTAATTTTAGGCCGAACCTACACCAAGACTAGCGCTGCGGACAGAATCCGCTCGTAACAGCAGCGTCGTACTTTTATTCTTCAGCGACGTGACGAACTTGAGGCTCTAGCGGTTGCTAAATCAAATAAATTACTCTTGTTGGGTAGAAACTTAAGTGAATATGGGAGTAACGACTGGTTGGTGAGTATAACTTTTCGTCATCCTTGCCCTTAAATTATTTATTTCCTAAATCAAAATCTTTATTTGAAAGTTAAATTCCTTTCTAGTTTGTACTAATTGAGATAAGACTTTGCTCATTAGCACGTTATCTGGTTTTTATAATTAAGTCATAGTAACATGATACATTGTTATTATAACATTTCATAGAGCTATTAATGTCTAAAAGTGATACCGAATACTCATTCTAAATATAGAACTCTTTAGAAATCTAAGAACGTAATCAAATAATAACTATTTTTGATGAGATATTAAAACTCAGTCCTCTTTATGGAGAATGTAATCGACAGTTAGAACTATTTTAGAGAAAATGTAAATATATATTAAATAGGTTCAGGTGGAACGACGAACAAAATTTATATATATATACTAAGTATTGACAAGTCGATACCGCTACTCTCATATCAGAAAGAGATGGTATAGGAACGCGGTTTCAACTTTGTTAAAACAACATTTTGGTGATCCTCCTAGCGAGGAAACAACCCGTATCGAATTAGAGAGCTTAAAAATTTTATCACGAGAAATATCTTCCGTTTTGTAAGAAGATTCAAACAGTTTCTTAAATTTTAATATTTAATGTAAACGCATTGCTAAGTTACCCAAAACAGCCGAAGTTGCTATTTACAATCACACAGCCCCTAAGAAAGAAATGTAGTTCCCATGCAGATAGGAAAAAGGCAAAACAAAGGTTTCAATTTAAAATATATAACGCCTTTCACTAGTGTTGTTGGTTGATATTCATAGTCGCTCCAGCGTGGCCCTTCATCTGCAGATCCTTGAAGGAAACTCTAGACTCTGCGGTTAGGAAAAAGAAAGCGTACTTACAAACTAACCACTAGACAATAGTGAAAGTTTTAAATTTAGAACAAATCTATACAGACCTAACTCTTATTAATTCCGAATATCAAACAATGTCAAACTTATTGTATGGAAATAGATCATTCCCCAAGAGTTCATTGATCTGAATAAATATGTAGAATATCTAAGATTAGCCAACTTGTTCCCCAACGATTAAGATAAGGTTTGATTAATCTATTATTATCCTTGATAAAGATTATTACGGGCAATTAAGATCATAAAGAGGCTCGCAAGTTACACTCACCTCTCGACTGATCAAAAACCAAATAGTTATCTCTTCAATAAAATCACATTAATCTCTAGATTGTTAGACGGTCTCACTAACAACACTGATTTGATGTATAGTTACATTATAAAGTTAATGGGGGAAAGTAAGGTGAATAAAAGCTTCGCCTGAAACGTCTACACTTTTTACGTCTTAGCGGAAATTACATACTTTCGTATAATATTATTTTCGACCACAAATTTAGTTTCCTTATAACATAGGTGATTATTATGATTTAACTTTGTTTTATTGTAAACAAAATAAAAATTGAGATTTTTAGCCACAGATATTGTTGTGGATAGATACATTCTACGTGGAATATCCTTTTTAGTATTTGGTTCCAAGCAACAACAATACAACGGAGCAACGAAATGGTATTTCAAAGACGACAGCGCGTAAGTTATCACGTGTTATTTTAAAAGTAGGTGAACATAACAAAACGAGGAAAACTCTCTCTTATATTATCATTATTGTCACAAGAACGTCTCACGATTTATAGCAAGAACACCGATAACTGTACGTTTATAGGAACATATCTTGGGGACTACGCTTACGCAGCGCTCAAATGATCTTCCTTATATTCATAACTATTTTTTTTTTTGAAGATTAATAGCGGAATATATTATATTTTTCGTCATGGTTTCAACAGTTGTTGTTTATTTTTTGAGAAAATATGCTTATCGAAATACAAACTTTTTTGTTAAGTAAGTTGTACTAAGTAAGTTGTTCAAGTATTTACTGCGGGGCCCACTTAAGCCAAACTTTCGCGCATGTATACTGGCTCAGAAAAGTAACCTAATTATAACTATTAACCAAACCAATACAACTTAATGTAAGAAATACAAAATAAACAATAAATAATAATAACATAACAAAAATCAAAAATAACGTAACAAAATAAACTAACTGAATAACGACTTGAATTAGTGTGGAAATGAAAAAGAAGACTACTAAGAAAATAGTGAAATATCAGAACAATTTTGTGGTTGCTATTATATAGAAGAGAGATGGCTAAGAAATGTCCCATGTGTGACTGAGAAAGATATTAGCGTGACGAGTATTTTTAAAGAATGACGAAGTCAATAAAAATAGACGTGCGTTTTAGTGTTATTTAATTTAATATTATTCTAATCGAGAGGAAATATAATTAATATCCTAACTTATTCTAATGGCTTTCAGAGATTAGGACTATTATATCAATAATAAATAAATAGCTTTCAGTTATCATTCATAATGCAACGAATTCATTTCGTAAAAGATAAATTATAAAAAACATTAGGAGATTTATATCGTACCCAACATTACTATCGATTTGAAGATTGCTTATTTATACTAGGAACACGCAATAACCTACACCTCCGTAGCACATATTTTCTTATCACCATTTAGTTCTTTAATAATGTTATCAGTCATCTGCACGAATTTAAGAATGTTCATGGTTCGACGGCGCTCTTGTAAACCTTTATTTATATAAATATTCCAGAATAAAAACTCTTAATACATTTCTTATTAAGTAAAATATTAGCTTTCTGCATCCTTTCTCCATGTTTACCTTAACTTTGCCAAATTTGTTTGTCAGTTTGTACAATTCGTAATGAGTCCTTGCGTTTAAAGAGCTTCATAACACACCAAATAATAATAATTAACCTATCTACTATAATCAATTATATTTACCTTGCATATAAAGTAAGCAACAAGTAGTTTATAGCTAAGTTATAGTTATAAGTTTAGTAAGTTTCTGTTCTGATTTTAAAGGTAATACGAGTCAACAGAGAGCTTGTGTTTACTTTCTCATTAATTCCAGTCTGAATCCTGAGAATGCGGTTGAGTTAAGCTCTTAGAGAACTGAGGATCAAACAGAGCTTTGAACGGGATCGCACTCGCAATACTGCATTGCTGTGATTACAACTTTAAAAAAAAATTCTTTTCACTGAAAAACAGTTTTATTCCTCTTCTAAATGTTGTAATTATTGAGTGTTATTATATAACATAAAATATATAAAGAACTAGTACTTACTGCGTTATGTAAGCAAATAACAGATAATATTTTAATCAATTTTCATGAAGACTCTTATTTTTAATGAATATGGTGTTATGAAATGACCATTAATGAAACAAATTAAATTTTCCAATTGCAATGTTCTGTAAACAAGAATGCATATAGATTGTATTCCTCGTAATTTACAACGTCCATTATCGTTGCAGTTCAATAACAGCAGTTGTTAATTGCTAAAGCTATTACCTGGTCAGGAGTCAGTAAAACTAGTCTGGAATAACAGATTCTTCAAACGATGTTCTTCTATTACCTGACCTGAACATTTGTATATAATATATATTACATAGCTAGACTCACGGGAATTTTTATTTTTTTTGTTTTACAATGTAGTCACCTCCTAACTCAATGCATTTATTCCACTTGGATGGAAGTCCTGGGATACCGTCTGAAAAACAATTTAAATCTTGCTCTGTGTAAAATTCTGAAACAGCGCACTTGACTTCTTCATCGTCGGAATAATGCAGTCCCCGTAGATGTTTATTCAAAAGTCGAAACAGACAGAAGTTACTGGCGGGCATTACAGGGCTGTAGCAATGGGTTCATGCAAGTGCTGCACCCCGGGACTAAAATTCCCGCGTCGCTTCTCAGGCATCGCTGTCTTCAACTTTTTCAAAACCTCAGTAATAATATTTCTTTGTGAGTGTCTACTTGTGGGGAAGATAATCAATTAACATAATAGCACACCTTCTATATCTCAGAAAATTGTCGCCATAATCTTTCCGGTGGACGGTTAAATGCGAAATTTCTTCGGCGGCGGGGAACCCTTGTGATTCCATTGCATGGATTCTTGTTCTATCTCCGGGTCCCAATGGTGAATGCACGTCTCATCAGCCATTACTATCTAAGGTAGGAAAACTTCACTCCCTTCCTCAATTAGGTGCAAATTTTCTTTTAATGTCAGAATTCGGTTTTCCTTCTGGAGGGGTGTCAGCATTCGGGGGACCTATCTTGTACTGACCTTGTTCATGAACAAACGTTCGTGTAGAATTCTCAAAACCGACGATTCTAAAGCGCGGCATTCAGTAGTTAATTGAGAACTTTTTAAACAACGGTCTCGAAGCACAGGCTTTTCCACCTTGGCGATGATTTCATGTGTGGTTGCTTCAATAGGCCTTCCACTATGCGGGTCAACTTCAATGGACTCATGGGGACATCAACTATTTAGCCCAATAATTTACAAGACATAGGAAGGTGAAGAGTCCCCCTATACTACGATCATACGCTCATTGACGGCCATTGGCCTAGTTCTTTCTTTCAATAAAAACTTGATGACGGCACGGTGGTTTAAACTAACGTTTTCCATATTTTTTGCAACTAATCTCAATTAACGACCGCTCACTAAGGTAACCAATGCTCTACTGACTTCAAGTATCCTGACATGTAAGGACATGTCAATGCTTACACCAACCTGTTCCACCCTGCAGTACCTGTTTATATGTAGAACGTCGAAATTTACCACGACGTAATACCTTACTATTTAGCCGTATACATTCAATGATGGTATTTTGTCCCAGAAAATTTTAATAGGTGGCTTTATTGTATTATGTCTAGCAATATAATACAGGAGAGATCGAGAAAGATCCAAGTTATTATGTTTTAACCTGCGATAGCTGAAAGGAAATGAAAGTCGAACACAACACAAAGAAGAAACCTTTTATCGGGTCACGTATCGGTTTTATTAATACTTGTCGAGATCTATCTACATTTATTAACTATATATTAACCGCTGTATATTAAAATAAGCATCTTTTTGAAAATCAATATAATAAAAACCTGTAATGACATAACAGATATTGATTGCTGATTTTATATTAGATTTTTTAAAACTGCTGTGATCTTTGAAGTAAATATTCCCAACCACTATACAATAAAAATAATTGCTTACAAAAAAGACAACAGTTATCACGTGCAAAAAGTCAGCGTTGTAATTAAAATGTATATTGTTCTTATGACTATCTATCACAAGTCGGTAAACAAAGGCTCTTTTGCAAAAACAAATCCAGCAAATATTTATGCTAGAGTTTTATGCGCGTAAAGTTCACGCGTTTACGCTCGATTAATCTGAGAAAGAGTCTTCCGCAGAGGCGTCGCCGAGCCTCCGTCCGGTTGGAATCCGCCTTCCCACCTACACTGCCTTCGACTGTTATAGAACACTTCATACATTCAGCGTTGATATAGAGAGTAATATTACTCAACTAATGCGTTTATTATTGATAAATTGTTTTAAGTTATATCTACCCTTCAATATATAAAAGTTATATATGATTGTCGAAGCACAAAATAAATTATATTATCGTCTCTCCCTCGCGAAAAATCAAAGACAATATAAATCACATTTACATATCTTGAATATAAAAAATAGTCTATCGTATTTTTCAATATTCTTTAACCGAACAAGATGGCGTGAGTCTGCAGACCCTGTTGAATTATTAAAACCACGCGGGCCGGTCGTGTCTTCGCTAATCTATCTTTTGTCAACGGGATTGGTAGGGAACGGGCGCGGACTGACAATGGAAGAAATCTCGTTATTTTCGATGATTGCTGTACCGTTAAATTCGACCGATAACATCACGCTTTGAGCCAATATCTCTAATTCCCAATAGATATCGACAATGCTAAATATTTTTTCTGTATAAAATGCTTGTAACTTAATTTGAACTATTCATTTTGTTATTATATTAATAATATTAAAATATTATGGCACAAGCGTAATATGTAGATATTCTATAAACATATTTAATTTCATTAAACTAATTACAAATGAAATTGCTGGTCACATTGTAATTTATAAAATACTTTAGTACAAATTATTGTACTAAAGTATTATTTCCAGATTATTTTCATTTTTTCTTCCCTTGTCCAGTTTAATGTTATCGACATATTCATAAATTAGACTAATTATTAACTTTTATAATCAACAACAGAAAAATATACTGTATCTCAGCCTGTTCTAATATTGAGTTAAAATTGTATTGTATTGGAACTCCAAGAATAGCAGCTGTCACAATAAGACAGGAAATCATCATGATTCATTAAAAAATCATTTTATCCCATATTAAAAATATTGACAAGGCTACCAATTTGCTTCTAAGTATGTCTTTTAAATGCCATCTTTACTACAACTAACTGAAATTACTAAGAAAAAAATAAATACCTAATATGAAAGGGATGCTTTATTTTATAGCATACATGTAAATGTATAATATCTTTTTCTACACAAAAATAAGTTAGTAACATAATAACTATTTAAACTATAATATTTTAAAACTTTATTTAAAAAGCGCGTTACAATTTGATTGCAGTTTGCTCCAGAATTTGAAGTTGATTTCGAAAACAGTTATAGTAGGCATGACGGACGTTTTTATAGTCTTTTTTTTGGTCTATAGTAACGCCGCGGGGGCATTGACTACTGCAGTGTACTCGTATGTATTTTTAGGGACGACTGTTATTAGTATTGGTAGGTTTATTGGTTTTTTATTCGTTATGTAATTTTCAATATTCACATGAATTGTTATATAACCAAAAAATAATAATAATTGTTATATCAACAATAAAGTTATAATAGTGTCAAACCTAATAGATAATTACAACTAGCTATCGAAAGTTATTATTATGAACACAAAATATTTTTGGCTTCAATTTTAGTAGATCTGAATCAATTTGAGGAGATTGCAGCCATTACTGTATGGACCTGTATCCGACATTACGAAGGTGATAAAATAACATTAATCAAAATTACTGCGGGCGGTAGTTGAAAATTACTTATTTTATATTATACGTTTTATAACTTTAACCTTTATGGGAGTTTGCTTTAGTAGGCATGTTAGTAATGAAAAAGAAATATGTATCAATTAAGTTCCCATTTTTGATTGAATAGTTACAATGCAAAAGATAAACCATGTCCGGAGTAGAGGTTAATCTTTTTCCTAAAATGTAGGAGTTTCATAGAGCTCCAATCGTCAATTAGATACACGATGCTACCACTGGCTGTTAATTTTATTATTATTTTATTAGTTGTTAATTTGCACTTTCGCGTTGCACCCCTTTGGCGCGAAAGAAGCGTCGGGCAAAAGGATATCGTTTTTATAATAATTTGCTTTATTTATTATTTATTCTCCGTTAACTCTTCTCTACGAACTAGTTTATAATAAAGAAGACTTTAAAAAAGCGCAATTACGTAAAGCACATATTGCTTTATTTTACTCCGATTCGATTAAACACAATTAAACACTCTTATTGCAAAATATCGAAAAAAAAAAACTGTTAAAACAAAAACAAAGATAAAAGGAGAAAAGTAACATAAATTTATACATAAAAACCTCAAAATCTGAATATATGTTTTATTTATAACCTTAACATATCTAAATATATTTTATGTAACATGTTACAACTTTTTATTTAATGTTACATTAATGTGACATGTATGGGTATGTATGTATGTCTAAGTTAGTCTGTAATGTTAGATATATTAATTTGTCAGTTTGTTCAGACAATGGCAGCTTACTAGTAAAGCCCTGAGGATATTGCGACAGTAATTACTTGACGTTTTTTCTTTCGTATTGTAGCACTAAACCTTATTCTTGTTATACTCTTATAGGTTCTCTGTGTATTTATTTTAGTCTACGATAATAAAGTTTTTATCTAAATAAATAAAAGAATATTTTTAATTATATGTAATAAATATTATTAATAAACGCCTTTGTTACCACCAATTATTGAATGATCGATATTTATGAACAGAATAACTAGGAAAATCTAGTTCAGTATAGGAACTTCTTTCACGGTCCATTTGCGTTCGACCTAAGTTACAATCGGTCTGTTAATTGCTAAAGCTATTACCTAGTTCGAGTAACTTCACCTACGTAGCTGTAATGAAACAAATAGTTGTTACGTAACATTGCACTGTAGTTTCTTGTTTAGTTACTTAACATTTATTTATCGATTTATTTACCATTTATTTATTACAAAAGGGGAGCTTAATGCCTGATGGCATTCTCTACCTTTGTGGATGGTGGGAAATTGCGGTAGGTCTTAAAAACCAAATTAGAAAATAAGACAAGATATTTTTTTATTCTTTTGTAAAAGTGATAGAGTCGATATTGGCTGATTAAGTGAATGGAACAATTTGATATTTGCAACATAGAAGAAATATTGTGTATTATTAATCTTAAAGTAGTAATACAAATATTTGTAGACATACTCGTATATATTTGATTTGATTACAACAAGTAGACAGCTATAATTTATACGACAACAGCGACTTCAGTTCATCAAATGAAGTGAGTTGTATCGACCTGGTAATCATGATCGTTCATTCCCTACACTTGCATACAAAGAAGACAGTTCACTGTTCCCGTTTCTAAATCGTCTGTGCTATTGTCTGAGTAAATGCCCTCCGAGGCGGTAAACAAAGGCTTCGCGCGAAACAAAACTTTACAACAAGTATCTTGATAACGAAAATTACATGAATTTTCATATGATATTATTTTTGTTTGTTAATTTGTTTCCTTATAATAAGATACTTGAATTTTATGATTTAATATTTTACTCTAAGATAAATAAAAATTAGATTTTGAGCCACAAATATTTTTGTGATTATATAGATGATAGATAGATGTAGATTTAACTCGAGTATTTTTTATTGGACCTGGATTGCAGCAGCAAAAATACAGCGGAACGATGAACTGGTATATTATTCGGAAGACAGCATGTAAGTTAGTAAGTGTTATTTTAAGAGCAAGCGAACATAAAAAAGGAGGAAAACGCTGTTGTCTCTTATATCGTTATTATTATTACAAACACGTCTCACGATTTACAGTAAGTCAAATTGAGTAAATTTAATTTAAATAAAACGTAAAAATAAATAAATTTACACAAATAAAAATAGATTTATTTAAATTCGTCTTGTTTTAGGTTTTTATGATTAAAAAAGTCTGCATTTCTTTTTAATATCGTTTCAGTGTTTTGAAACTTAACACTTCTGTAACACTGCTTTAAAGTATTTATAAAATAACATTCTCCTAACTTTTAAAACGACCATCATTCAGTTGAGCATACCTTATGGTAATAAGTAACTTAACAAGAAACTCCAGTGCAATGTTACGTAACAACTATTTGTTTTGTTACAGCTACGTAGGTGAAGTTACTCAAGCTGGGTAATAGCTTTAGCAATTAACAGACCAACTGTAACTTAGGTCGAGCGCAAATGGACCTCGAAAGAAATTGCTTTACTGAAACCGATTTTCCTATTTATTATGTTCATAAATATCGATAATGCAATAATTGGTGTTAATAAAAGAGTTTACTATTAACGATTATCACATATTATCGAAATTATTGTTTTATTTATTTAGATAAAAACTTTATTATCGTAGACAAAAATAAATACATAGAGAACCTATGAACCTATTAAAATAACCTCAACAAGAATGAGGTTTATTGCTACAATAAAAAAGAGAAGACGTCAAGTAATTACCGTCGCCATATCCTCAGGGCTTTACGAGTAAGCTTCCGTTGTCTGAACAAACTGACATATTAATATTCTCATACATTATTGACTAACCTACACGTATGAGGAAATGGTACAAACATAAGAGCTGTAACATTCTATATGAAACAGTTTATTTAGATATAATATGATTATAAATATAAAGCATTGAATTACGATGGTTTAAATAGAGGTAAATGTGTAATTTATGTTACATTTCTTCTATTACCTTTCTTTCAATTATATATATTTTAAGTTTATTTCAAGTTTTCATTGTTTTACAATAAGAGGATTTTATTATTAATAATCTAACTGGGATAAAAAACAAGCAATAGGAAATGTATGCCAACTCAATACATTAACTTTCTTTAATTAAATCTCAGATATGATTTATCGGTTCAATAAATTTTATATTTTAGTAAAGATATTCTAAAAAAAATATATATTAGTTTGTAGAAAAGAGTTAAGTGAGATTAAAATCGTTTATTCTAAAGAGTATAGCGTTTGCCCGCCACTTCGCTCGTATATAAGAGGGTGCGGCGCGTAAAGTGCAAAGAAACAATAAGTATATAATAATTAAATTGACATCCTCGAGTATTTAATTGACGGTTGGTCTGTGAAATAGCTCCATATTTGAAGCGTTTTTCTTTTTAGTTACTTACACATATCTTTTCAACCAAACTCCCATAAAGCTAAAAGTTGTTAAACGTATAATTATATCAAATTATAAAATAAGTAATCTTCCGCAACCGCTAGCAGCAATTTGGTATAAATGTTTTTTTTATGATCTCCGTATTATCGGCCGAGGATACATGGGGTAGGAGTTATGAGTTCAATCTCCCCCTACTCAGGGAGCACTTAATTTTGACTACATTTTTATGGTCATAATGACGACTTTTCATTGCTAGTAGTAAGTATCTACGTTTGACATAATAATACTCGTAATTATTAGTATAAAGTTACAACATTTTTAGTTTACATAACGATTCTGGGAAATATTTAAAATCCCATAAGGAATAGGTACTTGCCTTGGACCACAAATGACCACTTCCCTGAAACCAGATCTTGCTACCACATCTGGATACACCAATATAAGAAATTTCATCAAATTAAACAGATAAAATATTTCTTAAGCTTACTAAAAATTACTACCAAATAGATATTTGAACGATAACTATTAATTTAAATTAGATTAAATATCTTCGACCATCTATGGATTTATTGCTGTTGAACTTCAACGAAATTAAGTCTTATTATTTAATTGGTAATTCTTTTTGGGTCATAAAGATTTAATTATTAATCGTTTTTCTTTTATTATACATCAATATATTTCAAACTTTAATTAAAATAACAGCAAAGTGAATAAAAACCAATAAACCTACCAATACTAATAATACTCGCCCCTAAAAATACATACGAGTACACTGCAGTAGTCAATGCCCCCGCGGCGTTACTATAGACCAAAAACAAACCAGGCTTTATACAAACGTCAATCATGCGTACTACAACTCTTTTTTCGAAATAACCTTCAAACTTCGAAGCAAACTGCAATCAAATAGGAATGCGCTTTGCAAATAAAGTTTTAAAACAATATCGTTCAAATAGTTATTATGTTACCAACTTATTCAATACTGTTTCTGATGTATTGATATTTTCTATACATGAAAACAACGCTATTAAATGGTTGTCTCACGTTGGAACTTATTTCTCAATCATTCTCTTCAGTTATTTAGAATAAAGTTAGCATTTACATACTAACTAACTAAAACATTCAAATAACAATGCAACTAGCAATCAACATGTTCCAAAGTTTAATGAGAATATATATCTGCTAATTTTACTGCTGTGCCCTAAAATATTTTTATTATAATAACAGAATGAATAGTTCGAATTAAGTTAAATGCATTTTCTTATACAGAAAAAATATATAGCATTGTGGATATCTCTATTGGGAATTAGAGATATTGGCTCAAAGCGCGATATTATCGGCCGAATTTGACGGTACTGCAATCACCGAAAATAACGAGAATTCTTCCATTGTCAGTCCGCGCCCGTTCCCTTCCAATCCCGTTGACAAAAGATAGATTAGCGAAGACACGACCGGCCCGCGTGGTTTTAATAATTCAACAGGGTCTGCAGACTCACGCCATCTTGTTCGGTTAAAGAATATTGAAAAATACGATAGACTATTTTTTACATCCAAGATATGTAAATGTGATTTATATTGTCCTTGATTCTTCGCGACTGATGGTAATACAATTTATTTTGTTTCAATAATCATATTTTTAGGTTAGACTTAAAACAAAGTTTGAATAACAAACGAATTAGTTGAGTAACATTACTCTATATATCAATGCTGAATGTATGAAGTGTTATATAATAGTCGAAGGCATTGTAGGTGGGAAGGCGGATTCTAACCGGACGGAGGCTCGGCGGCGCCTCTGCGGAAGACACTTTCTCGGTTCAATCGAGCGTGAACGCGTGAACTTTACGCGCATAAAACTCCAATATAAATGTTTGCTGGATTTGTTTTTGCAAAGAGCCTTTGTTTACCGACTTGTGATAGACATTCATAAGAACAATATACCGTTTTTATTATAACGCTGACTTTTTGCACGTAATAACTATTGTCTTTGTTCTAAGCACATATTACAATAATATAAATAACTTAGAATATTTACTTTAAAGATAACATCACTTTTAAAACATCAAACATAAAATCATCATTTAAAAACTGTTATCTCATAACAATTATATATTATATTGACGTTCAAAATACAAAAGGTGCATATTATAGTATACACCGGTTAGTATATGGTTATTAAATGTAGATAGATCTCGACAAGTATTAATAACACGGATACGTGACCCGTAAGATGTTTTCCTCATTTGATTGTGTTCGCTTTTCTTTTCCTTTCAGCTATCGCATATTAAAACATAATAACTTAGATCTTTCTCGATCTCTCTTGTACTATATTGCTACCTATAATAAAATACAGCCGTCTATAAAAATAATGTTTTATTTAATATAAAACATTATTTTTATTGTGGTATATAAATATGCCAATGAATATATTTAAACCTGTGTCAAAACACATTAATTGAATGTATCCGACATAATAAGCATCATGTCGTTGTAAACTTCGACATTCAACACACTCTTACATTCAGAAAATACTACAATAATTGTAATCTTTATAGTCTTATCGTACATCACGAACTACGATGTCACGTCTTGAAAATCGTAGTTACACACGACACATCGTATCGTAACAACGTCCTTGGTGACGTGCTATTATGTAGTCTTTTTCAAATCTAAAACAATTATCTTTTCATTAAATAGAATTCTTATATCATTGTTCTAGTAAGTCTAGGTTAATTTTCAATGTACTATATATTAAAAACAATATTACTAATTGCTATATTTACTACAAAATGACATAAGAAGCAGAAGGGAAACGAGTACTTGACTTATAAAATAGAACAATAAATTAATAATAATTTGATTTCACTCTTTTCAGTCATTGTTGAAACGGAATCCTAAACACTGCTTCACACAAACAACGAGACAGTTCCACGTTTTGAACACAATAGGTGACAAGTGGTTAGTGAACAAAGAGACTCAACTTTATATGAACAAGTGTTTGTAAATGCGTGATCGATTCAAACGTCACTTTGAATTTTATTTGATAACTGGTAGCGGTACGGTTCTGTGTAAAATATACTAGCATAACATTTCTGACTTTACATGAGAAATAATATTTTTTCTATTTGGCAAATCTACATCTGCTACAAAAATCTCGATGTTATCATGATATCTAAGCCATCTAACATAAGGTTCATTAAAATGCAAAAAAATCAATTTTTCTAACGAAAATACTTTCTGCTCTGGGTACTAGACTAGATGCAGTGAAGTATGAACTATCTATATTAGTCTTTAATATTATGCATAATTCAGTAATCATAAAGCTAAAGTAATAACTCTGTAAATTATAAGATATTTAATTAAAAAATATATGGATATAACTGTGAATAAACCTTTACTATTTATTATTACTATATAGTTAGTTAAGTTATTAGTACTACACTTTCTTTTCAAAGATACCAAGGTATTTATTTCCATTTATTTAGATATGCTGTAGTATCTGTTAGCATAGAGAGGTCCCTTAACGACTTTGTTTAATTTATTGAAGGTAAGATTTGAATGTTTATTGGAAGCTTGTTTATAAATTGTGTATACATAGTTTTATAAGATTGCAGATTGCACTTTTTTGTAAAAAATATATTTATATCAGCCACATTACCTCGGAGTAGGATACCATAGGACTACCTAAACTACCTTGGCAGTAGTCCCGTGCATTAGCCAATCCAGCTATATTGTAATTTAGCATCTAAAGTGGTGCCAAGAAAAAATGTGAATCCAACCTCTATTGTTGAATAACAGGTTTTTAACCCTAAACCAATGCACTATTTTATATCATCATACATTATATGAAGCTGTTTCACTTTAAATATCAAAAGAGTATTATTAGCAAACAATATTATCTCAATATGTTTGGCTACAAAAGTAGACAGATCATTTATATAAACATGGAAGAGAAATGGGCCTATGATTGAACCTACAGGAACCTCCATATAAATCAGAGCACCAGGCAATCTTTTTCCATTGTATTCACTCCTCTGAATGCCACAGTGGTATAATTTCCTGACCAATGTTTCACGCTGAACACGACCGAGGTCCTTAGAATTAGACATATCACAGCATACCCCTAGATAAAGGAATTAGTATTTGAATCCAAAAACAAACATGTTTTATTTAATAAAATTATTCTGTTATAATTTAGAGCATGATTAGTAATGTAATTAAAAAAATATTTATACTAATCGTACTCTATGATGTATATTTTTGCATTGCATAATAAAATGATATCTTTTTTTAAATCTCAAACGCTGTTTGGTTACTACTTTGGTGACGTCACATGTATTGCGTTGTATTTTCCCTAATTCTTGACATATTTCGCCAGTTTTGACTTTATGGCTGGCAGATTCTTTAATAATAAAGCAAATTACTACTCTACAAAACTTAAAAATGTAAAAGCAGCTGTGTGAGTACCATAAGAATTGTTTTTTTTTAAATCTTTGTATCACTTTACATAAGGTTTATAAATAGTCACTTTGAAATTACATAATTTTACAAGTATTCATTTATAAAATTTTTATTTTTATTTTGTTTGATAAAACCGTAAGCAAACAAACTCGCATGAAAGTGATCATTTGAATGAAAATACTCTTCAGGTGTCTATGAGCACTTTTTCAATATTTTATGATTTGTTGGAACAGACAAAATATTTCTTGTGTTTTATCGACGTATTTGACCATTGTACGCACCACTTCCAATAAATTTGGATTGAAAAATAAACATAGTTGTAGCACCTGAAGTTACACCTTGTTACTGGATTGTGACCTCACACGTATCATATGACATCCGCCATTACAAAGACAGCCCTTAGGCGGGTGTTTCACAACTTAAACATCAAATTAAAAACAGTCTATTAAATGGAATTTATAGAGGTACAAATAAAACTTCAAAAAACAGATCAACATTTGATATAATTACAATAAATATTCAAAAAATATACTTTTGTACAACACAGCAAGTGACCGACTCACTCGTAATTTACATTTATAATCATAAAACTCTAACAACAAAAAACTTCTATACAGATAGACAAAAATATATATATATTATTTTATTCTAGACTTAATAATATTCTAGACTTATTTAATATAAAACATTATTTTTATTGTGGTATATAAATATGCCAATGAATATATTTAAACCTGTGTCAAAACACATTAATTGAATGTATCCGACATAATAAGCATCATGTCGTTGTAAACTTCGACATTCAACACACTCTTACATTCAGAAAATACTACAATAATTGTAATCTTTATAGTCTTATCGTACATCACGAACTACGATGTCACGTCTTGAAAATCGTAGTTACACACGACACATCGTATCGTAACAACGTCCTTGGTGACGTGCTATTATGTAGTCTTTTTCAAATCTAAAACAATTATCTTTTCATTAAATAGAATTCTTATATCATTGTTCTAGTAAGTCTAGGTTAATTTTCAATGTACTATATATTAAAAACAATATTACTAATTGCTATATTTACTACAAAATGACATAAGAAGCAGAAGGGAAACGAGTACTTGACTTATAAAATAGAACAATAAATTAATAATAATTTGATTTCACTCTTTTCAGTCATTGTTGAAACGGAATCCTAAACACTGCTTCACACAAACAACGAGACAGTTCCACGTTTTGAACACAATAGGTGACAAGTGGTTAGTGAACAAAGAGACTCAACTTTATATGAACAAGTGTTTGTAAATGCGTGATCGATTCAAACGTCACTTTGAATTTTATTTGATAACTGGTAGCGGTACGGTTCTGTGTAAAATATACTAGCATAACATTTCTGACTTTACATGAGAAATAATATTTTTTCTATTTGGCAAATCTACATCTGCTACAAAAATCTCGATGTTATCATGATATCTAAGCCATCTAACATAAGGTTCATTAAAATGCAAAAAAATCAATTTTTCTAACGAAAATACTTTCTGCTCTGGGTACTAGACTAGATGCAGTGAAGTATGAACTATCTATATTAGTCTTTAATATTATGCATAATTCAGTAATCATAAAGCTAAAGTAATAACTCTGTAAATTATAAGATATTTAATTAAAAAATATATGGATATAACTGTGAATAAACCTTTACTATTTATTATTACTATATAGTTAGTTAAGTTATTAGTACTACACTTTCTTTTCAAAGATACCAAGGTATTTATTTCCATTTATTTAGATATGCTGTAGTATCTGTTAGCATAGAGAGGTCCCTTAACGACTTTGTTTAATTTATTGAAGGTAAGATTTGAATGTTTATTGGAAGCTTGTTTATAAATTGTGTATACATAGTTTTATAAGATTGCAGATTGCACTTTTTTGTAAAAAATATATTTATATCAGCCACATTACCTCGGAGTAGGATACCATAGGACTACCTAAACTACCTTGGCAGTAGTCCCGTGCATTAGCCAATCCAGCTATATTGTAATTTAGCATCTAAAGTGGTGCCAAGAAAAAATGTGAATCCAACCTCTATTGTTGAATAACAGGTTTTTAACCCTAAACCAATGCACTATTTTATATCATCATACATTATATGAAGCTGTTTCACTTTAAATATCAAAAGAGTATTATTAGCAAACAATATTATCTCAATATGTTTGGCTACAAAAGTAGACAGATCATTTATATAAACATGGAAGAGAAATGGGCCTATGATTGAACCTACAGGAACCTCCATATAAATCAGAGCACCAGGCAATCTTTTTCCATTGTATTCACTCCTCTGAATGCCACAGTGGTATAATTTCCTGACCAATGTTTCACGCTGAACACGACCGAGGTCCTTAGAATTAGACATATCACAGCATACCCCTAGATAAAGGAATTAGTATTTGAATCCAAAAACAAACATGTTTTATTTAATAAAATTATTCTGTTATAATTTAGAGCATGATTAGTAATGTAATTAAAAAAATATTTATACTAATCGTACTCTATGATGTATATTTTTGCATTGCATAATAAAATGATATCTTTTTTTAAATCTCAAACGCTGTTTGGTTACTACTTTGGTGACGTCACATGTATTGCGTTGTATTTTCCCTAATTCTTGACATATTTCGCCAGTTTTGACTTTATGGCTGGCAGATTCTTTAATAATAAAGCAAATTACTACTCTACAAAACTTAAAAATGTAAAAGCAGCTGTGTGAGTACCATAAGAATTGTTTTTTTTTAAATCTTTGTATCACTTTACATAAGGTTTATAAATAGTCACTTTGAAATTACATAATTTTACAAGTATTCATTTATAAAATTTTTATTTTTATTTTGTTTGATAAAACCGTAAGCAAACAAACTCGCATGAAAGTGATCATTTGAATGAAAATACTCTTCAGGTGTCTATGAGCACTTTTTCAATATTTTATGATTTGTTGGAACAGACAAAATATTTCTTGTGTTTTATCGACGTATTTGACCATTGTACGCACCACTTCCAATAAATTTGGATTGAAAAATAAACATAGTTGTAGCACCTGAAGTTACACCTTGTTACTGGATTGTGACCTCACACGTATCATATGACATCCGCCATTACAAAGACAGCCCTTAGGCGGGTGTTTCACAACTTAAACATCATGTAAAAAATAGGCTATTAAATGGAATTTTTAGAGGTACAAATGAAACTTCAAAAAACAGATCAACATTTGATATAATTACAATAAATATTCAAAAAATATACTTTTGTACAACACAGCAAGTGACCGACTCACTCGTAATTTACATTTATAATCATAAAACTCTAACAACAAAAAAACTTCTATACAGATAGACAAAAATATATATATATATTATTTTATTCTAGACTTAATGAAAATTCCCTGTTTACAATGATACATATATTCGACTCGCAAATCATTTATAAATTTATATTTATTAAATTATCTTTAATATACATTAGAACCGGTTTCATATAACCATTTGTATATTTACAATAAAGAAATAAATTGTTCAAACCCATATATATAATCCTACAAAATATAAAAAAAAATGTATAATTTTAACGTGGGATTGTCTTCATAATAACAGTTTATAATTTGCAATACGTACCTACTAAGATTCATTTTAAATCTATTTTGAGCTTTAAATATTTAACTACATAATTCAAATGTTTTATCATTTGTGCTTAATCTGTTTATAATATTAAATTGTCTACTAGTTGGCAGGACCATAATGGTCATAATAACCTACAGTTCTACAACCTAAATGTTCTATTCCCCCTCCTTTTTTATGTAATAGTGGTTAATGAAGCGCGCGCCTTGAGTCAGCTGAGCGCACTCGTTAGTGAAGTGACACGCGAATAGCAACATGTTGCGAGGTTGGACTCTCCACGCGAAACGCATGAACATTAGAGAATACACTGACAGGGCTGAAACAATTGTATTAATTGTACCAATGTGGCTCTGTAAATAATAATTTATTTCATATAACTACAACAATCTAGTGTAAAGTGTGTGTGTATTGCTTTACTAATTTAATCAAAAATAATTATCAAGATTTTTTAATTGTTCCATAATAATGATAGTCCGGATGATACCGTTGTAAAATAAATTTGGATACGAACATAGCATTTTTTCAATGAATGTTAGATTTCAGTGATTTTTTTTAAAGCTGGTCAAGTAGAACAAAAACACTTTTAACGAATAACTCCTGGTTTTGCACCTGACACCAGCACCAGCTAGAGGACGTTGAAGTTGAAGATATACAATTTATGAAAACCAGCCGTTTTCACCGAAACCTATTTTTCTTTGAGAAAGTGCCATGTTCTTTGGATTCTTCTCTCTTTTCTTCTAAATCAACAAGACAAATACAAGAACTACATATTATACCTATAAGATAAGATAAATATAATATATTTTATTAATTTATTATAAATTAATACTAAGTCTCAAAAAGATGTGTAAAAGGAAATGGCGAAGTAGTGCAAATATTTTCTTAACTGACGACCTTTAAGCCTCTAAGCGTAGCTAGCTTTTGTTTTCATACTTTTGACAATTTAAACCAGTGGTCCCCAATTATTTTTGACCCCTTTATATACTCAAGTTATCCATTCATCCATATTGGGGTCCCCAAGTGAAAAGCTGCCGCAAAACATAGCATATAAATAAGAAAAAATGTATTTGAATTTAAAATTTGTTTAAAACTAAATATAAAATTTTAAAGACTTAGATAGACATGATGAGATATTTATCTGGTTCGATGTTTGTGAGTAGTAACCGAAAATCCACACGAGCACTAATTTCTAGACTTTTTTTTGTGATGAGATTCATAACGGCACTGAATCCACGTCCAAATAGGAAGATGAGAAATCCGTCCACAACTGGACCCAAAGCACAGAATAAAAAATTGGGAATTGGAAAATTTGATTCTGTTTATGCAACCAGAATTTCAGGTATCCTTGTTAAAACATTGGTTTCAGTTTGTGGATATATCGTAGCTGCCCCTGGATTTCTATGGATTCTGGATGGATCTGAGTTTGTCCACGTGCAAGAATACAACATCCAGTCGAGAACATTCAAGTGAAGTCTTAAAATCTTTGGCTGAGGTCTGCATGAAGAGCTGCTAGGTGATGACAGTGAGCAAGAATATCTTCATCTCTATTTTGCAATTTTGTAACATTTGGAAACTCCTCTTCCAATCTCCTCTTCCCAAATTTTGTATGTACAAAGACTTTCAGTTTTAATTAAATGAATTGGTCACCCTGTAGTTTCAAATTAGTTTTGTTAAATTTGATAAATAAATTATATAGGCTATATAACTTTTTTATTAATTAAGTGGTTTCGGAAACCATTGTCCGGGAATTCCATCACTGAATCAATGAGCACAAAATAGACTTAAATATGCACTTTTAGATAACAAAGACACTTGTGTTAAGTGGTACACGATTACATTCTTCGAAAAACAAAACAAAGTTTAACAAATAATCTCTCATTGAGAGCATTCCTTTAATTTCTTTTCAACAATTTTTGGCTTTTTTTTTTAATCTTACATAAGCGTTTCCTGGTAAAGTGGACTCATCAAGTTGCACAGAATCTTTACACATAGAGAACTGTCTACACACTGAGTCATACCGTCGATCGTTCTTTGAAATGTGGATTTATCTGATGTGAAAAGCTGGTCTGTGCTGCACGGTGCTTATAATAATTGTAGCTCGTAAAATAAATTCTTCATCAATGGTTTCCGGAATTCATTCAATAAAGAAATGTATATATATGTAAATACAAGAAGCGCGTTATCCATCGTTAATTGATTGTTTTAACTGTGTTTTTTATTTATTTTTATCTTCGGTTCTTTGCACTAACTTTAAAACTTCATATATTTTTATCATTTTATTTAATGACCCTTAAACTTTGAAGGTTTCATTGCTTCATTTGACATAGTTTTATTTCATATAAGACACACAGACTACTATTATCTGGTGATGAAATAAACGTATAACCGAGTTTACACGAGTGTAATTTCGCTTTATATTAAACCTTGTAAGGACCTTGTCTTTGTCCAGGTACCCCAAATTGTTTTAAAACTTCCCGACCCCCAGAATGATACTGAAGACCCCTGAGAATTTATAGGGACTTTGGAAACCACTGATTCAAACTCAACTTAATACATTTTGATTGTGTTAGAGAAAGAACATTTAACTTGAAAATAGTTGTTTACACTTCAGCTCATAAACAGGAAATGTTGCAAGACAACTCAATTGTTCAATACTAACACGTCACACTGAACACGATCAACTACTAGATCATTATTACATAATATGTAATTCTATATAATACATGTACTAAAAAAATTGTTTTAAATTGATTTATTCGAAACAGAATGTTCTAGAAAATACAATATTTTCATCATTTTTATCATTTTTAGAAGAATGAAGCAATCAAGTCATTATGATAAATCAGAAGGAGATAAGATTAGATAAATCTTAAAATTTTTATTAACCAAGCCTCGGCAAGTCACAAAAAATGGGAAGAGTGAAAGAGACTGCTCAAATAGAAAGGGAAGGAAGATATTTGGCTTTCTCCCTCACTATAACTTATATATTTAGTATTAAAGACTTCACAGTGATTTTTCTAAAATAATACTACTAAAGATATAGTTTAGTCCAGCCAGTCTTTTTCAGTTAAATTCAAATTGTATTTTTAGCAATTTCTTTTTTAAATACTTAAAAATTTAAATATCCCACCTTAAACTATATAATTAGAAAATTTATATTCATTTAGTTTATAATATATGTACATAATCTCTTTGAAATATTGTAATGGGTACAGGTTATCACGGGGTCACTGAACTCGGTTTAATTAAGTCAATTAACGAAATAGTTATTTAGTAATAAAACTTCAATATAAAAACATATGTAATTAAAATATATGTCTGTATTATGTTTGAGAAATAGGAGTTTGAATTGTGTGAATTTCATACTCAAATTTTACGTAAAATTTGATTAAAACATTAATTAGTTTAAGATTATTCATCTTTATGGAGATTTTTATCTCGACTTTATAATTGTTTAGTGAAGTTTGAACTGGTTTGAAGCTGCTATAAACCACATTGATAAGTAGAAGGAAAATGTATATGTGTGTTATAGTAAACAAATTAAATAAGCTATTAATAATTATAGAAATATTAATATTAATTATATTCACAGACAAGATTTTGATATATATATATATTTATTATTCTATGATTATTTATTTTATATGGTAACAATTAAAGCATACCAAAAGTCATCTTGCCACTAATAAAGCTGGGGTCTTTTCTAGTGTCTGCAATGGCCGCCAGCGGAATACCCCAATTGGCTACAGGACCCCAGAAGTGAGTGCTGAAATTATATACAGAATATTGTATAAAATATACAAACAATATAAAAATATTGTATTAATTACTAACCTCATTAAATATTCTCTAAATTCTTTGCTTTTCAGCTGATCGAATAATTTTTTTGCGAGTGCACTCATGTTTGCTGGAATCAATTAAATAAATATATAATTTACTACATTCACAAACTTGTGATAATATGTAATTTTTATTATAAAAACCATCTAGATGCAACCTTCAAATATAACTAAATATATAATCATCTAAGACAACAAAATATAGATTTGCGATTTTTTTAGAAATTTGTATATAACTAAATTATAATTATATTATTAATTATTAAAAAACATTCTGAGATATTAATATGAAAAAATTTGGCTGCTATAGTAACAAATAGTATTTATAATTCAAAGTGTAACAAACAAAGTTAAATTATAGTTTAATAGATAAAATTATACATTTCTATTCATATAAATTTGTTTATTCCGGTCCTTACTTGACTATTCTATTATTATAGATACCAAATTTATTTGTGAATTCATTAATTCAAATTTCCCGTACACAATTACGTATTCAAGTTTAACGAATGGATGTCAAGGTTATATTATCTCCGATTTCTCAGGCAGAATGTATATTAAATGGACATAAATTCTGTGGAAATATTTACCTTTTAATTGTCCCGTTTATTTATTTATAAAAATTTTAATTTTAATTTACTCTCGTAATTCCTTCGTTCCACAACTTTTCTACTACCAATCAGCACTAAACTCAATGTCACTGTCATATTGACAACACGCTTAATATAGTAAGTAATAACTATATCAATTGTCAAAACTTAAATAGTAAAAAGAATATTGAGTTTGCAAATATACTCTGTATAATTCACAAAATAGGAACTATAACTATAAAATAATATTATATTACTAAAAATTGTAAAGGAAATGAGTACCATCTCTTTGTAAACTATCTGTCAAATATATTTAAACTAATGGCGCTAATGTTTCATCGTGGTATGTATTTCAAAAACATTATAACATAAAAAAACTATATGAATTTGTTATAGGTGTAGGAAAATTTAATATTGTAATTATATTGTCTTGCTACACATATTTACCCACAAAACAACTTGAAAATTAGTACGCCGTCTTCGGTATATGGGACTACGAGAATGAAATTCAATAAAAAAACTTGTACTTGTAAACTAAAACATAACTAGGGGCACGAAACGGACCTCAAGTTTGACTCGCTGCGCTCGCAAAATCTCAGCATAGTTTGGCAAATTGAGCGAAGCGAGTAACCCATATAGGATTATCAAATATAACATAGCGAAATTTTGTTACGTTGAAGTCTATAGGACTGTAAATTTTTGGTGATTTTTCCTCAACGACATGATTTTTTTTCCCTTGTTTTATTTATAAACCATCGCAATAACCATCGCTATAAATGTGCAAAATTTCATGAAGATCGGTAAAGCCGTTTTCATGCTTTCAGCTTGAATAACAACGTCGTTTTCAATATGAAAATCAATTTTCTTGACAAACCTTTCGTATGAAATGACATTTTAGGATACCACAAGCATCCTGCATATCATGTGGATTTGTGTTGTTCGTCTACATTTTAAAGAATACTTTATTCAATCCAAGAAACGCAAAGTTCTACCCTATTATTATATTAAATATTAAATTTCTACTAAATAAATTAATTTTACTATATTAAATTTCTTTTTTTTCGAAGCCCACCAAACTTTTTCTATCTGAGGTCCTAGGCAGTAATGATTGTTGAAGACCTCTCCTACATTATTTACCTCTACGTATAGAAAACATAAACTTATTTCTATTAAAAATATAAAAATTAAATTCTTTGACAAATAATCTAAAAAAAGTTGTCAATGACAAATTAAACTAAATATAAAAATTGACATTAAATCACGAAAATGTAGTAAACAGTCAAGAATTCTGTAACAAGATATATAAAATGTTATCAGAGAATGAGTTTACTGCGAACTATAGTCGTGCTATATATGATTATATACATAACTCTTTATATCGCTTTAGTTGGAGGATTGGTTTACGTTAGAAGCGTTATAATTGCTCAACACAAGTAAGTACTGAAACCATTCAGTGTTGGCAACCTAGAATGAGGCGCTGATCGTACTAGGGGCGTAAAAATATTGTACGTTTTCAAATATAACATAAAAAGGCGTTACTTATTAACAAAATAAATTATCACGAACTTATATTGCGTTCGACGGCCCACGAAATTATCGTACATGTACGATAATTTGATACGTTGGTATCAAATTTATCGTGCATTACGATAATTATCGTACGGTTGCCAACACTGAAACCATTAATAGTTTAATATTGTAATTGTACTAATGTATATCAATATTACAGCATACCTGAAGACATGTATATACAAGGCGGATGAAATAAAACAAACGATAAATTCACGTGGGATTTAATTACAAAACTATAAAAAGGCACTTAAAATGGACGGCATTTTATTGTACAATATTTGGAATGTAAGAATACGAAATGTATCTAACATACAATAAAAAATAGAATTTTATAACATTTAATCAAAACCTAGAAATACCTAGATTAAAAACATTAAAAATAAACAATTATTAGCTGCCATTTCTTTTTGTTACAAAAGAGATATTTATATTGTTTATACAATATTTTTAAGTAATAATAAAGTAAAGTTATGTTTGTTACTTATTTTATCTTAAGTAGCGTGCACAAAATAGTCAATTTGATTATCATTACATTTAAATTCTTGATACTTAATTAACATTAAGACAACAACATTACCCAAATATTAATTTGCTTATTGTTGTGCAATATTTGATTAAATTCTACAACTAGGAATGTGTGGTTCTATATTGTATATATTTGTCAAAAATAATAATAGAATACAAATGTAAAAATAATATTTGAGATTCAAGTATTGCATAAACAAAATGTATAAAAATACACTCACAAAATGGAGTATCTTTTGTTTAAAAATGGCTCAAAAGGAAACATCTATTAACTTAAACATGCTATGATTTCTACATAATTGCGAAATATTATATATATATATTTGTAAATAAGGTACATCTAGAGATTATATCAGATCAAATATTTTTTTAAATAATATATAAAGATAAGTTACTGATATGGTGTAGACTCTTCATTTAGAATCTTGAGCTATTCTTTTACAATGAAACATCACATAATAGCGGGACACATAGTCTTGTTATAAATTAGATAATTGTTATCACAAACAAAATTGATTATAAATTCAGGATATTTTGTAAAAGGCTAACTAAAATACATTATCATATCTTGTGCTAAACTTTCACTGGTTGATAATAACTTTATCATATTGTTTAATTTATAATTTAACACTAAACCTACCAAGTACCGGTCAAATAGACCGTTCTTAAACTTTTGTAAAACTTACACATTTTCAAATGTTATAATATAGTTATCAAACTACATGACAATTCTTAGAATATGCATATAATATTGTCTTTACTTTTAGTTATTTCCATTATTACCTGCGTTATATAATAAAATAACTTTTAATTACCGGTCAAATTGACCGCGTGCGGTAGGAACAGATATACAAGAATTGTCGGTAGGTTTAGTGTTAAGTAAACCCTTTATATAATAAGTATGTTCTTCCAAAAACTGACTAAGTTTTGAACATTTTACTTTGTGTTATATAAATTTTTATTATCTAAACCACACAAAAATTGCTAACGCAATCACAAAGACCAAATCACTTTTCACTGCACTGGCTCCGGCCAAGCGACACTTAAACATATCAATTCTCGTCTGTTTGTCTTCAATGATGTTCTGGAATTCCGCCTCCACGATCTGTCCATCGTAATACGTGGTCTGGTCCTCGAAGGGGTACTCATATCCTTGAAGGCATTCGCATTTGTAGCCACCGGCTTCAAAGCCACGACCTTGAATCGGGACGCACTGGAATAAAATTGAATAAAATGTTTAATTGATACATATTTTCATGAATATCATGGAAATGTTGACAAACAAATTGACACAACTTTATATATATATATATATATATATATCCAAATGTAGTATTGGGTTATATTGCTTTGTAGTTTATTTGATAGTGCTTGCCGCACCAATCTTTCTTTCTCAATACCTTTCACCAAGAATTGTCTTGAAGAGATAAGAGAGGTAAGACAGCCTCCAACGGCTTGCCATATATTATATTATGTATTCTTCTACTGAAGTGTGCATTAAGTATTAACTGAATTACTATGTAATACTCACATAAGAGGAGCTTTTATCGCACTTATCAGTGCTTTTGAATGCATTGGGCATATAGTATTTGTCAGGACACTGGTTTATGTCCAACTGCATCAGCGACATTGTTACTGCCACGACACCTCTACAAAAGAGCTTAATTTAATAAGTATAACATATAAATTAGCAGTCATTGATTTTTTTATAACCTTTTAAGTGTTGTCATATTCAAAAATATAAATAAAACATGTGTTATTGAATCAAATCTATAATTTTCAACTAATTTTGATATATCGATACACTTAATAATAATTTATATCATAATATACTCACTTAAATTCCAATTTAACCTTAACGCTGTCCCAACCAAAGAACGGTGCAGCGTAAGTGATGACCCACTGTTTGAGATGTCCGTCACAGTCGTAGTATGGCTGCGTCCAGTGGCCGTGCTTGATATTAGCCGCTCGGTAGAATGTTGGATATCTCTCGTATTGTTTTAGATATTCACCCATCTCGTCGTTACGTATTTTCATTTTAAGAAAGTATTTTTCCAGGCTGTCAAAGTTTGTTGACCAACGCTGCTTCAGGAATTGGAACCACTGTTTGTTTGTGTATCTATCCTCTGTAATTATAAATTAATTATTTTATATATAGAATTTTCATATTATATATACTTCAGAGCTTTATTATGGTGAACTATTGTTTATATAACGAGTTACTACCATTTATTTTATAATATACATCTAAAATTGTTAAATTTAATTTAAATTTAATTTAGGGCATGTATGAAGAGGTTGATGTCTGTGGCCGAGGCGAAAGAGGTATGCAGGGACCGTAGCGTTTGGCGCTCCATCGTCCTGGCTACCCCGCAAGGGATATGGCGTGAAGATAAATAATAATAACTTGAGTTTCTGGGCGGCTCTTCTCACAGAGCATTCCATTATGAGCTGGTACCTTACTCACGGATTGACTACACTGACCTTTTTATTGTAATAATTGACTCAAGTGTGTATAAATACCTACTTCAATTTATATATTGAATTTGATATATTGAATTTGAATTGCATTAGGTTTTGTATTAATTTCAAACAGAGTCTGCTCACCAGTTTTATTAAGTCTTGCTTGATCTTCCAACTTAAACTTTCTTGTGTTCAATTCAGTTTTATAGGCAAATGGTGCAAAGAAGGTTCTGTTGGTAAACTTATTTCTATCCCAATATGTACCTGGAAACAATATCATCTTTAAAAAAATCAAATATTTTTTTTTAATAGATTTGACGACAATATTATTTCTATAGAATTTTCAACCAGAAGAAACATTGTTTGTGATTCATCATCATGTTTGTAATTGCCTAGAAATGGAGAGTAGTTAGAATTTATCAAGTCACCTCAGTAGACAGAAAACAGTTAGTGGCCCGGGTTCAAGTACTGCCAGTGTCCAATTTTTAATTCTATATTGAATATAAAAAATTAAACTAACTATTTATTTACTTCACTAGTATAATTTGTAACGATATAATTTTTAATACATTTAATTAGCTATAATTTTAATGAAGACGACATTTTGGTGACTGTAAATATTTAAAAATGTGTGTTAAATGTATTATTTTTTTTTACCAACAGAGTTAGTATTGTAAAATACACACCGGCCGACCATATCTTGGAGTCGCCCAGTACCAATGAGAGTGTCTCTCCAAGCATCTGGTCTTCTGTGAGGGGTTTGTCAGCTACCCTAGTGCCACTGAATACTTCTTTGGGGTCAGAAACCTGGATATAGAGTAAATGTTAAAACATTTAGGTTAAGTATTTAATGTGTTTTGTAGTTGTATGTAGTAGATTGAGAGTTAACCTGCAAAAATGCACTTATGAAGTTGGCCAATCTCACGGCCATCTTTGCCTGGTTCTCAAATTGTTCTTCGGCTCCGTAAGCTATGTCTCCATTTAAATACAAATCTGTGGCTTTGTATCTGAAGTAGAAAAAAATATCGTTTTAAAATAAATTACTTTAAAAATATATTATATGTATTACAATGTTGTTTAAGATTTGCAAAGTACATATATTTGATTATAATTTTCATGGCTACTGACAAAACATGTAAAGATATAATGAATAAATGAAAAATTCGTCTAAAATAAAAAAAAAATTCTGAGAAGAGCCGTAGAAAGAAATTAGCAAGAAAGAAGTCTAGTAGTAGATAGTACTTAAGAGGCATTCACAATATTGTGCAGAAAAATTATTTTAATATTATGGCGATAGCTGAACAGTTTGCCTAGTGGAGTTTTTGCCAACTAATAAGATAAAATTTGTAAATATTTACTCCAGATCTTGTTTTTATTTGTTGTTCCGCTAGATGGCGTTATTCTTATTTCATACAAATGGAAGTTCACTTCAAAGCGATGGAGTTTTAAATAGACACACTAAGCCACACAGTATAACTCACAGCGAACAATTATGTGGCTGCACGCCCCTTATGTAGTTGAGGACGTCGAAGACGTTTACTCGCTCGGCGTGCAGGGAGTCGCGGCCGCCCGACGCGTTCACGTACTCGTAGTACCGGTCCATGTACAGCGCACGCAGCTCCGCCGGCGCGCGCTCCCACTGCACCGGCAGACGCTGCACCCCTGCAAGGGATAGACATTTAAAACTAGGACTACTTATTTTTGAGCGAAGCGAACGAAGTGAGCGGAGCGTTTTACTGGCGACTTTTTACATTCTTTGTCAGGAATTGGCTCGAAAACTATTTGCCGGAAAATTATGAAACTATGCAATCAAAAAGACACACATTAGGTGATGGTTTTAAAAAAAAAAATTTGAAAAATGTCATCAAAAAAAAATATATATATTTTTTAATATGTCAAAAAACTGATATCCCATTGAAGTCAATGGGAAACGATAAGTCAATACACTGGGCTCGCTTCGCTCAATATGCAAATGGCACCCGAGATTTCGCGAGCGCAGCGAGTCGAAATTGAGGGTTTGTTGGTGCCCCTAGTACTTAATTTCAAGTTATTATTAGAAAATTATGTTATTGTTAGAAAGATATGTTATATAATATATATTTTTTTTGTATTATCTCTGCTGTGGAAGCTTGTTATAAACAAAATGATACGTACATCCGATCTTGAGGCAGTCAAAGTTGTTGTAATACTGATCGGCCGTGGCCCTCTCGACGATCTCTCCAAGGAAGGGGCGTCTCACCACCCCCGGCAGCCTGTATCCGGGGTTGCAGCGACACTGGTACCCCCCGCGGCGGAACCCGTACCCGTGGATAGGTTCGCACTGGATAGTCGAGTTTTTAGTGATTTAGATATTTATATACTAAGCAAACAAATTGATAATGTAACTAATAAAAACTCGAACTTCTTACAGACTTCATACTTAAAGTATACCAAAATATAATAATAGATATCTAGTTAATATTTTCTTAATTAATATATATATATATATATATATATATATATATATATATACATATATCAAAGTAAAGAGATTATTTCCCCAAGGTCCCAGGTTCAAGGCATTACTGTGTTGCGGCTTTCTTTATATATTTATTATATATAATATATATAGTTTAAATAGCTTAACATGACTTAATAGAGAGAATTTCAAAAATGTTTTTAAGTTTAAAATTATATTTAACATTAAAAATATAACACCATTTGAGATTAATTTTAATTAAAATATTAATTGGTCAATTATCAGCAATAAAAGAACTAAATAATGATATGAAAACCATTACAAAATTTGAAATTATCAATACTATAATTTATATTACTTATTTATTATTAATTGCAATAATAATCTTATATATTTTATTATAAACAGCCATTTGGTATATCCAGTTTTAAACGTTAATTGTTATTAGGTTTATCCGGCAATTACAAATATTTTTCTTTTTGCAAGTACATAGATAATAAAAACAGTAAATAAAAATAATAAAAACTGACAAACTTAATGAAATATTTCAACCATTTCTACACACAAACTAATTCTTCATATAGTTTGGTAGCACAAATATGTATATATGTGTTATATGTATTTTAATAATGCATTTAATACTCTTTAGTATATTACCTCAGTTGTTTCATTCTTGCAGTGATCAGTTGATGCAAATCTATTTGGACCTTGATTACCAGGACCTAGTGGACACTGGTTTATATCAATTCTATCATAATCAATTTCCATTACTACAGTCGCGGTATATCTATAAAAAATATAAAAGTTTGATTGAATAATTAATAATTGAGCAAAGGGAGTGGAGCGCTCTATATGAAACTTTTTGCATCCCATGTCCGGGGTTGGCATGAAAATGGCTTTACCAATCTTAATGAAATTTTGACATTTATAGCGATGGTTATTGCAATGGTTTATAAAAAAAAAAGTGAAAATAAACACATGTTGTTGAGAAATAATCACCAAAAAATTCTTCACCACTTCACCAATTCACCAAGTCGCATAGACTTCAATGTAAAAAAAATTTACTCTGTGATATTTGTTTATTCTATATTTTTTGCCTGTCGGTTTTAGCTTTGAAAGCTGAATTGAAGATGGGTTATTTGCTTTGCTCAATTTGCCAAACTCTACCAAAATTTTGTGAGCTCAACGGGTCAAAATCAAGGTTCAGTTCACACCCCTAGTTATTATTATTAGTACTAAAACAAGTAACATACGTGGGATACTCAATGTGTCTGAACTGAGTGTGACGAGGGTATATATCAGCAACTGGGGATACAGCTCCAACAAGCCACTTATTTAGCCTTCCACAATCAAAGTAAGGTTTAGTCCAATTGACTGGTCCAGGTATCTGAAATAAGATTTATGTTTTCGTACATACTGAATACACTTAAGTATTGTAATTTACATTTGTAATGAATTATTTTTCTAACCTCATCATTTCCAGGTGGTCCATGGAATGTAAATGTCTCATTAGTATTGTTGGCATATCTGATTTCAACCTGATATGTAGTTTTGGTGTCATGTCTCTTATTAACTCTATCCGGCAACAACAAAGAATACCACTCATTTGTGCGATAGAAATCTGATGTATAATCTTTAGATAAACTCTGGGGATCAAATGCTCCTAAATCTTCTACAAAAAATGTGTTCAGTGTTGATATCTTTTGTAAATGTACAGGGTCATTGAAATCGTCTGCTCTAAATGCTCGAGGTGCAAATCTAGGCATGGTCTTGTTGAAGAATCCTCGATAAGAAGATGTATAAGACATGTTTGGAGAAAAATATATTGAACTAGCGTTTATATAGGGATTAGACGCGACGTCGGCTACTGATGATAGAAAATAATACATCATGCCAGGATCATAAGTGTCGTTAATAGCGGGTCGAATAAATCTAGATTGTAGGATGTAACTCCAGAAAAATGCTCTTGTCATAGCCATATTATGTAAATGTAACAACGCTGTTCGATTAGGGAATATGGGATTAATGTTTATTTCTTTTACATCGGGATGATGTGAAACTGAGTCTTTAGGTAGAAAGAGATCATCTAGGTGGGTGATGTAACAATTATCGGCAGAAATCTTATCCATCTTGCCACGAATTTCGTCAAAAGAATCACGTATTTGCCATTCATATTGGCCGGCCACACCCCACAATAAAATACACAATGAAATTAATAACAGACTACAGTTTACTGTCTCCATTTTCACTTAAGCACTAAAAGCACAATTAAAAATTATATATAAATTTCAAATATTTGTCCAAATTTAACTTCACTTTCAGTTACAATTTCTATATTTTTGGTAAACCCACATCGTAACCGCTTCACGGTTGAATGTTGTTTAATATTTTGATTTGTACTTTTGTTTTTTGCTTTGTCTGGTAGAGATAAGGAGTAACAACTTGCTTATATGATTTAATCAAATTATAATTTTATATTGAAAAACAAGGATCTATACACAACTTGATGAAATAAATGCAAAGCAAAAATTATAAATAATAGATATTCAAAAACTTTTAATTAGACGTTTTGAATTTTTTTTTTTAAGTATCCAAATATTATTTTTTTTTGTTGTTAACTTCTTATCACTTTGTTTCTTACATAAATAAGTACTTTTATTTTTTTTTTTTTTTTTGTGTGTCTCTGCTGTTAGCCCTACTGGCCATGACAGCGTCACCGGTGGAATGGACGGGTGCAGAGACCCGCCCTTGAAAAAGGGGGCCTGAAGGGCCCCAGGGGAACGTGCGTCCTGAGGGTGCCTCCTGTGAGGCTCGGACCACGGCTCAGAACGCCGTTAGGTGGGAAGCGAGGGTTGGATGTGGGTTAGGACTTGACACTAACATCCTCCGACGGCAGAACGCCAGAGCAACGTGCTTGGATGGGGGCCTCGTCTTCGCCGGCGAAGACGCTGTGTGTGTGTGTATGTGTAGTATTTATGTTCGCTTTGCCGCTTTTACGTAGCGTTCCCTAACGTAATCGCGTCGTCCGGATCGAAAAGTACCGACTTGGGTCTTCTCTTTCTGACTTTAGGAGTCTTACGGGCCGTGTATCCTGTGGCCTTAACCACCAGCGGGTTTGGGTGTCCCACAGCATTGTCAAAGTAGCTTTTGGAGAGCCCCTTGAAATACTGTGCGATCGTCGGTAGCTCTAAGTCTCTGTGCAAGTCGATATTACGCATATACCACGGTGCCCCAGTGGCGAGCCGCATGAATCTGTTCTGAAGCACCTGAAGGGGCTTCAGGTTCGCGTGAGCGAAGGCAACGCTTGCATAGGACATGACGGAGCGTATGCAGGCTTTGTAAAGTGTGACCTTATTTCTAAGGGACATTTTACTCCGCTTGCCTAACAGGGGATAAAGTCGCCCTAGGATAAAGGCCGCTCTGTTGCGAACGTCCTCGATATGTGAAGTGAATACTAGCTGTTTATCCAGCGTCACTCCTAGGTACTTGGCCTTGTTTTTCCAAGGAATCGGTTTGTCCATAAATTAGTACTCCTTATCTCTACCTTACAAACTCAAATTTGACAAAGAATTTATTTCTTAAGTTATTTTACGACTACGTTACTGCGTTTTCAGCCTCAACCGAAAACCCCAATTACGAGCTTTATGCTAGATTAATTTACTACTCGTTTTTATGAGTTATCATGAAGGCGATACTAACTGCCGCCTCCTTCAGTTATGTAATTTTTTATAAAACTAAGCATTATGTGGCTAAATATATATAATAATATATAGTTATACAACATAGAAAAGACTGATGAGAATATCACAGAGTAAATGAGATGCGGTGTTGTATATAATTAATATAACCATTAACTGTACCATTATCACTAGAACGAGCTTTGTAGTTGACCAAAACGAATATGGCTTTCGAATCCGTTCATTCATGAATCTTCGTAAACGTTTGAAATTTCCAAATGTGGAGTATGGCTAGTTAAAGTTACTTATTATAGTAAAGAAGAATGAAACTGAAAGTTTTTGAATAATACGCACCATTTTAATTGAGATTAATTATTACATTTAAATACAGCTTTAGCATTATTAATTTGCACCGTTATTTAACTGTTTAAGTGTTCACAAATACTATCTGCTTAAATCACATTAATATTATATTCTATATCATCTTTGATTTTTTTGGCTTAACAAGAACTATCTAACTCATTTCCAAGAAAAATTGAGATACAGACTGACAAACATTTAAAAAACATATTATTTGTTTTCCATGTTAGATGTAGTTACATAATACCTACTGTAATAATACATATGCAATGCTTTTGAAATACTATGCAAAGTTTTTTATTACGTAATCTATATGTATATTGGAATTAATTGTATACAACAGCATAATTATAAGTGGCTTAATCCTAAAATTGGCTTGCAATTACCTCAAATGTAAATGGGGCGTGGGAAGTATATAAGACAAGTATATAAGGGAAGTATATAAGGTTAGTACATAAGGGAAGTATATAAGGCTAGCGCATAAGGAAAGTATATAAGGTAAGTACATAAGTCTAGTTACAATAGAGGAGTACATAAGGGCAGTACATAAGATCAACTAATAAGGCTAGTATATAATACAAGTACTAGTACATAAGTTAATAAGGTTAGTACATAAAAGTTGCACATTAATATATGCAACTTTACTGTGTAATAACTTACGGATATATCAAAATCTGTATTTTACTTATCTGCCACATGAGGTAAAATTAAATTGACAAATGCAGTACACAATTTTGTTGTCATCTTCTTTATAACAACAAGAAAGGTCATATTCGTGGATTTTTAATTTATTTTCACTAAAACCTCATTAGTTTAATATCGATCGTAATCAATGTAATACATTTGTTACTAGTCCAACGTTCAAGGACAACTTAGGACCATTTGTAAAACTATTTATGTTTTCTATGTCTTAATTATATATACTAGGGGCGCCAACAAACCCTCAATTTCGACTCACTGCGCTCGCGAAATCTCGGGTGCCGTTTGCATATTGAGCGAAGCGAGCCTTGTGTATTGACTCATCGTTTCCAATTGACTTCAATGGGATATTAGTTTTTGAAAAAATATAAAAAATATATTATTTTTTTGAGGATTTTTTTAATATTTTTTTTTAAACCATCACCTAATTTGTATCTTTTTGATTGCAAAGTTTCATAATTTTCCGTCAAGTAGTTTTCGAGCTAATTCGTGACAAAGAGTGTAAAAAGTCTCCAGTAAAACGCTCCGCTCACTTCGTTCGCTTCGCTCAATCATAAAGGTATTTTAACCATTGAATTAAATAAGAAGGTAATATTATATTATATATATTATTATATACTTTTAATATTTCGTATACATAGTATAAAAAAATCATCAACTCAATACTGCGACCTGAAGATCTGTTACTATCTTCTTCACTGAATTATCACTTTGTATATATTTTAAATAGATAAATGCAATAAATAAATCAGTAACTAAAAAAATGCTAAACAATAATTTGAAATATTACAAGATTAAAAAAATAAGCAATAAATGAATTTTCGCTTAAAATAAAAAATATATATATATTATTTTTATTTATTTATTTATTTATAATTTTTCCACTTTAAATCCATATCTATACTTTATATAAATCTAAAATAACAAAACTTAAATATATACTATTTTCATAATCCGGAGTTTTATTCCTTATTCTTTTAATTTCTTTATTTATTTCTCTCATCACAAATGAGTATGTAGTAAGATAGAATATTAAATAAAATACGTAGACAAAAAATCATTTGTGGGCGGCAGGTGTCTGTATAGGTCCAGTGTCACAGATCACCAGTACAAATACAATTAAAAAAATATTTGAAACAACTTTTCGCCTAATAGCAAAAATCTAATAAATTTTAAAATATCGGCAAAATTTTATATTTAAACTATACGTATTCGTATTGTAAACAATACGAATACGTATAGATTAGAATAGTATTTAGTATTCGTATTGTAAACAATACGAATACTAAATACTAATCCCACTAGCCCCGGTGGCAATAATCTCTTAAATGAGAGAAAAAAATAACTAAATTGCATTCATAGTTTACTATCATCTGTTACCGATATATTATAAGAGTTATGCCACAGAGAAGACTAAAAATAATATCACAGAGTGTCACAGAGTAAATGAAGTATTTTAAATAAATAATACAACTGATTACTGTATAACCTAAAATTAAGGACATAATATTAAATAATATTAGTATTTAGTAATAAGAATTTAAATTTATTAGTCCATTCATTTAACAAGTAGAAGATATAAATATACTGGACTAACAAAAAATCCAATAAAATGTCTGGGACACTTTTTCGTAAGTTATTCAATATTGTAGACAGAAATAAACTAAAATACATTAGGTTATTTGATAATTTCAATCTTATTTTAGGTTCTTTATTTAATGCTGCTTTAAGTATAAACAAAACGAGTTTAACCAATATTGTGAGTATAAATGTAATTGTAATGTGCATTACATTAAGATATGTAACAGTTATGCTTATTATTTCTTCTAGAGAACACTTAATACTGGTGCAGTTTGTTATGCAGCTCGTAAAGGAACCAGAGCGAAAGCAAGAGCAAAGAAAGTCAAAGTAGAAATTACCAAAGTTGGTTTCATACCACATAACCAGAGGGGAAAGAATAAGTAAGTGGGAGGCAAAACTAATTGCATTTTGAGATCTTTAAATTCTATCCAATAAGTAGTCTATCAAAACAATTAAATCAGTGCGATTTTAGAAGTGAAAAAATCATCTGATATTAATTGTGTTTGTTTAAAATTTGATATAAGAATTGTAGAATTAATAATTATATATGTTTTGTAAAGACACTTTCCAACTTAAATTAAAGCTATGAGGGTTCCAAACGCACCTTGGTCCGAGACAAACTACACAAAAACATTACCATTTTTTTTTATTGTAAGTTTCAGAAACGTCACTATATTTAGTGAATATGTCAAAACAATTTAATTAAATCCAACTTTTAGAATTTTCTATGATTGCGAGAATTATAAAATATACTTACAATTACTTTTATAACTATAATATTTCTTATATTCTCCTTTTTGTCCAGAGATGTACAAGTTCAACTAAACAAGCATTGGGATGATTCTTTTAAACAAGTATCAAAGGATGATGTGTATCCCATGCGGTACTACCGCTGGCCATTATACACTGCCGAAGAAGCTATTCTTGCACACAAGGAGACTCACCATCCTACTATGTACAACGAGACAAGTGCACTTGTATTTGCACAGGTGGAGTTGAATATGGAAGCCGTAAAAAAGGTATTTAAAAAGTTGGATTACTATTTCTAAAATTTTGTAAACATTTTAATATTTTGCTATAATAAAATTGTAACAAAATTAAAGAAAATATATAAAATCTTTTTGTGATATATTTCTTTTTAAGTAATATCTAAAAATGAAAAGCAAACAATCCTTGTTATTTACAGAACCGTTATTTAGATAATTTTGTTCGTCTAACACTCTTACCACACTTTTTCCCTCGTGATGAGGAACGAACTATCCTGGCCTTTTGTAAAGGTCCCGAACTGATAAAGCAAGTGGCTGAAGCGGGAGCCACAACTGCAGGGAGCACAGAGCTGGTGAAGAAGATACAGGTAGTAATAACAATTAAGATTATTTTTTGTTTTCTCTAATGTATTTCAAGCCTATATATCTGGTACATGCACTTCAAAGGCAATATCGCTAATCCATTACTTTGTTTTAATGTGTAATGATATAAAAAAAACTCCTATGAATTGTTATAATGTTTAAATTTAAGTAATAAACCACACACTACCACCACAACATTAATATCCTTTTTTAAAATGAAAATTTTAAGGATGTTAAAAATTTTGTAACAGCTTCTAATATTTGTTCATAAATTGCTCACTAAATATATTGATGTTTGTGAAACATTGATCACAATAAAAAAAAAAGAAACCCAGCTGTGTTTGTTGGGTAGTTCTTCTCAGACCAGGGTGCGTTTGGAACCAGAATGGTGAAGAGTGTATATAGAAGGGCTTATTTCGATAAGTATGGTATCAAAATAGTCCTGACACTCCCATTAGATACACAAGAGATCTCTGGTATTCATTCAAAATGCAAAAGATGAATAAAAAAAATTCTAAAAATATTAAAAATAATCTATGGCAATTTCCAGGAAGGGCAATTAAAGCTAAGTGACTATGACTACGTAATAGCTCATCCCAACATCCTAACAGAACTAGTACCAATACGAGGATTAATGAAGCGTCGTTTCCCAAGCCCCAATACTGGTACATTAGATGCTAATATATGCGATCTGGTGAAGAAGTTTTCGGCTGGAGTCCAATATAGGGTGGTGAAAGATGAACATCAACAGAACTTTGGATCTGTTAAAGTGCCCATTGGAAGGGTAAGCCAAAAGGGACAGTTTTATGATCTTTATCTTAAATTTAAAAAAAAAAACTAAAAAAGGGAACTCAGCAAAAGAAATTGTATCCATGTTACTTATAAGATTCATATTATAAATGTCATCTCTTAATTTTTTAATTCTCATTGTAATCATTACAGAAAATAGACATATTATATTATTCTGTTATGCAGCTATTACTTAAAAATAGGTATATAATGGCATCTTTTACACCTATTTCAGTTAAATATGGACGAAAAGCTGGTTGTAGAAAATATTGAAACATTGTTAAAGGATATACAATCAGCACGTCCAAAACGAGATGGACTGTTTATTACCAGGTGATTGCAATATTTATACTATATTTAAATGAAAATGGATATATAAACATAGCAACATTTTATTTTTTTTAGATGTTTCATAGTAAGTCCATCATCAAATGAGACACTTAGAATCGATCCGTTCGTGTACGTTGAGCGCACGATCACCAAGGAAGTACAATACGAGAGTGATGACGAGGATGACGCAGTGGCCGCTACAGCGTAGCTTGTAAATTAATTAGTAGTGTTAATACAATTATTATAAATGTTTTGAAGCTGTGTTTTATTTGCATCTCTTCTTGACTCAAATTCATTTAAACTATTTTATGCTTTTTTAAATTCTGACGTGAGTCGTTTGGTCTTACGTTTAGGAATAATTCAAATTTTAGAAAGTGAAAAGTAAGATTACTTACAAATTTAATACAAAATGAGAGTAAGAAATATTCGTCTACTTATAACATTTTAATGTTATTTTGAACTTTAATAAATTCAAATATTTTTATTTGAAAAATGTAAAATACGAAACTGTCAATAATTTTCTGATAACATTTCTGAACGCAATAGGGGCGTAAAAGTTAAAACAATCCGCCATTTTGTCCCAGTGACAATTTAAGATTTTATCTAGTTTTAACCCATCTTTATTCAAATAATCCGTAATTAAAAGTGATATACTGTGAGCTGTGTAGTGTTTAAAAAGCCTGTGATATTTTTGTGTATAATTATTTTTTGTTTACGTTTCTCATATCTTGACATTATTAGTTGACCGATTTTGAGTTTTGACGTCGAACGGACAACTAGATAATCAAAATGGGTACAAGAGAGGACGAGTACGATTATTTATTCAAAGGTAAATGTTGCTAAAATAATAACTGACAAGGGTACAAATATATGTAAATGTTTCTCATTTATCAATCTCTTAAAGTTTGAAAATTACGTACAAACCATTGTTTAATCTTTAATGACGTACGTTATTGACCTATGTATTTGATTTTTATCATATTTTCAATGAGAATGTCTCGGTTACATTTGTTACTATGTACTCTTTTACCTGTAAACATATATATTTGTTAGGTTTTGTAAAAATTTAACCCTATTTTCATCAGCTGATTGTTCAGTTACAATCGGAGCACTCAAAATTTTAATTGTATGAGTCACGAATTACGTCTTTTACATTATATATTTAATAATATGTAAAGATTGATATATTGTTGATAAACAAAAATATAATTTTTAATAGTAGGTATGTTCTTTCTTTTGTTACAGTTGTTTTGATTGGGGACTCTGGGGTGGGGAAGAGTAGTCTGCTCTCTCGTTTCACTAGAAATGAATTCAACCTAGAATCAAAATCTACAATAGGGGTGGAGTTTGCAACAAGAAGTATAGAGGTAAACAATCCATACACACACAATTCCATAAGTGCATCCTTGGAATACTTCCTTTGTTCCTTATTGTTTTAATTAACGCCTTTAAACCAACAAGATAACAGTGAACTATGTGTAACATGATATCAAGGTCATAATATTTGTCATAATTTTGAATAATAATTATAATTATTGATTTTGATGACTCACCATCACTATGGCATTATGAAATATTTCTACAAGTGTTTTAATATCCTTGTAACATTAAAAAATATATATTTGATTGGTTATAATTTTTCTTTGTTATCAAACAGCAAAACAAAAACTATATTTCAAATAATAAGTTTTTTAAACAATGACTTTGTCGAGTTGTTTCATTGGGATTGAGTTAAGGTGTCTTTAAATATAGGAGGAATTCTGGGTACAAAAAAAAAAACTAGAAAAGTATTTTCTTAATAAGTTAGGCAAAAATATTGAAGGATTTAAATATTGATTTCCACCATAGAATCTAAATAGTACATGAACACTTACATTTATGTTTTATTTTACAATTATTAAGCTCTATTGTATAAACTAAACATCTGAGCGACAATAAATATTCAATTGAAGAAATGGCAAGGTCACTTTAGGCAATAAAATACTTAATTGAGATGTAACTTCTATAGTACCTCTTTTATAGTTAGTATGAAGGATATCTTGCCAAATGTATCTTATTAATCTTGTCTACACTTTTGAGTTTTTTCACATTGACGACACAAATTATACTATATTATTTTGGTTATTTGAAAAAGTATATATAATGAATTCCAGTGATTGTAGGTTTGATTGAGTTAAATGCCTTGAAAATTCCACCCAGTTTTAATTACTTACTTATGGAAATACTAAAAGGTTAAAACTGCATCTTTTTAGATTGTTCAATTTTATTTGGAATTCATGTGTAACTTAACTGTTTTAATGAAATCATTAAATTAATAAGCGGGGATTTATTTAGTAACCCTTTGCACTTGAGAGGCGAGTCTCACTCACCACGCACGGAGAGTGAGACTCACCTCTCGAGTGCAAAGGGTTAAAGTGTTAAAAAGTATATTATTACTGAAAGATTTCATTTGACTATTATTATTTTCTGGGTATTATTGATATATTTTCATTGAACGGAGATTTTTACTAATAAAATGTATTTGGTACATTGTTTAAATACGCTAAATATATTATAAGAGTCTTGATAAAGTCATTCATAATAAACAGTATAGTATTTGTCATTGTGATTTCTCAGAGATGATTACAACTTTCATTTTCATTTGTCTTGCAATTGCTGTTTTTCTATCTCACAAACCATCCTATGGGAAAATTAATGATCTCTTAATCAAAGTATGCGGTGATGTTGATACTTGATGGACAAGTAGTAATCTTGTTACTATGTTGCTGTGCTCAACTCTCGGACAAATGGTTTCTATTACTTTATCAGAGACTTTGTTTCCAGTATATGCTATATTTATTATTATGATATAATAATGATCAAATTAGGTATAACATTTGAGTTTTTGAATGATTTTCTTCACATAAAATATACTCTCGGACTGATTTAACATAAAATGGTGTAGTTCATTCTATATTTCTTAGCAATTATGTTACAGAATAAGGAAAACTTTTCATATTTTTACATTGGGAATATCTATCTCTCTCTCTCCTCCAATCTCAACGAAATTCCGAAGTTATTTTCAAATGTTACAAATATTATGGGCGTTTCTTTTGACGTAATGTATTTCGTGAATTCAGATGATATATAATTATTCAATACGCGTTCTCAACGTGTTAGGATACATATTGATTTTGTATATTTTGATATTGTTTTGGGAATTTCGCTAAATTTTATATTGATCATACTTAATGTGAGAATTATTCTTATTTCTTTCCTTATTCTATTATGACACATTGTATTGGAATTTAAATTAACATACAGTTATAAATTTCTGAGTCAACCTATTTGGGTGTTTTTTTATAGAAGATCCTCGGTTTGGTTGGTTTATACTTACTATATATATATATATATATATATATATATATATATATATATATATATATATATATATATAGGGAGAAAGAAATTATTGAGCGATGCGAGCGTAGCGAGCGGAGCGTTCTACTGGAGACTTTTTCACATTCTTTGTCACGTATAGTCTCGAAAACTATTTGACGGAAAATTATGAAATTTTCCAATCAAAGAGACACACATGTTTTTTAATATTTAAAAAAAAATATTAAAAAACATCATTTCGTTGAGGAATAATCGTCAAAAAACTGATATTCCATTGAAGTCCATGGGAAACGATGAGTCATTACATTGGGCTCGCTTCGCTCAATATGCAAACGGCACCCGAGATTTTGCGAGCGCAGCGAATCGAAATTGAGAGTCTGTTGGCGCCCCTAGTTATTATACCCTCCAAATTATATTAACACTAAACCTACCAAGCACCGGTAAAATTGACCGTTCTTAAACTTTTGTAAAACCTACACATTTTTAAACGTTATAATATCGTTATCAAACTACATGACAATTCTTAGAACATGCATATAATATTATCTTCACTCTTTACTTTTATTTACTTCCATTATTACCTGCGTTATATTATAACTTAATTACCATCATCATAATCAAATTGACCGCGTGCGGTAGGAACAGGTACACAAGAATTGTCGGTAGGTTTAGTGTTAATTAAGAGATCCTCTACGTATTTTATCTACCACCCTCATATAGGTAGATATTTATATAACAAATGTATTATTAATATTAAACATATATTACAGATAAGTCAATCAAGATAAGGTAGAAGGTATATATATATATATATATTAATTCTTTTCATAAACCTTAGTCTTCTTATTTCTGACTTGAAGGTAACATGAATGTTAATATCAAATAACACAAGATGAATCATAGTATCAAATAACTATATCAGTTTTATTATTATTTATACAATAAATTAACAAAATTTAAATTGTTTAAGGGCTGTCATTATTAAAGTTGCTAATATCCCGATATTGCAAATAAATTTATTATTATTATTATTATATATTATTGTGATTTAAACTGACGCCTAATTTGAGACTGAACTCACATATTCAATAAGTGTTAACTGTTATCAAAATTATAATTTCTTTCATACATTTCTTTGACAGAAAACTTTCTAAATTTATGTGTGTATGTATGAATTATATTTTTTCGTAGAAACTTTAGTAGGCTAACCGAACTTTCAACGGTGGATAGCTACTTGCTAGTTGAGTAGCGTCAGTAACTTTTATAACATACAAAAACACACACATACATTGACACTGGACATGACTTATCATAAAATGTCAAACTTATTATAAAGACAACAATTTATCTTAATATATAAAGCACAAAGACACTCACTCACTGACTCATTCATTGCTCTACAGCCCAAACCGTAATATCTAGAAAGCTGAAATTTGGACACAAGACTCCTGACATATTGAATAGGTGCAATAAGAAAGGATTTTGCAAAGGTCCAAACCGTTCCAAAGTTATAGCTAAAAAACTGCAACTTTCGCCGTCCGTCGCGAAGCACTGGTAACCTGCTAGTTATATATATGTTTTATAATATATATTCAAGAGTACCGTTTATATATAATTATTCACACTTCACCGGAAGCAGAGGTTCTTATTGCAAGTGACATCACCACCTATCCCACTTCAACAGTCTATCCTTCAATTAAACACGAAAGCCATACGAGAACGTTAGCGGATGTGTCAATGAACTTCAAATTATTTAAACGACCTCTATACACCCAAATATCGTCTGTATTATAGTTAATAAATTTTAGTAGCTTTGAACCTTGATACGTCGGTTGGTAATTGAAATTTATTGATTTTATAACACATGTTAACTGGAGATTGGTTTCTTTTATTCAATAATATACTAGGATCCGCCAACCGTGCGCGGCGGGTGTTGAGCTGAGCCCCTCTCTTTTCTTCTTTTCTTGGTAACTTTTGAATGGCTTAACATTTTTTCAATCTTTTTTCGCTATAACATCCGCGTTCGGCTCAAACATACATGAGAACATTTTTAGCTATATTATCTCGTCGCATTCTGGAGACAACTAAACACAAAAAAGGTCTCCCAAACGGTTAAGAGCTTCGCTTGCGCTCAGCTCAATAATACATATTATAAAATAAGGTCCTCTAAAGCTGTCTGTATATAAATAATTGATTTTCACAAAAACTACTAAAGGAATTTTGTAGTGTTTTCATTAAAAGATTTTTTTTATTTAAATATGTATACTATATTATAATAATTTTAAAAATAAGATCAGGTACCATCGATAAGCTGTAAATGATAAGTATATTATATTATATATATATATATATATATATATATATATGTATATTTAATTTTGTCTATTTGTCCTAATGTCTTAGCATTTCGTAACTCTAACAAATAACATTTAACCTTTGAATAAAAAAAAATAATATTTTCTATTTTCATTAATATGTAAAGAAAGCAATAGTCTTTTACATGTATGTTTAAAACTATATTGATCTTTATTATTATATAGATTGACAATTTTAATTTAGTCCCGTGTAAAAAAAACTACGCAAAGCTACGGACAACAACTAGTTCTAAACGAGAATAGTTTTTTTTCCTGTTAAATAATATTACTTATATAAATAGAATAAATTAATATATACGTCAATGTTATATTACATGTAATAAATAAGAAATAAAAGCACCATTACAGTTCGATTGACCTAAAAACCTGCAATACAATATAACCTTCCACCTCAAGGGCGAAAACTGAAAATGTTTAAATATATGATCAAACAGAGCGAGAAAGAATATGTACTTTGCTCCTTTTATTAAGGTTTAAAGAAAACCTTGCCGTTAGTAATTTTATTGTCCTTGTCGTTTGAAGTATAGGTGCTATATGGAACCGATAATATTTTGGTTTAATTGTTGTTTATAATTGACATAAACCTTGTAATAAATAGTTAACACTAAACCTACCAAGTACCGGTCAAATTGACCCTTCTTAAACTTTTGTAAAATTTACACATTTTTAAATGTTATAATATGGTTATCAAACTACATGACAATTCTTAGAATATGCATATAATATTTTCTACACTCTTTACTTTTAGTTATTTCCATTATTACCTGCGTTATATAATAAAATGACTTTTAATTACCGGTCGAATTGACCGCGTGCGGTAAGAACAGGTGTACAAGAATTGTCGGTAGGTTTAGTGTTAAAATAGTGTTAGCATGTGATATAGGTATATTGTAACCATCCTAACCAAATTATATTTTTTTATATCCAATAGTGTCTATAAATAGTTTCCTAAAGATACGTCGTAACTCGTCAATGTTATATTTCTAAATGAAAATTCTCTATTATAATTTATTAAACTCTATTTATTGATTTAATATTTTTAGTTAAATGTGGTTAATAATTTAATAACTTAAAATTAAATTTGATACTACTTGTACAATTAGTACAAAATCTAATTATAAAAGTTTGCAGCCCTCACTTCCCATAGTTGGTAGACTATTAGGTCTTATTATAGAATAAGTATTGAATTAAAATTTTACGATACGTTTGTAGGTCGACGGCAAAACCATAAAAGCCCAGATATGGGACACGGCCGGCCAGGAGCGGTACCGCGCCATCACGTCCGCGTACTACCGGGGGGCGGTGGGGGCGCTGCTGGTGTACGACATCGCCAAGCACCTCTCGTACGAGAACGTGGAGCGGTGGCTGCGCGAGCTCAGGGACCACGCCGACCAGAACATACTCATCATGCTGGTCGGCAACAAGAGCGACCTCAGGCATCTCAGGTGACAAAACGCAGATATAATATTTACACTAGTTAATAGTTGTTGTGCATCTATCATTACTATTTGAATGTATCGTCTATTTACAGGTCCATCCCAACGGAGGAGGCGAAGGCGTTCGCGGAACGGAACGGTCTTAGCTTCATAGAGACGTCCGCGCTCGACTCCACCAACGTGGAGCCGGCGTTCCAGAATATATTAACTGGTTAGTGGATATCAATTTGCTTTTCATTACACAGTATAATAGTAGTTCAATGAGCCGGTCATCCTTCTCATCATCATCATCGTCAATCATCACCTCATTATACAATCCATTAGGTCACCATCGTCTCAGTTGTCAAGTTGGTCTTGTTTAACTTTATCACCTGTACGTTTCAGAGATCTACAGGATCGTGTCTCAGAAGCAGATGCGCGACCCCCCCGAGGGTGACGTGATCCGGCCCGACGCCGAGCCCGCGGAGATGCGCGCCTCCGGGGCCGACGCCGTGCGCCGCAACTGCTGCCAGTAGGGTGAGGGACGCACACGCTCAAAACACTCCGCTGTGAATGAGATACAATGATACAATGATGATGACCCTTGCGTCATGCTCGTGAAACGGGTGCTGCTTGCGGTGACTGATCGTATTGCTAGCACACCAGATTTCCTCTTTCTTATTATTAACTAATCATTAGGCCGGCTTATCGAATTGATTGCGATGGTTCTAGTTGTTTGTACGTTGCTCACTGAATATATTGATGTTTGTGAAACAGTGATCACAATAAAAAAATCCCCGCTGAGTTTGTTTTGTGGTTCTTCTCAAACCAGGCCGCGTCTAGAATCCTCGTAGACTTATTTTAAGTTGGAAGCTATCTTTACAGAAGAGCTTATTTCGATAAGTATGGTATCCAAATACACTTCCATTTGACTTACACAAGTGATAACTTGTATTGATTCTAATTGAAAATGATAAATAAATAAATAAACTCCTCCCGAGAATACTAGTGATTATTCTCTGAGTGGTCAAGTGATAGAAGCTGATACAGATAAGAAGGTTATACCTCATATGAGACCGCACCTGCGAGTGCATCGAGTCCGTCGTAGAGCACTGGCTCGGATATATTTTCATTCCCAATTATATTAAAATTACGGTTAACTCGTGTCTTGTCAGGATTAAACTGTGTCCAGTTTAATCCTGACAAGACACGAGATTCAATTTACACTACAGACGCACGCACACACACGCACGCGCGCGCACACACACAAACATACACACAGAAACGTGTACTCACGAACACATTTTCGGCACTCGTCGACGTCTCCTCAGTTTCGTCATACGCATATAATATATTAAATACAGAACCTTTGAAAAGCACGCTGTCCTTACCGAGCACCGACGCTCACACGTTAGAGTCAAGTGTCTAAAACTAGTTTGTTTCCTTCACAATAAGCAAAGCATTCTCATAAAAGCACGACAAGCTGACTTATCGAAGACTTAGGTTAAAATAATTTTAAAAGTTATTATCATATGATTATCTGTATAAGTAATACTTGATTAAGTGTGGGTGTAAATCAATGCTGGAGTCATACTCTTTACAGCTCAGTAATGTATTGTATGTAGGACTATGTATTTAAAAAAACAATTCTTAAAATTTTTCTTCGCCTTTCCTATCTGTTTGGTTTAATTAATCTCTGAAATGGCTTGACAGATTTTAACGGGACGTTCACTGATGTTATAATGAGTTATAAGGCTACTTTTATTTTTAAAAAACACAAAACTTAACATAATTTATTTTCTATTACAGAAAATCCATTAAACATTGGAGAGGAGAGAGAGAGAGTGAGATATGAGAGGAATATAAATGCAAAATAACGAATCATTCCCGGACAAAGTCAAAAAAGCAACACAAGTTAGTTTGCCGGCTGGAGACACAAGACACCGGTGTCATCGCTTCACGGACCGGCTCGTGTAGATAGCTTGTAACTAAAGTAATAAAACAAACATATAATAATTATTATAATTAAACATGGAGTCGATCACAGCGTAGCCACAAGCACTCGGTTGTATTCTATGATTTGATGCTTGTAGAAAGAAATACAGAATTCCTTTTGAATTTTATAAATATATTGTTTGGATGTAATAAATAATTCATATATCTATTTATTTAGTTAAGTGTTTATCGGTATTCCTGAACCTTCATACCAGTATGGTAAAGCCACGTCCTGGTTTCAGACGGCAATAAAGCTGGTTTGTTATTATTATTATTATTATTTTGCATAACACTAGCAAATAGTTTTAACTAAGGTATAATAGCTTTTTTAAAATCATTTTTATTTACGGATATTATGTGCCTTGGGACTTGATGTTTTGGAGCTACCGATGTTACTTGGATGTTGATCTTTGATGAGTGATTCATGTCTCACCGTTGCAGTAACTTCAATGGTTTTTTCAAATAAAAATATTGGTGTATATGTCTAATAAATATAGGACTGCCATCTTTATAGAAGTTTTAAATATCAGAACATAGTTAATGAATCGTTGGAGTTATTGGAGTGTGAGTTAACCAGAGATCATCAGCTGATGGTAAGTGTTATGTTAGCGTTACTCCGGAGCCGTTGGTACTAATACTCAGACCAGCTCCCGCACGGGCGAGCTCGGATGAGCTGTGTTCGTTATATAATATGTTATGGTCTTATATGCATGGTTATTTTTTAGAGCCTATCTGTAATTAAAGACAAAGATAATAAAATATAATGTAAATTTCCATTAGTTTTCTTCAATCACCTGTAATAAAGTAAGTAAAGAAATATAAAGTCCTTTGATTAAATTCTGTGCCTGAACCAAAATTTCTTTTTAAAAAATAGTTGCAATAAAAATATCAAGAATGAACTATCATTAAACTTATAACTGAGCCGCCTCACGACATTAGTGTGATTTTCAAAGTAACGCGTATGTGGCTAAAACCAAATATTGTGTTTCCTTAATCGTAACTAGACAATAGACATTTTTATATGAATTTTGTAGGAACACCCTTTTGATTTGTTTAAGTTTTTTTTTTATCTGGTAATAATAATACCATTTCAGTAATTGATATTTTTTTTGCATTTATGTAATTAATCCGTTTAGTGCCGAGAAAGAGACGCTAGTGTGAAGATAACGGAAAGAATTTTGAGATTTTACTTAGATTAGAAAAAACGCTCATAAAAACCAAATGAAAAGACATTTACATAATTCAGTAAAACCAATCTTTGCAGGACATTATAGAGAATAAAAATTACACAATTTTTTATATATACCTTGAAGATTGTATAAATGGAAATGGTATAAAGGATCAAAAGGAAAAGAAAAATTTTACTTCTGTGTTTCAAAACATAATTACACATAGGAATAGTTCATTTTTACCATAATTATAAGTAATAAATAGTCTATAAACGGATTATTTGTTGCAAAGTATATACTTAAGATTTCCAATTGAGTTTTTTACAAATTAAGTAATGTTGTACTACACAAACAAAAAACCTATGTTACATGGCAAGTGTCGGACGGATATCCCACTAGAAACAAGTAGTTGTTATAGATAATATAACAGAGTTGATACAGAAATTTGTCATAACTGAGCGAAGCGAACGAAGTGAACGGAGCGTTTTACTGGAGACTTTTTACATTCTTCGTCACGAATTGGCTCGATAACTACTTGACGGAAAATTATGAAACTTTGCAATCAAAAAGACACAGATTAGGTGATGATTTAAAAAAAATGAAAAATGTCCTCAAAAAAAATTTTTTTATCGTGTTAAACTTATATCCCATTGAAGTCAATGGGCAACGATGATTCAATACACTAGGCTCGCTTTGCTCAATATGCAAACGGCACCCGAGATTTCGCGAGCGCAGCGAATCGAAATTGAGGGTTTGTTGGCGCCCCTAGTAAATAAATATATATTCATTCATTCATTCATAATAATATAAATATTATACTGTAAGTGTGTATCATTTTGTTATAAAATAACATATAAATTATTTGGCATTTGTGACCATTAATGCAAACACCGTGTAATCCCTTATTGTATCCATTGCATAGTGGAGATATTTTTTTGATGGAAGAAGAGAAGAAGGAGGTTGAGGAGTCTTGCGACCAGCGATCATGAGGGGTGATTGTACTCGCCGAAATGACACTGGAACTTTATGGAAGTAATCGTTGTCTAACACAGACGTGTCGTACGCATTACATATATAAATAAAAGTTCAATGATCTATCGATGGGTTCCGATAAAGGTCCAACGAAACCGCGCCGGCCGCCCGTGCAGAATGTCTACCGTATCGCTCTCGCGTATAAGCCGCCTCCACATCAACTGCCATACGATAAATAAAGAAATGTATTTCAATTCTCTCCTAATGAACTTAGACAATTTATGTACGTACGTACGTATAAAATGTTTAAAATATATATATTAAATATATAAAAAAATATTATGTTCTTATTCAAATAACTTCTAGATTTTGGATAAAATACCTCGATGTTCTAAAATATTATAATTACTAAATTGAGCGAAGCGGGCTGAACGCTTTACTGGAGACTTTTTCACATTCTTTGTCACAAATAGGCTCAAAAACTACTTGACACAAATTTATGAAATTTTGCAATAAAAAAGACACATTAGACGATGGTTTAAAAAAAAAATTAAAAATGTCATGTCGTTGAGGAATAATCGTCAATTCCATTGAAGTCAATGGGAAACGATGAGTTATTACACTGGGTTCGCTTCACTCAATATGCAAACGGCACCCGAGATTTCGCGAGTGCAGCGAGTCGAAATTGAGGGTCTGTTGGTTCCCCTAGTATAATAAGGATGGGAGCATTTCTTACAACACCCGATGTTTTATGGCTTGTCGTTGGGATAATTTGTTTTATTACTTTACAATTGCGGTTGTCGGTCATTATCAGCGATAATTACAATAAAAAGTATAAGTAAATAGTATTTAGAGCGCCAAAAATTTCCTTTAGAAATATGAATGTAATGAATTTTTGAAGGTCGCTTATTGTTTGAACGCTTTTATAGAGAGATCCTTTTGAACTACTTATACCGCGTTATTAGAAGATATATTTTGAATATATCATTAGGTGAGTAATATACAAGACAGAGTGATTGAGTAATAATTGCAGTTAAAGATTATAAGATTATATATTCATATTATATCATAGTCATATTTGTTGAAAACTGGTTTTAGGTATGAATATTGCGGTAGGTACTTATATTGCAAGTTCTCACTTAGCCCATTACGTAAATAGCTTTACTGTTTTGAATATATAGAATAAATAAATAACCCTAATATATAAATATAAGATTTCGTTTTTGTCACATAATGTAGTATCATATTAATAATATAATATTGTTATCTTTATAGGTTTTTATCTTAAACTACACAAATTTCTTGAAACACACGTCCTGCATGTTAGTGTTAGGCCGCATACGCGTTGTTTCGCTACAAGAGTGCTATACGAATGCGGCTCCCACAAGTGCGTGTAGAAGCCGCATTGCTGTATCTTCAATGTTTTATGCGTCAGCCAAAGTGTTAATCAAAACTTTTAGCTTAGTTTATGTCAGAGTCATATTGAAGAGCTAATTTTAATATATGAAATTCCTTAATTTCCCTTGGTTGTAATAAAAACAAATGATATTTTCAGTTCATTTATTGTGCCTTATTCCTAACTTATGAATACAATCATGACATTAGTAAAGCAGTGATGCGGCTTAAAAATAGTGAAATAGAGTAGACTATAGAACACAATTCGTTTAGAGACGGTTTTACTTCTTGAGGAGACTGTTGACGAGACCCTTGAACGCGTCCAGACCTTTCTCGTTGGCTTCTTGGTATCCCGGGGCTGTGGACTTTACAGTTTCATACCACCTGTACAAACAATAAAATTATTATAATTATATAATATACAAGCAGATTCCCACCCGCTTCGCTGGGAACACTATTTATTTGGATGTGAACTTGGGTTGCCATGGTAACTGTTGTCATAGTATCCGTTGTCATCGTAACCGCTGCTATGGTAACCGCGTTAACTTTATAGTTCCTACAGGTCTAAAACTTGTCGAAATGCAAAAAGTTGAAATCCGTTGGGATAAGAATTCCGTAAAATCCGTTCTTAGTGGACGTCTACGTCACAAACGAAGTAACTATGTATAATTTTAAGTTAATCGGACAGATAGTTTCGGAGATTTCGTGATGAGTCAGTGAGTGGTAAATCGCTTATATGTATATACGGATTTCTTATTTTATAATTAATCATTAGGCCGTCTTAATTGCGATGGTTCTAGTTGTTCGTACATTGCTCACTAAATATTGAAATTCGTGAAACTGTGATCAAAATAGATCAAAAGAAATACCCGGCTGAGTTTGTTGTGTTGTTATTCTCAGAGAGTATAATGAAGTCTTATTTTGATAAGTATGACATTAAAATAGTCCTACCACTCCCATTTGATACACAAGTGATAACTGGTATTGATTCAAAGATTAAAACATTTAAATATATAAATATTAATAGTTATAACAAGAGGGAGAAAAACAAATTCGATGTCCAAATATCAAATACAAGTTGAATTCCATTATAGTAGAAAAGTCTTATATAAAAATTAATTCGTTGTAATCTATACCCTAGTTATCTTAAATAGATCGCGGTATCTAGTTTAAACGTATTTCTTTTATAAGAAACTTGTTAGACTGATATTTTAGATAACTTTTAATATTACGTATTCAACGAACTTGTGGTTAAAAACGAAAAAAACATTGATTACGAGCAGAGTACGTTCTGACCTTGAACTTTACTGACGTATAAAAGAAAAACGAATTATACAGTATCATGGCGACAAACACTGAAGCCAACACAAATATTATATAACAGAAATGACATCATTCATATAATTGTGTTATTCTCGTGAAGTATCATTAGTTATTAAATGCCACTAATAATAATACAAACATTTTTCCTGTTCAATTATAATATTGATTATAAACAATATTAGATGTTACCTCTTAACGTTGGCGTATTTCTTGAAGTCAATATCCGAAGCTTCAAAGCTGGAGACTCCAGCGACAATGCTGAGGTCGGCCACAGTGAGGTTGGGGCCCGCTACGTATTTTTGACCTTCCAGGAAAGTATCCAGGAGCTTGAGAGCATCCTCTACCTTAGCCAGTTTATCCTGATCAGCGGGGGCTCCACCGAAGATTTGAGGGTACTGGAATTATTAATTTACCAATGACTCTAGTGTAACTAAAGCTTGCTATAAGATTTATCTCATTATTCATTTTATTTAACAGATTTAGAACGGCTACATATTTAAACAGTACATAACTACAGTAAATATCTTGATTGTAATGTTTGCAACAAGATAACTAAGATAAACAGTAAATTCCAGCTTAATCAATACAAACTAGGCGTTCTAAATAGCAAGAGTTAATACTTGATACTTACGAAGTAATCGCCGAATCTTTGATACAAGGTCCCGATGTCGAAGTACAGTCGTTGGTCGACCAGAGCCCTGGCCTTGGGGTCTTCGGGGTACAGGGCGCTGCCCTTCCCGTACTTGTTGACGAGGTAGGTGATGATGGCCCGTGACTCGTATATGGAGCACCCGTCGTCCACTAGTGTTGGGACGGTGTGTTGAGGATTTATCTGGTTAAGGTTTACTTTATAATTTCATAATTGATATGAGCTTATAAAATGTTTGATTACGTATGCATATTAACAGTTAATACTTAAATAACTACAAAACAACATTCTGTGTTAATGAAACTAAAATATTTGATGATTAAAAATATACATCCAAATAAAGAAATATGAACATCTAAAATAAATAATGTGATTTCGTATTAAAATAGCAATTTGATCTAACACGAAGTTATGAATATAAAAAAATATTTACAAGTATTAAGGTAACTAGTAATAATGTCAATATACTAAGATTCAGATTCAGATAAAAAAAAAATTGACGTATCAACATTCTAAAATGGAGTTCGAAAATTGGAATGTTCCAAAAACCGGCTTTAAATTGACTTTACCGTGTATGGTGTAAGTGAAAATGTTCTTAAGAAATTAAGAAATCATGTAAGCATTTCCTTTGAGTAATACTTTGCGTCGTAATTTAAATTAAAACTATTTTAATTTTCAGAACATTTAAACTGTTTATGTTGTATTTATCTTAATAAGTGTTCCTTATTACATCGATGATAGTAATGATATAGATGAGAATCAATTAACTCTTTATATTATGATTTAAGTTTAAAAATTGCGATAAAAATGGATATTATTTGGAGCAAGACACAATGAGTGTACATGTATCAGAATAGTTTTGGCATAAGTGCCAAAATAAACTGCTAACTAACTATAAAGTGGTTGAGACAGCAAATATATTTTGTCAGTTACAAAGTTTATTGCGAAGAAAAATATATCAAATCGGAAACGACAAAAAGGTCATTATTTAACATGATTCATGTATGTTTGGTTGCATTGGTGTCACTGGAACTCGTATTAGAAATATACCCGCCATTTTGATTTTAGATTGTCACAAAGACAATAATATGAAGGAATCAAACGGCGGCAAAAAAACTAACTATTTCAAAGTGAAGATATTAAAGTTTTAATACAATATTTTTGTTACACTACTCTTTGATATTATATAATCTCATAATAGTAGTAGTCACAGTAGTGGTATTCAAAGATACTATTCCTGCTTTTCTTATTTTAATTATTTGAAATCAGATCATTCCTTTTTAATTTAGACCCAGATTTATTTATCTTTAATAACAATTTCGTGAATATTATTGTAAATATCCTTAAAAATCGCTTGTTAAATGGACACGCACGTTCTCTTTTGGGTTCAATGCTCCGTCATAAAATTACATCATACACGCTGAGACCTTGGAAATCGATTTACAGATTATAACCCTTATCACAATAGTAATAAGGGCTAAATTACACTAATAGATATAAAATTAGCTTTGTTTTGCAATTTTAGCCTTTAGGGTCTGGAATCAACCTCACAGCTCAATTCACCGTCACTTGTGTTGCGTTTGTACTTATAAGTTTTAATTCATTCGTTTTATTAACACTAAACCTACCGACAATTCTTGTATACCTGTTCCTACCGCACGACGTCAAATTGACCGGTAATTAAAAGTTATTTTATTATATAACGCAGGTAATAATAGAAGTAACTAAAAGTAAAGAGTGAAGAAAATATTATATGCATATTCTAAGAATTTTCATGTAGTTTGATAACGAAATTATAACAATTAAAAATGTGTAAGTTTTACAAAAGTTAAGAACGGTCAATTTGACCGGTACTTGGTAGGTTTAGTGTTGTGTGTATTAAAAATATATAAAAAATATATATCATATATTATGTTATATGATTATAATATTCTTAATTAATGTTTTATTTCATATTTGTTTTCCTTATATAATATTAATGTAATCCAATTATTCAAATCAAACAATCAAATTGCAAAATTAATTCATTCAATTTTGTAATTCATAATGGCTCTAACAAATATGTACCTTGAGGTATTCAGGTTTGAGGTGTTCTCCGTGATGGAGGTCCACGAGTTTGAGGTTGAGGTTGAGGTTGAGGGCGCGTGCTGTTAGCAGCACAGCGCGGCACGGAGCCGACCCTGGCACGTAGTACAGATCCACCGGCATACTGAGAAATATAAATTACTATTATATATCATTATATATTTAGATTATTTCTTTCGTGATTGTCTCTAAGTGTATTAAAATAAATATATACATATAAATAAAATTTAAGTGTCCGTCTGTAACAAAATAACATTTCACTAAGCTCATGTAAGAATATAAAGAAAATAAAAAAAATTGCACTGTCTGTCTGTTTCGGCTAATCTCTGAAACGACTGGACCGGTTTTAACATAACTTTCATAGTGGAAAGATGTTATGAGTAAGTTATGCTATTTTTATTTTAAAAAATATTCCGCTCGAAGTCGCGGGCGCAGCTAGCACTCGTAAAATTTGAGCAAATGATCCACATACCTTTTAAACATATTAACTAACATTAAGCATACTTATTTTTGTGTATTTTATTTATTAACATAGATTCAATTGAGTATTTAACTATAATTTTATGGAAATGTGTGGAACTTAAGTTGTTGAAGGGTTTTTATTATAATATATCAAATGTTAAATTTCATTTTCAATCTCATAATAGCAACTGTTAAGTTTCTAGCTCTTCATCAGAGCAGCATTAGCTGGTTACTCAGGACTGACTGCTGTCTAATGTAATAATTGATTCAAACATGAAAATGTCTACTTGAATAAAGATATTTTATTCTATTGTTAATTAGTTAATTTAACCAACTAATTGATTAAATGCAGCATGAAATAGAACCAATAGTAAAATAAAGTCAAGGGCATGTACTTCCGGCATGAAATAAAACACAAAACAGAAATCTAAGGTAAAGTAATAATAATTTATGAATAAATCATTAAAATCACTAATACTTACTTAACCGTTTGGGAGACCTTTTTTTGTGTTTAGTTTTTACCAGAATGCGACGAGATAATTAGCTAAAAATTTTCTCATGTATGTTTGAGCCGAAAGCGGATGTTATAGCGGAAACAGATTGAAAAAATGTTTAGCCATTCAAAAGTTATCAAGAAAAGAAGAAAGGAGAGGGGCTCAGTTTAACACCCGCCGCGCACGGTTGACGGATCCTAGTATTTAATCTACAACTATATAATTAATTTAATCACGTTTTAAAACGGAATGCAATAAATTCCATACAATGGCCGAATGGTCGCCATTTTGTATTTGATACTAACAAAAACATTAATGTTAGAGTAACCCAAGCAATTACTTTTTTATGTAACATCAAAGTAAACTGACACAGTTGATTAAATCTTAATTATTATTTACGGAAATTGATTATAGATTGAAATAATTTGATAAGTGAGCGACCTTTGATATAAATTTACGTTAAGATTATTTACAATCTTAGATTGTAGATAGATTAGATCTGAGTTAGATAACTATATACTATATATAGATTAAAATTCTGATAATATATAAAAAAATATTTCTAGAACATATATATATATATATATATATGCGTTATCAATATTATGCTATGCAAGACTTATTACATATTGTTTTATTTCAAATGCATTTATTATAAATATATACATAAACTTATTGTTTATAAGTTATAAATGGTGACTACTAAGTACTTATAAGTGTGTAATGTATACTTATAATTATTTTATCAGATTATATGTAATACTAGCTGTGCCTACGGCTTTGCTTGTAATGTTTTTTAAATCAAAGTAGCCAAGTTACTTTTAACATAAACAGTGAGTCTGTTAAATAGTCCATTTCTGAGGTCAGTCGTAACAGACAGACAGACAGTTTATGTGTTTAGTGAAACAATAATACATATAAGAACACTTCAAGTTTGTATATGTGTTAGTGTTAAATAATTGTGATAATTTTATATCTCTATATATAAATATAATGGAAGGGTGTTTGTTACAAATTAACAGATATACACTAAATATATATATATATATATATATATATATATATATATATATATATATATATATATATATATATATATATATATGTCTGTTTGTTCCGCCTATTCTCTGAAACGGCTGAAAACGGCTTTATTAAAAAAATATATTTTTCGCGAGCAAAACCGTGGGCTAGTAGTAAATAAAATCAGATTATTTTACCACAAAACAAAACATAGCCTTGTAGATTAGATATAGTTTATAGATTAGAATAGATATAATGTAATGCTATAATTATAGTTTAAATTATATATGGATAGTACATTTACGTTACTAATGACATTAATTACATCCATTTTGGTTTAGGCATTTGAAAAAAAATAAATATTACAAAATAATTTTATTTAAACACCTAAGCGTTTAATGCTAATAATTTTGATCCAATAAAAATAAGATTCAGAGAATAATTAAAGTAAAAAAGCAACATGGAGTCCATCTTAATATAAATTTAGGTACGAACGAAATAATTAATAAACAATTTAAACAAATATAATATATATAACAAATATATTTATATTATAATATATAAATTTACTTACTTATTAGTTGATAGCAAAGTGACGAGGGTCCGCTAGCACTGACTGTCTGCGAGTGAGCGGTGATGGTGGGAGGTTGGGTTTTATACTCGCTCCAAATCACCACGTACAGTGCGAAACTACCGGTTTGTTTGTTAATAGTTTAGGAGATATAATACGATTTATTATTTATTATAAGACATTTTTAATTATTTTAATAAAAAAATAAATAAAACCAATATTTTTATTAATATTATGAAAAGATCGATTTATACATTATAAAATTTAATTAATTAATTTTTATAGACTTTTGAACAAGCTCATGTAAAAATTGCATTAATATAACGAAAACTACGCTTTCGAAATGAGCTTTTCGTTGTAAAAAGACAGGTATTTGTACGTTTTAACTTTTTAAATTGTCCTATTTTATGGGAAATCAATTTATTACTAAAATTATATTATTGAGCTGAGCGTAAACAAAGCTCTTAAGCGTTTGGGAGACCTTTTTTTGTGTTTAGTTGTCTCCAGAATGCGACGAGATAATTAGCTAAAAATTTTGCCATGTATGTTTGAGCTGAACGCGGGTGTTAAAAATGTTTAGCCATTCAAAAGTTATCAAGAAAAGAAGAAAGGAGAGTGGCTCAGCTCAACACCCGCCGCGCACGGTTGGCGGATCCTAGTAAGTAAGGATAAATATTTTTAATTGATCATAATATTACAATAATATAATCACGATCTCTCAGACTATAAAGTGTCAAAGCGTCCTTTGACATAAATAAACTAACCTAAAATTTTAATGTGTTATTAGTTATATTACTTTACATAATTCGAATATTACTTAAAATGTGAAAATATTAAGAAAACAATATAAGTGGAGTATGTTTTTTAATAAATAACAACTTATATCATATTAAAAATTTCTAGCTATTTCTTATGAATGATTTGTAAGAATGACGACGCAAGGTGACATGATTCACAGCGTGTTTTCCAATTTATATACAAATTCCTTTTAAATAACTTGGTTCCGGATAAATAATCAAAAATTGTATCGAATTATTAAAATTATTTCATAACCTACAAGACACATTTTTTTTTATATAGATAAAACAATATTTAGGTAACTACCGAAATAATAAATCTTAACTGATTATTATTAATATTTATAAATAATTTTATTGTTATATTTTTAATGTTAAGTCATAAAATACTTTCGCGTGTAATCATGTGAATACGGAAATAATAAAAATAAAGAGAGAGCGTGAAAAGTCGAACAATTAAAACAGATTTGGTTAAAAATCTTTAAGCTTATTTCGAAATACGTCCATGAGTTCCGGTAATGTCTCTAAGAGACAGATAGATTATTATTATGATTTGGATGAACTTAAAAATTAAAATGAAATTCGAATACTAATTGGTAACTTCACGTTATTTATCTGTCAAATATTTTTTTAATTTATTAAAGCACCGCCAAAATTTGACAGTTGTCGTAAAATCTTAAATATAATATTAAGTCTTTTTGGTGTTTTAAAAAGAAGATACCGTGTACGAAATGCGACGAGACTAAAATTAAAACATATTCCACAAATAACTGCAATAATTTCTAGATGAAGATTAATTGTAATTAGAATTAATGAACACAACTTTTAATTCTACAACAATTCAATCGTGAACACTACTTACTAGGGGCGCCAACAAACCCTCAATTTCGACTCGCTGCGCTCGCGAAATCACGGGTGCTGTTTGCATATTGAGCGCAGCGAGCCCAGTGTATTGACTCATCTTTTCCCATTGACTTCAATGGGATATCAGTTTTTTGACATGAAATTTAAAAAATATATTTTTTTTTTGAGGGCCTTTTTTATTTTATTTTATCTTTTAAAAACCATCTCCAGTTGTGTATCTTTTTGATTGCAAAGTTTCATAATTTTCCGTCAAGTAGTTTTCGAGCCAATTCGTTACAAAGAATGTACAAAAGTCTCCAGTAAAACACTCCGCTCACTTCGTTCGCTCAATAATATTTATTTCTACGAATAATCATACTACAATATTCTATGAGTTATAAAATTATGACTTGAATTGTATTTAAATCAAAAACTTTCTATTAATAAGTTTAAACTCATTTTAATTTTATAAAACATATTTATATATTTAAGTAAGGTAAAAAACAGTAATTGAGAACAAGCCAATATACAATTGACGCCTACTTATTTAAATGTAGTTTCATATTGCTTGAGTTAATAAAATATAAGAAAATAATGATTTCGAGTCGACAACATATATTCGCAAAATTCGGATTGTCGAGTGTTTTGTTCTTTTCTAATGTTACAGACAAAAAAATCACAGTCGCCATATTGACCATTCTAAACGTCACTGGCACTGGACGCCATTTTCAGTTGCTTACTCAAAAATCAAGTCAGTTCAAATAATTATAAATAATAATAATAATATTCCTAGAAATTTACAAAAATATCTACCTACAGTAAAAGATTGTGTATTTGAGTCATATTTGAATCGAGCGAAACCGGGTTTTCGTCTTGTATAAGTTAAAATATATTCTGGAAAATCCGCGATGATAATATGTTTATCTTTTAATGCTATTCACTAGAACTAGTAAAGAGTAGTATATAATAAAAGGTTTTTATTTTAAATATTTTTTCTAAATAATTCTTAAAATATTTTATAATACATGATATTGTTTATGAATTATGCATTTATAGAAAACCTAAATATATATTTGCCAAAAGACCTATGGGCGTATATTTTTTTTTTTTACTAATTAATTTTGACGTGACAAGGACCAAAACAGGATTGATTTTTTTTATTTTATGTTAAGTTTTTTATTTTAATTATCTTGAGATGAAAAACAATAAAATATTTGATATGACATACTTTTTATTAATAAGAAATTTTGTTTAAAAAAAAAGTACAAATATTATTAATTATTATAAGAAAAAGAGTTTCAGTGGGTAGATAATTGGTTAAAAATATTCATATAAATAAATAATAGTTTAAAAAAGTTAAAAAAAAAGACGCTATATAAGAAAAAGTATATTTTTTTTTTAGCTTTCTTACATTGCATTTTTTTATAGTTACACTATTTTTAAGTTCAATTTATTTTTTAGTTGGGATTTTATGAAAGTGTGTTTTTTTACTATTAGCGTTGGGAACAATTTTTATTAGCCAACCAACACGCCATGTTCCGAACGGCGGAAGGTGGAGGACGGAGCTACAAATAGCTACGTGGAATGTAAGAGGAGGAATGGAACAGAAGATGAATGAATTATTAGATGTGATGGATGACAAAGATCTGGATGTTATTTGTGTGTCTGAGACCAAGCGAAAAGGCAATGATACGACCGATTTGCCTGGCAACCGGGTCGCTTTCTGGGCTGGGGTTCCAGAGGGTGAGCGAGGTTGCCAAGGTGTAGGCGTATTATTGTCCTCTCGAATGGTTAATGCAATGGTAGAATACAAGGCGATTAACCCGAGGCTTCTTTGGGTTCGCTTTAAGCTGGGGATAACAAGAGTATTCTTGTTAGCCATGTATGCGCCAGTATCCTCAGCTCAAATGAGCGAGCTCGAGGAGTTTTGGGAGAATGTCAGGGATGTTCTAAGTAGTGTCAGAGATAATGAAAAGTTGATAGTATGTGGAGATATGAATGGATGGGTTGGAACCGCGCGAAGCGGTTACGAAAGCGTGCTAGGCAAATATGGTGATAAGAGGGTAAATGAGGCTGGAAAGCTTATTTTGGAATTTTGTAAGGAGAAAAATTTGTTTGTGGCAAACACGATGTTTGATCACAAACAAATTCACATGTACACATGGGAGCGAGCGGAAGAAAGAAGTATGATTGATTTATTCCTAGTGGACCAGCGTATTCGAAGTCAAGTTATGGACACGCGAGTGTTCAGAGGTGCTGATCTGGGAACGGACCACTATCTAGTCGTTGCTAGAATAAGAGGTTTGTTCGCAGGTTGGCGCAGCCGCAAGACGTGTCCAAGCTTGGCGTCGAATTATCGCATAAGAAGCTGGAAGCTTCAGGATCCACCGATCAGAGAGGAATATCAAGAGAGGGTTTCCAAGAAGCTTGAAAGCTATGATTCTGGAAATGAAAGTGTTGAACTATGCTGGCAGAACCTTAGGAATGGTATGGTGAAAGTAGCGACAGAAGTATGTGGTAAAAGGAAAAGAGGTTTTAGTAAAAAGCGCGATGAATGGTGGGATGATGAAGTGAAAGATGCTGTAGAGTTAAAGAAGAAAGCATGGCTGGATTATAAAGCCTCTGGTAAGGATAAAAGTATGAGAGAGATAAGAAAAAGAGCGTACAAGCTGCAAAAGCACAAAACGAAAGCACTTATAAAGATGAAGCGTGAAAATTCTGAGAGAGAAAGGGATGAAAGGTTGACGAACAACTTCCGGGAAAACACGAAGCTTTTCTGGCGAGAAGTTAGTGGTTCCCGGGGTTGTTCGGTAACCTGTAGAATGAAAGGGGTGCTTTCGAAAAGCGGTGAAATTTTAACTGAGCAAGCACACGTTTTGCAGCGGTGGGCGGAATTCTATAAGGAGATGTATGAACGTGAGGACGCCTCGGTCTTGACTACCAGCGTAATGCTGAGTCAAGATGTAGCCGATGGTGAAATCAGTTTAGAAGAAGTAGAGAACGTGATTCGAAGTCTGAAATGTGGTAAGGCTGCGGGAGCAGATGAAGTTACTGCCGAGATGATCAAATATGGTGGGCCACGCGTCTGGGACTTTTTCTGGTTTTTATGCAATTTATGCTGGAAATCTGGGGAGGTCCCAGACGATTGGCGAAGTGCAGTCATCGTACCTTTGTATAAAGGCAAAGGTTCACAGATAGACTGTGCAAGCTATAGGGCCATCAGTTTGATTAGCTTGGGCGGTAAAGTTTATGCTAAAATTTTAGCGAGAAGAATGCAAGAGAGATCTGAAAGGCTGTTGTGGGAGGCACAAGGAGGTTTTAGACCTGGAAGAGGGTGTATAGATCAGATCTTTTCCCTCCGCATGATCACGGAAAAGTTTTTGTCCCTAAACCAAAAGGTTTTCTGTGCTTTTGTGGATTTGGAAAAGGCGTTTGACAGGGTTGTGAGAAAGAAGTTATGGGAGATACTGCCCCGATACAATGTGAACGGACCCTTGCTACAGGCTGTAAGGTCTCTTTACCGAGATCACTCAGCCTGTGTGCGAGTAGGAGCTGGCATGTCGCCCTGGTTTGACATCCAATCGGGTGTTAAGCAAGGTTGCGCTATGTCAGCTTGGTTGTTCAATTTGTATTTGGATAGTTGTCTCCAAGGAGTGAAAGATAGTGACATGGGAGTGAAAGTAGGTGACCTTAAGGTCAATTGCTTACTATATGCAGATGATGCAGTGCTCATTGCATCATCAGAATGCAATTTGCAGGCATTGGTCACCACTCTGAAAGATGGGTGTGAAATTAATGGTCTTAACCTGAATGTAGATAAGACGAAGGTTCTGATATTTGAAAGAAATGAAGAAAGAACAGAATGTAAGATCAACGTGAATGATAAGGTAATAGAACAAGTGAATGAAGTGGTATATTTGGGAAGTATGTTTAGCAGAGACGGAAGATACGAAATGGATGTGGAAAGGCGTATTGCTGCTGGTAACAGAGTCAATGGTGCTTTGACTGCATTGTTGAGACGGCAAAACGTCAGTATAGCTGCACGTTTGGCTGTACACAATGCAGTTTTGCTACCGACACTGTTATACGGCAGCCAAACGTGGGTAACACAGAAGAAGAATGTAAGAAAGATGAATGCTGTGGAGATGCGATCTCTTCGCAGAATATGCGGAGTCAGTCTAGCTGATCGAATCCGCAATGAAGAGATCCACAGAATGGCAGGTACTAGCGAAGATGTCACGGTGAGAATGAAGAAGAACGTGCTCAGGTGGTTTGGGCACGTTGAACGAATGAGTGATGAAAGAATGGTAAAAAAGATTTATATGGGAAAAGTGAGCGGTAAGAGAGACAGGGGGAGGCCTCGAGTGACCTTCGAAAATACAGTAGCTACGATACTGGAGGAAGGTCACGTAAAAAGCATGAGGACCCCCCGGAGGGCATGTATGAAGAAGTTGATGTCTGTGGCCGAGGCGAAAGAGGTATGCAGAGACCGTAGCGTTTGGCGCTCCGTCTTCTCTGGCTACCCCGCAAGGGATATGGCGTGAAGGTGAAAAAAAAAAAAAAATAAAAAAAAAAAATAATTGCATTCTTAATGGTCCCTGATAAGTGCAAAGTTTCAGATTAATCCGACATATTGAACGTCAAAACCGTGTTCCAAGTTTCTGTTACATACGAACATGCGACCGAAGCTAATAAAAAGCGTGTAAAAATTGATAAAATAATCATAATACTCTAATAAGTATTTCGCTATCGAGCAGGGATTCAAATAAAGAACACATTTAATATTAACTTTTTAACATTTAACCTTTCATTTCAAAAATGTATATAACTTTAGTTTAACAATAAATGCTTACTGCAATAAAAAAGATACTTATATGAGGCAATTTTTATACTGATTTAATTTAAAATATTTACTAAAACAGTAAGGAGTACAGTCGTCACGAAAAAGAAAAGTCACGTAATTTTTTCATTTTGGGTGGATTATTATTATAATTATTTTATCTTTAGAACCGTCTGGCGTCTATTTCAACTTATTATACTAATTATGGTGACTGCTATCTCCCTCTCTTTGTTCTTTTATACTTTATATATAGCTTTCATACTTTTTTTTCAGAACAATGCGTCCTTGTCTAACGCACCCTTTCTTTCGATTTGACATTTTTTTTATTTACTACTCCTTTTATTGCTCTACTGGAGACTTTTTCACATTCTTTGTCACGAATAGGCTCGAAAACTACTTGACTGAAAATTATGAAATTTTGCAATCAAAAAGACACACTTTAAGTGATGGTTTTAAAAAAAATAATTGAAAAATGTCGTCAAAAAAAATATATTTTAATTGTCTTGTCAAAAAACTGATATCCCCTTGAAGTCAATGGGAAACGATAAGTCATTACACTGGACTCGCTTTGCTCAGTATGCAAACGGCACCCGAGATTTCCAGAGCGCAGCGAGTCGAAATTAAGGGTCTATTGGCGCCCCTAGTATAGTTTGATCATTGTAATATTTATTACTCATCCTTCTTGCTTCATCTGTTTTTAAACACACTTCATGTTTATTTTAGAAGACGAAAGCTTAATTTCTAAGAGGTCCATCCATGCTGTGAGACCAGGTCTCTCTTTGCAACACTATAATATTACACAATTGATTATTCTCCTTAATTCTTATATTGATTATAACAGGATAAAATATAATAAAAAGTAAACATTATCTGTGGCTTAAATTTAAACTTTTTATTTTGTTCAAGATAATCTAATCTGATAATGATGCAATAAGATATCTAAATATATCTAATCAAATGTTACAATTAAAATATATTTAATATCAAATGCGTAATCTCTTGCGACCAAAGAGGTGAAATAAAAAGCCTTTAAAGTCAATTTCAATGTGAATAAAAGTCTTAACAAGCATTTCAATTACTAGGATCCGCCAACCGTGCGCGGCGGGTGAGCTGAGCTGAGCCTCTCCTTTCTTCTTTTTTTGATAACTTTTGAATGGCTGAACATTTTTTCAATCTTTTTTCGATATAACATCCGCGTTTGGGTCAAACATACATAAGAGAATTTTTAGCTAATTATCTCGTCCCATTCTGGAGACAACTGAACACAAAAAAAGGTCTCCCAAATTGTTAAGAGCTTCGCTTACGTTCAGCTCAATAAGTGTTAGTTTTTTTTGTCCTTGTTACAGATAATCAAGTGCTTAATCCGTAGATTTTCATAATATAACATTTTTTTTTTTGAAATTGTTAGGGTAGAAATGAAAATAAACTTGTAATTTGTAGCTAATTTCAGACATTGCTATATTGTTTTATGATTTGAAATGTAATTAAAAAAAATATATATGTATATATGCTGGACCTTTGTGCAGTTTAAAAAAAAAAGTCGTCAATGTCATGTACTGACAATAAAACGTCAATTATTTTATCTTCGTTTTCTTTACTTAACTGTCTCATTAGTTTGAGTTTAGTTAAGATTTACCTGTTGTTTCCCATTCGTTAACATCATGTACTTCTCAAAAGAATATTCTTTTTATACATGCAATTAAAACTAATTATATATTTGATATATATTCATAATTATAACCGGTAACGGTCTGTTATACAGTTAATTTGTAGTGTTTCAAGTTTCCACCATATTAAAAATAACTATGTCTGTGTTTATAGTATTGTAAATGGTAAAGCACGATGTGAATTTTATAAAGGAAACGTTAATTTAAATTATTTTATTAAAAAAATTAACGTTTTTTTAATTTTAGTATAATTATATTTAATTTTACTTTAATTTTTTAAAGTAATTAGGACCTGGAAGAACCTTTTTAGGTAAAATTCATTAAATGAAATAGTTTTAGCTTAACTGTTCAAAGATTTATACAGATGGGAATTGAACCTACAATCACTGGGATATCCTTCCATTACATGGCTCATGTTTACAGACACTTTACCATTAAAAAATTTTACTCTTTTAACAAATAAAGCGATGTTTTGTATTAAATCGAGTTGTAAAGTACATACATATAAATAAATACAATATATTTATGTATTGACCCTTCCAATTTTAGTTACAATATCGTTTAATACAAGTTGAAAATAACTATCATTTTCAATCATCGGATTATTGAAATGCGTTTCTGAGACATTTTTTTTTAAGTCGGCGTTAAAATAATGCATAATTATTTTTTAACAATTAATTATATATAGCTCCTCTCTTAATAAACAGTCAAGTTTAAACCTTTGACGCCAGTCACTTTGTCTTGAAGCGAAAGGTCGTTGCGAGTGTTCTAGGTAGTGTGAGGGACACTACCTAGGGGACTACCTATTGCCCAAATGATAATCTAGCTCTGTGTGTGAGTACACGATTAATACCTACCATGTGTATAGTATGTACTTATAATTTTTTATTTGATTAATGTTATTTCCTACATACGTCACACTTAAAATATCTATCATGAAAAAAGCGTCAAACAGCCTTGGTACTTCGCGGTATTTTGATATATTTTTTTTTAAAGCACAGATACAAAAGTAACCAATAATACTTGTTAAGTACGACAAGACATTGCACATTGTATTGTGCCTCATTGTCTTAACTTCTTTAGTTTTGTTGCGGTTTTTTCTTGTTTTCGTGTAATTTAATTAACCTTGAAAAAGCCTTTGTTCCTAGCTATATTGTTTAATATATTTAAATAGAATTTGTAAGAGAGAGACAATTTAAAAATAATATGTATTTCGTGTTCGTCTGCGTCGAGTGAGATAGAGTTATGTTAACATTAACTTAATAAATAGACTGTTTTTAACTTATAACCAGTCACATGTATAAAATCAAGAGATATTTTTCATAGATCTTTTCCGTTTTTTAATTATGTAGAAAGGAACAGGCTAAAAGGTCAATGGCTACCGGGTTTCAGGTGTCAAAAGATCCCCGGCGCCGGAGCCGGTTCATTTTCATCCACCGTGACATACAAACAATGGGCTACCATAGTATTGTTTACGTTAATTTAGCCCTTATTTCATCTAACAACAACTGAACATTTGATATGTATGAATTGTGCCCTAGAAAGCTAATTCTCTTTGAACTCTACTAAGTACGCTCAATATCAACTATTGTTAATTATAAAATGTTACATAGTTGTATGTATGTACTTCATTATTATTCAATAATTTAGTAATTGAACTTATTATTTCAATTAAACTGGTCTCCAAATAAGTACAGAGATTTATAATATATTAGTTTATATATAAGTACTTTTAATAATTTTACTTCACTTATATTTCTTTAACTAAAATATATTATTCACACGATGTTAACCAATCAGATTCAATTTGGATTAAATATTATATATTATTTATTTAATTTTTGTATTGTATAATAGTCTAGGAATCAATTAAAACAAAATGGAAATGCAATTTATAAGTTCATTCCCTTCATTAATAATTATAGTACATAAAAAATATATTGTTTTAGTAATGGTAGAGAACGACGATTTATAGGCTAGAAAAGCAATGATGAGAGAGAGAGAGACATTACAAGGAAAGTTAGCAACAGCAAGAATTTGGCGTAGACAAATCTGGATGTTGGAACTTGTTCAAAAAACAATAATTAGTTATACCTGAATGTTTAAAATATTTATTAAAGGTCATCATTATTCTTATTATAATTTTCATCACATTAAATTTTATAAAAAAAAAACCACCAGTTAATAATATATGGAAAACTTAATTTAAAACGAATTTTTGTACTGTTTACAACCGCTTATTACGTATGTTGTTAAATGTTTTATAGATTTTTCAACGCATTACAAATAAGTCATCACTTTTTAACTACAGCTGTCACTACTGTCAGTAGTCAGCTTGACATTTTATATTTTAGAATTTAGAAAATGGTTGGTCGAAATTGTATCAACTTTGCACATTAAATAATTTCAATATAAACGATGATTTAGATTAATTTTATTTATTTATGTGAATTCAATACCCGTTCTATAATAAAAACATGAGTGATAGTAGTGATTCCGAGGAGTTTTTCGACGCTGAAGAGTTCACGCCCGTGAAGGGTTCCAAGTAAGTCCACTATAATTCAGATACAATGTTTTTAGCCAACAGTTATATATACATATATATACTAAGAATTTTCCACCTCGCTTCAGTTAGTAAACACTTGATATGCTTTATATAATATAGGGAGCCCGAAAAACTAGTTTAACTGGATGGTAGTAGTTAAACAGATGTTTTACTACTGTTGTACGTCCTTGGTATCGACAGGTGATTATTTACCAAGTAGCGTTACATTTAACTAGACTAATTAGTGCCTAAGGTATAATATTAGAAAAGGTGTGTTGAGACCTAGAGCTGTATAACTGTTTTGTTTTGATGTTGAAATATTTGTAAATGTCAAAATCAATTCAATTATTTTGTTATCCAATAAGCTAAGTTTGAATAAAGCTTATTCATATATTTAAGATGATTTTTATGGAAATTAAATACTTTTTATAATATTATTTAAAAAGCAATTTAGGTAGTTACAAAATGTTTTAATATTACTTTGATAGTAACAATCTAGTGTCGGTTTTTTATGACGTAATTTTATTTAAATATTAAATTCCTTATTACAGAAGATCTTCATTATGTAAGAGTATAAGTGTATCAGAAAATGGCAATGGAGATGATAAGAAAAATAAAACTGAAGAGTCACCACAAGTGGTTGCTACCAGCACCCCAGTCGAAACTATTACCCAGGATGATAGGAATATGGTAAAAAATGTAAGTATTTTTTAATATATCCTTAAAATTTTTTTGATTATTTTGTTCTGTTAGCACTTACTCTTTAGAATATATCTCTATTTTATATAACATTAATAATCTCATATCTTTACAACTAAGTGTAATAGTTAGTACAAATAGTGATTATGCAGAATATCTAAAAAAAACATTTTATACATATGTTTAGTCACTATACTAATAATACGATAACATATTAGGTACTTCAGGAACGGCGACGGTTTCAAGAGTTACGAAGATGCATGCAGAATGAAGAGGAGGATGAACCCGAGGCTGGGGCGCAGCTGGCCGCACCCATGGAGCACCCATTCAAGTATGTATGAGCTCGGTAGCTGTAGTATAGTTTAGTATTATAATAGTATTTTTAATGTAATGGTGTAAAACTTTTATTATTTACTTCACTTATAATTATTTTATAATAAATTATATAATTGGTACACTTAATGCTGAAGTATTCTCCGCCGGTGATGGAAAAATCAATAATAAAATACCGGAACAGTTGTAAATAGTTGTAAAACTTTACAACTATGACTGAATACAATAGTTTTATATAAGAAGAATAATTGCTAAAATAATGTACGTTAATTTGATTAATTAATAGATTTAAATTTATTACTGTAAGTACAAATGTATATTTTGTATATTTGTTTATAAGAATAAAGTCTTATAACAAATTCATTAATATTTGTGAAACTGAAGAAGAATGTAGAAATATCTGGCTAAGTTTGTTGTTTGTTTCTCAGAGCAGGGTGTTTTTAACACTCATAGACTTATTTTAACACTAAACCTACCAAGTACCGGTCAAATTGACCGTTCTTAATCTTTTGTAAAACTTACACATTTTTAAACGTTATAATATCGTTATCAAACTACATGACAATTCTTAGAATATGCATATAATATTTTCTTCACTCTTTACTTTTAATTATTTCCATTATTACCTGTGTTATATAATAAAATAACTTTTTTTTATTTTTTATAATTACCGGTCAATTTGACGTCGTGCGGTAGGAACAGATATACAAGAATTGTCGGTAGGTTTAGTGTTAAGTTAGATATAATAATGAAGGGTTTATTTTGATAAGAATAGTATCAAAATAGTCCTCCACTCCCATTTGATGCATAAGTGAATAGTATAGGTAGAAATTGGAAAAGATATAAATTAATATTAGACAAAGACAACGGCGGCGCCTAGTATTGTACTTAAGTACCATAATTGTATATTGTGGTTCGCAGGATAATAACCCATGACACCATGAGTCTTCAGAGTATGACGTCACTTGGCAGGATCGGTAGAATACTGAGCGGCGCAGCTGAGTCACACCGTGAGTAGAAATAATTTTATATTAATAAAATTTTAATCAAATTTTACCTGATATTCTATTTTGTCTGATGATAATATAATACGTTGCGTTGTTGTAAAACCTCTCAGCTATGACTAAGGTAAAAAAAATTATTTCTCAGTATTTCACAGAGTGAATACAGTTGGTAATAATACCTTTATTTACATTTCACAATGTTTGTTGTTAGTTTATCAACGATTTTTATTTATTTATCTATTTATATCTTTTCAAGTCAATACTATAATCACTTAAGTATCAAATGGGTGTTGAGTTGCAGCTGCAACTTTTTTTGTATCATCATACATATAGTATATCACTCGCCTTCGGTTTGCCGATGACATAGTCATATGTCATAATGGCTGAGACTATGAAAGTTCTGGGTACAATTTTCTATGACCTCAGTAGAACTTTCGCACAAGTAGGCCTTAAAATGAACAAGGACAAGACGAAGCTGATGTATAATACCCATATTGTGCCTAGTTAAGTAGTTATCGGAGGTGCTGTAAGTGCTCGAAGTTTTAAACGATTCCATATACTTGGAATAAACCATCCAGCTAGGTAGCTCCAACTTCGAGAAAGAGATCACTCGTCAAAATTCAACTCGATTGGATAGCGTTCGGGAAAGCTCTGAAATATCTTCGTTCAAAAAACCGCAATACCTGATGACGAAGGTCTTTGACATATGTTCTGTCAGTGGTGACTTATGGCTTTGAGATGTGGTCTTTTACGATGGACCTTATAATCAGGGTAAAGGTGACCAAGAGAGTAATAGAAAGGGCTATTCTCGGAGTTTCTCTGCTAAATCGAATAAGAACCGAGGAGATCAGCTGAAGAATGTGGCAGAGGGCGGTTCACATCTGATGGGTACGGCCGATAGGGCCGAAAGGTTTTCGAGTGGCGACCACGAGCCGCTAGACGCGGTGTTTAATTGACTCCAATAGATGGACCGACGAATAAGTAAGGTCGCGGAAAGTTGGACAACACAAAATCTTGAGGAGGCCTTGCAGTGGGTGTCTATAGGCTGACAAGAAGAAGAACTACATTTATAAAAGTGTTTTAATACTTTATTTCATGATGCTTTATGATTTAACAGCAAACATCCGTGATCCGACACTGGCGGCGTCCGCGCCGCGGGGAACAATACACATCACTGACGAGCCCATTCTGATCGATAGAACACAAAATGGTAAGAATTTTAATTAAACTTTATGTTTTTTGATTTCGATAGAGATTATTCTCACTTAGATCTAATCGATTTATACAATCGAGTATAATTTTTGGCGAATCGGTACCCCTGCTCTACCAAACCGGCTAACATGTCGCCCCTAGATCTGACCTCCTAGATTGCAACACAATTATAAATACACACGAGGCACGGGAGGGGCTTATGCAAGTGATACTTCTCTCCTCAGTGGAGCCGGATGTGATCGCCAGCACCAAAGCTAACAGTTTGAAGGTATCCCGCGCTGGGAGCACTGTCAGCGTTTGTGCGCCTCGAGCTGGACCCGTCGCCCCGCCGAGGAGGAGGAAACGCAGTGAGTGACGTCATTAGCTTGACTCTCTCTCTCTCTCTCTCTCTCTCTCTCAAGTTAATAGTCAGCTGCGTACTGCCTGTGGGCACGGCGGAGTAGGTAAAAAAGAAGTAAGTAACGTTGTTAGCTTGACTCCATCCACTTTTCTCTCTTTCTTTTCTCCTATACTCCAAGGTGTAGACGCCTGCGATGGAGACAGAAAAGAAGTAAGTAACATTTTTAGCTTGACTTTCTCCATCTCTCTCTCTGTCCTAAATTAATATAGTGCAAACGCCTGCTTACTGCTTGTTCGCACCGCAGTGGAGGCAGAAATGAAGTAAGTAAAGTTTTTAGCTTGAATTCCTCTATCTCTTTTTCTCTCTTTTTCTTCTATACTCATCTAGTGCAGTCACTTGCCGGCCGCCGGTGCCGCTTCGCCTCAGAGAAGGAAACGCTGTGAGCGACGCTCTCAGTTTAACTCTCTCCCTATCTCTCTTATAGTGCAGATACGTGAGGACCCTTGGTAAGTGAAGCCCCTCCCCTCCCTTAGTTAGACGTAGTTTTTGTATATTCAAGATTTGAATGAAATTGATGAAAAAGATTATTAGCAATTACTAACAACAAATCCTATTTTATTTTGTGGCAAGGTTAGTAATACTGAATAATATCCTAGCCTCTCTTATTTGTATTTAAATCTTCATATTTATTATCAGACAAGCTGCACGGGTCGCAGTCCCTCTCTACGACGGACGGAGACAACCTCAGCGTGTGCACGAACGGTACCGATGAGATCAGGTTCATCAGGAGACCCGAGAAGCCGCAGCTGGATACTTTGATCGTTGAGGTATGAGTATTCACAGTAGTCAATTAGTTTTAAGAATTGGATTTTGTCGTCATACATTTTTGATAATAATATTTTAAAAGTGCATATAAAATATGTTGAACAAATAAGAATTATATAAAAACTACTGCAGTAAATATTTCTAACCGCCCATAAAATGTTTAATAATCTTACCTCCATCTCCTCCACCAGCCCGCATTGTGCGTGTCCGCTCTGCCGAGTCCCGCCAGCACGATCGAGTCCCTCACCAGGGAGTTCCGGGACGAGCTGGAGCTCTCCAGCGCTAAGTATGGTGAGGATCACTTATCCCCATAAGTAATGATGGTCTTCTTCATGTCCCAGACATTAGTATAATATTTGAAATGTATATATCCCAGCGGCGGACTCCTCGATGAGACCGCACTCCACACTGGACATTCGGGAGGCAGTCAAAGGTACGTAGTTAATTTTATAACATTTTGAAATTAGCTCGTTGAAATTAATTAGGCGATGATGTTGCAGGAGAGTATGTAGTCCGACCTCAGGATGAGGAGAAGGCTCGCGGTAGTACCGGCAGTGGGGGGGCAGGAGGAGCGGGTGGAGCTGGGGGAGGGAGCGGTCGGACGCACAGTGAGGGTCGCCCCCCAACTGGTACCTCAAGCCTGGGATCCGTCTCCAGGTGATACAGATGTTTAATTGGTGACGTCACCCAATCCAAAAACCGAAAATTGTTTAAATCGTTTTGCGCCAGTCAGTCTCTAAGAGTTTTTAAATACTAATTCTCTTTGTCGCAGACGCGTGGATGGCAGCCGGGCGCGGCGGCGCTCCGCTGGGGACTCGCCGCAGGGAGCTCCGCGCCCGCTCTCCGACATGGAGATACTGGAGCAGGTCACCGTTCTTAACCTCGATACGGGTACGCATCACCTCCCCGTCCCTCTCTCGCGTGTACCGAATGTTATATCCATCTCCCTCGCAGGCGAGCGGATGCCGCTGAGCGTGGCGGAGCACAAGCTGCCGCAGTGCATCAATCCCCTCAGTCTTCACATCATGAGGCTTACCTCGGAGTACATTGCGCACGCGAACCACGACGACAACAGGTAATGGAGGATGGGGGGAGAGAGGGGGCAGAATGTAACTGCACGCAATATTATACGATTGCTAGTTTTTGAAACTTTTTTATGTGATTTGTTAACCGAGCACGTTGGCACGGATGGTTTTCGCATGATCTGTAGTTATATTTTATTTCTAACGCAAGAATAATTATTAAAAAAATATTATAATGAAATTTTCCAGTCCGAAGATCAGGGCAAGGGCAATTTGGCGGAAAAGGGCTTCAATAAGTACGTTCAGCACCACTTTCAGCCTCCGGCGCTCCCCGTCCGTGCCCTTCCCCGCCCACTCCACCCTCAGTGTTGACACTAGGTGGTCTATAGACACTCGACCTCGAGAGGTCATCGTTATCGCCAAATTGTGCTGTGCTTTTTTTCATTTATATCTATATTCCACATGTTATCAGCTTTTTTGGGAGTTTTATTTTCTAATTAATGAGATGTTTTTGGTTTTTAATGTGTTTTTTGGGTATGCATTTTCCATTAGTTGTCCGCTCCGCCTGTGATGTTTTAGATGTACTCTGATATTTTAATTGTGCTCCATTGGTCCATTTATATATTTAGAGCTAAATGTAGTTAAAATTTTGGCTTTGCACAAACAATCACCAAAATTATAATTTTAATGTTGTAGGTAATAAGTGAGAAATATAATAATGAAGTAATTGCAGAGAGACGGACGAGGAGAGCGAGAGCGTTTGCGTGGGAGCAGAGGACGACGTCAAGGACAACAAGAAGGAGGGGGAGAGACGAGCCGCGCTACGGAGGAGGACGGACAAGTGAGTGGGGGTGGGAAAGAGATAGTGGGGGAATAGGAGGGAGTTACGGATATATAGTTGGTGGGAAAATAGGAGTTACAATCTTCATTTCAATTATTTTTCGATTATTGATATTTTAAGTAAACTATTAATTATTTAGAGTGAAGCACGCCGATCTAGTGAAGTCGCACTCCCAAGGGAACATCAACATGAGGTGACATACGACTAACCACACACACACACACACACACACTACATATCGTATGCATTACACACACACATACACATAAACACTCACACAAACATACAACACTACTAATGAGTACACTCGTAAAATGAGTTTTGAGTTACGTTTCATATTTTTTACTATAACTAAGTATTACTTACACTACATTATCTGATTTGCATATAATATTATATTGAGCCGAGACTACACATTGGTCGAGTCTTAGATCAGTCATAATGCGTATGATTACACTTAAAGGACCAAAGTGTATCAACGGCTTTACAAAGTGTGAGTGTGTTTTGTTTTGTTTGATATAACCCCTAAATAACATATTACGTTAATACTATACAATATATAATGACATAAACGTGGTCAGATTGAAGAGATTCTTCGGTTCGACGGTTAAGAGGACGGTGGACGCGGCCAAGTCCCTCGCCCAGGAGGTGTCCCACGCGCGGCACAAGGAGGACGTGGCGGACATCGTGGACGAGGTGCGGGGCGAGCACAACGTCAAGCTGAAGGCCTCCAACTCGCACAAGGGGCCGTACGACTTCGAGGGGTGCGTGCGGTACGTGCAGGAGATGGGCTCCGCGCACGCGGGGGCGGTGTGGTGCTGCAGGTTCAGCGTGTGCGGACGACTGCTCGCCACCGCGGGACAGGACAGACTGCTGAGGATCTGGGTCACCAGGGACGCGTATCACCTCTTCCAGGTACGCACACACACACACACACACACACACACACACACACACACACACACACACACACACACACACACACACACGTACGTACGTACGTTACAGGATTTTACATGCAAATATTACTAAATAGTTGATTATGATTACATTTAGTTAAATGAGATATTATTGTTTGTGTTAAAACGTAACTAAATAGTATGGTAAAAGTAAAAAGTGATTTAAATACAAAAACTATAATAATAGACTGGGGTAAATATAATAAAATATCAGGGTAATAAATTATTATCAAAATTAATGAACGTATAGGTTAACCACTGTTTATGATAGAACTAAATGAACCCCTGGTCAAACGTATTTCAATATCCAACAGGACATGCGCACAAAATATAACGCAGAAAAGAAATCCTCCCCCACTCCTTCCCAGGAGTCCCTTCCGTCCCTGGCGCCTCCCCCGCCCTCTCCCGAGGAGCTCCCTCCCCTGGGCCCCTCCGCGCCTTTCTGTCCTAAACCCTTCTGTACCTACTCGGGACACACATCGGACCTCCTGGACGTCTCGTGGTCCAAGAACTACTTCGTGCTGTCCAGCTCCATGGACAAGACGGTCCGACTGTGGCACATATCGCGAGGAGAGTGCCTGTGCTGCTTCCAGCACATTGACTTCGTGACGGCTATCGTGTTCCATCCGAGGGACGATAGGTACTTCCTCTCCGGAAGTCTCGACGGGAAGCTGCGCCTGTGGGATATACCGGACAAGAAGGTATTTATCAAAAATTTTATGCCCGAATAAGATTTTCTTTCTTTACATATTTTGATTTGAATTCCCCAGGTGGCGGTTTGGAACGAAGTTGACGGAAAGACGAAATTGATAACGGCCGCGAATTTCTGTCAAAATGGAAAATTCGCCGTCGTCGGCACCTACGACGGTCGATGCATTTTCTACACCACCGACCAGCTGAAGTACCACACGCAGATCGACGTGCGATCTACGCGAGGGAAGAACTCGACCGGACAGAAGATAAGCGGCATCGAGCCCATGCCCAACGACGACAAGATCCTGGTGACCTCCAACGACAGCCGCATCAGGCTCTACGACCTCAGGGACCTCAACCTCTCCTGCAAGTACAAGGGTTACGTGAACGTCTCCAGCCAGATAAAGGCGTCGTTCTCCCACGACGGCAAGTACATAGTCAGCGGCTCGGAGAACCAGTGCATATACATCTGGAAGACCTGCCACGACTACTCCAAGTTCACGTCGGTGAGGCGCGACAGAAACGACTTCTGGGAGGGCATCAAGGCGCACAACGCGGTCGTCACCTGCGCCGTGTTCGCGCCCAACCCCGACCACATGATACGGACCATCAACGAGCGGGAGGAGAGGGCCCGGGCCGCCAACGGGGGCCCCGACGACAAGGAGGAAACGGTGAGTCGGTTCCTTATTTATTTATTATCCCTTAAGGCTCGTTCTTCATTCATTCCCCTTAAGACTCATTATTCATTTGTTTTCCCTGAGTCTCGTCATAATGTTGTGTGTATCCATAGAAGGGCGAGGGCCTGGTGTCGTCCTCGCAGGCGGGTCACGTGCTGGTGAGCGCGGACTTCAGCGGAGCGATCAAGGTGTTCGTGCACCGCGCGCGGCCCAAGCACAGCTCTCTGCCGGCCTCCGCCCTGCAGTAGACCTCACTTATATCATATATATATATGGAATTTTATAATTAATTTTGTGTGAACATTATCCACTTGTAACATGTTAAAGTTTAAAAAACTACTGACTCTCTTTCATATTATTATATTAGATTTGTATATTTTAAATATTAATCAATTAATTAATATATTAATTTTATTATGATGTATATTTGAAGGTATTCCATGTATTATTTATAAATCTTGCCCCGGACGTGAGCCATGTGATTGTAATGTAAGTGTATTGTATAATGTTGATGCCATTTATGTTTGTATAATTGTATAAATGTATAATGTATATTTTAAGTTGCATTTACAGTTTAATAAATCGTTATATTACTATATTGTTTTTTATTTTTACCAAAATTTTGCAAAAAAACTTAATATTTTTCTCATTGGTTTAACCTACAAAGAGATTTTCTGCAAATTATTGAGTTAAAAGAAATTATTTTATAGAAATATCATAAAAAAAAAGCAAAGCAATGCCAGGGCCTGTGAACTCCCACCGAATTGCCCAGGCCCACTTTCCAACGGCTGAGGCCGAAAGAAAGGGACCCGAGCCCGCCGCAGCAGACGGACAACCCTACTAAGGGCAGACCGCTGCGTGAACCCCCCTTGTCAACCATGAGCCAGACTCGGGCACCTCATGGCTGACAACCCCGCGCTAGACATTAGCAGACGGCTAACGCGATCACGAAAGACCGCATTAACCGTCCCTCAGGGAGCACCGGCCCGTACCGCTTCTAATCCCGCGCGGACGAATCCGGACAACATTGGTAGCGGAGGGGCACACGAGGAAGTCTCCAGCATGGCCCTCCTGCCCAACCCATCCTAGGGCTACTATTAACAAATATTTTAAACCAAATGAAACTTTTTATTTTCATGGTTACCAAATGCAAATTATCAAAAACGTATTTCTAAACAATTTATAAGTAGGTACATATGTAACTAAATATCTTATTTCATGATTAAACCTGCAGTATTTTAGTACATACATGTATCTATGTAGTATAAAAAATATCTCTTAATAATTTTTTAATAAACATATAACATTATGTACTAAAAACCATCTTTTATTCATACATTCGTTCATCTGAATGCGTAACTACAACAATTATTTTGTTTCATCGAGTTTCGACGCTTATATAAAAATAAATATAATACAAATGTACTGTAAAAAAATCAGATTAGAATGTTGAGTAAAAAATAAACTTACTAAATTACTTTAGTAAGAAACGGTTTAAAAACTCGATTATCTGTCACTAGGTAGTGGTAATTTAAAATGAGTTTAAGATATTAAATAACGAAGTGGAATCGAAATATAAATAGTAATAATACAGATTGAGTCAAAATGGAGAAAGTTTTACATACGCTTTAATGAGTAGTGAGTACTGAAAACTTTATTTCCTTCGTTTATATTAGATAAGTTTCTGTCAACAATAAGGTCTAGATTTTTTTCTGTGTCAGACGATGAGATTGTAGTTGATGTTATTTATAACTAGAATCCGCCAACCGTGCGCGGCGGGTGTTGAGCAGAGCCCCTCTCCTTTCTTCTTTTCTTGATAACTTTTGAATGGCTAAACATTTTTTCAATCTGTTTTCGCTATAACATCCGCGTTCCGCTCAAACATACATGAGAAAATTTTTAGCTAATTATCTCATCGCATTCTGGAGACAACACAAAAAAAGGTCTCCCAAACGGTTAAGAGCTTCGCTTACGCTCAACTTAATAAAGTGTACATTATTAAAATAAACCTTTTTGCACTTTTAGCTGTCTGGTTCCAAACTTTGAGACTTATTAAGATTTCTCTTTTTTTAAGATCTTCATTAAATCCATCAATGTCTGTATAACTGGAAATTGTCTTAAAATTTTTATGGAGAAGATATAGTTTGAGTGGTTTAATGAAAATAGAGAAGAGCAAGAAGATAGACTACGGCGATCACTTCTAGAACATAATCAAAGTTGAGTAAAAATCAAGTAATAGGTACATAAGTTTTTAATATTACGCTCTGTTATTTTTCACAGTTTAATCGGATTGCAATTAGTTTGAGAACCAAATATAATTTACGACTGATAACTGATGTGATGTTGTTCTTCTGCTGATAACTCGCATATTGTATACATCTCAGCTCTTCTCAGCGGAGCATTCCGAATAATAATATATTTTTGGTCTAATGTCATATAGCCATAAAGAAAAAGACAATTATATTTATATCAAAATATATTATAAAAAGGAATGTAATTATATATTATAGTGGGGGGGGGGGGGTCACGTGCCATATTACAAAACTTTTGTTTTCATAAAAGTTTAAAATATGGCGCCTTTATACAATTATAGATATTTTATTCGCTACGCCTTCCAGGGTGGCTTCTGGAGGCTCCGCCCTCTCTCGCGACGCTCCTTCGTGGGCTCTTCGTCGGGATGGGGCTCCAGGTCGCCAGGAGGCTTCGTGAGGAGCTGAAGGAGTTAACTGATTCATTAATAACAAATGTCTATATGTCAGTATATCAATGTTAGTTTGTATACCAGTTGTATGTATTGTTGTAGTTCGTGGTCGCTGTGGTCGTGGTGGCTGTGGTCGCTGTGGTCCTTGTGTGGTCGCAGCGCGTCTTGTGGTAGTGTCAGTGGCGGCGCGGTGCACGTGAAGTCCGGTATGGAAGGCATCGACACTGAAAATATATCAATATAAAATATAATAATATATTATAGAAATAGAGATATTGTTGTTGCCGACCGAATTGTGTGTGCGTGAGCGTCTGTGTGTGGGTATGTATGGACGTGTGTGTGTGTGTGTATTAATATATGTATGAATCCATGTGTGTGTGTGAGCGACCGCGTGTGCGTGTGTAAATATTCTGTGTTCCCGTGTGTGTGTGCGCTTTTGCTGTATCTTTTATTATGCTAGAAAAGGAAAAACGAGCGTGCGGATCATTGATATCATGTGGTCAACACGAACTCTTGCAACATCCGGGAGTCGCAAGAGCATTGGCGGCCTTGAAGGTGAGAGTATACGCCTTTTTGAAGGTACCCATGTCGTATCGATCCGGCAATACCTCCAAAATCCACATCTTAGTAGTCCGTGGAAGAAAAGTCCTTAAAAATTCTTATTATGTCTGAAATAAAAGCGTTAGCGCTGAGGTCAACTCAGGCGCAAATGTATGTAACACTATCGGGGAAATGCTAAAGGCTCACTCGACTTATGTATGTCCTAGGAAAATACAACCTTGCATGTGGTTTTGTGCCGGAAAAATATTTCAGTCATTGAGCTCTGGCACCGCGGGAATGGTAGGCCAAGTGGTTGATTGCCACCAAGTTGTACCACAGAGTTTGGTGAAAATAATTCCATCCCCTGTAGCATCACATCAGCTACAGCTACAGAACTGTCACTGGGACCATTGGAAAGGAAACAAACCGGCCCCCATCTGTGTGCGTGTGTGTGAGCGTGTGCGTGTGTGTGAGCGTGTGCGTGTATTTGAGCGTGTGCGTGTGTATGAGTGTGTGTGTGTGCACTGACCCCCGTCTGTCCCGTGCTGCCTGGTGAGTATGAGCAGCGCCTGTTTCCACTGCGCCTGCATGACGCCGTGCAGCTGCGCCGCCAGCTCACCGCGCCGACGCCGGTAGCTGTCCAGCTTGCTCTACAACAATTATATTAATACAATGTTAGTGTAAATAACAGATCGGTATCCATTAGACTCGTTAAATGACACGAAACGGCAACGACACGAAAAACAATTGAGAAATAAAATTAAAAAAAATAATAAAAAATCATGAAAATAACAGAAGGGAATAAAAGTTATTTTACACTAATACACAAATTTCACAGTTTTACTCGTTTTTGGAAAAATGCTCATAAAAATCAATACATTAAGGACGAAGTAGAGAACAAAAAAAAAACACTAATTTTTTAATATTCATTGAAAATTATATAAATAAGAAAGAAGGTATAAAGTATCATACAGAGAGTAAAAGATCAGTTGTCTCTTACAAAACGTTATCGTAAATACGAAATGTCATCTTTTCATAAAAAATTGAATTGAATTTGTGAAATAAGATCCTATATAAGATGTTATCTGTTAGGAGGACCCCCCGGAGGGCATGTATGAAGAGGTTAATGCCTGTGGTGGAGGCGAAAGAGGTATACAGGGACCGTAGCGTTTGGCGCTCCGTCGTCTCTGGCTACCCCGCAAGGGATGTGGCGTGAAGCTAAGTAAGTAAGTATCTGCTCTGGCACTTCACCGGTGCAACAAAAGCCCTTATATAGGTTCCAATACTAAAAGGGATTTGGAACAAATGATCAAATCCCAAAAAACTACATTCTTGATACTAAAGATGACTGATGATGATGATGATGATTTTAGACGATTTTTCCACTAAAATTATGATAATTTAAAATGTAATAAAGTGTTAAAATTGTAACAATTGGAATAACAACGGCACCTCCAGCAGGCCGATCCTCTCGCTGGCCTGTGCCAGCTGCAGGCGGTACAGCTTGATTTCCTCCTTTTGCTTCTCCTCCAGCACGTTCACCTCCAGCTTGTGTCTGAAACAACACACTTTTAAAGATACAGAAAGATAAGATCTCCGGCCGAGGATATCCTGAAATAATATATTTGGAGAAAATCAAAGGAATTTACTTGTATATATATATACTTATAAATAAAATAGAGGTGTCTGTTTGTTACAACTAGTGTCTAAACCGATTTTAATAAAACTTTCACTGATAGCTGATGTTATGAGTAACTTGACTACTTTAATTTAGAAGACATTTTCTATTATATATGTAGTTGTGATCCCACTCGTGCTGCATCCTGTCGGCGAGGCTCCTCTCCCGGAGTCGTCCCCGCTGCTGCAGCTCCCTTTCAGCCCGCTCCAGCTGCTCCTGGAACTCCGTGAGCTTCCCCAGCACTGCGCTCTCCAGCTGCTGCTGGTAGTGGTTCTTCAGCTCGCTCCTCTGCCCCTCCAATTGTCTCCTCAGGGTTTTGGTTTCCGTGTCCAATGATTCCTGTAATTAAAAGCGAGTTAATTTATTGTTTTAATTGTATTTATACACATTATTAACTAAATATAACTACTTATAGAATCCTTGAAATAGTTTTATTCACTTTTCGAAAAGATATTTTCAGTATTTTGCTGTATCTTTTATTTTTTCTAATATTGACTATAAGTCATTAAAGAAATCTTTAAACATTTAGTGTATCAAATGTAAACCAGTCAATATGCAAATACCTAGGGTATTTCCCGAACGAAATTATAAAATAAAATAAATAAAACAATTGATTTTTAAGTAAAATGATTATTATTTAATAAAAAAAAAAGTCTATTTATAATTACTAAAAAATAACAAAAAAGTGTGATTAATAATAATACAAAATATATTACTATTTTGTAATAATCATTTTACTTAAAAATCAATTGTTTTATTTATTTTATTTTATAATTTCGTTCGGGAAATTAAATATGAAAATAAACTAAATCAGTAAATTATAAACAGCGCCATCTCTCGGCAGTAATGAAAACTTTTCCTGTCCCCATACATCCATACATCTATCAGAACAAAGTGAAAACAACTTATAGAAGGACAAATAAATAATTCTTACTATAGAATATATATATATAAAATAATAAATACATACACATCTCTTATTGAGTTCGCTAACTTGATCCCTCGTAGCACTTAATTGTGTCTCCAGTATGTTGCATCTCCCTCTCTCTTCAGTCACTTTGTTTTTGAGAATCTCCCTCTCCTTCTCTATTAATATCTTCTCTTGTCCAATGCTCTCTACTTTTCTGCACAGTTCGTCTGTTTTGCTTTTTATTTCTTCATTTTCTCTTTTCTCCTGTAAAATAGGTATATAAATTGATCACTGTGGATGAAATGGGAGTGTCAGGAAATTACAAAAAAATATAAAATTCTTTGTATTAAAGAGTGTCTAAACCAAAATCATTGTTGAATGTTTATAGAAATATTGACAATGAGTCATCTAACTTAATCAACTCATTATAGTTTACAAAAAAATAACTGTTAATCACTTATATACTATTTATTTATAAATGGGATGAACTGTGATATTCTACTTAAGTCTATATTGGTTCTAAGCCCTGGTCGGAGAAGAACCTCGCTATTAAATTAACCGGTATTTCTGTATTCTGATAACTTGCTTCAATTTATTATACAACAAAATTGCAGCTAACCTTTTGCAAGGCGTCCTCCAAGTTCTTAACACAATCCGTCGCCTGCTTGTTCAAACTCATCACCGTCTCATAGTTCTCCTTCAGTGCATTAATCTCATTATCCTTCAGTTTCAATGATTCCAAATTATTTAATTGTACTTTTTCTATACTCTCTTGAAGATCTTTCTTTTCTATAGTCAATATTTTACACTGTTCCTGATAGTCGTGAGCCAGGTCTAACGCTTTGTAAAGTTCTGTTTCAAAATGATTTGTTTTCTGTAATTTTTATGGTATTTTTCAAACATTTATACTAGTACTAACAATTACATTCATACAATATAGTCTTTTAATATCATGTTTTTCATTCTTTTTTACTTTATAAGTGATAAAAACTACAACTACAATGTTTGTTACTACCAGCTTTGGGTTGTAGTAGTCTACTAGATTTTAGAAAAGAAATAAACATACCTTTTGAGCCTCATCAGCTACCATTTTAAAATTATCCACTTCCCGTACCATTTTGTCCAATGCAGCCCTATGTCTCTCCTCCGCCCGGTCCAAACTGCCCGTAAGTCTTAGCCAGGCTTCTCTGAGTTTGTTAATTGCTGCGTCTTTTGCTCGGTCTACTTTGATAGCTACTGCTAGTTTTTCTTGTTGTTCTAATAACTTTCTTTGTAATTGTTGGATCATTGCTTCGCAGTGCTGAAATATGATTTGGTAACATTATAAAAATTAACAAGTAAATTACCGTTACTTGCAATATTTACTGACCTCCCGCTTTAACCTTTCCTCTTCTAACTTATTGCTATCAATTTTTTCATTTTTTTCACCTCTCTCACCCCAAAGTTCACTTAAACTTAACAAGTCTGTATCTATGGAGTCCAGTTTAAAACCGTCCCTATTATCTAAGCAAAAAGGTCTCATTTGAGGTATTTTAAATTCATCCTTTTTCAAACACGTATCACTACCTTCAGTTGTAACACTTTGAGAGTTACAACTGTAGCTTTGAGATCTATAATTCTCTAATACTTTAGATGCCCTATCTAAGATTTTGTTAGAAGATGGTTTAAATGAATCGGAGTAGCTGGGTTGATAATTTCTCTTTGGAGTAGATGTAGGCTGAACATCTTTATTTTCAGAAAAATTTAACCTTCTTGTACTTGGTGATTTTGTATCTTGTTTGATATTAGCTGAGGCATAGTTTAGAGTATTACAAGTAGAAACTGAGGCACTATTTTGAGCGGAGGCTAAGGAATTTGATTGAGATTGTTTATTTTTTACTAAGTAAATGTATTTATCGAGAACACTACTGGGCACAATTCTTCCACTCGGCAATTGTATGTTATCTATGTTCTTTGTATCAATTGAACTCAATATATATTCTCCCGTAGCTCGAATTACATTTTCAGTGCTTATTGCACTGTCTTTTGTTTTAGACTCTGGTGTTTCATATGATTCTACCTTTGTTAGAAATTCATCTATTTCATGCAAGAGGAGTTTATCAGTTTTCTTGGTAGGTGTTGACACAATACTGCTGAGTTCTCCGTCCATGCTTGGTGGGTCATCTAATGAAAGTGTAACAGCCTTATAGTCAACTATGTGCTTATATATTGAATCTTTTCTGTTTGTTGCTGAATCAAGACTTAAGAGGGAAACGTCCTTTCTCCTTTCTTTTCTCGTCTTTCGGCGCCGTCTGCGCGGAAAAGTGAAGCATCTACGGTCAAGACTGCGACTTTCAAAACTTTCTGTATCCCACACTTTGCGTGATCCTAAACTTGAAAAGGTATTACTCGTGTCGAGTTCTAATGTTTCTAGTCGAGATTCTAATGATTGCACCTGATCAACAAGTTTTCCGATAACTTTGGCAGTGCACGAAACCGGTTTGTGAACTACCGTTCTAGAGGACTCCAGAAACGATTCTTCAGAACCAGAGCTGTTTACAAGAAAGAATGTTGGCGGTATTAGCAAGAGAACGTCGGTATCGTCGGTCTCACTCATCACAGAATATCAACTTTTTAAAGTAACAAACAAAAGCCATTATATTTGTAAAATTTATTTGAAATATTTACACTTAGGAGTATCAACGAAAGTTCAAAAGGTAAGTATACTTTTGCAATTATTATTAAAATATTTGTGTTGTTGTTGGTTTGGGTTTACGATTTATTGCCAAAAGATTTGGTTATATATTGTTTATACTTTATAGCACTCGTTAATTAGTAATTATTGTTTACTATTCAGCCGTTGCTATATTTGCAAACTGACATTGACAATTTGATTATTGCCGTTGACATTATTATTGTGGCGCTAGTGTGTCCATAAAGTTAAAGAGCACATTTTTCACAATTGTTCGGATACGCGTACACGGCTTTACTAAACAGTAACAACAAAATTACAATATAAGATTTTTGTTTGTAAAAAGAATAACAAATCTTAAAATTTCCTGAATGTTGCTCTAATGAATGCGGGCCCCGGTTAAACTTAGTTTAAAATAGATTCTTTGCACACGATTTTTTAAGTCAATTTACAATGACGGGTTTCTATACAAAGTTAGCTTAAGGATTAAAATTTCTAAAATTGCTAAAACATAATTTCCTTGCCCGCTATCATGACGCTACATATAATTTTTAAGCTGTAACTTCAATATTGAGGAATTTGCATGTCGAGTCCATCGGCTTAGGGGTTGAATTATTAAAATCTTTTAATGTTTATCAAAGTTTGTTTTCGCTTTATAGTTGTGTTGTATGATGACGTGTCGGTCAGTTAGTACTCCTTATTTGCCTTATAATTAAAATTACGCACTTAATTCTCTTATCTCTCAATATATTTAGTATATCTTAAAGGTAGAGAGAGAGATGTGTGCTTTTTTTTAACCTTGTGGCTATAGTTATCCTTTTAAATTCGTTACATATACTACTATCGTGATCTGTTTCACACCTCCAAAATGAACTTGTATTTAGCAGGCAGAGAGGGGTGACACTTAAAAGTATCATTAATTTGTATTTATATTAATAAGCTTAATATTTCACAACCGACTGTCTTGATCAAAAAATTATTTTCACAAATTAGCCATATATTTTAAAGACCTATCTAACGATTCCCCACATTAAAAAATACTATAAGTGTAGAGCAGATACCCTTAATTTTTTTTCAAATATAATATATATTATACTACCTCTAAGGCTAAGAGTAGTAAGAGTTTTTGAGAGAGGCTTCAGACAGATGGACGGAATGACTACAAAACCCTAAAACATATGATAAATTTGATTAAAAATTTGTGTACAAAACAGGATCAGTTTTGGCTTGAAAAAGTGATAGGGATGAATGGATTAAAAAACAATAAATATAACTGACATATCAGTGATCATGTGTCCACTGTTGTCAATATTTACAGACTTTGTATTTTTAAGAATGTCAAAGAAGCCTAAAAAAAATCCAAAATGATTAATTATTTATTTTACAAAAAAAATGTAAAATAATTACAGCAGGATTAAGGCTTAGAAACTGAATAATAAGCTGTGTAATAAAAATGACACTAAAAAAACAAATTTGTTTTTACCGTCCATCATAAGGTAAATTTAACAATAAGGCAATGTTTTCCTCGTTCCACTAACTAATAAAAGAAAACAAAAAGATAGTGATAAAACATTAATATCATGGTCTAGTTACTATGCCTTCTAATTTCAACATTTAATTTAAAACCAGAATTTAAAGAAAGACTTTGCAAAGAATAAATAATTCTCAATATATAAAAAGTAGGTGCATCACTTAAGATATATTTAATTGAAAAGAACTTTTACACATTTATTTCATATTTTTATATCTTATATAATTTAAAGAATTATGATTGATACTTACACTAATTATATGTTATAATGCAATGGAAATAAAATAAATACATCAGCTGATTAACTACATCTTATAATTATCAAGATGCCCTTGCCACAGCGAATGGAGCTTGTTTAATGAAAGCATCAAGTTTAGTTTTAAACAATTCACTAGTTATTGGTTCACCGATACCACATAGTGGATTTCTCACTATGTACTTTACATAAATATCCCCATATATTTTCTTTAACAATTCTCTGACACCCTGTACCTGGTTATCAGTGTTCATAACAAATTTTAATCCAGATGGTGTTTCTAGACAGTGTAATGTGTATTTAGAGGTTTTATAGTTCAGGAAGCCATCCTTTGGATCCAGTGGTGATATTTTAGCAACAAATGACTTTATTGAAAAAAGCATGCCATACATTAGTTTTCCTTCCTGAAAAATAATAACGCAATTTAGTATTGCAATGGTAGATTAATTTAAAATAGACATGTTTATGATCTATTAGGTCTGTTATAAAAGTATAAAGTTACCTCTTCTCTAGACATTCCAGCTTGCTTCGTCCTGTTCCATTCTCCATAGTACAATAGGGTTCCATAGCGATCAAATATATATAAATTGTAAATGGTCATTGTTTACAGTTCTCTAAAAATTATTGTAATTGTACACCATTTCAATATTTCACACTGATAGTAGAATTTGTATTTTATGTTTTCGTGTTTTGAAATGTTTTATATTGTCACTTTTAGAATGACATCTATCAAGTTATAGTTATAACTCTAAAAGTCAAAACACAAAAATATTTATCCACTCACAAATAATCCAGAACAATATTTTTCACAGCTAGTCTTTAAATAAACTGTAAATTTTTTTTTTCTAAATATTTAATAAATATAATTATATATATATATATTTATATACTTTTATTCATATTTATATATATATCTATCCATATATTATGAATTGTCTTTGGTTGTTATCTCTTGGAAGTTAGACCTTTACCTTTTACCACAGAGTACTATAAACCTTTTACTATTTGAAATATGCAAAAGATGAAGTAAAATAGGAAGTTTATTGATAATTCATATTTAATAATAACTAGCTCAAAAGTGACCACCAGTAAATAAATCAACAATAATAATAGTTTTATGTGTTAGTAAGTTTTGAATATAATATGACTTCAATGTGATTAAAACTTATTTGAAGGTTATAAAATAAAATCTTACGTAGTTTTCTTCCAGAACATTTACGTAAATCAATAAATTATGGATGAATATTCACGAGAACCTTGTCCGTGGCGTATATTAGATGACGCTGGTGGTGCATTTTTGATGGGCGCTATTGGCGGGGGTATCTTTCATTCAATAAAAGGATTCAGAAATGCTCCTGTTGGATTTAGTAGAAAAATGGTATTTTTTGTTTCATTAAAGGATGAGTTATAAAATATCTCTTTCGTGAATAAACTTAGAGTCAATAATAATACTTGTAAATATTATAGCTTGGAAGCTTGGCATCTATGAAGGAACGGTCTCCAATAGTAGGTGGAAACTTTGCAGTGTGGGGTGGTATGTTCTCAACAATTGACTGCTCTCTGGTGTATCTGCGACAGAAGGAAGATCCCTGGAACTCTATTATGAGTGGAGCATTGACTGGTGGAATATTGGCTGCAAGAAATGGTGTGTGATTTTTTATTTAATGATATATTAATAAACTATTTGTGTAATCTGCCTACATTAATATTGTTATAAATTGTTATAGTTAAACTATATAAATATTTAATTATCTTTTTCTCATCTGTAATGGGTACATACAATAATAATATTTTATTCTACATTGATATTTTTTCTAAAAATTTAATGTATCATTCTGTATTTTGAAGAAAGATGCATTATTATTTCCTCAGTTTCTGTTTAATAACGTTAATTATCACTTATCAATAAAGGTCGATAAGTACACTATATATTAGAAATAAAATTATCCCATGTAAATTGAAATTATCTGATGATTGAAGTTGTAATAAGATTATTATTTTAGGTGTACCGGCAATGGCAGGAAGTGCACTAGTTGGAGGTATTCTCTTGGCCCTAATTGAGGGCATTGGTATAATGTTCACAAGAATATCTTCCGAGCAGTTTAAACCCCAACAGCCCATATTTGAAGATCCCTCGGTGTTAGGCCAGAGTCAGGGATCTGGACAAAGTTTTCAGTAGAATTATATAATATAAATAAATTTATAGGGTTGTGCAGTTATGTAAAACATAAGTATCAATAGTTAAGTAAAGTAACAGAAATTGGTGGAAAAAAATTTGAAAAATGTCTTTTATGTTTTCAATTCCTGGATTGAATATAGAAATATTATTTATTTATTTATGTAACTGCACAATCTTGTACAAGTCTTGCCATGTGGCATCAGGTTTATAATAATTTTTGATCCCCGTCAGGATTGTTACTATTCAAGTGAATTATTTGCATCTGTGATATTTTCAGTTCCATGCTGATTGCTCATATTTCACTTCACCAAAACATTGAATTATTACGGTTAGTAAAAGAAATGTCATATTCTGTGGTAGCAGTTCACGTGCAATATATTTATTTGTTCCCCATATATAATTGCATTGTGATAAAATTGTAGTAAATGATGGTAGAATTGACTTGCAAGAAACAATGTGCATCCAACAGGAATATTTAGGAAGATTTATTTATCCATTCTTCCCATTTATTACACTGTCATCATTTAACTTAACCTTTGGTTGTTTTATTATTTGCTAACTAAAAATATGATGTTTGATGTAAAAATAGAAACGATTTTATGTTATTAAATTTGTTTTATTTATCCTTTTAACTATTTACACTTAAATTATCTTATTTTAATTAATTACCATTATCAGCAGATAAAACAGGATGAATGAAGATGTAATCAAAAAATATATAAGACATTGCTGCAACGTGGTGATAAGTGAATTAGTAGTAACTATAAGCAGATGGTTAAAAACATTTGATTGGTTACATGTACACGATATGTGAGATTCTTGTTTTGCTTTTATAGTGAATATCACTGTAGTCTTTCAGTAATAACAATATAATATGATTAACTCTTAGACTTGCAAATTGCCGGGTTTATTATGAACGGAGGCATCTCCCATTTTTCTTATTTCTTTTATGACATGAGCCAATACTTCCGGGTCAACGCCTAATTCACATAATCTTATACATATTGTGAGGGTGTCTGTATCCAGGCCGGTGTTGAGAAGTTGAGATATCTGGTACAGCATTTGAAAGGCCTCTCGTGCTTGACCGATCTGAGCGTTTTTTTCTGAAGTCATTTTTAGCTGAAAAGGTATATTCTATAAAGTCATAATAATAATAAACGATTATAATTGTCGATATGTTTTCCGACGTACTTAAAAATGTAATATGCTAATTTGGATTTAAAAGACAAATATATTTTTAATTTTTAAACCTGATACGAATTCAAAAACAATTTTTGATTTGTTTTAAGCGGCACTTACGTCAGCTGTCAACTGTGCGTCACTTGACAACCTAATATGGCTTGAAATGTTTTTTTTCTATGGTGGAGGCCAAGGTAAAATTTTGAAATTAAACATGTGTATTTATTTACGAGAATATACATATTAGAACTGCCATTATGTATATTCGATGTAGCTTTTAAAAGCAACATTTGTTTTTATGTTTTGTATGAATGTGACGTCACAGTTCCAGAATATCGCATATACACCAATACTTAATTTGGTAAATTGACCACTTTGTAGTCAAGGAAAATAATATTGCACTTTTAACATAATTATTTTTTTCTATTCAAATCGAATGAAACATTTTGTGAAAATAATATGTATTCGATAATATTAAGGACAATAGTAGATATTAATTAAATGAATATACAATAATTCCCTGATATATATTTTTAAATTACTATAGTATATCGCGCTAAAATCAATGTATGATAAAAAATTGCTTCATATTTCTATATATTATAAACAGCCTATCGTTTTGACTCATGTTGGTTTCAACGTATTTTCGTTATAGCGTTTCTATTATTTGAATGCTCGAAAGTATTAATCGTATATTATAGAATATAGCTGTTTGACTAATCTTACTATAATACAATTTTACTTCTTTGTGTCTAATGAATAAATTTGTTAATTTATAGTTTTAAAATGTTAGAAAAAAAAACTGAACTTTTTACTGAACAGTACTTTACAAAATAGTATTAAAGATATAAAGATAAAGATGAACTTGACTAAGAATAGAATTGATTATTCAAAGTTTTATTTATTTAAATTTTTGGGCTATAAATTATTAAATTATTATGTACCGCTGCTTGAAACAACACTATTATTAAGAATTTTCCTTTTACTGTTATTCTTATCTTTCAGATGGGAATAATATTTAAAAAAAACGGTTTTTTATGTTTATTATTTTGGTCTTTTCATCTGACACGATGTGTTGCCATAACAATAATGGAATCGATGCATAACTGTTTAAGTAAAGTACCAATGAAAGGTTAATATTGCATTTCTCTTTTTTTAAATATCCTGTGAAAAAGAGAAATAGTTTTTTTTTAAGAAAAAGTTGTTTATCTACTAAGTTTGTATATATTAATGTTAAATACACTATTAAAAAATACAACAATAAGCCTTGTTTAAAATTTTAAAGTTAGTATATGATGGCACTCAAGAAGATTTCAAAAAGTTAAGATTCTTTGTGTCTCAAAAATGATCCTCTTCAAGTAAGAAGAGTGTTTCGAAGAATTAACTGATGCCTGTCGCCCAATTTTATCACCGCACAGCATGTCATCGCCTCCAATAGCATATGCGTGGCGATCCTCTTCTGTGCGGTTTTCAAGGCCATTTCTTCCACATACCAATAATATGAAAAATTATTTCCTACAGCGGTCATTCCGGATGGATACAACATATGTACCTTCAAAAAAGGCGTATTCCACCCGCAAGTTCGTCAGCGGCACTTTGTATGTAATTTATTCTATTCCAAGTTACAGAAAAATTACCATTTGATACTGTATTTGTTAACAAACGTTTAAAATTTTCTAAATGAACATCAAGATGTTGAGAAATCGATAATTGTTTGTGAATATTAAAAACAAGAATTCGCCACATAGTTTATTTACTGCTAATGTAATCCATTCAAAATTTAGTGATTTTGATTTGAAAGCCCTAACACTGCCATGTCACCTTTGTATATACAATATATTGCATGTATTTTAAATGACTTTTACGTTTCTGACAGACAATCCATATGTTATTGACGAATCTAATAAATGATAGCTAATACGAAATAAAAATCCAAACAAACTAATATAAATGACTCTGAGTGAAATACTCACAGCATTTTCTAATCTTCTTTTTTGTATATCTTAAATTTGACTACCAATTTGTTAATTATTACAAATACTTTCTTTACACAGCTTCTTTACTTACACGCCAGCTTGATATAAATAAAGGCAAGTTTTAAGCATAAATTACAATTAAAAACTTTTCAAGAATTAAAAAAAAAACTATAAATTCATTTGTTCGGTAAAGAAATGTGGTTTAAAATCAGTACGAAAATTACAATATCATAGCATTTTATAGAAAACTTTACAATTTTCCACAAATTTTTTTCGTCAGGCTTTAAATTTATAACATCAAATCAATCAATCATACCATTTCCTTTGTGAAATACTAACGGATAAAGCATTACCGAAGTAGATCAAATGGCATGATTTTATAAACTTTTAGAGGTCGAATGGGATATGTATGTTAAAAAATAAGGTTTATATTTTATTATTTTGGCACAATGGATCTGACCTAATTTAACGGTATTAAATTTAATCACCATGTCACCGGGATCACGGAGCGTAAAACGCGTGACAACGCGTTTTTGATCGTGGAAAACTCTTTGTGAGGATATTTCCTTTATAAAATAATCGCATTTTTAGCTTCAGCACGTTATAAAGGGATTGTTGGAGTGTAATTCCTTATCAAATATCCATTAATCATCCTCGCTTTGAGCTTCAACTAAACCTTATTTCTTTGATTTTTTATAACTGCGGGATTTATTTTTATTGATAATATGTTTTATTGGAATATTTTTTTATATAAAATTGAGCATAAATAAAACTTATAAATATTATATTTGTTTTACTATAACAGTACGTTTGTAATAATTAAATTATCATTTCTTTTAAAACCATTAATAACCGACAATTTTTTTGAGTAAATTATGCATTTTTAATAATAATAATTTATATATCCATGCGACTTTAATGTTGAAAGTTGGGCGGCAATGTAAATCTCCACTCCACTCGACTCTATTTTTAAATGCACGCGTTACGCTCCTGAAATAGATAGTTTACAGTGAATTGTGCGCTGCTGGTACACGAATTGAAATTAATCTTCATATATTATTAATTATTAAGTAACCTTCCGTTTTCATTTCATTATGGTAAGTATAAAACCTTTTTAGTTGATTATTAAAGCTTTAAGTGATATTAAGTAATAATAAAAACGAAATTTGCCAAGTCATCGTATTTTTAATGGAGAATAGTGAAGTTAGTTCTTCGTCTATTTTAGATAATTCTGAAGAATTTGATATGAGATCTTTGTGGACCAAAGTTAGAATATTCAGTGACTCTAAGGTTAAAAAAATAATTCGCATTAGTATATTGTGTAGTATAAATCGAATTGGTTGTAAATATTCTTGTAAATCTATAGGTACGTGATGTATTTTTAATATTGTTATAAAGTCTTTGATGTTTACAAAATATACTGCGCATTAAAAGTTTAACTAATTTATGCAAAGCGCAAAACGAGATGAGAATATTTGATGAGTTACAAACACTAAGTAGCGCGTTCGACTCTGTTTATATTTGGATAAAGAGAAATGTTTTATAGTCTTTGATCTCTTCGATCGATAAATATAGAAAATATAATTATAAGTTACGATAACAGGAACGAAAGGGATGTTAATTTTATTATATGTTTATATTTTACGTGTTTCAGACTGACGCTCAAGAGCAGTCACCGAAGGTCGGTGGCGGAGAAGAGTTTGCTGAAGTTCCAGCTCCAGCAATTAAAGAGGTTATTTTTAATAATCTTAATAAATTAATGATTATATCTATAACTCTTTCTATCTACAACTTTTGTCAATAGGCGGAATCTAAAACTGAAGATGTTAAAACGGATACTCCTACAGGAGAACAAGATTCTGCAGAAAATAAAGCAGAAACTACACAAGCACCAAAAGAATCTGTGAGTTATCAAAAAGGAAGATAATATAAAGTATATTTAAATTAAATAATCTTATAATAATTTTAGGGAGATTGGCAACAACGAGAACAGGACCTTTTAAAGAAAATTGAGGAGTTGGAGAAGGTTAAGGGAGAGAGGAGTGTAGATGGACTGAAATTAGAACTTAAGGTGAGTTTGAATTAAGTTAAAATAATCTAGGTTATATACATAATATTAATACTGTTCAATAAGACCTTGACATTGCGTTTAAACGACAATTTTCTTATTGATACCAAATAAATTTATATAAAACTGTAACTAAACAGAAGAAATAAAAGAAGCAAGAAGCCATAAGAGTTGTTGGTAAATTGTTCACGTTTGTGAAAATGATCACAATAAAGTAATACCCGTTTTTTGTGTTGTTTGAGTTTGTTGTGTGATTCTTCTCAGAGTAGGGCGCGTTTGAAACACTTATAGCCTTACTTTAAGTTGGGGACTGTCTTTCCAAAAGGACTTATTTAGATTAGTATGGCATCAAAATAGTCATGACGCTCCCATTTGATACGCAAGTGACCACTTATTCATTGAAAGTGGAAAAGATATAAATAAATAAATAAAAATAAAGTAATCATAGCAATCGTCTTAGGTTCGTGAAGAAGAAATAGATCTACTCAAAGCAAGGGTGAAGAATCTAGAGACGGAGCTGCAAGCCGCGTTGTCAAAACCAGGAGGAAAGAACCAGGAGGTTATCGAGAAGATCAAACAACAACACGAAGAGGTAACAAACACTTACACTCACTCAAAGTGCACTAAATATGGTTTTTAGATTTATATGTCACTAAAATAATTGTTTGGCTTTCGTATAACGTTATAACGTTAGTAAAAAATAAGTCCTATACTATATATATATAGTTTTAGCTATCTTCTCGTGCTAAATATTGTTGGTCAGTATGTATCTAGAGATTTTACTGAAATATAGTTTTGGATTGTAATTTACTTTTGTAGATGGTTGAGAAAAACGAAATTATATTTCAATTTATCCACACTAAGTTACTTGCCAACAAAACTGTAAAATTTCTGTGGGGGTACCAAAATTACTTGACAGTTTTATTACAATCATAATCCAAAAATACCGGAGCGAAATCATCAAATCTCATCGTATTTGCAGTATTATTTTAATTAGATATATCTTTTGCGATAAAACACCAAGATTTTTAAAATTTAATAACTTTTATAAGCAAGACTTACATTGATTTTGACAGGCTTGCTGTTTTACATAATCTATACCATAATACTTCTCTACGGTTATTTGGTTATATAGGCACGCTCCTATCGCTACAGTAGGATCAAATCCAAATCCAAACAGGAATGGTTAATACATTATATACATTTTTAAACAAACATTACTTTAGTAAATACAATGTAGTAACAATAACATCTTTTGGATTTTTTTGTGTTTAATTAAAAATACAACTTGCAGCTGCTCAGCAAAGCCAAGGGCATGATCTTCGATAAGACGAAAATGGTGAAGAACCAGGAACTGCAGATCGAAGCTCTCACCACCCAGGTGCAGTCGCTGAAAGACATCAACCAGATCACGAAGGATCTGCTCGAAATCAGGAACTCTGAGGTCAAAGCCATGGAGGTCAGTGTTTCATTTAAATAAACATTTGTTGGAATTTTAGAAAAGGAGGAAGTACAATAAAATAAACAATGTCTGTTAATGTTATCAGGATCGTTTCCAAGCCCTAGAAGGTAGGTTCAAGGGTGAGAAGGAGCGGTACGACCTGGTGCTGAAGCGCGCGCAGACCAGCTCCACCATCAACGACGACCTTCGCAAAGAGTACGAGACGCAGCTCGCCATCTTTAAGGTAATTGGGACCGGCTTGATGAAATGATTTCTTTAAGAATGTTAAGATTAAGATTGACCTAATTAATAATAATGTAGAATTATTTTTATTTGGCATTACTTTGATTATTATGGTTTACTAAAATTATAATGTTTTTTTAAGGAATTGAGGGAAAAGTACGAGCAAAGAGTGAAGGCGTTGGTTGAGGAAAATAACCGGCTCAAGGAGTCCGTTAAGGGCGGACCATCTGGATAGATATTATTTACAAGATTATTTTATTTGTTTAAATAAAGACTGCTTTGTAAAGATTATTAAAATTATTATATTATTTTCTTGTTTTTCTCTTTGTTAGATATTTACTGAATGTCTTGTAAATCTTTTTCGGTTTAACACTAAACCTACTAATAATGGAAATAACTAAAAGTAAAGAGTGTAGAAAATATTACATGCATATTCCAAGAATTGTCATGTAGTTTGATAACGATTTTACAAAAGTTTAAGAACGGTCAATTTGACCGGTACTTGGTTTAGTGTTAAATACCAGAACAATATAAAAGATCCTAACAACTATGACCTCACTAAACGGCTAAAAGCTTTCGCTTAAGAAAATGGCGCTTAAAAATAATGGCGTGATCTTTTTTACGCAAAATTTTTATTTGATCACCTACAATATAATATTGAAGTAGGATACATTGTAATTAAGTTTTCAATTACTTTCATGTTTATTGTTTAACTTTTGATGTTGATTGACCAAAAAAAAATCATAACCTACTGGTTTTTTCCACCTCAATATGATTCAGTCCACGTACAGACATCTCATACAAACTATAACGTTAAGCTTCATTTCACTACGGGACGAGTGAGCTTATTACTAGACAAGTGTCATTTAATAATATAATAACAGTACAAAGGCTTATTTGAATTCTCCAAAAAAAGTTATGCCTAATCTACTGGTTTTAATGTCAATGTGTCTATATCATTTAACAATTTATCGTAAACAAGTACGAGTAGGTACATATTACAAACTAGGGTTGGAGAATCCTGAGTAATTTAGTATCTTAGTAGTTAGAGATTGTAATAATGTTTTTCATTATCACACCCCATACTTGAATTATTTAATTTAGTAAATTTAATATACATAGTTTATAATTTTAAGTATCTATAATAATAATGAGGTACATGAATAAATAAATGAATAAATAAATCTGCAACACTATTTAGATCATAAATTAATTCTACAGCTTTCATTATAGGTTTTATATTAAAAATTAACATACTTTTAGTATGGTTTTATCGATGAAAACGTTACGATGAAATCAATTCTATAATACTCAAGCAATAATTCATATATAGCAATTATTAAACGTGACGTCTTTTTAATTTATTGTCAATAATAAACGAATATTCCGAATCGGAAGTTGACACGCGATTTATAACGTCCAATAACGCAGGGTCGTATTAATACATCGGACAGTGATGGATAGGGAGAAACAGTATTATCACGGGATCGTAATTTATATATGAAATGTAAACTTTACAGGCTGTGGGTTTAAAATATATCACTTTTTAACGCATACTTTGTATATGTAATAAAGATGATTCCTTAATTTTTTGGCTATTTAATTTGTAGCAGCTGTAATACTAAATATATTTACTACTCCAATTCTGAGTGTTTAAAGCAATTTAACGGTTTTTCTGTGGAATAACAACATTGTCCTTTGTAATAAGTATCCTCTTTGCTGATTCGGTATATTTCAATTCGTTACAGTATATTCCAATTCGTTTTCGATTGGTGTTTAAAATGCTTATATAAATACTAAAATTATATTAATAGTTATTATAATACCTAATCCACTAAAAAGATGCTCATAATATCAAAAATAAAACCCGTAATATAAGGACCATTTATCCTAACTTAAAGTATTGTAAAAGAGCTTATTCATATTCAAGAGAGTTTATAAACATTAACCTTATAATTTGTGTGTGACCCTTCCAAGGTGAAAGGCCGTCTATAAACGGCCAGAGGGACGAAACTAATAAAGTGAACTCTGAGCTAATCGCAGTATAAATTAGATACAAGTACGCTAAGAGCCTTTTGTACTAAAAAGACTTTTTATTAACCCCTTTACAAGTTTTTACAGGCGTTACGAACCATCGAAGTTATCCCCTTACGTACCACAAAGGCCTCAAACGTAAGCGTTATGTTTTAGTGGGCATTAGGCTTTGGGAGTTACGCTTGGGTACATTGTAACCCACTTCTGAATTCCTAATTATAAAATATCTATAAAAGTATCAAAAAGCCATGAGAGTACAATACTTTTCTAGTGTTAGTTACCACAATAATATGTTTTAACAATATCGTACTCATGAAAAATACAATTTAGTGAACTGTTTGTAAGTTCCTGTGCAAAGTTAGATGTAATATCATATTGAAACAATTTATCTCTCACCTATCAACTCTTAGACTACAAGTATCGCATTAGACAAGGCACTTCCGAGTCCGTAATTAGTTTGCTCTGCACAACCTCCGGTCATTTTACAAAACTTAATCACCTTTGATCACACTTTAGTAGATTATTGGTTGGAATGGGAATACATCACTGGGATTTAACATCACTGAATACACATCGAGTACTTTGCAAACAACAAACAGTCATTACCAGGTTTCCATATTTGTTCATTCGGTTGTAATCTGAAGCGTATATAGGCCAGATTTAAACAATTATGATTTCTTAATAGTTGATCTTTGATGTAGTGCTACGAAGAGGTTTATAAAGGTGGAACGTGGTTGATGATGGAAGTCGACGAGAATGATAAAGAAATACTGATTGGAATAACAATTTATTGATATAAACAAGTACAACAAGTGCGCGCCAAATCACAAATACAAATGACTCTTTTAAAACGATGTTGCCACCTTAAAGAAATGAACCATTTTATACCATAAAATACAGACGATAATAAGTAATTAATAAATTTTAACAGTAACAAAATTAATTAAAGTTAATCAAATAAATGGAAAAATTAATCCTTATTTAAGTAAGAAATATGAATCAATAATATTAATTAATAGGTTTCTTAATTGTGGGTAAGGAGTTAGAGTTGTTACATTAGTATTTTATATTTTAGGGTAAACTATTACTAGATTAAATATTATTTTTTTCTCATTTTGCCTGTGTTAAATTTTTTTGTCTAAATTGACATATTTATTTCAAATACACACCCAATTATGCGAAAGAGAGAACGTTTCTTTGTAATAAAAATAAACTATTATTAATTAACAAGCAAGTTAAATAAAAATTCATGTCATAATTAACAAGAAATACATGAGATTCGATGATATTTACTTATCGAACAATATATTATATTTTTTTTATTTCGTAATATAATGCCAGCGACTTTGACAATGTTATAGAGTTAAATTATATGTTCCTTGTGTAAGATTATGTTACAAGAGTACTGTTATAATTTATATCTTTATGTTTTAAGGAAACATAATATTTTGTTAATTACTTAAGTTAATTTGGAATACAAATTACTGGGCATGAAAATACTGAGCATGGAACACTGGAGGTTGTTTTCTTTAAAATAAAGCTGTAAACATTTTGGAACATGGAATTAATTTCTTGGGATAAAACACTACTCCTTTTACTTGTCGTTGCTCCTATAATAGTTAAGTTAAACAAATACCAGGAATTGATACCATCACTCTAATTATAACTTAAGTATAACAAAGACTTAAGTTTGTATCAAAAAGTAAGTCATGGCGTGTACTTGAAATAATACTTTGGTCGTGCGGTCATGTTTGTATTGAGTAAAATTAAGTCTCTTTACAAAAACACCATTTATTACTAAGATGTACACGGATTACTATTAATATGAACAACCAAATCATTGGAATTCACATGAACCATTTCTTAAAGTGACGTTAACATGTGACAGATTTCTTCCAAGTATACTGACGTTTCGTTTAAAACTAATTTTCAAACTAGCCACTAGATGGTGTTACGACATACTTACGTTCTGATAATATATGCAATATGGAGGCGATACATAACTATTAGATACTATTGAAAATATAAAATTTAAAACATTCAGTAGAAAAGTAGAATACGTTAAAAAAGTAACTTAAATTTTAAAATAATGTAATTTTTTATTTCCATTCTTTCACACGCTGTATCTTTCTATTCTTCATAATCGAGTAAGGAATGTGAACACAACTGTAAATCCGTTTCTGTAAGAGTATCCCATGATAAATTATATTTCATAATGCATTGTAAGATTTAATTTGTAACCTTATTCCTCAGTCGAGCCCTGGTATAATGAATGCTTTGGGCTGTATCTCGGTTACGTACGCATCACTCAGAAAGCCACTGAGGCTTTTATTACATTTTGTAGATATTATATTAATATCCATGCTTTACTTTACTTTACTTGTTATTTTATCTATATTCCCTCTCATATTTACAAAGTGTTTCCAGTGTCTACTAAATTTTAATGATGCTAAGCTTAATAATGGTCGAAGCTCATTTTATATCACCTCTTACCAGGAGGGTTCTTTACAGGGTAGTTTTCTGCGATAAAATAATACTTCAATAACTATTATATATTGAAAATTATTGTCATATATTTATATGTGCCCATGGACCCTGTTCGTTATCTAATTAATTTTGATTTACTTATTAAATTATTATTAACATTTTTTTACACCTACACACCTCCTTGTCTGTACATCCTAGGGTTGGCTAGTAGAGAATGCCTTTTACAGTTAATCCCGCCTTGTACATTTTTTTAATTTTAAACATTTTCGAAAAAATAAAAAATTCTTGACGAAGGTTACAACCACAATACACCAGTTATTATCGCACTTACAATCGCACAGATAAATAAACAGAGAGAGAGAGAGAGAGAGATTAATGAAATACGTGAGATGAAAAATGAAGATAAAAATATAATATAAATAAAAAAAAAAAAAAACAAGTACAAAAAAGTAAAATAAATTAATAATTGAAATATAAAGTTAGTTAATTATAATTAATAGACAAGATAAAATATTAATTAGTTATTATTCATATTTAAGAAAGATTCTTATTGTTTTTGATATTATTATAAAAGAATATCATTGCTTTATAATAATATGTCGTTTGCTAACACTAACTGATATACTCTTGGAATATAAATTCCTTGATATTTAAAGCGGGACATAATTAAATTGAAAACAGGACGAGCACGCAAAATCAACACGGAGGTGGGACGTCGGACGTTTTCAATAATGAGATTCCCGCGCAGCGGAGCGTCACAATGAACGCAGAGTGACCTCGCTGTGTTCGCAATACACATTCATTTTAAATAGGATTTAGGAAATTGAGTCCGTTTGGAACCACATTTTAATCAAATGGAAAGAAAAGTTTTAAAAATATACTCTTAATTATCTGTATATTCATGTTTTGACTTTTTATATATTTTTAAATGTTTTGTTTGTTTATTCACAATTGGGCTTGTGTGTGTCATTGCAATCAGGTTCAAGGTTCTATTTTAGTAAAAATATGTTTTACGAAAATAGCTAGATAAATTTTAATTGTTTAGTTTATATAAACTTATTTAGCCATGGTTGATATATGTAGGTACAGTTGTCTTCTAGTGATGACTTTTATAATTTTTTTATAAGGAGACCTAGTTTGAACTGTTTAAAGAGTCATGATTTTTACTAATCGCTAGTAAACCGAAAATACCAATTTGTAAGATTATATAAGACCATATTTTATAGAAAAACTTATCAAATGTAAACACATTAAATTAAATTTAAACACAGTTTAAAGGTAAACAGTAACAACCGAATGTTAAGCGATTTCGTTGTAATAATTATTATTCCTTTGATGTTCATTCTCTTATATTCTGAAATTGACGTTTCTGCAGAATTGATTAAAGACAAAGCGATTCACTTTTTATATACTTTACATTATAACTTTATCTTTGAAATTTATATATTAGGTTATTTCTCCCAAGTTGTACGGATCGGAATGATAAAATGCCTTGTACTATGTATATGAAAATAAATTTAGTGATTCGGTAAAATATTTCTTCATCATATTGAGCACATAACACAGATATCATATCTGTTTGTTTCATTACGATAATAGGAATACAAGTACATATAATGAGTATGTAGTTATATTATACTATCCATGTCAATGTAAGATATTTATAATATTGTATTTTTTTGTTATCAGTAAACATTCGTGTAATCAGAGTAATATTCTCAATAAGTGTACAATGTTTAAGAGCATTGTTCATAATGAGTTAGCTCTCTAAAAGAAATCGGCTATCGACTTGGACAATACAGTTAATAAGTATTTTATTAAAATTGTTTGTCTTCTTTTATTCTTATTATTATACGAAATCGTTGTAATTTATATGTTAAGATAGATTCATAAAACAGTGAACATCGTGTGAAGCGTCACTCGCCGCGTTCACCAGGATATCATGAAATATCACAAACTGTTGCATAATTTATCATTGAACAGGAATTAACAGCCTTCAGTCCTGATAACGCAATAACATTTTCTCAAAGTCAAAATAAATGTTAGTGTGGTTTAGTATATTATTTTTATTAAATCTTTCTAACCATATATATGTTATTGACGACGCTAATTTATATTATTTACAATAAATTCATTTCACACAGTTATTAATTATAATAATGATATGAATGTTTTACAGTTGCTAATGATATAAAAATAAAGAGTTATGTTAAGTTAAACAACAGTTTAATTAACTATTTCAAACAAACTGTTCACCGAACACGTAATTACAGATGATAAAACTCGATTGTCATTCTACAATGTTGTCAATCAGTCGAGTAAGGTCCGCTATCGCTCGGGAATGTGTCAGGGAAGAGAAGTCAAGTGTCATTGTCATGCATTTTCTTTGCAAGGTGACGTTTACTAACACTCAGTACATGTTAAATGCTTTTGTAATGTTTATTTACAGTGTATATTTGTATTAACATTTTTAGTTTATAAATTAACGGGTCAAATCTTACGATATTTTATTACATTTTTTTTAATTTATTATTCTAAGAAGAAATATTGGCGTCATTCAATTGTTTAAAATATATTAAAAATATCCTTTCAAATCAAAGTATACTTAGAGTACTCCTGCTAATTTGTTGATATTGCATAGGCCAAAAAATTGAAACTTAAAGTAATAATTATTATTTTTATCTTGTAGAATTACTCAGGCTCAGGTAAATTGTATGAGGGCTCCGCTTTTTCTTATGAGGTAGAATGTATAAAATATATCCATTTGGATATAATCGAATATGATATTCCCAAGTCACACTCGTAAATTATATTTTTATCTGAAATAATTCTCTACGCTTGAATGAATGCAGAGTGAAGACATTTTTGCGCGTGCTCTCGAGACCGTAACAACTTTACGTTGTCAATATTTTCCTTCCCATTGCTTTATCTAAAATGGATAATTCACTTTACGAAGATATATTTGTGTGATAAAAAGAAAAGACAAGTAGTATACTTTCTATTTGCAAAAAATCGTATTTACTAACGGCGTTGTATAGTAAATAATTTTTAACTGATTTAAGAATATGGGGGTTCCCAAATCGTTTTATTTACTTATTGCTTCAGTGTATCTATATTATAAATAATCTCTATACTGTACAAAAGAGATTATTATTATATACTTACTATACAGTAGAAAATATTTTTAATGCAATAATTCTAACTTAGCTTATGCCTGAGGTATAATTAATATCATTTTATAAATTATAATTAATATAAGTTCTGTTATTATTTAATCGAATCTAAGATATGATGGCTCCATTAATTTTTTTTTCAGGAATATAAAATAATTAATATAACTACTTAATTATAAGTTTGCATAATCAACATTATACTCGCTGTCGTTTTTGTTTCTGTATGAAAATAATTAACGTAGAATAATTACTGCAGTTATAATATAACTGAGACACACACACACACACACACACAAGCTGATGCATATCCATCTATAACTATCACTGAGTAGCTGTTTGGTAAACAAATTTGTTTAAAAAGACAAACATTTTAAATTCAAGTTGTTTAATATACACTTAAAATGCAGTAATTTTTCTTCAAACATATATTTAATTTACAGATTTGTCTTTATTAATATTTCATTATACCTATTTTTACTATATTATATCAGCAAAGCGGTACTTTATATTAGCAAATGAACTTAATATATTTCTTTAGTAAGGATAAAAAAGTGGCGATCAAAATAAAAATCTTGCTTATTTCACACAGGTTTTTGTATTTTGAGTCAGAGAATATCGCAATATTTGTGAAACGTTTGGATTAAAGGTGAGACCCTCGCGATAAAATGGGTATGCGGGAACAATAAGGAGAAAAGGAATTTGTAAGCTGAAAGTATTTTCAAAGGGACTTTCCAAAAGAAATTCGATTGCGTCATGTAAGTTATTCACATAACTTGAAAAGAAAGAGTGATTGCACTGATTCTTCTTAAGTATAACCTATTTATTACTACTAAGGTACCACCACCACCATAAAATGTTTCTGATGTCTGTGAGGAAATATTATTATTGATATTTTTGTGACGTCACAGCGTCATCTTAGTATCGCAAGATAGCGAACAAACAATCATCGCACTATGATAGATCTGATGTGTGATGAAATGATAAATACGTACTATATTTAAAAACACAACAATTTAGACAGACGTTATCGGCGGACCCTCTTAAGGTTTGTAATAAAATGCCGGTCGTAAAGCAAATTTGAAACAAACGCTGATGCTGTTATACCTTTCTTCAATATCTTTACATGTGGGATTGCTTTTACTATCTCCTTTATATAAATTGTTTGATTTTTTTAGAACATATCATCATTTTGTTGATTATTAAGATAAATAAAGAAAGAAGCGTTTGATACACTGTTTTCTTTACTTTTGTGAATCCTCTGTTATTGTCACAAGGGCGTGACAAAAGCTTTTCGATGATTACTAAAACATCCATGTGAATGGGTTAGAACTGATCTATTATCCCGTGGGAGTGTTTTGGGTGTTTTTATTTTCGTCTGTAACACAATAGGGACAGCCGATATATCATGGTTTAACTCGTCTTGCTTTGAACATTTATTTATTACTTTGTTATATTTGTTATTAATTAAAATATTATCAATGATATTTATATGTACATATATCAAGAACCATGACAGCGTTTAAATGGTTTTATATATTTTTTCTGTTTCTTAATTTAGAAACTTAGTTCATATGTCTTCTTAATTAAGTAGGATTTGTAACTGCTATAAGTTAAATAAACAAATAAGTACCAGCTCCAATAATTCATAGTTCGTTACATTATTGTAACTTGTGGTAAAACTATAAATAGCCTTTTTAATGTCAATCCATGATATTTTATTTGTTTAAAAGTGTCTATAAAACATTTAGCCATGGTTGATACTACATGTAGGTACGAGTACAATATCGTCTTCTAGTGATGACTTATATAAAAAGGCATGGGTGATATTTGAAAATAAAAATAATTAAATCATTTTAATATACTTAGAACCTGACTGCAATGTTTTCAGCTGGGTTCAATTCAGAATATTAACTTTTAGGATTCAAACTATTAGGACTCAAACACACATAAAACCTTAAAATTCGTCAAGGTGGTCAGACGTCGCAGAGTGAGACACAGACGTAAAGAAGAATATTTACATTACAGTATAATAAAATTGTATGAAGGCTGTACGAGTTTTGTGTTTGTTCGAGTTTTACTAAATATGTAGTAAATCTTTTTCGGTTTAAACACCAGAACAATATAAAAGATCGTAACAACTAAGACCTCACTAAACGACTAATAGCAAAAAAATCATAACCTACTGGTTTTTTTCTATCTCAATATGAATAATACACATCCAATTTAAAGAGTTTGTAAATTCTGCATTGATATTTGTCAAAACAATTGATTTCACGTACAAATATCATAACATACATCTCTTACAAACTATAACGTCAACCTTCACTTAAGTACGAGACAAGTGAGGCTTATTACTAAATAATTAAAAAACACAATTATTTCATTCAGAAACTTATCATAGACAAGTACTACTCGTATATATTACAAACTAGGGTTTGGAAAATCCTACGTCAGTTATCATGTGTCATGACTTCAGAGATATTAATTGGGGATAGTAATAAAAATAATCATTTTCACACAACATCCCTGGCTATTTCTCAAAATAACTCTAGATGCGTACTTCAATTATTTATTTTGTAAGTATGTAACTTAATTTAGTTTATAAATATATTTATACATTTTTCATTATAGGTTTTATATGAGAAATAACAATACTTAGCGTGGTTTTATATTTATCTACAGTCTATCGATAAAAACGTTAAAATTAAATCAATTCTATAATACTTAAGCAATAATTTATTTATAGCAATTATTAAACGGAATGTCTTTTTAATTTATTGTCAATAATAAATGAATATTCCGGATCGGAAGTTGACACGCGATTTATAACGTCCAATAACGCAGGGTCGTATTAATGTATCGGACAGTGATAGATAGGGAGAAACAATATTATCACGGATCGTAATTTATATATGAAATATAAACTTTACAGGTTGTAGGTCTAAAATACTGCAGCAGCTGCAATACTACATATATTTACTGCTCAAATTCTAAGTGTCCATAGCAATTTAACGAGTTTTCTGTGGAATAACAACATTTTTGTTCGTGAAAAGTATCCTCTTAGTTGATTCGGTATATGCCAATTCGTTACAGTATATTCCAATTCGTTTTTCGATTGTTGTATATGGTGATATGCTTATATAAATACTAATATTATATTAATAGGTATTATAATACCTAATTCACTAAAAAGATGCTAATAACATGAAAAATAAAACCCGTAATATAAGGACCATTTATCCTAACTTAAAGTATTGTATAAGAGCTTATTCATATTCAAGAGAGTTTATAAACATTAACCTTATAATTTGTGTGTGACCCTTCCAAGGTGAAAGGCCGTCTATAAACGGCCAGAGGGACGAAACTAATAAAGTGAACTCTGAGCTAATCGCAGTATAAATTAGATACAAGTAGGCTAAGAGCCTTTTGTACTAAAAAGACGTTTTATTAACCCCTTTACAAGTTTTTACAGGCGTTACGAACCATCGAAGTTATCCCCTTACGTACCACAAAGGCCTCAAACGTAAGCGTTATGTTTTAGTGGGCATTAGGCTTTGGGAGTTACGCTTGGGTACATTGTAACCCACTTCTGAATTCCTAATTATAAAATATTTACAAAAGTATCAAAAAGCGTTGAAAGTACAATACTTTTCTAGTTTTATTAGTTAACACAATATGTTTTAACAATATCGTCCTCATGAAAAATACAATTTAGTGAACTGTTTGTAAGTTCCTGTGCAAAGTTAGATGTAATATCATATTGAAACAATTTATCTCTCACCTATCAACTCTTAGACTACAAGTATCGCATTAGACAAGGCACTTCCGAGTCCGTAATTAGTTTGCTCTGCACAACCTCCGGCCATTTTACAAAACTTAATCACCTTTGATCACACTTTAGTAGATTATTGGTTGGAATGGGAATACATCACTGGGATTTAACATCACTGAATACACATCGAGTACTTTGCAAACAACAAACAGTCATTACCAGGTTTCCATATTTGTTCATTCGGTTGTAATCTGAAGCGTATATAGGCCAGATTTAAACAATTTTGATTTCTTAATAGTTGATCTTTGATGTAGTGCTACGAAGAGGTTTATGAAGGTGGAACGTGGTTGATGATGGAAGTCGACGAGAATGATAAAGAAATACTGATTGGAATAACAATTTATTGATATAAACAAGTACAACAAGTGCGCGCCAAATCACAAATACAAATGACTCTTTTAAAACGATGCTGCCACCTTAAAGAAATGAACCATTTTATACCATAAAATACAGACGATAATAAGTAATTAATAAATTTTAACAGTAACAAAATTAATAAAAGTTAATCAAATAAATGGAAAAAATAATCCTTATTTAAGTAAGAAATATGAATCAATAATATTAATTAATAGGTTTCTTAATTGTGGTTAAGGAGTTAGAGTTGTTACATTAGCATTTGTAAAGTATTTTATGTTTTGGGGTAAATTATTATTTAATATTATTTTCTTCTCTTTTTGCCTGTGTTGAATTCTTTTGTCTAAATTGATTTATTTATTGCAAATACACACCCAATTATGCGAAAGAGAGAACGTTTCTTTGTAATGAAAATAAACTATTATTAAGTAAAACATAAGTTACATAAAAATTCATGTCATAACTAACAAGAAATACATAAGATTCGATAAAATTTACTTATCGAACAATATATTCAAAATTTTTCGATTTAGAAGTATAATTAATGCCAGTGACTTTGATAATGGTATACAGTTAAATTATATGTTCCTTGTGTTAGATTATGTTACAAGAGTACTGTAATAATTTATATCTTTATATCTTTAGCTATGTTTTAAGGAAACATCATATTTTGTTAATTACTTAAGTTAATTTGGAATAGAAATTACTGGGCATTAAAATACTGAGCGTGGAACACTGGAGGTTGTTTTCTTTAAAATAAATCTGTAAACATTTTGGCACATGGAAATAATTTCTTGAGATAATGTACTACTCCTTTTACTTGTCGTTATTTCTATAATGGTTAAGTTAAATAAATACCAGGAATTTATACCATCACTCTAATTATAACTTATATATAAGACTTAAGTTTGTATCATAAAGTAAGTCATGGCGTGGTACTTGAAATAATGCTTTGGTCGTGCGGACAAATGTTTGTATTGAGTAAAAAGTTAAATCTCTTTACAAAAACACCATTTATTACTAAGATGTACACGGATTACAATTAATACGAACGACCAAATAATCAGAATTCATATGAACCATTTCTTATCTTAAAGTGACGTTAATATGTGACAGATTTCTTCCAAGTATACTGACGTTTCCGTTTAAAACTAATTTCAAACTAGCCACTAGATGGTGTTACGACATACTAAATTCTGATAATATATGCATTATGGAAGCGATACATAACTATTAAATACTATTGAATATATAAAATTTAAACATTCAGTAGAAAAGTGGAATACGTTAAAATATACCTTAAATTTTAGAATAATGTTATTTTTAGATTTACATTTCTCTCAGACGCTGTATCTTTCTATTCTTCATAATCGAGTAAGGAATGTGAACACAACTGTAAATCCGTTTCTGTAAGAGTATAACATGATAAATTATATTTCATAATGCATTGTAAGATTTAATTTGTAACCTTATTCCTCAGTCGAGCCCCAGCATAATGAATGCTCTGGGCTGTATCTCGGTTACGTACGCATCGCTCAGAAAGCCACTGAGGCTTTTATTACATCCTGTAGCTATTATATTAATATCCATACCCTTTACTTGTTATTATATCTGTATTCTCTCTCATATTTACATAGTGTTTCTAGTGTCTACTAAATTTTAATGATACTAAGCTTAATAATGGTCGTAGCTCATTTTATATAAGGTCTTACCAGGAGGGTTCTTTACAGGGTAGTTTTCTGCCATTAAATAACACTTCAATAATTATTATATGCATTGAAAACTATTGTTATATATTTTGATGTGCTCATGATTCCGTTCATTATCTAAATAATTTAGATTTACTTATTAAATTATTATTAATATTTTTTTACACCTACACACCTAATTGTCTGTACATCCTAGGATTGGCTAGTAGAGAATGCCTTTTACAATTTGTACATTTTTTTATTTTAAAAATATTTGAAAAAAAAAATAAACGAAGGTTACCACAATACACCAGTTATTACCGTGCTTACAAATACATAGATAAATAAACAGAGAGAGATATTAATGAAACACGTGAGGTTAAAAATGCAAGAAAAAATATGCTATAAATGAAAAAGAAAAAGGCAAGTATAAAAAAGAAAAATAAATTAAAAATTGAAATATAAAGTTAGTTAATTATAATTAATAGACAAGATAAAATATTAATTAGTTATTATTCATATTTAAGAAAAATTCTTATTGATTTTTATATTATTATAAAAGAATATCATTGCTTTATAATAATAATAATATATGTCGTTTGCAAACACTAACTGATATACTCATGAAATATAAATTCCTTGATATTTAAAGCGGGACATAATTAAATTGAAAACAGGACGAGCACGCAAAATCAACACAGAGATGGGACGTCGGACGTTTTCAATAATGAGATTCCCGCTCAGTGGAGCGTCACAATGAACGCAGAGTGACCTCGCTGTGTTCGCAATCCACATTCATTTTGGATAGGATTTAGGAAATTGAGTCCGTTTGGAATCACATTTTAATCAAAAAGAAAGAAAAGTTTTAAAGATATTCTCTTATATATCTATATATTCATATTCTGATTTTTAATATATTTTTTAATGTTTTGTTTGTTTATTCACAATTATGCCTGCGGGTGTCCCTGCAATCAGGTTCAAGATTCTGTTTTAGTAAAAATGCTGGTACAGTATTATCTTCTAGTGATGACTTATATCAAATTTTTATAAGGAGACCTAGTTTGAACTGTTTAAAGAGTCATGATTTTTACTAATCGCTAGTAAACAGAAAATACCAATTTGTAAGATTATATAGGACCATATTTTACAGAAAAACTTATCAATTTCAAATATATTCATTTAAATTTAACCACAGTTTAAGATAAATAAACAGTATCAACCGAATGTTAAGCGATTTCGTTGTAATTATTACAATTATTCCTTTGATGTTCATTCTTTTATATTATGCTATTGACGTTTCTGCTGAATTTATTAAAGACAAAGCGCTACCTTTTTATATACTTTACATTATAACTTTATCTTTGAAATTTATATATTAGGTTATTTCTCCCAAGTTGTACGGATCGGAATAATAAAATGTATATGAAAATAAATTTAGTGATTCGGTAAAATATTTCTTCATCATATTGAGCACATAACACAGATATCATATCTGTTTGTTTCATTACGATAATAGGAATACAAGTACATATAACGAGTATGTAGTTATAATGTACTATCAATGTCAACATAAGATATTTATAATATTGTATTTTTCTTGATACCAATAAACATTCGCGTAATAAGAGTAATATTCTCAATAAGTGTACAATGTTTAACACTAAACCTACCAAGTACCGTTGAAATTGACCGTTCTTAAACTTTTGTAAAACTTACACATTTTTAAACGTTATTATATCGTTATCAAACTACATGACAATTCTTAGAATATGCATATAATATTTTCTTCACTCTTTACTTTTAGTAATTTCCATTATTACCTGCGTTATATAATAAAATAACTTTTGATTACCGGTCAATTTAACTGCGTGTGGTAGGAACAGGTATACAAGAATTGTCGGTAGGTTTAGTGTTAAGAGCATTGTTCATAATGAGTTAGCTGTTTGAAAGAAATCGGTTATCGATATGGGCAATACAGTTAATAAGTATTTTATTAACATTGTTTGTCATCTTTTATTCTTATTATTATACGAGATCGTTGATCATTTATATGTTAAGATAGATTCACACACAGTGAACTGAAGTGAAAAGTGAACAGTCACTCGCCGCGTTCACCAGGATATCATGAAATATCATAAACTGTTGCATAATTTATCATTGAACAGGAATTAACAGCCTTCAGTCCATTATGGTCACAATGATAACGCAATAACATTTTTTCAAAGTCAAAATAAATGTTACTGTGATTTAGTATATTATTTTTATTAAATCTTTCTAACCATATATATGTTATTGACGATGCTAATTTATATCATTTACAATAAATTCATTTCACACAGTTATTAATTATAATTAATTTTAAATGATATGAAAGTTTTACAGCTGCTAATTTATAATGAAATAAAAATAAAGAGTTATGTTAAGTTAAACAACAGTTTAATTAACTATTTCAAACAAACTGTTCACCGAACACGTAATTACAGATGATAAAACTCGATTGTCATTCTACAATGTTGTCAATCAGTCGAGTAACGTAAATGAACGCTCGGGACTGTGTCAGAGAAGAGACGTCAATTGTCATTGTCATGTATTTTCTTTTTTTAATCTGACGTTTGCTAACACTCAGTACATGTTAAATGCTTTTGTAATGTTTATTTACAGTGTATATTTCTATTAACACTGTTAGTTTTTAAATTAACGGGTCAAATCTTACGATATTTTATTACATTTTTTTTTAATTTGTTATTCTAAGAAGAAATATTGGTGTCAAATATATGAAATATATTAAAAATATATATTGATGAGCCGTTAAGTTTATTTGTCTCAATTTAAACTTCTTAAAAAACATAGTGCCTATAATTTAATGAAATTCTAGCGTAGAACGCTAGAATTTCATTAAATTATAGGCACCAAAAATAATATGTGTTCTTACAATTTCTATACAATCTGTAATAAAACATTTTTTTAGTAAAGTGTATCCCAGATTAATGTGTCTTCGTATGAATATGAGTAAACTTACTAAAGATGCGCATTTTTTAAAGCTAAGTTTACAGTTCAGTACTTTTGAAACCGGTGTAACATTTTACCACAATTAAAAACTGGCAAGTTTGTGGCTACTAAATAATATACATTGTGTAAACCCGACTCATGGAGTTGGTATTTTTCAGTTTATATTAATTGTATAAAGTTCAAGTTTAATGATCTACGCATACAACTTTTGTTACTTTTTATACTTTATGGCCTAATAAAATAAAGAAAATAGTAACTATTAAAAGTAAATATAAGCGGCAAAGAAATTCTTGTTATACAATATATGTATCTCAACACTGGTACCCTCTTAACTCCATTATTATAATTTACCGGATGAAATTATAAACAACTTTTACTGGATAATAAATAAGGCCATGTAAGTTGAAATTTCGTTTGATATTGATAATTGCAAAAATAAGCAATCAGAGCGGTTTGAAGCAATCGAGCTAGCAAGCTCATTTAGTTATTTTTATGCAGTCGTAGATTGACAATAAGTACTCTTAGCATCATTTAGGATACTTCTGCTAATCTGTTGACATTGAACAGGCAGAAAAACTTAAAGTAATAATTATTATATTCATCTTGACTTTTCAGGCTTAGGTAAATTGTATTAAGGCTCCGCGTTTTGCTTTTGAGGTAGAAAGTATGAAATATATCCATTTTGATATAATCAAATATGATATTCCCAAGTCACGCTCGTAAATTATATTTTTATCCGAAAGAATTCTCTATGCTTGAATGAATGCAGAGTGAAGACATTTTCGCGCGTGCTCTCGAGACCGTAACAACTTTACGTTGTCAATATTTTCCTTCCCATTTCCTTTATCAAAAATGGATAATTCACTTTACGAAGATATATTTGTTTGATAAAAGAAAAATCAAGTAGTAGGTATACTTTTTATTTGCTAAATTTGTATTTGCTAATGGCGCTGGATAGTAAATAAATTTTAACTGATTTAAGAATATGGGGGTTCCCAAATCGTCTTATTTACTTATTGCTTTCATGAATCTATATTATAAATAATCTGTATACTGTACACATTATTATTATATTTTTATTATACAATAGAAAATATTTTTACAGATTATTATTATATTTTTATTATACAATAGAAAATATTTTTAATGCAATAGTTCTAAATTAGCTTGTCTGAAGGAAATGGCCAGTGTTTCAATTGAGACAAGCTGATTATATAAGGAAGATGACGCCAAATAGCAGCCTTACTGCCTTCAGTCGACAATAAACATTATATCTTCTAGTCTAGATTGTGTCCGATCTATGTTTGATTTAAATTTTTGAGAGTGAAGAAGTAGTTTGATAATTTTCTTTCGGATGTTTTTAAATCGAAAGAATATTACATTTCACAATATAATTCAATTTTTAATTATAATTATAACTCTACACTCATTACCAATTCCTTCAGATCGATTTAATGCTTTGTAAATTATAATCAATATCAGTTTTATTATTATTTAAACGAATCTAAGACATGATTGCTGCATTAGTTTTTGTTCAGGAATCTGAAATTAATAAATATAAGTTGTCAATTATACTTTACATAATTATCACAATAATCGCTGTTGTTTGTTTTTATTTAAAAATAATTAACGTAGAATAATTACTTTATTCATAAATTAACTGAGGACACAACACATACACACACACACACACACACACACGCATGCACGCACGCACGCACGCACGCACGCACAAGCTGATTCATATTCATCTACTCGTATAAGTATCACTGAGTAGCTGTTTGGTAAAGAAGTTTATTTGAATAAACAAACATTTCAAATTCTAAAAGTTTTGATATACACCTTAAAAAGTAGTCATTATTCTTAAACCATACATATTACAGATGTCATAATTCACATTTCATTATACCTATTTTTACTATACATTATATCAGCAAAGCGGTACTTTATATTAGCAAATGAACATAATATATTTCTTTAGTAAGGATAAAAAAAGTGGCGATAAAAAAAAAAACTTGCTTATTTCACACGGTTTTTTGTATTTTGAGTCAGGGAATATAGTAATATTTGAGAATGGTTTGGATTATAGGTGAGACCCTCGCGATAAAAAGGGCACGCGGGAACAATAAGGTGAAAAGGAATTGTAAGCTGAAAGTATTTTCAAAGTGACCTTCCAAAATAGATTCGATTGCGTTGTGTAAGTTATTCACATGACTTGAAAAGAAAGCGTTATTGGACTGAGTCTTCGTAAGTATAGTGTATCACCCATACATTATTACTACGGTACCATAAAATATTCCCGATGTGTGTGAGGAAACTTTATTATCGCTATTTTGTGACGTCACAGCGTCATCTAATTATTTCAAGATAACGACCAAATGATCATTTCACAGTGATATAAGATCCGATGTGTGATGAAATGATAAATATGTACTATATTTAAAAACACAATAATTTAGACAGACGGTATCGGCGGACCCTCTTAAGGTTTGTAATAAAATGCCTTTCGTAAAGTGACTTTGAAAGAAACGCAGATGCTGTTGTACCTTTCTTCAATATCTTTACATGTGGGATTGCTTTTACTGTCACCTTTATATAAATTGGTTGTATATTTTTTTAGAACACCTTTAAGTTAATTATTAAGATAAATAAAGAAAGAAGCGTTTGATACACTGTTTTCTTTACTTTTGTGAATCCTCTGTTATTGTCACAAGGGCGTGACAAAAGCTTTTCGATGATTACTAAAACATCCATGTGAATGGGTTTTAAATAATCTATTATCCCGTGGGAGTGTTTTGGCTGTTTTTATTTTCGTCTGTAACACAATAGTGACATCGGATATAACATGGTTTAACACGTCTTGCTTCGAATATTTATTTATTACTTTGTTATATTTGTTATTAACTAAAATATTGACAATGGTATTTATATGTACATATATCAAGAACCATGGTAGCGTTGAAATGGTTTTATATATTTATTTCTGTTACTTAATTTAGAAACTTAGTTCATATGTCCTCTTAATTAAGTAGGCTTTGTAACTGTATAAGTTAAATAAACAAATAAGTACCAGCTCCAATATTTCATAGTTCGTTACATTACTGTTACTTGGGGGATAACTATAAATATCCAATTTAATGTCAATCCATGATATTTTATTTGTTTAAAAGTTTCTATAAAAACATTTAGCCATGGTTGATATATGTAGGTACAATATCGTCTTCTAGTGATGACTTATATCAAAAGGTGTGGGTGGTATTTGAAAATAAAATGAAAATTAAAACAAATAAATAAATTATTTGAAATTACTTAGAACCTGATTGCAGTATGGTCTGCTGGGTTCAATTGAGAATATAAACTATTAGGACTGGAAGAAAAACACATAAAAAACCTTAAAATCCGTCGAGTCGGTCAGAGGTATTAAAGTGAGACACACATGTAAAGAAGAATATTTACATCACAGTATAATAAGGTTGTATGAAGGTTGTACTACTATTATGAGTTCTTCAGTTTTCTAAGTAACTTGGCAGGCAATGGCATATACATATATTCTAGTAATGCATGAAAATGGTAATAACTTTAAGTAAGAATATGTTTTATTTTCTGGCCTCTTATTTTAAGGTTATCAATATAGTTCGTTTCTTATTTTATACCGAGGCCTAGGTTGAACTGATTAAAAAGTTGTGATTTTTACTAATAGCCAGTAAACAGTAAATATCAATTTGTATAAGGGCCGGTGATGAAATATACAAATCCAAATTAAATCTACTCTTATTCTTACTTCATAGGGTTTTATTTTGAGTCAATACTGCGCTATATTATTTTAAAGGCACATTGTCATATATTGTGTGGTTAAAGTGTAATGTTTTTCTTCTCAATAGTCTACCAGATTCAAAATAAATAAGCCGTCAATAAAGAAAAGAATAACTTTAATATATTAATTTACATTTAAACACAGTTTAAAGGTAAATAAAGAGTATCAACCAAAAGTTAAACGATTTCGTTGTAATAATTATAATTATTCCTTTGATGTTCATTCTCTTATATTAAGCCATCGACTTTCTGCTGAATTTATTAAACAAAAGGAATCGGTTTTTATATACTTTGCATTATATTATTTTCTTTGAAATGTATACTTTAGTTTATTAATTCCAAGGGGTTCAGATCAGAATGATAAAATGTCTTGTATCTGAAAATAACAGATTACATGTCAACCTTTGTTTTTCGAAAAATACTTCAGCTACAATGATATTGATTCAAAACTACTAACCAGGTTTTCATGAACTTGATGTAGTATAGTTATTATGAAAGACAATATATGGGAAGACGTTTTACTGTGGTAAATGCTCTAATTTCTGAGAAAACATAATAAACTGGTTCAGCTTGATGATATTTCATAAAGTTAAATTTCATTTCAATCAATTTATTACAATAAATGTCTATATTCATTTATTCACTCTTAACCGTTTGGGAGACCTTTTTTTTGTGTTTAGTTGTCTCCAGAATGCGACGAGATAATTAGCTAAAAATGTTCTCATGTGGATGTTATAGCGGAAACAGATTGAAAAAATGTTTTGCCATACAAAAGTTATCAAGAAAAGAAGAAAGGAGAGGAGCTCAGCTCAACACCCGCCGCGCACGGTTGGCGGATCCTAGTTTTATTAATAATACAATTGCTAACATTCTTATAAACAACTAGTTTTTAGCAAATTTTCAACCCACACTGTTACTGACGGCCTAATGCTTATATTTCTATCAGTATGGAATAGTACTTTTTCTCAAATGCACAATGCCTTTGTCTCTTTCTCTCAACGTGGGTGTATAATTTCGTGATTATCGGTTGGGTACTTAACTTAAAAACAGGACACTTACATTCACAAATATAATATTAATTAGAATTTGTTTAGAAAATATTTTTAATACCATAATTGTAAATTAGCTTGTCTGAAGAAAATGGTAAGTGTTTCAATTGAGACAAGCTGAATATATAAAGAAGATGACGCCAAATAGCGATCTTACTGCCTTCAGGCGACAATAAACATTATATCGTTAGAGTCTAGATTGTGTCCGATCTATGATTGAATGCAATTTTTGAGAGTAAAGAAGTGATTTGATAATTTTCTTTCGCACTTTTTGAAATCAATATTACATTTCAAAATATAATTCATTTTTTTTGTTATAACCTTAACTCTACACTTATTTTCAATTCCTTCATATCGATTCAATGTTTTGTAAATTATAATTAATATCAGTTTTATTATTATTTAAACGAATCTAAGACATGATTACTCCATTACTTTTTTTCAGGAATCTGAAATTAATAAATATAAGTACTTAATTATTCTTTACAATAATCGGTGTTGTTTGTTTGTATATGAAAATAATTAACGCACAATAATTACTTTATTCATAAATTAACTGAGGAGACACACACACACACACACACACACATACAAGCTGATGCATATCCATCTACTCGTATAAGTATCACTGAGTAGCTGTTTGGTAAACAATGTTACTTAAATAGACAAACATTTTAAATTCAAGTTTTGTAATATACACTTAAAATGTAATATTTATTCTTAAAACACATTTGATGTACAGATGTCTTTATTAATATTTCAGTATACCTATTTTTATTATACATTATATCAGCAAAGCGGTACTTTATATCAATAAACTAACTTAATTTGACACTTAATATATTACTTTACTACGGATAATATAAAAAAGTGGCGATAAAAATAAAAATCTTGCTTAATTCACATGGTTTTTTTTGTATTTTGAGTCAGGGAATATCGCAATATTTGTGAATGGTTTGGATTATAGGTGAGACAGAGTTTGGATTATAGATAAAAAAGGGCACGCGGGAACAATAAGGAAAAAAGGAATCGTAAGCTGAAAATATTTTCAAAGGACCTTCTCAAAGACATTCGATTGCGTTCTGAAAGTTATTCTTAAATGAATTGAAACTTTGGGGTATAACTATAAATAATCGATTTAATGTCAATCCATGATATTTTATTTATTTAAAATTTCTATAAAAACATTTAGCCATGGTTAATATATGTAGGTACAATATCGTCTTCTAGTGATAACATATATCAAAAGGTGTGGGTGGTATTTGAAAATAAATATAATTAAATCATTTTAACATACTTAGAACCTGATTGCAATGTCTTCTGCTGGGTTCAGTTGAGAATATACGCTATTAGGACTCAAACACACATAAAAACCTTAAAATTCGTCAATTCGGTCAGACGTCGTATAGTGACACGCACACACGTAAAGAAGAATATTTATATTACAGTATAATAACGTTGTATGAAGGCTGTACGAGTTGTGTGTTTTTTCGAGTTTTACTAAAAATATTGTTAATCTCTTTCGGTTTAAAAACCAGAACAATATAAAAGATCGTAACAACAAAGACCTCACTAAACGGCTAAAAGCTTTCGCTTAAGAAAATGGCGCTTAAAAATAATGGCGTGATCTTTTTTACGTAAAAATTTTATTTATCACCTACTATACAATATTGAAGTAGGATACATTGTAATTAAGTTTTCAATTACTTTCATGTTTAATGTTTAACTTTTGACGTTAGATATGAATGTTGATTACCCAAAAAAATCATAACCTACTGGTTTTTTGTCCATCTCAATATGAATAATACACATCCAATTCAAAGAGGTTGTAAAAGATTCAGTCCACGTACAGATGTATAATGATGATAATATATGTGATGATGATAATATATGTAATAATGAGGTACATGAATAAATAAGTCTGTAACTCAATTTAGTTCATAAATTAATTCTACAGCTTTCATTATAGGTTTTATATTAGATATAACAATACTTAGTGTGGCTTTATATTTAGTCGTATAAATAGTTTATCGATAAAAAGGTTATGATTAAAACAATTCTATAATACTTAAGCAATAATTTATATATAGCAATTATTAAACGTGACGTCTTTTAAATTTATTGTCAATAATAAACGAATATTCCGGATAGGAAGTTGACACGCGATTTATAACGTCCAATAACACAGGGTCGTATTAATACATCGGACAGTGACGGATAGGGAGAAACAGTATTTATTATCACGGATCGTAATTTATATATGAAATGTAAACTTTGCAAGAAGGTTTAAAATATATCTGTTTAACGGATACTTTTTACATGTAATGAAGGTGATTCCTTACATTTTTGGCTATTTAATTTGTAGCAGCTGCAATATTACATATATTTACTCATCCAATTCTGAGTGTTTAAAGGAATTTAACGGTTTTACTGTGGAATAACAACATTGTCATTCGTAATAAGCATCCTCTTTGTTGATACGGTATATTCCCATTCGTTTCTCGATCGGTGTATAAAAATGGTTATATAAATACTAAAATTATATTAATAGTTATTATAATACCTAATTTACTAAAAGGATGCTCATAATATCAAAAATAAAACCCGTAATATAAGGACCACTTATCCTAACCTAAAGTATTGTATAAGAGCTTATTCATATTAAAGAGAGTTTATAAACATTAACCTTTATAATTTGTGTGTGATCCTTCCAAGGTGAAAGGCCGTCTATAAACGGCCAGAGGGACGAAACTAATAAAGTGAACTCTGAGCTAATCGCAGTATAAATTAGATACAACTACGCTAAGAGCCTTATGCATTAAAAAGGCATTTTATTAACCCCTTTACAAGTTTTTACAGGCTTTACGAACCATCGAAGTTATCCCCTTATATACCACAAGGGCTTCGAAGGTAAATGTTTTAGTGGGCATTAGGCTTTGGGAGTTACCCTTGGGTAAATTGTAACCCACTTCTGAATTCCTAATTATAAAATATTTACAAAAGTATCAAAAGGCCATGAAAGTACAATATTTTTCAAGTGTTTTACACCATCGTCCTCATGAAAAATACAATTTAGTGAACTGTTTGTTAGTACTTGTTCTGATTTTGTGCAAAGTTATATGTAATCATCATATAGAAACAATTTATCTCTCACCTATCAACTCTTAGACTACAAGTATCGCATTAGACAAGGCACTTCCGAGTCCGTAATTAGTTTGCTCTGCACAACCTCCGGCCATTTTACATAACTCAATCAGCTTTGATCACACTTTAGTAGATTATTGGTTGGAATGGGAATACATCACTGGGATTTAACATCACTGACTACACATCGAGTACTTCGCAAATAACAAACATTCATTTCCAGGTTTCTATATTTGTATATATACTTATGTTACTTTGTTCATTCGGTTATAATCTAAAACATAAATAGGCCTGATTTAAATAATTTTGATTTAGTGTTACGAACGAGTTTAGGAAGGTGGAATGTGGTCGATGTTGGAGGTCGGCGAAAATGAAAAAGTAAATACTGATTCGAACAACGATTTAGAAATGATTGAGCCTGTTTCTTTTTAAACTATGTTGCCACCTTAATGAAACGAATCATTTAACATAAAATACAGACTATAAAAAGCTATTGGTAATTTTTAACAGTATAAAAAATTTAAGTTAAACAAATAAATGGTAATAAGTAATTCTAATTTAACTAACATTTATGAATCAAAAATATTCATTAATAGGTTTTTAATTGTGGGTAAGGAGTTAGAGTTGTTACATTAGTATACGTATAGTATTTTATGTTTTAGCATAAATTACTCCTAGATTAAATATTATTTTCTTCTCATTTTGCCTGTGTTGAATTCTTTTGTCTAAATTGACATATTTATTTCAAATACACACCCAATTATGCGAAAGAGGGAACGTTTCTTTGTAATGAAAGTAAACTATTATTAAGTAAAATACAAGTTACATAAAAATTCATGTCATAATTAACAAGAAATACACGGGATTCGATGAAATTTACTTATCGAACAATATATTCTAATTTTTTCGATTTAGAAGTATAATTATTGCCAGCGACTTTGATAATGTTATAGAGTTAAATTATATGTTCTTTATGTGAGATTGTTACAAGATTACTGTAATAATTTATAATTTTATATCCTTAGCTATGTTTTAAGGAAACATAATATTTTGTTAATTACTTAAGTCAATTTGGAATAGAAATTACTGGGCATAAAAATACTGAGCATGTTGTTGTTGGAGGTTGTTTCCTTTAAAATAAATCTGTAAACATTTTGGCACATGGAATTATTTTTTGAGATAAAACACTATTCCTTTTACTTGTCGTTACTTTTATAATCGATTAAACAAATACCAGGAATTGATACCATCACTCTAATTATAACTTTTAATATAAGAAAGACTTAAGTTTGTATCATATAGTAAATCATGGCGTGGTACTTGAAATAATGCTTTGGTCGTGCGGACAAATGTTTGTATTGAGTAAAAAGTTAAATCTCTTTACAAAAACACAATTTATTACTAAGATGTACACGGATTACAATTAATACGAACGACCAAATAATCAGAATTCACATGAACCATTTCTTAAAGTGACGTTAATATGTGACAGACTGCCCCCATGTATACTACTTGACGTTCCCGATTAAAACTAATTTTCAAACTAGCCACTAGATGGTGTTACGACATACTAAATTCTGATAATATATGCATTATGGAAGCGATACATAACTATTAGATACTATTGAAAGTATAAAATTTAAAACATTCAGTAGAAAAGTAGAATACGTTAAAAAAGTAACTTAAATTTTAAAATAATAAATCTTTATATTTCCATTCTTTCACACGCTGTATCTTTCTTTTCTTCATAATCGAGTAAAGACATGTGAACACAACTGTAAATCTGTTTCTGTAAGAGTATCCCATGATAAATTATATTTCATAATGCATTGTAAGATTTAATATGTAACCTTATTCCTCAGTCGAGCCCTGGTATAATGAATGCTCCGGGCTGTATCTCGGTTACGTACGCATCGCTCAGAGCCACTGAGGCTTTTATTACATCCTGTAGGTATTATATTAATATCCATACCCGTTACTTGTTATTATATCTATATTCCCTCTCATATTTACATAGTGTTTCTAGTGTCTACTAAATTTTAATGATACTAAGCTTAATAATGCTCGTAGCTCATTTTATATCAGCTCTTACCAGGAGTGTTCTTTACAGGGTAGTTTTCTGCGATAAAATAATACTTCAATAACTATTATATGCATTGAAAATTATTGTTATATATTTTGATGTGCTCATGATTCCGTTCATTATCTAAATAATTTAGATTTACTTATTAAATTATTATTAATATTTTTTTACACCTACACACCTCCTTGTCTGTAAATCCTAGGGTTGGCTAGTAGAGAATGCCTTTTACAGTTAATCCCGTCTTGTACATTTTTTTATATTAAAAATATTTGAAAAAAATAAATAAACGAATGTTACCACAATACACCAGTTATTACCGTACTTACAAATACACAGATAAATAAACAGAGAGAGAGAGAGAGAGAGAGAGAGAGAGAGAGATATTAATGAAACACGTGAGGTGAAAAATGCAAGAAAAAATATTCTATAAATGAAAAAGAAAAAGGTAAGTATAAAAAAGAAAAATAAATTAATAATTGAAATATAAAGTTAGTTAATTATAATTAATAGACAAGATAAAATATTAATTAGTTATTATTCATATTTAAGAAAAATTCTTATTGATTTTGATATTATTATAAAAGAATATCATTGCCTTATAATAATATGTCGTTTGCTAACACTAACTGATATACTCTTGGAATATACATTCCTTGATATATAAAGCGGGACATAATTAAATTGAAAACAGGACGAGCACGCAAAATCAACACGGAGGTGGGACGTCGGACGTTTTCAATAATGAGATTCCCGCGCAGTGGAGCGTCACAATGAACGCAGAGTGACCTCGCTGTGTTCGCAATCCACATTCATTTTGAATAGGATTTAGGAAATTGAGTCAGTTTGGAACTACATTTTAATCAAATGGAAAGAAAAGTTTTAAAAATATTATCTTAATTATCTATATATTGATATTCTGACTTTTTATATATTTTTAAATGTTTTTTTTTATTCACAACCTGTGCCTGTGCCTATGGACCTGTGTGTGTAACTGCAATCAGGTTCAAGGTTCTATTTAATTAAAAATATGTTTTACGAAAATAGATAATTTTAAATTGTTTACCAACATACCAATGTTTATAGAAACCTTATACAACAAAACAAGCCACGGTTGCTATGTGTAGGTACAGTATTGTCTACTAGTGATGTCTTATATCAAAAGGTGTGGGTGATATTCAAAAATAAATTTGATATATACACAAAGTAAACAAATAATTGTAAAACCTACAATCTGACTGCAGTGTCTTCCACCGGGTTCAATTGAAAATATAAACAATAATAAAGGAAAGGTGATATGTTCTAAAAAAAATACAAACAATTTATATAAAGGACAGTAAAAGCAATCCCACATGTAAAGATATTGAAGAAAGTTACAACAGCTGCCGCGTATGTTTCAAATTTACTTTACGACCGGCATTTTATTACCAACCTTAAGAGGGTCCGCCGATACCGTCTGTCTAAATTATTGCGTTTTTAAATACGAGTATAGTATGTATTTATCATTTCATCACACATCAGATCTTATATCACTGTGAGATGATCGTATTTGCTATTTTGAAATACTATGATGTCACTGTGACGTCACAAAATATCGATAGTAAAGTCTCCTCACAGACATCGGGAACATTTTATGGTACCTTAGTAGTAATATATAGGTTATACTTAGAAGAATCAGTGCAATAATGCTTTCTTTACAATTCATTTCAGAATAATTTACACGCAAGGCAAGGAAATCGAATCTCTTTTGGAAGGTCCCTTTGAAAATACTTTCAGCTTACAATTCCTTTTCACCTTATTGTTCCCGAGTGCCCTTTTTTATCGCGAGGGTCTCACCTATAATCCAAACCATTCTCAAATATTGCGATATTCCCTGACTAAAAATACAAAAACCCGTGTGAAATAAGCAAGATTTTTATTTTTGTTGCCACCTTTTATATTCTCCCTACTAAAGAAATATATTAAGTGTCAAATTAAGTTAGTGTATTGATATAAAGTATCGCTTTGCTGATATAATGTATAGTAAAAATAGGTATAATGAAATATTAATAACGACAAATCTGTACATTAAATGTGTGTTTTATAAATAATTACTACATTTTTAGTTTATATTACAAAACTTTTTTAATTTGAAATGTTTGTTTATTTTATAAACTTCTTTACCCAATAGCTAATCGCTAGTTAACAGAAAATACCAATTTGTATGATTATATAGGACCATATTCTATATAAAAACTTATTAATTTTGTATATATTCATTTAAATTTAAACACTGTTTCAAAATAACTTACAATTTACAGTATTAACCGGTGTTAAGCGATTTCGTTGTAATAATTATAATTATTCCTTTGATGTTAATTCTTTTATATTCTGCCATTGACGTTTCTGCTGAATTGATTAAAGACAAAGCGCTGCCTTTTTATATACTTTACATTATAACTATATTTGAAATTTATTTATTAGGTTATTTCTTCCAAGTTGAACAATGATAAAATGCTTTGTACTATGTATATCTGAAGATAAATTTAATGATTCGGTAAAATATTTATTCATTATATTAAGCACATAACAAGGTAATAGGAATAGAAGTATAACGAGTATGTAGTTATATTGTACTATCCATGTCAATATAAGATATTTATAATATTGTTTTTCTTGGAACCAGTAAACATTCGTGTTATCAGAGTAATATTCTCAATAAGTGTACAATGTTTAAGAGCATTGTTCATAATGAGTTAGCTCTTTGAAAGAAATCGGCTATCCACTTGGACAATACAGTTAATAAGTATTTTATTAATGTTGTTTGTTATCTTTTATTCTTATTATTATACGAGATCGTTGATCGTTGATCATTAATATGTTAAGATAGATTCATAAAACAGTGAACACCGTGTGAAGCGTCACTCGCCGCGTTAACCAGGATATCATGAAATATCACAAACTGGTGCATAATTTATCATTGAACAGGAATTAACAGCCTGAGTAAATTATGGTCACAATGATAACGCAATAACATTTTCTCAAAGTCAAAATAAATATTACTGTTACTTAGTATATTATTTTTATTAAATCTTTCTAACCATATACGAGCTCGTATTTGTTATTGACGACGCTAATTTTTAACATTTACAATAAATTTATTTCACACATATATTAATTATAATTTATTTTATATGATATGAAAGTTTTACAGCAGCTAATTTATAATGAAATAAAAATAAAGAGTTATGTTAAGTTAAACAACAGTTTAATTAACTATTTCAAACAAACACACCACCGAATACGTAATTACAGATTATAAAACTCGATTGTCATTCTACAATGTTGTCAATCAGTCGAGTAACGTAAATTAACGCTCGGGAATGTGTCAGAGAAGAGACGTCAATTGTCATTGTCATGTATTTTCTTTTTAAGGTGACGCTTGCTAACACTTAGTACATGTTAAATGCTTTTGTAATGTTTATTTACAGTCTATATTTCTATTAACATTGTTAGTTTATAAATTAACTTGTGAAATCTTACGATATTTTATTACATTTTTTATCACTTTTTAACGCATACTTTTTATATGTAATAAAGATGATTCCTTAATTTTTTGGCTATTTAATTTGTAGCAGCTGTAATACTAAATATATTTAGTACTCCAATTCTAAGTGTCAAAAGCAATTTAAAGGTTTTTCTGTTGAATAACAAGATTGTCGATCGTAATAAGTATCCTCTTTGTTGATTCGGTATATTCCAATTCGTTACAGTATATTCCAATTCGTTTTTCGATTGGTGTATATGGTGATATGCTTATATAAATACTAAAATTATATTAATAGTTATTATAATACCTAATCCACTAAAAAAATGCCCATAATATTATAAATAAAACCCGTAATGTAAGGACCCCCTATCCTAACCTAAAGCATTGTATAGGAGCTTATTCATATTCAAGAGAGTTTATAAACATTAACCTTATAATTTGTGTGTGACCTTTCCAAGGTGAAAGGCCGTCTATAAACGGCCAGAGGGACGAAACTAATAAAGTGAACTCTGAGCTAATCGCAGTATAAATTAGATACAAGTACGCTAAGAGCCTTATGTACTAAAAAGGCTTTTTATTAACCCTTTTACAAGTTTTTAGAGGCGTTACGAACCATCGAAGTTATCCTCTTATATATCACAAGGGCTTCGAAGGTAAATGTTTTAGCGGGCATTAGGCTTTGGGAGTTACGCTTGGGTACATTGTAACCCAATTCTGAATTCCTAATTATAAAATATTTACAAAAGTTTAAAAAAGCGTTGAAAGTATTGTAACTTTTCTAGTATTAGTTAACACAATATGTTTTAACAATATCGTCCTCATGACAAATACAATTTAGTGAACTGTTTGTAAGTTCTTGTGCAAAGATAGATGTAATATCATATTGAAACCACTTATCTCTAACCTATCAACTCTTAGACTACAAGTATCGCATTAGACAAGGCACTTCCGAGTCCGTAATTAGTTTGCTCTGCACAACCTCCGGCCATTTTACAAAACTTAATCACCTTTGATCACACTTTAGTAGATTATAGGTTGGAATGGGAATACATCACTGGGATTTAACATCACTGAATAAACATCGAGAACTTCGCAAATAACAGACACTCATTACGAGGTTTCCATATTTGTTCATTCGGTTATAATCTGAATCGTATTTAGGATTGATTTAAATAATTTTGATTTCTTAATAGTTGATCTTTGATGTAGTGCTACGAAGAGGTTTATGAAGGTGGAACGTGGTTGATGATGGAAGTCGACGAGAATGATAAAGAAATACTGATTGGAATAACAATTTATTGATATAAACAAGTACAACAAGTGCGCGCCAAATCACAAATACAAATGACGATGTTGCCACCTTAAAGAAATGAACCATTTTATACCATAAAATACAGACGATAATAAGTAATTAATAAATTTTAACAGTAACAAAATTAATTAAAGTTAATCAAATAAATGGAAAAATTAATCCTTATTTAAGTAAGAAATATGAATCAATAATACTAATTGATAGGTTTCTTAATTGTGGGTAAGGAGTTAGAGTTGTTACATTAGTATTTTATATTTTAGGGTAAATTATTACTAGATTAAATATTATTTTTTTCTCATTTTGCCTGTGTTAAATTTTTTTGTCTAAATTGACATATTTATTTCAAATACACACCCAATTATGCGAAAGAGAGAACGTTTCTTTGTAATAAAAATAAACTATTATTAATTAACAAGCAAGTTAAATAAAAATTCATGTCATAATTAACAAGAAATACATGAGATTCGATGATATTTACTTATCGAACAATATATTATAATTTTTTTATTTCGTAATATAATGCCAGCGACTTTGACAATGTTATAGAGTTAAATTATATGTTCCTTGTGTAAGATTATGTTACAAGAGTACTGTTATAATTTATATCTTTATGTTTTAAGGAAACATAATATTTTGTTAATTACTTAAGTTAATTTGGAATACAAATTACTGGGCATGAAAATACTGAGCATGGAACACTGGAGGTTGTTTTCTTTAAAATAAAGCTGTAAACATTTTGGCACATGGAATTAATTTCTTGGGATAAAACACTACTCCTTTTACTTGTCGTTATTTCTATAATAGTTAAATTAAACAAATACCAGGAATTGATACCATCACTCTAATTATAACTTATATATAACAAAGACTTAAGTATCATAAGGCAAATCAGGCGTGGTATTCGAAATAATACGCTGGTCGTGAAGACAAATATTTGTATTGAGTAAAAAGTTAAATCTCTTTACAAAAACACCATTTATTACTAAGATGTACACAAATAATCAGAATTCACATGAACCATTTCTTAAAGTGACGTTAACTTGTGACAGATTTCTTCCAAGTATTCCGTTTAAAACTAATCTTTAAACCAGCCACTAGATGGTGTTACGACATAGGTACTACATTCTGATAATATATGCATTATGGAAGCGATACATAACTATTAGATACTATTGAAAATATAAAATTTAAAACATTCAGTAGAAAAGTAGAATACGTTAAAAAAGTAACTTAAATTTTAAAATAATAAATCTTTATATTTCCATTCTTTCACACGCTGTATCTTTTTTTTTCTTTATCTTTCTTTTCTTCATAATCGAGTAAAGACATGTGAACACAACTGTAAATCTGTTTCTGTAAGAGTATCCCATGATAAATTATATTTCATAATGCATTGTAAGATTTAATATGTAACCTTATTCCTCAGTCGAGCCCTGGTATAATGAATGCTCCGGGCTGTATCTCGGTTACGTACTGTTACATTCCTTGAGTGCACCCCTTCTCAGCACCTAATCACCTAAGCACTCGTCCCTAGCCATGCATCCCTCTCACAGTCAGTCGCCTCCTAATATTCCCGTCGCGCACTTCTCTCACCCATAAACTCTCGCGTATTGTAATTGAATAAGTTTATTCAAATAAAATATATTTACTATTCTTTTATGAAATTAGTTTCCTTTTATAAAAGACTCTTAAAAATCGAGTTCTAACATTGGTGGCAGCGCTAAAGGGATTGTAAAATCCTTGGTTCCCCGCGAGTACAGTGTACATAGAGAAGTGCCAAATCGACTTAGAGCCAAAAGCGACTCGGAACCGTCCAACTATACCCAGTCCATTGTGCAGTAAGTGACAAGGAAATAACACAGAAAGTGTCTCCCAAGTGATTCCAAGCCCAGCACCGACCAGGTCTACGACGGTCCAGGCTCCAAACCACAGTAATCACAAGAAGTTCCAGTTGTTCCAGTTCCATATACATAGTGAAATCATAAAAGATATGTTCATCGTGATTCTGTGAGTTATTTAAAATATAAATAATTAAACCCGTGTTTCTAAAAATACTATTTAACTTTCGACGACAACGTCTTATCAAACTTGTGAATGTTTAGTACTTGACTAAACACTTGACGCCCGACACTTTATCTCCAAATCTACGAACCGAAATTCTTTCATCGTGTTTATAAACTATTAATATTTCCAGTGTTTGCTTGTAAGTTTATTTTATTCTATTGTTTAGAGTTTTATTTTATTTTATCGTGTTTTATAAAATATTTTAAAAATGTCTAAAGATTCAAAGAACGTTAAAGAGGCCTCCAAAGAACAAGTTTCTTTAGAAGTTATTTTAAAATTTATTAAACGATTCGACGGATGTCGTGAAAAATTACATTCTTTTCTTAATAATTGCGATAACGCAATTTCTCTAGCCTCTTCACATCAAGAAAACGTCGTTTTTAAATATATTTTGAGCCAATTAGATGGCAAGGCTGAAATAGCATGTTCTATTAAAGATTTCGATTCTTGGCCATTACTTCGTGAATTTTTACAGAACCAATTTGGCGAAAGAAAACATTATGCCCATTTATTGACAGATCTCCAAGACTGTAGACAGAGTTCCCAGGAGAATGTAAACCAATTCTCGCTTCGAGTGGAAACCTGTCTAGTAAAATTACTGACGGAAATATCTATAACGAATCATAGAAAAAACGAACTGCCAGGTAGAGTGGCCGCGATGGAGGATCTTGCCCTTCATACATTTACAATGGGCCTAAATCCACGTATTTCTACTATTATTAGATGTAGGGATCCAAAAAATTTAAACGAGGCCATTAATTATGCAATATCGGAGGAGAAAATCCAACAATACACATTTAAACATAAGATATCTAATTCAAAAACACAATTCCGTCACAATGATCCTAATAAACCTGGTTTTAATACAGGTAATTCAAATAATAATAATTTTAAAAATCAACAAAAACAATTCTCGCCCTTCTCTGATATATTCTGCAGATACTGCAAAAAAATCCGGTCATGTGTTAGAAAATTGCAAACTACGCGACTATAACGACAAGAAATACGCAACCAGTAACAGGTTTAATAATCCAAATCTAAGACAACAACCAAGTACATCCAGTTTTAAGCCCAGAATAAAATTTAAACCACAAATAAATTTTGTTACTGAAGAAGAAAGTTATAATACCGTTGTTTCCAGCCAAGATTTAAACTAAGCAGTGTCCCGGTTAGGTGCCGCACGGGACATGTTTGCTCTTTAAAAGACGACACCAAAATTCCTACAGAAACCCTTCCCTTAAGGACCTATGGACATGGTAACCAGCCCAAAAATCAAGGTCACTCAAATAGAGTCAAGCAACCGGGTAATCAGCCCCAAACAGTAGGCTCAAATCAAATTCGTAGAGTCAAGCAACCGGGTAACCAGCCCCAAACCGTAGACTCGATCACAATGAATCCCGAAAAACCTGTTAAGGAAAATATTATCAGTCATAAAGAATACGAATACGAAATAATCTACCGTAAAGGAAAACTTAACAATGCCGCAGACGCATTATCTCGATACCCTCCGACAATGCTTATGAATCCTGTAGAACCTATTTCTCCACCTATAAATTTACCAGAAATAGGTAACATTGATAATCTAGATGATATAATAGATAAAAACGAAAATTTACCCTCACCCCTTGCTGATTCTCCAAATCCAGCAACCCCTGCAAACATTCCAAGTCCCATTACTTCAAATGTCCAAGATGGTAACTATTCAGAATTTCACAAAGTCACTTCAAAAAATTTTAATTCTAATGCAACTATTATAGAACATATTCAAAAATCGAAAGAGACCTCGAAATCCTATTACGATACACATTCTCGACCAGTGAAATACAAAGTAGGAGATCTAGTATATCTAAAAAGCCATTTACGTCTGAGAAAAGCTCTTTCACCCATATGGAAAGGACCTTACAAAATAGTCAAAATCCATGGAAACAATACTGCATCCCTCCTAATAGACCGACGTCATGTTAAACATCATTTTGACGAAATCAAAATAGCTACTACTACGACATTTAAGTAATACTGTAGCATATTATTATTTAATTGTACACCCATTCCAGACGTGGTTTCATATATTTTACCTCGGCATTCAATAATCCAGAATATTAAATAACGCCGGTATATATTTCGATCCCATTGGTTCTGTAAAAATAACTGATGATAACACTTGACGTTATCATTCAAATAGATATTTTATTCGTTCAACCACATTTAGAAAATATTAATATTATCTTTTAAGGTAGACGATATTGTAAATGCTAATATGTTCAGCAAATCACTTATTTTGTATCCACCTATTATTACTCCTAAGCAACTATTTTCTGACCTTGTAAAGAACTATATATTTCTTCCTAGTTCTAAGCAATTACCTATTCTGTTACCTAGTCTGTTCTTTGCTGGTGGTAGAGCCTAGCTGTAGTTATCTGACTGCAGCTCGTATTGGGCTGGCTCGACCGGGGAAGGACCACCCTCTCACAGAAGACCGACGTGTAGTAACCAAATTCATTTGGTTATGTTCCGTCGGTGAGTGAGAGAATCCGGAAGCCCAAACCCCCCCCCCCCCCCCCGCCAAACATGAACGCGATGCATAAAAGAAAAATACCCCAGGAGGGTACCGGCTTTGATGAAGCCGGGGACCCCCTCCCCGAGCAAAATCGGGGGAATGATCCTCGGATTTTGCTCGGGCTGCCCGTCGTATCTGGGGCGGGCAAAGTATCGCACTTTGTATTTCCTGAGGGCAAACGACGGCAAACAGCGGCACCCCGCTCCGCTCTAGATGTGGACTTTTGTAACATCCGGGGGTTTCATTCGAACCTAAACGCCGTCCACTACCACCTTGAGACGGCGCAGCCGGCCTTGTTGTTTTTGACGGAGACGCAGATATCTCAACCTAGCGACACAGCGTACCTATCATACCCCGGGTATAAACTAGAACATCATTTTATACCACACGCCGGGGTATCTGTGTTCGTAAGGGAGGATATCTGCTACCGTCGCCTTCAGATTTTTGAAGGTCGGGACCTGTCCGTGCTCTGGCTGCGCGTGGACATGGACGATCACGTCAGATTCTACGCGTGCCTCTACAGGTCCCATAGTGGTAATGCACAAACAGATCAACTGTTGGGCCACGTTCAAGCGAAGATTGACGACCTGCTATCTCAGACTCCCTCCGCCGAAGTCGTAGTCCTCGGGGACTTTAACGCGCACAATACCGAATGGTTAGGGTCACGTGCAACCGACTACGCGGGGAGATCTGTGTTTAACTTTGCTCTAGCAAATGGTCTGTCCCAGCTGGTAAAGACGCACACTCGTCTACCGGATGTGGACAGCCACACGCCCTCTTTGTTGGATCTTCTGCTGACTACACATCCAGAAAAGTACCAGGTCGCTGTCGAGGCTCCTTTAGGGTCCTCTGATCACTGTCTGGTACGGAGTGTAGTGCCCATTCAACGTCCAGCTCGCACAAGACCTGCGACTCGACGCGTTTGGCACTACAAGTCAGCGGATTGGGATGGAATGCGGTCTTTTTTTGCTTCCTACCCATGGGGGCCGATTTGTTTCCCTTCCAACGATCCTAGTGACTGCGCTGCGGCTGTAGCTGATGTGATACTTCAGGGCATGGAACTTTTTGTACCAAGCTCTGTGGTACCACTTGGTGGCAGATCGCGGCCTTGGTTTGATGCGTCTGTCAGGGCTGCATCAGCTGGCAAACGGCAGGCTTATCAAGCTTGGGCCAATGCGTTAGTCACTAAGGATCCGAACTCTAGAGTTCTGAAGAGGAAATACAACCGTGCCTCCAGATTCTTCAAACGGCAAATCGCTAGAGCAAAGTTCAAGCATGTCGTCAAAATTGGGGATCAGCTGGCAAAGTACCCGCCTGGCACGCGCAAATTCTGGGCGCTTTCAAAGGCCAGTCTGGGCAACTTTAGCCAGCCGTCCCTACCGCCGTTGCACATGGGGAATGACTCTCTGGCCCACACGGCAAAAGAGAAAGCCGATCTCTTGGGCACTCTTTTCGCCTCCAACTCGACTTTGGACGACCGAGGAAAGACACCGCCTATCATCCCGCGGTGTCAGAGCTCAATGCCGGAAATAGTTTTTCGGCAAAAAACTATCAGGCAGACTCTATTTTCCTTGGACGTTCATAAGTCGAGTGGGCCGGATGGCATTTCTCCACTGGTGCTACGAACGTGTGCCCCTGAGTTGACTCCAGTGCTAACGCGTCTATTTCGGCACTCCTACCTTAAAGGCGTAGTCCCGGTCTCATGGAAGTGTGCCCTTGTCCATCCGATCCCTAAAAAAGGTGATAGCTCGGACCCAGCTAACTACAGACCTATCGCCATTACCTCCCTTCTCTCCAAAATAATGGAGATCATCATAAACCGACAGGTCCTAACGTACCTCGAGGATCACCAGTTGATCAATGACCGGCAGTATGGCTTTCGCCATGGTCGATCAGCTGGTGATCTTCTGTTATACCTCACTCACCGTTGGGCAACGGTTATTGAAAGCAAGGGAGAGGGTCTGGCAGTTAGTCTGGATATGGCAAAAGCCTTCGATCGTGTATGGCACAAGGGGCTTCTTTCGAAGCTACCTTCCTATGGGCTTCCCGAGAGTTTATGCAAGTGGATAACCAGCTTCCTCACTGGGCGGAGCATACAGGTCGTTCTCGACGGTTTTTGCTCGGACCCCAAGCCCGTGAACGCTGGTGTACCCCAAGGCTGCGTGCTATCCCCAACTCTGTTCCTCCTGCACATCAATGATATGTTGGATATTTCCAACATACATTGTTATGCGGATGACAGCACTGGGGATGCGGTATATTCCGGTCGTGCAGGTCTCTCTTGGGAAAACGTCGATGAGTGCCGAAAGAAACTTGTGTCTTCAATAGAGACTTCCCTGGGGATGATCTCTGAGTGGGGTGAACTGAACCACGTTCAGTTCAATCCCGACAAGACACAGGTTTGCGCGTTTACCACTAAAAAAACCCCATTTGTCGTATCACCGCTCTTCGAGAGCACTCCTCTGATTGCCTCGCCAAGTATCAGAATACTTGGTCTCGACATTTCGAGCGACTGTCAGTTTCGTGGTCATCTGGAGAGCAAGGCCAAGTTGGCCTCGACGAAATTGGGAGTGATCAATAGAGCGAGGCAGTATTTCAAACCTGGCCAAAGACTTGCGCTCTACAAGGCGCAGGTCCGGCCACACATGGAGTACTGTTCTCATCTCTGGTCCGGATCACCCCAATATCAGCTTCTACCATTTGACCGCGTACAACGGAGAGCCGTTCGGATTGTCGGGGACCCGGTGCTCTGCGAACGGCTGGACTCTTTGGCATTGCGTAGAGACGTGGCTTCTTTGTGCGTCTTCTACCGCATTTACAACGGGGAGTGTTCCGAAGAACTATTCGATCTGATGCCTACCGCCGAATTTCACCACCGCACAGCTCGCCATCGCCTCCTTTACCATCCATACCACCTGGATGCATGGCGATCTTCAACTGTGCGGTTTTCAAGGACTTTCTTCCCACGTACCACTCAAATGTGGAACGAACTTCCTTCGGCGGTATTTCCAGATCGATACGACATGGGTACCTTCAAAAAAGGCATATATTCCTTTCTCCAAGGCCGGCAACGCTCTTGTGTATCCTCGGATGTTGCAAGAGTTCATGGGCGGCGGTGATCACATATTAACGGTGACCCGCACGCTCGTTTGCCCTCCTATAACATAAAAAAAAAAAAAAAAAAAAAAAAAAAAATAGTCTTAGACAACACGCATATTTTAGAAAATGTATCCGATGTTTCATGCTGTTACACGAATATCAAAATAATATTTGTTCTACAGATACCACTGGTAAATACAAAATAATTGGACTTGTATCACATCATACCTTAACCTGTAAATCTTAAAACTGTAAACAATACATTGTATTCTAGTATTACACCTTCAACTAAATATTTAGACATAACTAAAGATAAGTCGTCTTATTTTAAATAAGTTACCCTATCAAATTGTAAAGATATGAATATACAATACTGTTTGTAAAATACATAATGTATATCCTGCATGTTATACCTGTATGTGAAACTTAAATAATTGGAAAAGCTTTAACTCCTGTTCCAGCAATCTGTAATAAGGAATTTATAAATGGTAACTTTGAAACCTTTCATAAGTGGCACAACAATCAATGGATTTATGTTACTTAAAGGACAGCATTAAAGCTTCTTTTGTAGATTTAAAGAATATAGATAACTTGGATTCTCTTATTACCAATTATGATAAATGTACTGAACTAATTAAAACTAGACTTAGTAAATTAATCGAAAAACCTCATATGTATGGTAATTTTTATTCTTATACTACTACTGTAATAGTCCTTATTATAATGTTGTCCGTATTTTATAAGCTGGTTAAATATTGTAAGTTAGTTAAGATACATACATGTAATCCCGATCCTGAAGAACCTATAGAAATGAGATCCTCAGATCTTGATGATAATGTCCCTGCTCCCAGACTCCGCAGAACCTAACTTAACTGAACTTACTTTTCATTTCTCATCGTCAACTTACCTCTCACCCGTAAGTTTCCTCTTATCCGGGGGGTTGTTACATTCCTTGAGTGCACCCCTTCTCAGCACCTAATCACCTAAGCACTCGTCCCTAGCCATGCATCCCTCTCACAGTCAGTCGCCTCCTAATATTCCCGTCGCGCACTTCTCTCACCCATAAACTCTCGCGTATTGTAATTGAATAAGTTTATTCAAATAAAATATATTTACTATTCTTTTATGAAATTAGTTTCCTTTTATAAAAGACTCTTAAAAATCGAGTTCTAACAGTACGCATCGCTCAGAGCCACTGAGGCTTTTATTACATCCTGTAGGTATTATATTAATATCCATACCCGTTACTTGTTATTATATCTATATTCCCTCTCATATTTACATAGTGTTTCTAGTGTCTACTAAATTTTAATGATACTAAGCTTAATAATGCTCGTAGCTCATTTTATATCAGCTCTTACCAGGAGTGTTCTTTACAGGGTATTTTTCTGCGATAAAATAACACTTCAATAATTATTATATGCATTGAAAACTATTGTTATATATTTTGATGTGCTCATGATTCCGTTCATTATCTAAATAATTTAGATTTACTTATTAAATTATTACTAATATTTTTTTACACCTACACACCTCCTTGTCTGTACATCCTAGGGTTGGCTAGTAGAGAATGCCTTTTACAATTAATCCTGACTTGTACATTTTTTTATTTTAAAAATATTTGAAAAAAATAAAATAAACGAATGTTACCACAATACACCAGTTATTACCGTACTTACAAATACACAGATAAATAAACAGAGAGAGAGAGAGAGAGAGAGAGAGAGAGATATTAATGAAACACGTGAGGTGAAAAATGCAAGAAAAAATATTCTATAAATGAAAAAGAAAAAGGCAAGTATAAAAAAGAAAAATAAATTAAAAATTAAAATATAAAGTTGGTTAATTATAATTAATAGACAAGATAAAATATTAATTAGTTATTATTCATATTTAAGAAAAATTCTTATTGATTTTTATATTATTATAAAAGAATATCATTGCTTTATAATAATAATAATATATGTCGTTTGCAAACACTAACTGATATACTCATGAAATATAAATTCCTTGATATTTAAAGCGGGACATAATTAAATTGAAAACAGGACGAGCACGCAAAATCAACACAGAGGTGGGACGTCGGACGTTTTCAATAATGAGATTCCCGCGCAGTGGAGCGTCACAATGAACGCAGAGTGACCTCGCTGTGTTCGCAATCCACATTCATTTTGGATAGGATTTAGGAAATTGAGTCCGTTTGGAATCACATTTTAATCAAAAAGAAAGAAAAGTTTTAAAGATATTCTCTTATATATCTATATATTCATATTCTGATTTTTAATATATTTTTGAATGTTTTGTTTGTTTATTCACAATTGGGCCTGCGGGTGTCCCTGCAATCAGGTTCAAGATTCTATTTTAATAAATATGTAAATATGTTATGTATGTAGATAAATTTTAATTGTTTAGTTTCTATAAACTTATTTAGCCATGATTGATATATGCTGGTACAGTATTGTCTTCTAGTGATGACTTATATCAAATTTTTATAAGGAGACCTAGTTTGAACTGTTTAAAGAGTCATGATTTTTACTAATCGCTAGTAAACAGAAAATACCAATTTGTAAGATTATATAGGACCATATTTTATAGAAAAACTTATCAATTTTATATATATTCATTTAAATTTAAACACAGTTTAAAGGTAAATAAAGAGTATCAACCAAAAGTTAAACGATTTCGTTGTAATAATTATAATTATTCCTTTGATGTTCATTCTCTTATATTAAGCCATTGACTTTCTGTTGAATTTATTAAAGACGAAAGCAATCGGTTTTTATATATTTTGCATTATATATTTTTTTTGAAATGCATATTCAAGTTTATTTATTCCAAGGGGTTCAGATCAGAATGATAAAATGTCTTGTATCTGAAAATAACACATAACATGTCAACAAACTTTTGTGTTTTGAAAAATATTTTAGCTACAATGATATTGATACAAAATTACTAGCCTTCCATGAACTTGATGTAGTATAGTTATCATGAAAGACAATATATGGGAAGACGTTTTACTGTGGAAAATGCTCTAATTTCTGAGAAAACATAATAAACTGGTTAGTAGACTGGTAACTGGTAGTTAGTTATATTTATTTCATTTTAATCAATTTATTGCAATAAATGTCTATATTCATTTATTATTTTATTAATAATACAATTGTGAATATTCTTATAAACGACTAGTTTTTGGCAAATTTTAAACCCGCACTATCACTGACTAATGCTTATATTTCTGCCAGTATAAAATAATATTTTTCTCAAGTGTATGTATGTATAATTTCGTGATGATTCCTCGAAATTATACAACCCTGTTTCTAGGTGATTCTGTACGTCTGCATGAATGCAGCGAAGAAACTGTTTTCTTACGTTTCGAGGATATGAAAATCTAAATGTAACGTAAATTAACGCTCGGGAATGTGTCAGAGAAGAGACGTCAATTGTCATTGTCATGTATTTTCTTTTTAAGGTGACGTTTGCTAACATTCAGTACATGTTAAATGCTTTTGTAATGTTTATTTACAGTGTATATTTCTATTACATTGTTAGTTTTTAAATTAACGGGTCAAATCTTACGTTATTCTAGTACGAAATATTGGCGTCCTTCGGATATATGAAATCTATTAAAAATATCCATTCAAATAAAATCCAAAATATTATATGGTAAGTTATGTGTCTATGATAATTGATACTTCTTAAAAAAACTATCGATCATTTATTGAAATATTAGCATTCTACCGCAAGTAATACATGTCCTAACAATTTCTATAAAATCCATATTTCTTTTTTTATTTAAGTGTAGCCCAGACTAATATGTTTTTCTATGAAAATGAGTAAACTTATTTAATATGCCCATTTTTTAAGATCAGCTACAGTACTTCTAAAAACAACATTTTACCAAAATTAAATTTATTGAATAGAGTTGTTGTTGTTAACTTTCCATAAATCGTGTAAAGTTCAAGTTTTACGATCAAAGGTTACAAATTTTGTTACTTTTTATACTTTATGGGAAACGTAAAAAGGAAAATATTTTATAGACATTTTTTAAAATATAACATGAAAAAGTTGAAGTAGCTATTAAATGTAAATGTAAGATCTTCCTAATAATATAAGTATAAATTTCAATACTAACCTCGGGACTTTTATTTTGTTGTCCCTGATGCATTTTTATATAACTGGAAAAAAAGTGGGATCATTTAATTTGATAAAATTGATATTAATCTTGTTTGATCAAGCTTAGGTAAATTGTATTAGGATTCCGCTTTTCTTCAGAGGTAAAGAAGTATGAAACATATCCATTAGGATATAATCGAATTTGTTATTCCGAAGCCAAACTCGTAAATTATATTTTTATCCAAAAGATTTATCTACGCTTGAATGAATGCAGAGTAAAAACATTTTCGCGCGTGCTCTCGAGACCGTAACAACTTTACTTGGTCAATATTTTCCTTCTCGTTGCTTTTTCTAAAATGGATAATTCACTTTACAAAGGTAAAATGATAAAAGGAGAAGTTTTTTATTTTTATTTAAATAATATTTATATCTTTCCACTTTGAATCAGTACCTACCAATACCACTTGTGTACTTTAAATGGACACACTCAGGAGGGCCTATTTTGATACTAAACTTATCAAAATAAGCCCTGCTGTAAAGACACTCTCGGCTAAGGCTATGATGGTTTCAGACACGTTTGGTCATAGAAGAACCACACGACAAACATAGCCGGGTATTTCTTTATTTCTACTGTATAGACGTGTTGTAAATGAAAGTTTTAGTGTAATAAATGTTTGTATGAGTGAATCAAACAGAAAAATCTTTCATTTCTATTTTCTATTTTAATAAATTTTAAAATGAAATTTCAACGATTTCTTTGTATTGGTTTGAAGTCACAGCTTTATTAAACTGTTCATGATCAGATACTTCTCTCTGAGACTGCACAGTGGAACTCTTCATTTCACTTATTATTATATTAACTTGTTTACTTGTTCCAGTATTTGTGTTATCGTGATGAAACTGTATTACTTGTTTATTGAAGGATTAATCAGGAAGATTAGTAAAAATAACTTGCTGCTGGTTTGGATGATGGACATTTATTAACGAATGTTCTAGAAGAACTTGTAACAAAGTAAAAAAGTAAAAGATGACGGTGAACAACAATAAAAAACAAGTGCATAGGTAGTCAATATTTACAATAAGAGTAATTGCTCTCTCAAAACCGACAGGCGTTTCAACATGCCCCCGGGCGTTGAAAGCGGAACTTTCAACTAGGACTCACTACTGGTAACGGGCAGATTCTGTTAAATGCTCTTCTTAGTACTCCCGTTGACGTCTGTATATCAGCAACACGAACAACTCCATCGGTCCCCGGATGGACTGCAACAATTCGTCCCAATTTCCATTTCAGAGGTGGTAGATTTTCTTCCTTTATCACCACCAAAGAATTAAGCTGTATCATGTCCCTACAGGAACGCCACTTAATGCGTTGTTGCAATTCAGCAACATACTCCTTATTCCATCTCGACCAGAAATGTTGGCGTAGTTGCTCAATTCTTTGAAAACGAGTTAATTGATTGGTGGAGTTATCTTCATAATTTGGCTGTGATATGGAAGTAAGCGGACGACCGATGAGGAAATGACCTGGAGTCAACGGCGTGTAGTCAGCAGGATCTGAAGATAGCGGTGTTAGTGGACGAGAGTTTAAAATTGCTTCAATTTGAATTAAAATGGTGTTAAATTGCTCGTACGTCAAATTACAATTTCCCAACACTCGTTGAAGATGATACTTTGTTGACTTAACACCCGCCTCCCAGAGACCGCCAAAATGAGGAGTATATGCGGGAATGAAATGGAACTTTATTCCATCGTTGGCCATACTTTCACTCAAAGAATCGCTACTAGTTTTTAAGAATTTCGAAAGCTCATTGTACGCACCAACAAATGAGGTACCGTTGTCAGAATAAATATCAGTCGGTCTTCCCCTTCGCGAAATAAATCTATATAATGCTAGTAAAAAGGTTTTACATGTTAAGTCACCCACAAGCTCCAAATGAATAGCCTTGGTGGTGAAGCAAATAAAAATTGCTATGTACACCTTAACTAACCTACATCCGCGACCTTGGCGACTAGCGCACATCATAGGGCCGGCGTAATCTATTCCGGTTGTTTCAAAGGGATGACCACCTGGAAGGACGCGCTCCCGTGGTAAGTTACCCATTAAAGGAGTAACAACCCTACCTTTCATTCGATGACACCGCACACATTTATGATAACAAGCCTTCGCTAAATTGCGACCACCTATTGGCCAATAGTTTTCTCTAATTGAAGCTAACAATAACTGTGGACCAGCATGCATTAATTTTTTATGCTCGTGATCAAATAATATTTTCGTGAAATGATGAGTGGACTGTAACAATAATGGGTGCTTTTTATTATAAGGAAAATTGGAATTGTCAAGACGTCCTCCAACACGCATTAAATTATTTTCGTCTAAATAAACATTAAACTTTAAGAGAGGACTACCTTTTGGCAAACCTTGTTTTTTAATCAATAAATTATATTCTGAAAAGGATTCGTTTTGACATTTCAAAATAATTAAATTTAATGCATCCTTTAATTCATCTTCTGATAAAAACTTATGAGCTGGTAATTGTTTTTTGCAAAATGTAACAAACCGCAATACATAGGCTACGGAACGAACGAGACGTAAATAGTTAGAAAAACGCTCAAACTGAACCAATCCACCACGCAATGTACCGATGTCAATGACAGCGCCTAACGAAACATCAGGTCGAGTTTCTGGTAAGTGCTCAAAATGCTTGACTTGAGAAGGCCAACGAGACACGTCGTCCATTAAAAATTCAGGACCAGACCACCACAAGTCAAGTCTGTGTAAAGTACTGATATCGACACCACGAGATATTAGGTCTGCCGGGTTCATGGCGGTTGGAACGTGTCTCCATATACAAGTGTCTGTCTTTTCTAAAATATCAGCAACGCGGTTGCGTACAAATGGCTGAAGTTTACAAGGCAACATCTGTAACCAACCCAGCACTATCGTCGAATCGGTCCAGCAATAGACACGACTTATTTTTGCCCGAAGCGAGTTTATGACCTTATCATACAAACGAGCTCCTATCAAGGCTCCACACAATTCTAGTCGTGGTATTGTAGTGGGTTTGATTGGTGCTACTCGGCTTTTAGCCACTAACAAACGTACCATGCAATGGTTCTTACCATTTAAGGAACGAACATAAACGCACGCCCCATATGCGCGCTCAGATGCATCCGTAAAAATGTGAAGCTCTAATTCCTTGTATGAATCACAGACTATAATGCGAGGAATGCGGAAATTGTTTAAAAGATGCAAATCCTTGACAATGCTTTGCCAATGTACGCTAATTTTAGGCGGCAATGTGTCATCCCATGATAACTTGTCTAACCACATTTGTTGCAATAGCATTTTCATTCTAATGACACATGGGGATAACAGACCTAAAGGATCAAAAATACGAGCGATGATTGAAAGTAAATGCCGTTTAGTATTACCATGACAAGTCATCGATGAGTCTATGGAAAATCCAAACTCATCAGAAGTAGCATACCAGCTTAGACCTAGTAACTTATTGGGCTCATTACATCCAATATTTAAGTTACCTGATCCTTCAGATTTCAGAGATTCAGATTCTGACACCAGGCTTGTTTCATTTGACATCCATTTTCTCAATGGCATACACGCTGACAAGAGTGCCTTTGTGACTTCCGTACGAATTAACTGAACTTGGTTTAGTTCGTCACCTCCGGTAAGCATGTCATCCACATAGAAGTCGTGTTTGATAATCTTGGCAATCATATTGTCCTTACAGTCAAGACCTATTTGCCTAAGGCATCGCGTCGCAAGAAAAGGCGCACTGGCCGTACCGTATGTGACGGTATTTAAAGCGTAAATCTTAAAAGGTTCAGATGTATTATCACGCCAAAGTATTTTTTGCAAGTACCTGTCAGCTGGATGGACAACCACCTGTCTATACATTTTCTCGACGTCAGCCGTTAAGACGTATTTATGTTGTCTGAACCGAAGAAGAATAGACAACAGATCATCCTGAATGGTAGGTCCTACCATCTGTATGTCATTAAAGGTAACACCCGACGAAGTAGGGCAACTTGCATTAAACACTGCACGAAATTTAGTATTAGCATTACATCTGCGTAAAACGCCGTGATGCGGTATAAAATTACCACTGTTGTTTATCTCACGTTTACATTCTGTCATGTGACCTAACAACTCATATTCGGACATGAATTGGCGGTAAATTTTCTGAAGATCAGGATTAGCCTTCAACCTGCGCTCAAGAGACAGTAAACACCTGGTAGCTCCTTGAAGTGAATGACCAAGAACAGAAGTGCTTTGTTTAAGTGGTATACGAACGCAAAAACGTCCGTCCGCTAAGCGTGACGTATTTTGAATAAAATGCTCCTCGCACCTCCTTTCTTCTGGAGAATAATTTGAAGACTCCATCAGTATCTCTTCCAATTGCCAGAAGCGCAATAAATCGGCTCTAATTTCGTCCATATCGCTAACAGATGAAGAATCAATATTACTAAAATTGCAACATACCTTTTTTGAAAATAATGTAACATGCTTGTTACTGATAGTGCCAGAGACTATCCAACCTAATCTGGTTTCACACAGCAAAGGTTTTCCATCACCTAACTTTATTTTGTGTGACCCTAATAAGTCCCAGAATAGGTCAGCGCCTATTAGGATATCTACATCAGAGGGCTTATAAAACATAGGGTCAGCTAAACAAATCTCAGAGGGAATATTTAAATTAGATATGTTTATTTGATAATTTGGCACTTGAGTAGTAATTAATGGTAAAACAAAACAATAAACATCGGCAGAAAAACTGTTATCTAATGACGTCATGGTAACACGACATGTTTTACCTACGTGAGAGCTCACGTTATTTATGCCTAAGATTGACCTACTTACCTGACTAGTTGCTAAATTTAATCTTTTACACAACCTCTCAGTTATGAAACTCGAAGTACTGCCACTGTCAAGAACGGCGCGAACAGTATGCACACGATTATTACGGTCATGCAGATTTATTAAAGCGGTTGATAACAGCACTTCGCACTTCTTAGGGTCACCGCAGGATGCGACGTGAGCTGCCAGGACTACATTATTTGTGTCGCTCTTAGTACATGGTGATGATGATGAGGAAGACTGTCTATCGGTTACATTATTAAACGTATTTTCGTTGCGAAAGTTTAACATACCTTTAGATTCCGAAATATGAATGAGCGTATTATGCTTACGCTTACATAATTTACAACCCGGTTTTTTACAACGGTTAGCAAAATGACCCTTATGAAGACAGTTATAACACACCTTATAATCTGGCAACAATTTAAAACGATCAATGTTACTCAACGAAAGAAACTGTGGGCACGTGTTTAGATTATGGTCACCTTTACATTTAGGGCAAATTCTCGTAACCAAATCTGTGTCTGAAATGATGGGACTTTGAGCCACCATCGACTTCAACTTAGAACCCCTTACAACTGGATTGGATACATTGTTTCGCGACAGTTCTATTGTTTCAATTAAATCAGCACGGTTATGCATAAAACTAATGAAATCCTCAAATTTTATACGATTGTCCTTATCTCTACGTCCCTTGAATTCCTCCCATTCACGAAATGTTTTTTGATCTAACTTGCGTGCAACAATGTAAATTAAAAGTGTGTCCCAGTGCTCCACAGGTTCACCAAGCGATTCTAACGCTCGCAGGTTTTTATTTAATTGATCAATGAGACGTTTTAAAGTTAATGAGGATTCCTTTACAATCGGTTCAACATTAAACAAGGCAGAGATGTGATTTTGAATTAATAACCGTTTATTGTCAAATCTATCGCACAATAACTGCCAAGCCACTGAATAGTTACTCGCTGAGAATTCGATTGATTGAATTACCACGGCAGCAGTTCCCTCCAAAGAAGCGCGTAAATAATGAAATTTATTAATTTCATCTATTTCATCGTTAGAATGGATGAGGCTAGTGAAGGTGTCGTGAAACTCCAACCAAGTTTCATAAGATCCGCTAAATTTTGGCAATCGTATAGTAGGCAGCTTAACAAGTTTATGATTACTAGCATGAGTACCTTTATTACTAATAGTCGAATTATTGTCTTTATTAAACTTAGTTAACAGACTCTGAGCCTGTGCTAAATATTTATAATACTTCGACTCAAACTCGGATCGCTCAGAGAACTGTACCTGAACATCTTCGACGATGCATTCTAACCGCGTCTGTACCTCATCGTATTGTTCGTACAAGGATTCAATCTTACCCAGTCGTAATTGTATCTCAGTTATATCGGACTCATTCAATGTTTTAACATTGAGGGCATCGAAATAATGAATAAAGGTAGTTAATCGGCCTTTAAAGCTCCCTCGCTTTTTCATTAATTCTCGTTCCTCTGACATTCTGGGAGTCGAGTGCAGTCAACCTGGAATTTATACAATAGTCAGGTTAAACAAACAATTAAATAATGATGATGATTAACAGAAATCTATAGTAACTATGGCTAGTATAAATTATAATTAGGTAGGTACACAATCCAAGCTAAGCAACTCAAATTTCGTAAGTAAAGTGAATACAAATTTATATTCAACATAAATCTTTAATAAGTACTAACATTCACAAATTTACAGTGTATAATGAAAGTAACCACAATACTAGCTTTATTTGTACTTGTTTTAAGAATTTTGTAAAAATAAGTAGCAAGTACCTATGTTATAAGGGCATATAACTGTAACAGTAGAAATTAATTAATTGTATAACTTAACGCAAAGCAAAATATATTGAGGGTGATTAAATAAACTCAATTCGCAATGATATGACAATTTTAACTACGCTCGCCGCTAAACCTACTAGAAATACCCAACGAGAACTATATTTATTTTATTATGTTACAAATAAATACCTGTGCAAAGTTATTTAACAATAATTAATATTGTTTCATAAGACAAACTAAGCTAAAATAATGTAAGCATTTAAACTTACTGTACCTTAAAACTAGGCACGTGTTTTAACTTAAACACAATATTATAATAGTTAAAATAATGTAAGCGCTAATTCTTACTGTACCTAATAGATGTATAAATAAATGGTACGTTTTAACTTTATTGTTAACACTTCTTGACAATGCTGCAGGTGTACAGTGAATAATGTAACACAATCTTTCAATATAGTATAATATAATGGCAAACTCAGCTTATAAAATAAGCTAATGCTAATTTATGTTACCTGAGTGTTGGGTTATGATTAGTAAATTTAAATTAAGTTCAATATTTAACACCATTGAATAAATCCACATTCCAATTCCACATGAAAATTTCTTCTTTTAAATCCTTTTGAAATAATATTTCTCAAATATAGCAGCTAATTCTTCTTTAAACAATATCCGGATCGAATAGGACCACATGAAGGATTAATTAGGAAGATTAGTAAAAATAACTTGCTGCTGGTTTGGATGATGGACATTTATTAACGAATGTTCTAGAAGAACTTGTAACAAAGTAAAAAAGTAAAAGATGACGGTGAACAACAATAAAAAACAAGTGCATAGGTAGTCAATATTTACAATAAGAGTAATTGCTCTCTCAAAACCGACAGGCGTTTCAACACTGTATTACTTGTTTATAACTTACAGTAAATCTGTTCTGCAACTAGATTTTTATGTCATGTGTGTTTTTAGTATTAATTCTAGATTTAGAATAATTTTGAGAAGGTTTTGTTAGGATCCCTGACAGATATAGAATTAGCATTCGAATAGTTATAGACAATACTTTTAGTAAAATTGCTTAGAAAATGCAAGTAGAGACAACATTTTTAATGCAATAATTATAAATAGCAATACTAGAAATGATGAATGGTTGAAGACGATTAAATAAGAAAGATGAATTCAAATACCAGTTCTTCTGCCTTCAGTCGGCAGGAAATATTATACAATATATTATTAGAGTTTGGATTGTGTCTGATCTATGGTTGAATGACTTTTATGAAAATATAGAGGTGTTTTTGGTAATTGTCTTTGTATTTGAGACTTTATTAAATAGAAAGAATGTTATATATCATAATATATATTTTTTATCATAATCACATACAATTATAATTTTATATACAATTATAATCAACTAAATATGATGGTTTCAGGAAATAATATTTCCTTAGTAAGAAAAATATAAAAAGGTGACAATAAAAATAAAAATCTTGCTTATTTCACACTGTTTTTTGTATTTTGAGTCAGGGAAAATTGCAATATTTGTGAATGGTTTGGATTATATGTGAGGCCCTCGCGATAAAAAGGGCACGTGGGAACAATAAGGAGAAAAGGAATTGTAAGCTGAAAGTATTTTCAAAAGAACCTTCCGAAAGAGATTCGATTGCGTCGTGAAAGTTATTCACATAACTTGAAAAAAAGCGCTATTGGACTGGGTCTTTGTAAGTATACTGTATACCTATACATAATTACTACGGTACCATAAAATATGTCCAATGTCAATGAGGAAACTTTTGTTATCGAGATTTTGTGACGTCACAGCCTCATCTTATTGTTTCAAGATAGCGAATAAACGATAATATAAGTGATATAAGGTCTGATATCTGATGAAATGATAAATAAGTACTTTATTCACATACACAATAATTTAGAGAGACGTTGGAGGCATTTTATTGCAAACGCTAAGTGGGTCCCTCTTAACGTTTGTAATAAAATGCCAGTCGTAAAGCGAATTCGAAACAAACACATAAACTGTTGTACCTTTCTTCCATATCTTTTTATATCGGATGGCATTTACTGCCTTTGTAATATAGACGTGTGTAATAATTTTGTAGAATATGTCATCTTTTTATTAAATATTAAAAGAAATAAGAAAAGAACCATTTGATTCAGTGTTTTCTTTATTTTTGTCAATCCTACATACGATAAATATGTTATTTCCTATTACATATTACGAATAATATTCAGACGTAATTCTGTTATTGTCATACAAGGGCGTGACAATAGCCTTTCAATGATTACTAAAGCCTCAATGTGAATGTGATCTATTATCCCCGTGGGAATGTTTGGGATGTTTTTATTTCAACTGTGACACAATAATGACAGCCGATATATCATGATTTACTACGGCTTGATTCAAATATTTATTCATTATTCTATATATTTGTATTCGTTACAAAACTAAAATATTATCATTGCCATATATAACATAGTTACAAAAACCGTAATAGTGTTTAAATATTTATATATATTTTTTCTTATGGTCGACTTACTTTAGAAACTTAGATATAATGGAGGTTCATATGTCACTTTTATTAAATAGGATGTGTAACTGCGATAAGTTAAATAAACAAATAAGTGCCAGCTCCAATATTTCTTAGCTCGCTACATTATTATTACTATGGGTATAACTATAAATAACCGATTTAATGTCAACCCATTAGGTTCCAAACAATATTCCTGCTATAGTTCTTACAACTACAAAAATACTTATTTTACTACCATTGATTGGCTACAAATGAGAAGAAAATTGCAAAGTAATCTTTGTAAATTTCTATCCCAAGTCTAAAAGAACGTCGTATAAATGATGCGGCTAAACGAGCTGAGCTAAGATTCTAATAAAGCTTTATGATAACGAGGACTTCCTCGTTATCTTACCTACTTAGGTATGTATTGTGTATTATATTTGTAATTTGTAAAATAACGTTAAAGTTAAAGTTAGCATCATTACTCGAATTAGATCTGAAAAAAGAGAGGACATTACATTAGTTCAAGAATTGATCCATGTTTTTATAAAAATGTTTTTGTTTAATTAAATTTTGGCAGACCGAATTTAACCTTCAACTAATGTTATAAATCTTAATTATCGTATATAGCTATTATGATAAGAAACGTTCTATTAACAAAATTTTAGTTCATACCAAAATGAAGAAGAAAATCATTTTCATATATAAACTTTCGTGATCCATGACAACTTTAATTCTAACGGTTGTACTTACATTAATTAAACTTAACCGGAGTCCTTACTCCGATTACTTACCTGCTTATTTACTGCAATGGTAGGGAAGCCCTTCCAGAAGCCGGCCAAAGAAGGGAGGCGCCCATGTCAACGGTGTGCCTACCATTGGAGTCGTAAGTGAGGCAATACGGACACATGATAAGTTAATTTCTTTGGCACTCCATTGTAAAGGCGAGGTTTGTTTGCCCTATGCTTAGTAAGAGGCCATATCTATAAAGGATTCCGTATGTTTAATTAAGGTATTCATAATCGACTCCATTCAGAGTCTATTTATTAGTAATTTGTATGTGAAGCTGCAGGCAAAGCTTGTGATATTAAATTAATATTAAGTTCCAGTAATTGTTTTTATTTCTTACAATCAATATTTGAAAGGTGTTGTGTTGAATTAGAGGTACAGAGAAGGATTCGGAATAGAAAGCCAATAAAATTAAAATCCTAGCAGTGGCAGGTCTTTGTGTCCATTAATGAATGCGATTAGATCGAACAGCTGCCCGAATGGAACGGCGGAAACCTTTCAAATTTCACTGAATGGTTATGTTGCAACCTTCGTCACAAAAAGCAAATTAATATATGTATTTTAATAAAACTGTAACTATTCGAAATATGTACACTAAATATTTTCAAAAACGCTAATTCCAGCACAGTTAGAATTTATTATATTCATAAAATGTGAAAAACTACTTTTAATTTAAGTTTGTTGTCTGTCCTGTACTTAAAGAAATAAAATTTATTTTAACAATATAATAATAAAAATACATGTCTAACATGCAATCGTTTGGTCTAAGAATTTGGGCGTTGCAAAGATCTTTGAAATTTGTCTCGCTTAAATAATATTTGACAAGATTAAGAAATCAGTTTGGGCCTTAGTGTAATTTATTGTTGAAAGATTGCGACTGTTGTCTGCTTTCGTTGTTGGTTTATTACAAACAAATACATAAAATTTAATAACCAACAATATACTTATATACATAATATTGTTCTGTACATGTGTTTGTCATCCCTTAAATGATGGATCATTTTAGCTGTTGTTGATGTTTTATAAGTTAGACCCTGAATAGTTCACATTTGGCCCCTGCAAGTGGCGCCTGTATCTGGTTTCATATATTTTAAATTTTCCGAGTAGATAATGGTTTGCGTACCTGCTAAAAGTATATATTTAAGTAATATTATATATATATATATATATATATATATATATATATATATATATATATATATATATATATATATAATATTTATTACACACCACTTTAGATTGTAATATTAAGACATAAATGTTGTTATTGGGTGAGTTTATTTCTTTTAAATCAAGGACCAAATAATTGTATAAAAGATATCTTGTATATGTTACACGTTTTTAATACATATAATAAGTTGTAAAAATAATCATTATGATTATATATTTCATACAGAAATATGCGAAGGTAGTCTGTTAGTATACCTACTGTGAGGTCTGTGTGAACTAAGTGTGTTTCTATTTTTACCAGTGCTTGTAACTTAACGTTTTCTTTAGAATACGGAGGTTATAGGTCAAAGTAATGTCGATTGGCAAATAAAATTATACACGAGTGTTATAAAAAAAACTTTAACTTCTTTATTACATTGTAGTAACATTTGTAAGCTTTGTGCATTTTTGTATTGAAGACGAAAAATGATTTATTAGTTCAAAATGCAACATTAGTTTTATATTTTACTTAAATTTTTAATTATATCAGGTGTTTTTAGACAATCAGAAACTCGTGAAACTGTCTGTAAAAAATTAAACAAATTTGAAATGAAATTAAAGTAATTATTAAGTAATTAAGAACCGGCCCAATTTCCAATATCTCAATATATTCAGATTCAGTGAATGGTTTAAAACACATGTATAAAACTGTCGTTTGGTAGTAAAAGAACAGAATAGCAAAGTTAGAGTTACTTTATCCAATCGGACGTGATGAGGCGTGGCTCCAACAAATATAGTTCTAATATAAATTGCGGTAACTTTGGTAATATAACAATAATATTAGACCTTGAAACTTATAGAGATGTATGAGGATTATATTTGACCTTCTACTTTCACCGACTCTCTAGAACATTTATAATATATCATTTAACTTTCACAACCAGGCGTGTATACTTTGTGTAATGAAGTTTGTAGTTCTATTACATTCAGATAATACTTATATTACGTCTAAGAAATCGTATGCCTTGCTTAGGGCTCTTTTCTTATAAAAATATATTTTATTAAGAAGTGTATTTATACCATAAATTAAATGTATTTATAATAACTATAATACAAAAGGATTCATATTCATTAATTGAGTAAATATGTAAAAAATGACAATATATTTATAATTAATGCTTCTCCTTTAACTCGTTGGCGATAAGGGGTCGTCCATTAGTAAGGTGAGATTCAAAAGGGGGGAAAATCTTTCAAAAGATTCACGAAATATAGAATAGTGGAATGGGGAGGACGAGTGTAGTAAGATAAACCTGTACATATTTTTTTATTGAACACATTAACTAAATTATTATTCTTGTTCCAGATACCAAAAATCAACAATTATAATAGAAAATATGACAAAACATTAAGATAATTTGAATAAAAAAAAATCAAGTACTTTAAATTTGACTTTCTAATATTAAAAAATATATTAAGATTTCTCTTCTTTTATGTAAACGTAAAATATTAAAACCTCTAGCTTTGATTGTCAAATTAGTTTGCGACCTTCACTAGTTTGGAATAATGAAGGTCGCTCTGATATTAAATTAAGATATCTTTATAATTTACTATATATATGGTTTATAAAGCATATATATATATAAGCCTCAAATAGTTAGTTAAATATAATTTAGCAATAAAACAATACTAAATTAACAAAATATACATTTCTAATATTAAGTGAAGATCAGTGAAATTATGTAAAAGTATTATATTTGGTACTAATGTAACGTACATTTTATGTAAGTTGTCTTTAAAATATGTTTTAAAATAATACACTTCTTGGAATAAACGCTTTGTAATATTATGTTCTTTGACAATATTTGCTAAACAACTCAGCGTTATCATTCAATGGACATCCTATAAATAATTCACGATTGAGATGACAATTAATATTATATGAGCGTTATTAATGATGCGATGGAATTTAATATTCAGAGCTACTTTAAAGGAATATAAACAGTATGTCTTTGAGAAACGAAGATATATAAAAGTTACTAGAAAGAAAATATATTATATTTATATTTAGCTTCACGCCATATCCCTTGCGGGGTAGCCAGAGACGACGGAGCGCCAAACGCTACGGTCCCTGCATACCTCTTTCGCCTCGGCCACAGACATCAACCTCTTCATACATGCCCTCCGGGGGATCCTCATGCTTTTTAAGTGACCTTCCTTCAGTATCATAGATACTGTGTTTTCGAAGGTCACTCGAGGCCTCCTCCTGTCTCTCTTACCGCTCACTTTTTATATAAATCTTTTTTACCATTCTTTCATCACTCATTCGTTCGACGTGCCCAAACCACCTGAGCACGTTCTTCTTCATTCTCACCGTGACATCTTCGCTAGTACCTGCCTTTCTGTGGATCTCTTCATTGCGGATTTGATCAGCTAGACTGACTCCGCATATTCTGCGAAGAGATCGCATCTCCACAGCATTCATCTTTCTTACATTCTTCTTCTGTGTTACCCACGTTTGGCTACCGTATAACAGCGTCGGTAGCAAAACTGCATTGTGTACAGCCAAACGTGCAGCTATGCTGACGTTTTGACGTCTCAACAATGAGGCCAATTGATATTAATTAATTGATTTATATTATTTATTTTATTCTATTACGTAGAGGTTTTTAACTTTTAAACACATTTTTTGATATCTGGAAAACTCGACACCGAATTGGGACTAGCCCCCCTAATAACAAAGATAAAACATCTAGAATTAACAACTATTATTTTAATAGATATCATTTAAGTAACTATTACTTTTCCCACAACAATTTGAGACTAGCCCCCATAATAACAAATGATAGTCATGAAAAGAGCTTTCTAACGATTCACGTCATTATTGGTCATTATTGGTCGGTGAGTACATTTCGCCTCTTATCTTTTAGGTAAAATTGGTATTAATGAAATATAAAATACGACAAGAAGAATATACGATTCTTACGGTAGTCGCATATGTACATTACAAATGTGACATCTGTCATCTAACTTTATAATAAACAACATTAACGTAGTAAGTATACTGAAAAAAAAAACCGATATTATTTGGAATAGTTCATAACGAAGAATGTATTACATATTGTATTTTATTTCATTTATACAAACTTTTACATTTTTTATTTTGAAATTAACTCATTTTATTCATTTTCGGGCTGAGACATGAGACTTATAATGACAAAGTCTCAGAGTACTAATATGTTTCGAAAATATTCTTAAGTATATTTTTATAAAATATTAATATCATTAACACATCTATAATAACTACATCCACAAATAGCTTTATGTATTGTCTCAGATATGTAATTCATTTCACTGGAGTCACGATATAATACAGTTAGACATCCGCCCTAAAGATAAGCTCGTATCTAAGAAGGCTGGTGTCATTAAGATTAGTTAGTTCCAGCTAAGAATGTAAATAGTACTTACAAATGAGTTAAGACAATATAAAATTAATATTTTGATATAAATTTTCCGTTTTTATATTTAAGATATGTCTCTTAAAGTAATATTTAGTCCTCTTCCCCTCAATTAAACTTTTGTAGATAGAGGCTGGTGTATAAAATATAATCTTTTCTGTTTTAACCAACTCGTTAGAGACAAGTCAATTGTAGCCAAAAGGAAAATTTACATTTTGCGGTGACACTGATGAAGGCGAGCTGAGAGTTCTTTTGATATTAGATCTTTATGAAAATGTAATAAGATTTTAATTACGAGAAGGGACAGATTTAAATGAATTCGGTCACTCGAAATACGAGTATGTAAACTATTAAAATGGGCGAGATATAATTTTATTTTATACTTAAGACCTTTGCACAGCCTTTTCTTACTCTTAATAAGTTAACATACTATGATATAATTATACGTAATATAATTCACTGGAGGGTTGTGTGTTTAGTATTCTGTCCTTAGGCTCTAAAAAAATTAATATTAGAACTACATGATAGTAATAATAATTATAATGTTGATAATACGTACCTATTTCAACGCTGAAACCCACAAATGGCGGATAATAAAATAAATAATGTGTACCAGGTTCAGATTTGGCAGAAGCGAGGCAATTCAGAAAAGTTATCTGTAAGATTTTGTTTTTTCTTTTATAAAATAATAAAGCCATCTTTCAATTGATGTTTCTTATTTATTGCGATGCATAATACCAAAACACGTATACTTTCGTATTCTAAAGAAATTAATTTTTTTTTTTTTAATAGGACTTTCATACGTCCTATTTCTTTATTCTTTTAAAAATATATTTTAAACGGGTAGTTTCATGATAACTCTCTGTGACAAATTCATTACCTTTCGATTAGAAACAATTATTAGAACTTCTTCAATACTGAGAAAGCTGACTTTTGTATTGTAGAAGCAGAACTGAACAGTGTGTCACGGGCCTAAATATACTGGCCTTTACTTTATCCCTAACAACATTTTTTTTTATGAATGTAGCATATATTTCTAGATCTCCTGCAAAGAAACTATGATTGTTTTGTTCCAAGACCGATTGTTCTAAGAAAGATAGCGTCAAACCTTTTTTACTATCTGTATTTCAAAGAATAATAGGTTATGTTACCCACACAATGTGTACAGTATTTTAATCATACGTGCATATAACATGTTCAATTCCTACTGATATTTAATCTAATATACTCCGTTGCTGGACACAATTTTTTTATAAATGCCATTTTGAACTTTACATGAATACACAAAGTATCAAAATCATTCCCTCCCTCTGTTGAAATTCACATTTTGTAAATGTAATTTATCAAGTGACCTACGGGATCCGCATGATATACACTCGAAAGGAAGGATTAAAACAACTTTTTATTATATAGACGTTATAACAATAATAGTATTACTTCAAATACAATAATAAAATACAGTTCCTCTAAGAGAAACATATGTAACATATAGATAACAATAAAGCATACAACAGTATTTATCAAACGTAATGAGGATAGTGACGAGTACAAACTAAACAATCACTCCACTCACGTGACACGCGACGTAAATCAAACAACTGTAATTATATCACGACTGTAGTTTGAAGGAACTAAAGTGATTAAGCTGTACTATTTAAATTACACTAATAGTTTAACTATTGTAATGTGATTTTACAAATAAATTACTTACATTCAACACTTCATAAATAAGTGTTTAGGATAGCGTGGATGAACCAATCAAAAGCTTTTAATTAATAATTAATTAGATGATTAAAGTTATAATCTAAACAAAACTACTGAAGGGTTAATCTCTTGGGTAAAAACAACTGTAGTAACATCACATGCTGAATTTAATGTAAAGGTCGCGGAGTCAACGGTCCTCAACAAATAAACTCTCCGTATAATAAAATGTTATGCTTCATGTGTCACTCGGCGACATTTGCATTTAGAGCTTTTAATATATGAGAACAAAAATAAATTAACTTCCAGCTTTAAACAGATGTGCTAAATTTATTTTCCTGGTCTCAGTTCTTGATATATTTTTTAACATGTTTGTAACAGCTTTGTTAGACAAAATAATAGATGATGAAAGAAAAATTATTGTTTGTTTTTAGAGAATTGTTTACTTAGGAACTGTTTGATAATCTAGAAAAAAAATATTTAATTTTACTAGTGACGCTTAAATCTTCTTAGAGATAATAATAATAAAATGTGAAAACTACTTTACCCTGGCATATGACCGATATTTCTATGATTCCGAATAATATAAAAACTATTATACCTTTGATCCCAATTTGTTTCTTATAGCAGCGGACTGGTTTTTGTTCGTTGGTTATTCATAACAGAAGTTGCCGTGTAAACAATATGGTATCTAAAACTTTCCCCATTCCGTCATAAATTATTCACGTACATTTACATACTTCAATGAATATACAAAAATGTGTGTTAACATTTAAAAGAAAAGCTTAATTATTCGTGTCGTCATCCAGCTGCCCTTATCCCAAATATATGTTTTCGGAACAACAGATTGATTAATTCCACTCTCTCATATTCTTGTCACACATCATCACAGTGAAGACTTTCTTCTTCGTTAGATCGTTTTTTACGCACTCCAACAATGTTTTCTTTGAAAGACTACTTCTCTTAAACACAAAAACGCATGTATTATAAATCTATAAATCAATTCATAAACATTGTTATTATGACATAAACAATATTTGATAAAAGTATCGGCAACTTTCATTGTAAAAGAGCTAAATCTTTACTCATACAATATTCAAGAGCGTCTCCAAACTTTGTAATCGTTCATTATCATCCGCTTCATCTCTTTAGTCTACATTCTAACTTGTGATACAAATACGAGTATATAACGACGATATTTGTACAATACATACAAGAAGAGACAAGTACAAGATATATAATATAATTTTCATGAAACTTTCCCGATGAGTACTTAATAAGTACATTTACATAAGTACATGAAGACACAGAAAGCCCTGAATTAAATATTATAAAGTACAAGCTAGTTATGTAGTTAATATCTCTATTGCGTAGAATATTTATATTTATCCTGCGCCGCCAAAATCGTAAGATCACTAAAATAGCGAACAAATGAAGAAGGAACATAATCAATAATTGGACAATAAAACCAACTGATAGCAATTAAAGTAATTGATAACTGGATAAAAGCAATAAGTTGATAAATTTATTTGCAACGTACGCCCGTAACAGCTGAATTCCATTCCAAAATAAAGTAATTACCTTATATATATTTATTTACGTTTTAAGCTAAAAGTTTTAGAAGTCAAACCTAGCGTGCTACGAACAAAAAACTAGATACGTATTCAGTGAATGACACGGAACTCAAAACGAATTTTACTTGTTTTCAGAGTTCCGTAAGAGTACACTAGCAGTACAGAAGCTCGGCTATATATATATATATATATATATATATATATATATATATATAAATATTATATTTATGCATCTATCTATACATCGAAAGGATGTGGACGAAATCAACAGCACCTAATAATCTTTTCGTAATATTAAGAAACTAGCCTATAAACATGTCTAGCTTACTGAAAAAAAGCTAATGAACTCGTAGTCCGTTTCCATTATTCATAAATGTTGATGAAAAATACATAATAATAATATATGATAATGATACACGACAAATTCAGATCAGGAGTAATCAATCAAACGCAGTAATTATCTAAAATGGAAATGAATGAGCGATCGAAATTAACTGCAGTTGAAGTGTGAGTTATCTTTGCTATTCAAATATTAAAACACTCATAACAGTGAGTTAGAGAATTAATAGTCACTATGTCGATATTTATTATAAAAATAGAAAAAAGGGATAGATCATACTTTTCAACAACACTAGATACTTTTGAATTTTATAGTAAATTATTTTTTTGTTTAACTTTGTACAGGGTGGGCCAAAAATTTTTGCAAATAGCAACACTTGATTTCTCCAAAACCGTGAGAGTAAGGGGCGCGCGGGTGGCGGGGAATTGTGCGTCGTTTAATACAATTTTAGTCACGATGGAGCGCTTCACGGAACAACAGCGTGCTTTTTGCGTAAAACAATTTTACAAAAACAACGATTCCTACGTTACTGTACGACGCCTCTTTAGAGTTGAATACGGATTATAACGTGTAAGTGAGTGTCCAAGTGTTAATTTAATTAAAGCTTGGGTTAAAAAGTTTGACCAAACGGGATCGACAACGAATATTAAACAAACTGGGCGACCACGTTCAAGAAGAAGCGAAGAGAACATTCGGGAGGTTGAAATTTCTGTAAGGGACGATCCAGAATCATCTACGCGTAAGCGGTCGGCGGCTCTTGCTATACTAATAACTAGTCTGCGGCGAATCTTGCATTTGGACCTTAAACTGCACCCATATAAGCTTCAAATTGTACAGGAGATGAAACCAAACGATTACATTCAACGCATGTTATTTGCTGACACTATACTGGAGCGATTCTCTAGCCTTGAGAATGTATTGTTTACGGACGAGGCCCATTTTCACATTAATGATCACGTAAATAAACATAATTGTCGATATTGGAGCACGGAAAACCCTCACTATAAACACCAAAAGCCTCTTCATTCACCAAAAACGACAGTGTGGGCTGCCATATCCGCAAAGGGTATAATCGGTCCATATTTCTTTGAAAATAATCAAGGAAATAACGTAAATGTGAACTCAGTGGATTACGTGAAAATGTTGCGAGAGATTGTTGATAACACTACAGTTGCATGAATTTGAAGGATACAATAGCCGAACTTGGATGGAACAAGATGGAGCAACATGCCATACATCAAACGTGACTTTACCGGTGGTCAAAGAAATGTTTCATAACAAATTGATTTCTCGCAGAGGTGATATCCCATGGCCTCCCAGAAGCCCGGACCTTACACCTTGCGATTTTTTCTTGTGGGGATATCTAAAGAGTCGAGTATACCTTAATAAACCGACGACCATATCCTAATTAAAAGAAAACATTCACGAAGAGATAGCCGCGATTCCTCGCAGCATGTGTCAACGAGTTTTCCAAAGTTTACGTAGTCGATTGCAGGAGTGCCAACGACGAGACGGAGCACATCTCGACGATGTCATTTTTAAAAAATAATTTTTAATAAATGATAATTACGTTAAATAAATCATAAACAAAATAACATTTGTACTTTTATTTCTAGACATGTTTCAAAAGTGTAAAAATATTTGGCCCACCCTGTATTTTGTATTTATAAAAATAATACTAAAGAAACAAATTTACACCCGTTTGAAGTATAGGTTATACTTGCATGATCAAGTGTAGGTTTATATTGAGGAAGAATGCCGTAATCTTAGAAATCTGATAATAAAAACAGGCAAAAAAATATTATAATTACAAAAAAAACTTATGAACTCGACACTAACGTCATCACTGTTAGTGTCCAGGCTATATGTATATATATATATTTATATTACGGAAAGTTTACACAATTTATTCCAATTTTATGATAAATAAGTAAGTTAAAAAATCACTACAATGTTACGAAGTTAGATTTGATTTTTTATTTTGCCCTCAATCCATGTTTCATCTCATTCATATTTTTATAGATCTTTAAAATACAATTTATCGCCAGAGTTCGAAAGCATTCAAGCTGACCCTTTTTACGATAGCAATGTTTTGGATACGTTCATATTATTTTTTTTGTTCACATTGGTAGTTACTAAATTCTGCCAACGTAATAAACTTGTCTTGCCAAAGCAAATTAACAATAGCAACAATATACAAGTATATTACCGAGTGGAAATATAATTTAGTAATTCCCATTATTAAATATTTACTAAGCCTTCTCATCATAATAAGTAAGAAATATTAGTATAAAACGTTTCAAACAGCTTCTATAATTTAAATCTCGAGCGTTGCGGCTCCGCCGGCAGTCTCCCAAGCGTTATGATTTGTATCAGCGATATCAAATAAATCTCACATAAGAATAATATATTCTAATCTGTATCAATGTTATGAAACGACAGTTGAAAAAACGAGTCCAAGAGAACTTTTTTTCATCCTTTTTGACAGTTTAATAACTTTTGATATCATGTTATTTATATATGAATACTTATATAAAGGTATTAATATACTTTTTGTCTGATTTATATCTTTTTAATAATTATACTTTTGGTTTATATATATTAGATAACATGTTAAGGTTGGTTGGTAGCGTATGTCTTTTTCACATGTTTTTTAAATTCTGCAACAAAAAAATGTTAAGCAAAAGTTAATCTTATCTGTAAATTTATACTTGTAGGGGATATATTGTGCAAGTAAGCAATATTAAGTGTTTATAAGTGAGGTGCGATAAACGCACCACACTGACACACTCAGTCACACTGAGAGACACTCAGTCACACTGAGAGACACTCAGTCACGGAGTCAGTCGCGCAATGTTAGGTGTGAATAAACGTATGTCAAGCAACGTCGATGTTTCACTAAATCACGATCACGTATACATGAACCACACACCTAAATACCTTTAATAAGAATGTAAATATGATGTTCACGTACATTAAAAAAGTATATTAAAAATTACCCAACAGAATGTAGTGGCTCCCCATTCGCTTTCGCTGGAATATACATGTGCTAACACTTTTATACAATGTTTTAAATAGTTATGGTCTGACACAACTTCAGGCAAGCTTCCAATTATCTTCCCCTAGAAATCGACCTGAACGCTCTTGTGTAGCACTGAAATTTTTTAAAGTGTCAAAATACAATACAAATTTTTATCGTAAGACCTTTTCTGTTCTTGCAGCGCAAGTTCCCTAGAACTACTGTATTCAAATTTAGACTGAAGAAGCACCTACTTTCTCTTTCCTCGTCTTAATTAGCATAATTTATTTACTTATAATATATCCATTAGTTATATGTATTGTGTAGAGGGTGGTGTATGTAAGTGTATGTAATTATATATATATATGTTTCTATTTATGTATATTAGTATGTAAGTATATAATATATATATATTCATATATGAAAGCTACTATGCGTTATTTATATTATATGTACGTATACCACATATCAATAAACATCTCCAATAACCAAGGGTTTCTGGCTGAGATCTCTTGCAAGAGATAAGTTAGCCTTTGTGTTAATTTTCTTTATTTTAATGTCTTCATCACTGTTTATGGTACAAAAATAAATAAATAGTTTTACTGGTTTTTTGTTTGTCTATTTTTTTGTATGCTTAATACGATTGCACGATGCACGATAAAACTAATAATTAATGGATGGATGATGTTAACGAGATGAAATTGGTTTTGGTTATTGGTTATTACCGAAGTCTATATATAGGATGCTTTTGATCCTGAATAATTCACTATTATTTAAATTCTTTGGGCTACAATAATAACAAAAAACATGGAGTTAAAAAAAATATGTAATAATTATTTAAGTCTTGGAAGGAAGCAGATAAAGTCACAGTAGTATTTTAATATTTTCCATTACTACAAGACAATAATACTATTATGAAAGATAATATATGTCATTATTGTTATATTTTTATGACTTCCAATTGCATATATTTTTTCCAAATAAAGTAATAAAAATATACATGACAAAAAATGCTTAGCTTGTGAGCCCGAAGTGTGTATTGAGAACTTGACTGAAAATAACATTTTGATTTTCCATTGAAGTTACTGCGTAGAGTGAACAGTAGAGTGATAAGATGCTGATTACAGTCTATTTGTAAAGTCCAATTTTGTACGAAATCTTTAGTGAAATTACATAACTTGTGTAAAACTTCTCTTTATTACCTTTTACACTGACCTACACTGTGACAATACCTTAAAGTAATAACCTAATATTTTTATTAAAAGAAACTGTCTTAAAATTCAATAAGGAAAATTAATGGAAATTATCTTCCTACTGGAAAGATTGACCACATATCACTACCACATAACGTATCATAATTAACTCTACAGAGTGATGAGTTATATAACTTGACTTATTTAGAGAATATCTTGTTGTTTCATATTTATATATTATATTAATAATATATATAAAAATAATTTTAAAATTATTTTTCATAATCATCATTTATTTCATTGATTTTACACTCTTATATAAGTTAAACAGTAAGCCAACCTACATATATTAATAAATGTTAATAAAACAACATGTTCCAGACAATATCCGAAGATATTAAAACAAATTTTCCCCATCATAACTTCTCTGAATTGCCTCGCGTCCGCCAATTTAGACCTGGTACACATTATTTATTTTATTATCCGCCATTTGAGGGTTCCAGGGTTGAAACGAGTCCATATAATTTTTCATCATTTCAAGAATAAATAATATCATCAAACAATTATCAACATTATAATTATTAGTTCCAGTATCTATTTTCTTCCAGAGGCTAAAGAAAAGACACTTAATACGCAACCTCCCAGCAAATTACATTAAGTATAATTATATCATAGTCAACTTATTCTTCATGGATATACCGGATATTCATTTATTTCTATAAAGGCTCACTAAATCTAAACTATCTTTAAAATATATATTGTGTTCAATTTACAAAATACGGTTAAATATGAACTTATATTAAAAGCAATATATATTAAATTGTCAAAATAATTGTAACTAATTGAATTTAATGAGGTTCCGTGTCGAATAAGACATTTTTGGTCATTACTTATATATAACAAATTAAATATAATGAATACCGAAGAAGAGAAAGAAAAGTCTGTGCAAAGGTCTTAAGTAGAAAATAAGATTATTTCTTGGAGATTTTAGTATAAAATACTGTCCTTCTCATAATTAAAATCTTTTTACATTCTCAAAAGGATTAGATATCAAAAGAACTCTCAGCTCGCCTTCATCAGTGTCATCGCTAAATGTAAATTTTCTTTTTGGCTACAGAAGACAGGTCTTTATCGAGTTAGATATTAGAGATTTTTTTTTATCTCAGCCTTTTTGTGAAAAAGTTTAATTGAAGGAAAGTAGAGGAATTATTTTTGTAAGAGACATAACTTAATTAAATATAACGTATAATTAATATCAAACTATTAATTTTATAACTCATATGAAGTACTAATTATATGCTTTAACGGAACTAATTCATCCTAATAACACCGGCCTTCTTAGACACGAGCTTATCTTTAGGGCGGGATGTCTAATTGTATTATCTCGTGACTCCAGTGAAATGAATTACGTATCCGCTGAGACAACTATTATTAATAATAACTTGTATATAACTACAACCTTATACATAAAATTATTTATGAATATGGTATTTATATATGTATACTAAACGAACAAACGGTCCAACAGATGGCAAATGCGTTAAAAAAAGGAAAGAGAGGCTAAATACATATGTTTGGACGACTGACTGCTACTTCGAGTTCGAAATATAACTATGGCTACGGCTACGGCTTCTTTGAGATAGTGATACTACCCCGTTGTAGCCAGCCCAGATAAGTTTGCTACCGAAAATTAGTATATATAAAATATCAACTAATTATCACCAAAAACAAGAAATATCTTAGTCTTTTTTTTGAGAACATAAACTAAAGAATACAAGTAAAATGCCAATAAACTGCCATGCGTCAGGTTCCTCTGTTTTAGTTGAAGAATAAAGTTATGAAATTTCATGCCTTTATGACTAGCAAATGGGAATTTCTTGGAACAAAAAGTTTTCACATATATTTGAATTTCTTGTTAGTATTCTGTTTTGACTGCTATCATAGTTGAAACAAATGAAGCATAATGGTTTAAATATAAAATATAAAAGGTGATATAAGTAATAACACAGAAAAAGCGCTCAATTCATTTGCGCTCTTCCTTGAGTGATCACTGGGTAAGCACCAACGTCGTTTGTTATATGATAATATACTTGGAGCAAGAAGATGAACAATCATTATTCAAGTCTGCTTACCTTACGTTACAGCTTGATATTATTATTTTATTTATTATTCATATATAAACACATAATAACGACATTATTAAATTAAATTATTATAACATGAAAGCAAGACGATGGAGAAATATGTTTGAAATTAAGTAATAAATATCAGTTCATTTTAATGAGAACACACTTTATTTTTAAATTTGGCCTCAAACTTCAACTAATGTTAATTCTGAAGAATGCAATCTAGTAGACAAAGTGTATATTTTTTATTCAATACAACGAATAACTTAAAAATATATAAAATATTTTTTCCAAATATAATTTATTCGTAAGGGATTTTGCAGTTATTTAATTTAGCCTAAATAACTTTTCATGAGTCCTAAATTAGACGTTATTCTTCAATGATTTTTCATGACACCGATAAAAAATTCGACAATATAAAGTAAGTACTTAATTATTTAATAACAATTAAAAAAAATTATATAAAACATGGGCCAAAGTCCAAATGTGTGTGCTCAGTACATTTGTAATAATCGGCGAGAAATGCTCGTAAAATAATTTTTGGGAAGATTTATTTTCAGTTTCTTGAATCTGATGCCTCTGAAATACCACCCCGATGCTCTTAAAATTAAGTAGTAGTGTGGGCATTTACTTTGAATTTATATTTTGCATTCTACGGATAGTCAATAAAAAATGTCACAAAAAATTAAAACATCAATACGTGCAATACACGTACAACTATATACAGATATATATCATGACACAGTACTTGAGATCTGGTCGGTTCAAATTTCGATATCAGTATTTCTTCGATTCATGTTAGTTCAACGCCACTCTCCTGATTCATACATCTGACTGCATCCGACTATTAACCCTCGCCTCTGATGCTCTCAAATTAATGGTAACCACTGGAAATCGCTTTTGCACCACTATATATTTTCACATACACAAATGGATATTGATTTATACATAGAAACCTCAACTACATTTTGTAGAACCACTGGTTCAATTGCTTCAGTCAGTCAATGTCAGGAGAATTTTTAAAATTCAATCCACTAAAAAAAACTTTCCCTTGAATTCTGTAAAATTGTAATAAACTTCAAGTTTATTTGATACGACATTCTTTGTAACTGGATCATATGGTATTTATATTTTATTTAAATATACTGTTCATAAATAGTAGAAAGCTATTAAATTATCTATGATTATTTAATAGGACGCCATTCTCGTCTCAGATATTATAGGTTAGAATTATGACCGTGATGATGAACTTTTTGTTGGTTTTTCTTTTAGAAATAATGCTATTATTGTTTTGTTTCTCCTTATTGCTAACAATGCTTAATAAAACTTATAAACGTATGCTATCTTTCAAAGCGATTAATTTAGACAATTAATGAACTTTATAACTTCCTATTTCTGTATTCTTTCTAAATTTTGTTGTAAATGGCTTAGCTTAGCTTAGCTCAGTGTTCTAATAATTCTTTGTGACAAAATCATTACCTTCTTGAGCTCAAATGACAAAAACAAATTGAACGTCTTCACCACTGACAGCGCTGGATGGTGAATTGTAGAAGTCGAACTGAATAATATGTCCCGGGTCTACATATACTGAACTTCAAAGAAATATTATCCCTAAGAACACCTTTTTGATGAATGTAGCACTTATTTGTAGATTGCCCGCTAAGTAACTATGGAACGCCTTAGAACTGTTTTAAGAAAGATAACATTAAATTTAAAACACTAATAGGTTACGTGACCCATACAATGTGTGTAGTATTTTAATCATAAGTGCACATAACTTGAAGAGACTCCAAATCCATTACTACGGATATTTAATTTAAAATACATCGTTGCTGGACACAATTTTCGTATTTACGCCATTTTGAACTTTATATTTATACACAGAGATATCAAAAACAAACGCTGCGTTGAAATTCACATACAGATTCTGCATGGCAGAGGATCGACAGGAAGGATTAATCTAACTTTTTATTATATAGACGTTATAAGAATAATATTATTACGACAAATACAATAATAAAATATATTTCCATTGTATATAACCTCTAAGAGAAACATACGTAACAGAGATAGCAATAAAGCATACAACAGTATTTATCAAACGTAATGAGGATCGTGACGAGTACAAACTAAACAATCACTCCACTCACGTGACACGAGACGTAAATCAAACAACTGTAATTATATCACGACCGTAGTTTGAAGGAACTAAAGTGATTAAGCTGTACTATTTAAATTACACTAATAGTTTAACTATTGTAATGGGATTTTACAAATAAATTACTTACAGTCAACACTTTATAATTATTAATCAGATGATAAAAGTTATAATCTAAACAAAACTACTGAAGGGTTTACTAACCTCGTGGGTAAAAACAATTGTAGAAACATCACATGCTGTATTTAATAGAAAGATCGCGGACTCAACGATCCTCAACAAATAAACTCACTTTAAAATAAAATATTATGCTTCATGTGCCACCCGGCGACATTTGCATATAGAGCTTTTGATATAACGAAAAATAAATTAACTTCCAGCTTTAAACAGATGTGGTAAATTTATATTCTTGTCATATTTTTTTACATGTTAGAAACAGCTTTGTTAGAAATAATATAATAAGGAAAATGTGTATTAGGACTAATGCCTTAAAGATGTTTTGTTTAATAGGTTGTTTTTTGTTTTTAGAGAAAAACATAATTAATTGTTTAACTAAGTATTGTTTGATGACATTGAAAAAAAAAATTTAATTTTACTAGTAATTCTTAATAATATAATATGAAAAATACCTTACCTTGGCGTTTGTTGGACATTTTCATGATACCGAATAATAAAAAAAAAATTACCCAAGTTTTGAACCCAATTTGTATCTCATAGCGCCGGACGCATTCTTGTTTCTCGGTAATTCATCACAGAAGTTAACGTGGATTTCCACGGACGCATTTCCACGGCAACTTCGGCAATAAATTATGTAAAACTTCCTCACTCCATCATAAATTATTCACATATATTTACGTACTGAAATGAATATATAAAACTGTATGTAAACATTTAAAAGAAAAGCTAGATTATTGGTTTCATCGTCATCCAGCTGCTCCTATCCCAAATATTTGTTTCGGAACAATAAAGTAAATTCTTCCACGATTTCTAACATTCATCAACTCAGTAGGGACTTCCTTCTTCGTTACACCATTTTTACGTACTCAATCAATGTCTTCTTTAGAAGACTAAGTAGTTTTAGACTAAGAGAAGTCTCTTAAACATGAATACAAAGCAGAATTGACAATTAATAAATATCTATGAATCAATTACTAGATATGGTTATTACAACATAAGCACTGTTTGATAAAAAATATCGTTTAGTGATCGTTGTAAAAGACCTAAATCTTAACTCATAAAATATCCAAGAGCTCTCAAACTTTCTAACTGTTCATTATCATCCACTTTATCGATGAGCTCTTCGTACAAACTTACAACGTCGGTATTTACACAATACATACAAGAAGAGGATACAATTTTGTTCTATAAGTACAAGATATAAATTATTTTCATTTAACTTCCACGATGAGTACTTAAGCCGTGAACATTGTTACATACGTAACAAACAAAAGATTTATATATTTTAAGCTCGATCTCATATGTATGTTAACATCTATACTTTAATATAAGTACATTTTATCCGTGTGCTTTTGTCTGATACGAGTATAAACCCCTGCAGACAAAAAAACCCCTGAAAGATGGTAACTCTAATATCTTTAGATTTATCCTGCAGCAAAAAAGCTTAAAATAACTAAAATTCAAAATATAAAAGAGAATTAGACAAACAACTGATGACAATGGATTAAAGTAATAAGTAGATAAATGATTGTTCCTCCAGACACTTACCGTTAAATATAAAGCAGTTTGCAAACTTCCTAAAGGTTCTGATCCAATTGATAACTTCGTGATTATGAATGTTTAGTGACAGTAAGTTATTATTAGTTTACTGATAGTTTAGGTTAGCTAATTCGTATATTACTCTGATCTCATCAAAGTTTAGGCAATTTAAATATCATTTAATGTTCTAAATTTGGTTTGTTTTTGTTAAATAAAATGTTACGTTAAACGTTATGCTTTTATTGAAGCTTCATAATATTTGAATTAAATAGCAGCAAATATTCCCGATTACGGATTATAAGAAGCATTAAATATAATTATCAAAATAGCTGACTTAAATTATTTATTACGTAAATAAAATGCACATTTTAATGAACTGTGAACAGTATGATGTATTATTATTATTACAATTAAATATTATATACATGCATGTGTATAATTTTTAAGTAACGATAAATCAGTGATAAGTGAAGTCGAAAAAGTAGTGGTGACGAACTAAAAGGCACCTAATAATCTTGTAGTATTAAGAATCCAGACACATAAACTAGCCGATAACTATTTTTACGATATTGTTTCTTAAGCTAAGGCAAGAATGATAATAAACTCGAATTCCGATTAGTCATACATTTTAATGAATAAGAGAATATTAATATACGATAACGATTACGCAACACATTCAGTTCAGGGGTCGTCGATCAAACAAGTGGTTTTTGGTATTAAAATATTAAAACATAGTGATATAATAGTTGTTTTATCGATATTTATTCTAAAGCTAAAGAAGACGGACTGTATGCATATTTCACTAAATATCTTTGAAAATACGAGTATCATATTATGACTAGTTGGTGATATCATAATTAGTACAAAACAGGAGGAGTAGGAGTATGATATTGAAAATGTTCTTGTGTTCTTTTACCAAAGAAAAATAACAATAGCAATAATATACAAGTATATTATATATTATCAAATAATAAATCTTATACCAAGTGGAAATATAATTTTAATAAATTCCATTACATATAACGGGTCAGAATTATTAGCAAAAAAGCCAACATTTAAAAACGCTTCCCTAATTTAAAATTCCTCTGCAGCTGTGAATCTCGAGCGTTGCGGCTCTGCTGGCAGTCGACCAAACGTTATGATTTGTATCAGCAATGTCAAATAAATCTCACATAAGATGTTCTAATCTGTATCAGTGTTATGAAACGACAGTTTATAAGATGAGACCAAAATATTTCAAACATTATTAACAGTTTAATAACTTTTGATATCATATTATTTATATATGAATACATATATACAGGTATTAATATATTTTTATTATTATATATATTAGCTAACGTCTAGATCTTAACATTAACTATAGCGTATGTCTTTTTCACATGTTTCTTAAGATCTGCAACAAGAAAAAGTAAAGGAAAAGTTAATCTTATATGTAAATTTATAAATTCATTCAAAGATGTTCATGTACATATACAGAGTATATTAAAAATTATCCAATAGAATGTAGTTTTACCGATTTTGTATATATTTTATATGTATTACGATGTAACTAATGGATAGATGATGTTAACGAGATGAAATTGGTTGTGGTTATTGGTTATTAACGAAGTCTATATAGAGAATGCTTTTGATCCTGAATAATTCACTAATTTATAAATTCTATTAGGTAATTTGTTATTTTTAAAGAAAAAATGTAATTGCAACTTACAATTTAGACGGAAATTTCAAAATTTTAATGATTTTATTGTGAAATTACATAACTTGTGTAAAATTTATGTTGGACTATAATTTCAGTAATAATATTTAAAAACATATTATTACTGAAATTATACTCCAACTACAATGATTGAATACATGTCACTATCACATAACCTATCAATATTCAACACTATTATAATTAATTATAATTCAATACAACTTGACTTATTTAGAGAATGTTTTGATTTTTAAGTCTTATATTAGTAAGATAGTAAGCGAAGCGTGGTGGGAAAAGAGTCCATATAATTTTGTCATAATTTCACGAACTACTTGTACTTTTTGTGTTTAGCATCATTTCAAAATCTGTCGTAATTTAATCTTGTTACATCTTCAAAAGGACCAGAAGAACTTTCAACTCGTCTTCATCAGTGTCACCGCAAAATAAAAATTTTCCTTTTGGCTACAAAAGACCAGTCTCTACCGCGTTTGATAATAGAGAAAAGTTTATATTGTATACGTCACTCTTTTTGTGAAACAGTTTAATTGAAGGAAAGGAGAAAAAATATTACTGTAAGAGACATATCTTAATTATAATAACAGAGAATATATACTTTTATATTGTCTTAACTCATATGTAGTACTATTTACATGCTTTACCGGAACTAACTCATATTAATAACACTAGCCTTCTTGGACACGGGCTTATCTTTATTTACAACCAGCATAGTCGAAATGTATTAAAATAAATAAAATCTTCAGACAGAATAACACAAAAATGATTTATTTTAAACCAATACAGCTTGAACTACCCACACTTATTAGTAAAAAAAATGAATTAGATTTTTCAAAATTCATATTGTGCACTATTTATTTTAAATTAAAATTAATAATTGCTAGCATGGTCCCCTCTCTCATGAATAAAATTTTGATTTGGATGCATTAAACGTTCATGACTACTCATTAAAATTGCATTATAATAAAGTTTTTTTAGTACAAATTGAATTAAGATATAAATATATTCTTCGTCAATTTTTATTCAGTGATAATCAAAAACTCAACGCAGATTATTAATGAAATAACGTTTAATGTTTCTTATAATGTTGCTAACGTGGACATTGTAAAGCGCGCAGGACCGGAAGTGTAATGGATATAACTACAATGGAGGCTCGATAACGGGTCATTGTTAGAACCTTTTGGGGACGGAATATTAACGAAGGATAACGTTAACAATACATAATCTGAAGACAAAGCCAATTTTAATCAGTTTTAGAATTTTTCAGGCACGGTATTGAGTACAATACGCTCATTTTATATTCTTATAAGATATTTTTAACAACCTACAATCTCAACATAATATAACCGAAGCTAAAAATTTGACGGAGTAAGTAAAAGAAAGAAATGTAACAATATATTAGAAATCCGACTTAACACATTTACTATATAAAACACAACAAAATGCGGCTTCTATTAAGCTAGAGGTCTTACGTAAGCTTACTAACTCCAAATTGGTTTTCAATAGTAGTTATTTAACTCAATAGTAGTTATTTTTTAATCGCATGTTATGTGTTGTGTATTGTATTGACTTTTTATTAATTACTAGAACTTGACTTACAGCGAAACCTGTTTTTATATCACGCTTCTTTTGAGACATTTGGTAAAAAAAAATTGCGCGTGATTTATTACGGTGCCCGCGAACACCAAAACTACAAAGTTTTGAAGTTTAAAGTAAATATCACAAGTTTTGAAGAAAAGACTACCACATTAAAAGTACAAATTAACAAAATACATTTAGGTGGGCCTAAGAACGATTACTATTTTATTATAGCTCTTCAAAATATTTCCGAATCTATAACACATGTTTCATATCAGTGAGAATTAAATAAACCTATGTATTTTATATAACGGTATTTTATATAAGCAACACTGTACTGGTTTGGTTTTATAGGGATAGTAAAAATAAAAAAAAACACTATTAACAATTTGTGGGCTGATCAACCTTTCTAAAACAATTAATTTAATTTTTAAGTCAATTTAAAATTTAGAAACTTTGATATAAATTAAAACTCCATTTAATAACAAGGATTAACGAAATTAAGACGAAAAGAAACGAAACAAAAAGAAATAAGATATTAACCCAAACTGTCGACAAGACCACGATTCTGTACAAACCTTACACCTCAGATGAGTATCGGATAGTGAATGAGTGGTTGAACTTATAAAGCAAGTACTTTACTACGCAATCCAAAAGCCACAGAACTCAAAGGCTGCTATTAAGCCTACATAATTATAATATAATAACATAACATTTCTTAGCATTAAATTTAAATTAGTTACTATATATCATCCATTACTTTCTCGTCCTTACAACTAGTGTCGATTTTGTTCATGGATGGTGTTGGCATGGCATGGTTTTGTTCTTGTTATAACAAGATTTTGACAATATTTAAACTTTTTATCTGAATTGTTAGTCATGATAACTTGTATATTATTGTATTCTTATAGAGATTATATTTTGATTGTAGGTACGGACGGACACTTAATTAATAAATTGTAATGAATCTTAATATTGTCATTTAAATGTTGTCAAGTGGACACCGGTTTTATTTAATTACTTCATTCTTAATTGTAAGTTAAACATTGATGGACCCGAATCTATTATAGTACATGTTAAATAACGAATTTCTTTATTGAATGGCTATTTATTTAAATTGGTATATTCTAAAAAAATATATATTTATTTATTATATTCCAAAATATATTTTTTCATAACATTAATATTTCCTAAAGTCATAAGTTTTTACTGTTTTTTATAAATAAATGAAGTCATACCATATTTAGTGTTTTTATAAATTGTAAAATTAAATTTACCTTTCAAATGTTATTATCATTTCGTCTTCAAAAAAGTTCTTTGAGACATTCAACTGAAAATAATATCGTTATAACCGTTAACTTTAAGTGAAAGCTCACAATAATGACATTTCAATAGAAGGCGGACGAGAAAAGTCGAACATTTCTAAGATAATTTAGTTAAGAATTACCTTCAGCCTAATATTATTATCCAAATTATCCAAACTAACTGAAATCTGACTGTTAAAAATACTATTATTTTGAGTTCTGAATAGTGAAAACGTAGTTAAATCAAAATAATTAATTAATGTACAGATTTCACAACGTTACTATTTTACTACATGTGTAACCGATTCTTCATAAACTGCGATATAACTTTGAGAAAAACAAAAAACATTTATCATGTCATATTATTTTGAACATACCAATTTGTATGTGACATACACACGTACATGTAATTTATCACGAACACAATCACAATATATGAGACGACATAGTTTTATTTAATCTTGGAGAACATTTCTCATAACCAAGTAAGAGAAGAGCTCCTCGAGAAAGTAATACATTTCTGACATCAAAATAGGTATATGCATTAAACTACTTTGGTCTGTTCATAAATATTCTAAAATATTACTCGTTATAGTCGTTAATCATTAAGTATGCAAGCAGTAAGTTCTTTGCTTTTATTTTATAAAATAATAAAGCTATCTTTCAATTATTGTTTCTTATTTATTACAATGCATAATTCCAAAAAAAAACGTATGCTTTCAACGCAATTGATTTAAATGTTTAATTAACTTTCATACGTCCTATTTGTATATTCTTTGTAAAATATATTTGAAATGGGTAGTCATAGCGTTCATGATAACTCTTTGTGTGACAAATTCATTACCTTTCGATTAGAAACAATAAGTAGAACCTCTTCAACACTGAGAAAGCTGACTGGTGTATTGTAGAAGCAGAAGTGAACAGTGAGTCACGGGACTTAATATACTGACCTTTACTTTAACCCTAAGAACATTTTTGTATGAATGTAGTATATAGTTTTAGATCTACTACTAAGAAACTATGATTGTTTTGTTCCAAGAAAGATAGCGTCAAACCTTTTTTACTATCTGTATTTCTAAAACTAATAGGTTATGTTACCCACACAATGTGTACAGTATTTTAATCATACATGCATATAACATGTTCAATTCCTACGAATATTTAATCTAATATACTCCGTTGCTGGACACAATTTTTTTATAAATGCCATTTTGAACTTTACGTGAATACACAAAGTATCAAAATCATTTCCTCTGTTGAAATTCACATTGTGTAAATGTGATTTATCAAGTGACCCACAGGTTCCGCATGATATACGACAGGAAGGATTAAAACAACTTTTATTATATAGATGTTATAACAATAAGAGTATTATTTCAATTACAATACAATGTATTCCCATTGTAAATAACTCTAAAAGAAACATACGTAAAATATAGATCAGTAAAGCATACAACAGTATTTATCAAACGTAATGAGGATCGTGACGAGTACAAACTAAACAATCACTCCACTCACGTGACACGAGACGTAAATCAAACAACTGTAATTATATCACGACTGTAGTTTGAAGGAACTAGAGTGATTAAGTCATTTGTTCTAGACACATTTTCCTTATTATCTTATTTCTAACAAAGCTGTTTCAAACATGTTAAAAAAATTACAAGAATTTACATTTTTCACATCTGTTTAAGGCTGGAAGTTAATTTATTTTTGTTCTCATATATTAAAAGCTCTATATGCAAATGCCATAGCGCCGGACACATTCTTATTTCTCGGTAATTCATCACAGAAGTTACCGTGGATTTCCGCGGACGCATTTCCACGGCAACTACGGCAATAAGTTATTTAAAACTTTCCTCACTTCATCATAAATTATTCAAATACATTTACGTGCTTAAATAAATATCCAAAACTTTATAAAAACATTTAAAGAGCAGCTAGATTATTGGTTTCATCGTCATTCAGTTGCTCTTATCCCAAATATTTTGTTTCGGAACAATAAACTAAATTCTTCCACGATTTCTACCCTACATCAACTCAGCGGAGACTTCGTTAGACCATTTTTACGTACTCAATCAACGTCTTCTTTAGAACACTAAGTAGTCTTAGACTAAGAGAAGTCTCTTAAACATAAATACAAAGCAGAATTGAGAATTAATAATAAATATCTATGAATCAATTACTAAACATGGTTATTATAACATAAACACTGTTTGATAAAAAATATCGTTTAGTCATCGTTGTAAAAGAAATAAATCTTAACTCATAAAATATCCAAGAGCTCTAAAACTATATAACAGCTCATTATCATCCACTTTATCGATGTTCTCTTCGTACAAACTTGTGATACAAACTTACATCGTCGATATTTATACAATACATACAAGAAGAGGAAAAAATTTTGTCCTACAAGTACAAGATTATTATTTTCACGAAACTTCCACAATTTATAAATTTTTAGCTCAATCTCAGGTGTATGTAAACATCAATATTTTAATATAAGTACATTTTATCTGTGTGCTTTTGTTTGATCTTAGCCCATGAAGACAAGGAAATCTCTGTATTAAATGTTGTAAAGTATAAAATGGTAACTCTACTACCTTTAGATTTTTCCTACAGCAAAAAAAAACCCTTAAAATTACTAAAATTCAAAATAAAAAAGAGAATTGGACAACTAATAACTAACTAACTGAATTGGAGAACATTAAAGATTAGGTTTTTATTGAAGCTGTATATACAATATTTCAATTACCATTAATAAATAATTCCGATAACGTATTATTAGAAGCATTGAATATAATTATAATAATAGATGGCATATATTATTTATTATGTAAATTTAAATGCACATTTTAATGAACTGTAAATAGTATGATGTAGAATGATTTAAAATATATATTTTTAAAAAGTCAAGATAACGCAGTTCGTTAATAAAATAACATTTAATGATTCTTATAATGTTGCTAACATGGACTTTGTAAAGCGCGCACGACCGAACGTGTAATGGATGTAACTACAATGGGGACTCGATAACGGGTCATTGTTAGAACCTTTTGGGGATGGAATATAAGCGAAAGATAATTTTGTCAATACAAAATTTTAATAAAGCCAGTATTGTTCAGTATTAGGATTTTTCAAACAACTTCAATAATGTAACCGAAGTTAAAAACTCTGTGGAATAAATAGATATTTTTCAATAAATCTTCGTATAATGATATAAATCTATAACAAACACCATAAATCAGACTTAATAAACATTTAGCACGTATTTATCACACAATAAAATGCGGCTTGTATTGACTGGGGGTCTCACGAAAGCTTACCAACTCCAAATTGGTTTTCAATCCGGAAAGTCTTTCTACTCAATAAGACTTTCTACCCGCATGTTACAAAGTGTTGTGTATTATTATTTTTATAAATACTTTTATTCATTACAACAACTTAACTTGAATTAAAGCAAAACCATTTTGTAAGTTATATTTCTTTTGAGACATTAAAAAAATATACGCTTAAGAGTAAAAATCTAAAGCTTGAAAAAAATAACTACCACATTAAAAGTATAAATTATTAATTTTATTCACCAGTGATCTTCAAGTATTTCAGAATCATGTATGTTTTATATTATTGAGAATGAAACATACTTATGTATTTTATATAAAGTTATTTTGTATAGGACGCCATACAAGTGTTACGTGTAGTGTAAATAATTAAATTATGACGTTATTACAAACAGGACAATGCAAACAAATACCCGACTTAGGCGAATTTAAACATAACTTTATCTTCAAACTAAACAAATCCGCAGCGCACGATTTCATAGTGGTCACTAAAATATCCGATTGTCGCAGTCTTCAAAATCCGAGGATATCAATCTGAGCACAGCTCTCGTGTGATTGTATTTTACGGACTATTTTAAATTATTTCTGATCCTTAGACCTTTATTAGTTATTGTATAAACCTGTAATTTACCAACTTATAGCAAGAGCCTTGAAGTAAGTTATCATTATTGGAGACATGCGAACATAATCCTTAACTGGAGAAAATAAATAAATAATTATTGTAAAACATCTATTAATAAAGTATTTCATTAATTGAGTAATGTTGATTGTCCGTCCGTGTACGGGTTGGCCATAGTGGTGGCCATAGTTGGCCATGTTGTAATATAATGAAAATTAGTAAGCCTTTTTAAAGTCTACGAAAATACCCTTTTTTGATCTAGACGTAAGCCAAAGTACATCAAGTAAAAATAGAGCCATACACACAAAATAACAACTGTAAGTAAAATTGTGAGGAGGAACTATGTAATATAGTAGCAGATTGTGTCATCCCTAAAATATAGTTACAAATGTCTTTGTACACATACTCATACACATGTATAGTTAATTATTTATTTAAGCTGATCTTACAAAATTACCACAAAATGGAAATGGAATAGGAATTTTACCAACTAAATAGATTACAATCTTTCCTTTTCTGTGTAAGTAATAATAATAAAAAAATCTATTATGAATGTTTGTTCTTATCCTTTACAAACCTTTTCAAGTCAATTAATTTAACTTTTAAGTCATTTTAAATATTTAGAAACATTGATATCCATTCAACACTTCATTTAATAACAATGATTTCTGAAATTTGAAAGAAACGAAACAAAACAAAGAGAAATAAAATATTAACTCAAAGTGTCGACAATACCAAGAACCGTTTCTTTACAAACCTCAAATTAGTATCGAATAGTCAATGAGTGTTTGAATTTCTAAAGCAAGTACATTACTACGCAATCGACAAACCACAAAACTCAAAGACTGCTATAAAACCTAAATTATTAATATATCATTTCCTCTAATTCATTTTAAATTAGTTATCATATATTATTCATTACTTTCTCGTTCTCACGATTGGTGTCAATTCAATACATGGATTATGACAAGTTTTAAAGAGATTTAGATTTTTATTTCAATAGTTCTTCATAATAACAATGAGATTAATTTTATTCTTATATGTAGTGATTGTTTTTGATTGAAGTTACGGACGGACACATAATAAATTGTAACGTATCTATTTTACTACATGTGTAACAGATTCCGAATAAACCACGATATAACTTTAAGAATAACAAAAACCATTTATCATGTCATATTATTCTGAATATACCAATTTGTATGTGACATACAGACGTACATGTCATCTTCTTACAAACACAATCACAATATACGAGACGACATAGTTTTATTTAATCTTGGAGAACATTTTTCATAACCAAGCGAGAGAAGAGCTCCTCGAGAAAGTAATACATTTCTGAGATCAAAAATACGAGTAGGTATATGCAGATAAACTACTTTGGTTTATTCATACTTGTTGTAATTATTAATTATCAAGCAATAAGTTGTTGTTTTTCTTTTATAAAATAATAAAGCCATCTTTCAATTGTTGTTTCTTAGTTATTAGAATGCATAATACCGAAACACGTAAGCATTCGTCTTTCAAAGAAATTAATTTAAACATTTAATTAACTTTCATCCGTCCTATTTGTATATTCTTTATAAAATATATTTCAATGGGTAGCCATAGCGTTCATGATAACTCTCTGTGACAAATTCATTACCTTTCGATTAGAAACAATAAGTAGAACCTCTTCAACACTGAGAAAGCTGACTAGTGTATTGTAGAAGCAGAAGTGAACAGTGAGTCACGGATCTAAATATACTGGCCTTCACTTTATCCCTAAGAACATTTTTTTACGAATGTAGCCTATATTTCTAGATCTCCTGCTAAGAAACTATGATTGTTTTGTTCCAAGAAAGATTGTTCTAAGAAAGATAGCGTCAAACCTTTTTTGCTATCTGTATTTCTAAGAATAATAGGTCATGTTACCCACACAATGTGTGCAGTATTTTAATCATACATGCATATAACATGTTCAATTCCTACGGATATTTGATCTAATAAACTCCGTTGATGGACACAATTTTCATATTTACGCCATTTTGAACTTTACATGAATACACAAAGGTATCAAAATCAGTCCCTCTGTTAATATACACATTGTGTAAATGTGATTTATCAAGTGACCCACAGGTTCCGCATGATGTACAATCGACAGGAAGGATTAAACCAACTTTTTATTATATAGACGTTATAACAATAATAGTATTACTTCAAATACAATAATAAAATACAGTTCCTCTAAGAGAAACATACGTAACATATGAATAGCAATATAGCATACAACAGTATTTATCAAACGTAATGAGGATCGTGACGAATACAAACTAAACAATCACTCCACTCACGTGACACGCGACGTAAATCAAACAACTGTAATTATATCACGACTGTAGTTTGAAGGAACTAAAGTGATTAAGCTGTACTATTTAAATTACACTAATAGTTTAACTATTGTAATGTGATTTTACAAATAAATTACTTACATTCATCACTTTAAAATTATTAATTAGATGATAGAAGTTATAATCTAAACAAAACTACTGAAGGGTTAATCTCGTGGGTAAAAACAATTGTAGAAACATCACATGCTGTATTTAATAGAAAGACGCGGACTCAACGGTCCTCAACAAATAAACTCACTTTAAAATAAAATATTGTGCTTTATGTGCCACCCGGCGACATTTGCATATAGAGCTTTTGATATAACGAAAAATAAATTAAATGAAATTTTTTAAAGTGTCAAAATACAATACAAATTTTTATCGTAAGTCATTTTCTGTTCTTGCTGCGCAACTTTGGAACTCACTACCCGATTTCATTTATAAAGACTTCCCTAGAACTACTGTATTCAAATTTAGACTGAAGAAGCACCTACTTTCTCTTTCCTCGTCTCAATTATCATCATTTATTTACTTATAATGTATCCATTAGTTATATGTATTGTGTAGGTAATTGTGTATGTAAGTGCATGTAATTATGTATATATATATATATATATATATATATATATATATATATATAAATTTTTGCAAATAGCAACACTTGATTTCTCCAAAACCGTGAGAGCAAGGGGCGCGCGGGTGGCGGGGAATTGTGCGTCGTTTAATGCAATTTTAGTCACGATGGAGCGCTTCACGGGACAACAGCGTGCTTTTTGCGTAAAACAATTTTACAAAAACAACGATTCCTACGTTACTGTACGACGCCTCTTTAGAGTTGAATACGGATTACAACGTGTAAGTGAGTGTCCAAGTGTTAATTTAGTTAAAGCTTAGGTTAAAAAGTTTGAGCAAACGGGATCGACAACGAATATTAAACAAAATGGGCGACCACGTTCAAGAAGAAGCGAAGAGAACATTCGGGAGGTTGAAATTTCTGTAAGGGACGATCCAGAATCATCTACGCGTAAGCGGTCGGCGGCTCTTGCTATACCAAGAACTAGTCTGCGGCGAATCTTGCATTTGGACCTTAAACTGCACCCATATAAGCTTCAAATTGTACAGGAGATGAAACCAAACGATCACATTCAACGCAAGTTATTTGCTGACACTATACTGGAGCGATTCTCTAGCCTTGAGAATGTATTGTTTACGGAAGAGGCCCATTTTCACATTAATGGTCACGTAAATAAACATAATTGTCGATATTAGAGCACGGAAAATCCTCACTCACAGTTTTTGACACCACAGTTGCATGAATTTGAAGGATACAATAGCCGGACTTGGATGCAACAAGATGGAGCAACATGCCATACATCAAACGTGACTTTACCGGTGGTCAAAGAAATGTTTCCTAACAAATTGATTTCTCACAGAGGTGATATCCCATCCTCCCAGAAGCCCGGACCTTACACTTGCGATTTTTTCTTGTGGGGATATCTGAAGAGTCGAGTATACCTTAATAAACCGACGACCATATCCCAATTAAAAGAAAACATCCACGAGGAGATAGCTGCGATTCCTCGCAGCATGTGTTAACGAGTTTTCCAAAGTTTACGTAGTCGATTGCAGGAGTGCCAACGACGAGACGGAGCAGATCTCGACGATGTCATTTTAAAAAAAATAAATTTTAATAAATGATAATTACGTTAAATAAATCATAAACAAAATAACATTTGTACTTTTATTTCTAGACATGTTTCAAAAGTGCAAAAATTTTTGGCCCACCCTGTATATATATATTTCTATTTATTTATATTAGTATGTAAGTATAAAATATATATATTGATACGTGAAAGCCACTATGCGTTATTTATGTTATATGTATCTATACCTCATATCAATGAAACTAATGGATATATGATGTTAATGAGATGAAATTGGTTGTGGTTATTGGTTATTACCGAAGTCTGTTTATAGGATGCTTTTGATTCCGAATAATTCACTATTATTAAAATTCTTTGGGCTACAATAATAACAAAAAAACATGGAGTTGTAAAAATATGTAATAAGCCAGTCATTATTTTAGTCTTGGAAGGAAGCAGTTAAAGTCACAGGCAACTAACTAGTAGTATTTTAATATTTTCTGTTACTACAAGACAAGTAAGACTTATGAAAGATAATATACGTCATTATTATTATATATTTATGATTTCCAAATGCATATATTTTTTCCAAATGAAGTAATAAAAATATACATGACAAAAACTGCTTAACTTGTGAGCCTCGAGTGTGTATTGAGAACTTGACTAGAGATAACATTTGATTTTTCATTGAAGTTACTGCGTAGAGTGAACATAGAGTGATAAGATGCTAATTACAGTCTATTTGTAAAGTCCAATTTTTATGAAATTAGTGAAATTACATAACTTGTGTTCAACTTCTCTTTATTACCTTTTACGCTGCCATACATGGTGACAATAACTTAAAGTAGTTATCTAATATTTTTATTAAAAGAAACTGTCATAAAATTCAATAAGGAAAATTAATGGAAATTATCTTCCTACTAGAATGGTTGACCACATATCACTATCACATAACGTGTCACAATCAACTCTACAGAGTGATGAGGTATATAAGTTGACTTATTTAGAGAATATCTTGTTGTTTCATATTTATATATTATATTAATAATATATACAAAAGTAATCATATAAATATATTTATAAAAGTTATCATTTATCGTATTTAGTTTCGCAGTATTATATAAATTAAACAGTAAGCCAACCTACGTATAATAATAAATGTTAATAAAACAACATGTTCCAGACAATATCCGAAGATATTAAAACAAATTTTCCCCGTCATAACTTCTCTCAATTGCCTCGCGTCCGCCAATTTAGACCTGTTACACATTATTTATTTTATTATCCGCCATTTGAGGGTTCCAGCGTTGAAACGAGTCCATATAATTTTTTTATCATTTCAAGGCTAAATAATATCATTAAACAATTATCAACATTATAATTATTAATTCTAGAATCAATTTTCTTCCAGAGGCTAAAGATAAACACAAACACTAAACACGCAACATCCCAGCGAATTACATTAAGTATAATTATATCATAGTCAACTTATTCTTCATGGATATACCGGATATTCATTTATTTCTATAAAGGCTCACTAAATCTAAACTATCTTTAAAATATATACCTATTGTGTTCACTTTACAAAATACGGTTAAATATAAACTTATATTAAAAACAATATATGTTAAATTGACAAAATAATTGTAACTAATTGAATTTAGCGAGGTTCTGTGTCGAATAAGACATTTTCGGTGATTACTTATACATAACAAATTAAATATAATAAATACCGAAGAAGAAAGAAAAGTCTGTGTAAAGGTGTTAAGTAGAAAATAAAATTCTTTCTTGGAGATGTTAGTATAAAAATCTGTACCTTCCCATAATTAAAATCTTTTTACATTCTCAAAAGGATCAGATATCAAAAGAACTCTCAGCTCGCCTTCATCAGTGTCATCGCTAAATGTAAATTTTCCTTTTGGCTACAGAAGACCAGTCTTTATCGAGTTAGATAATAGAGAAAAAAAATATATATCTCAGCCTTTTTGTGAAAAAGTTTAATTGAAGGAAAGGAGAGGAATTATTTTTGTAAGAGACATATCTTTGTTAAATATAACGGATAATTAATATCAAACTATTAATTTTATAATGTCTTAACTTATATGTAGTGCCATTTATATGCTTTAACGGAACTAACTCATATTAATAACACCATCCTTCTTAGATACGAGCTTATCTTTAAGGCGGGATGTCTAACTGTATTATCTAGTGACTTGAGTGAAATGAATTACATATCCGCTGAGTCATCTATTATTAATAAGAACATGAATGTACTACAAACTTATAGATAAAATTATTTATGAATGTGTTATTTATATATATATATATATATATATACTAAACGAACAAACGTTCCAACAGACGGTGCAAATGCGTTAAAAAAAGGAAAGAGAGGCTAAATATACATGTCTGGACAACCGACGGCTACTTCGAGTTCGAAATATAACTACTGCTAATAAGATACTCTTCTTTGAGATAGTGACACTACCCCGATGTAGCCAGCCTAGATAAGTTGACCATCGAAAAATAGTATATATTAAAAGTCAACTAATTATCATCAAAAACGAGAAATATTTTAGTCTTTTTTTCGAGAACATAAACTAAAGAATACGAGTAAAATGCAAATAAACTGTCATGCTTCAGGTTTCTCTGTTTTAGTTGAAGAATAAACTTATGAAATTTCACGCCTTTATGACTAGCAAATGGAAATTTCTTGGAACAAACAGTTTTCACATATATTTGAATTTCTTGTTAGTATTCTGTTTTGGCTGCTATCATAGTAGAAATTAATTAAGCATAAGAATTTAAATAGAAAATATAAAAGGTGATTTAAGAAATAAACTAGAAACAACGCTCAACTTATTTGAGCGCTTCCTTGAGTGATTACAGGGTAAGCATCAACGTCGTTTGTTATATGATAATATACTTGGAGCAAGAAAATGAACAATCATTATTCAAGTCTGCTTACCTTACGTTACAGCTCGTTGTTATTATTTTTTTTTATTCATATATAAACACATAATAACGACATTATTAAATTATATTATTATAACATGAAAGTAAGAAAATGGAGAAATATGTTTGAAATTAAGTAATAAATATCAGTTCATTTTAATGAGAATATCCTTACAAATTATTTTTAAAGCTGGCCTCAAACTTCAACTACTATTAATTCTGGAAAATGCAATCTAGTAGACAAAGTGTACATTTTTTATTCAATAAAAAAGAATAACTTAAATATACATAAAATATTTTTTTCAAATATAATTTATTCGTAAGGGACTTTGCAGTTGTTTAATTTAGCCCAAATGGTTTTTCATCATTCCTAAATTAGACGTTATTCCTAAATGATTTTTCATGATACCGATAAAAAATGCGACAATATAAAGTAAGTACTTAAATATTAAAAAAAATAAAAAAATATATATATAAAACATGGACCAATGTCCAAATGTATGTGCTCAGTATATTTGTAATAATTGGTGAGAAATGCTCGTAAAATAATTATTGGCAATATTTATTTTCAATTTCAAGAACCTGCTGCCTCTGGAATACCATCCCGATGCTCCTAAAATGAAGTAATAGTGTGAGCATTTACCTTGAATTTATATTTTGCATTCCATGGACAGTCAATAAAATACGTCACAAAAAATTTGTTTATTACCAATACGTACAATACACGTACAACTATATATATAGATATATATCATGACAGTAGTTCAGGAAGGTCTGGTGGGTTCAAATTTCGATATCAGTATTTCTTCGATTCTTGTTAGTTTGACGCTACTCTCCTGATTTATACATCTGACTGCATCCGACTATTAACCCTTGCCTCCGATGCTCTCAAATGAATGGTAACCACTGGAAATCGCTTTTGCATCACTATATACTTTTACATCCACAAACGGATATTGATTTATACATAGAAACCCCAACTGCATTTTGTAGAACCACTGGTTCAATTGCTTCAGTCAGTCAATGTCAGGTGAATTTTTAAAATTCAATCCACTATAAAACACTTGCCCCGAATTCTGTAAAATTGTAATAAACTTTATTTGATACGACGCTCTTTGTAACTTGATCATATGGTATTTATATTTTATTTAAATATATTGTTTATAAATAGTAGAATGCTATTTAATTAATTATGATTATTTAATAGGATACCTTCCTCGTCTCAGATATTACAAGTTCGAATTATGTCCGTGATGATGAACTTTTTGTTTGTTTTTCTTTTTAGAAATAAAATAATGCTATTTTATTTCTAAAAGAAAAACAAACAAAACTTTGTTTCAACTTATTGCTAACAATGCCTAATAAAACTAATAAACGTATGCTACCTTTCAAAGCGATTAATTTAGACAATTAATAAACTATCTTATTATTATTCTTCCTATTTCTGTATTCTTTCTAAATGATGTTGTAAATAGCTTAGCGTTCTAATAACTCCTCGTGACAAAATCAATATCTTCTTGAACTCGAGCGACAAAAACAATTTGAACCTCTTCACCACTGACAGCGTTGGATGATAAATTGTAGAAGTCGAGCTGAATAATGTGTCCCGGGTCTACATACACTGAACTTCAAAGAAATATTATCCCTAAGAACATCTTTTTTATGAATGTAGCACTTATTTGTAGATTGCCTGCTAAGTAACTATGGAACGCCTTAGAAATATAACTGTTTTATTCTAAGAAAGAATGTTTTGAGAAAGATAACATTAAATTTATTCTTTTAATATTTATATTTAAAACACTAATAGGTTACGTGACCCACACAATGTGTGTAGTATTTTAATCATAAGTGCATATAACATGAAGAGATTCCAAATCCATTACTATGGATATTTAATCTAATATACACCGTTGCTGGACACAATTATCGTATTTACGCCATTTTGAACTTTATATTTATACACAAAGATATCAAAAAGGTGCGTTGAAATTCACATTGTGTAAATATAATTTATCAAGTTACCCGCAGGTTCTGCATGATGGAGAGTCGACAGGAAGGATTAATCCAACTTTTTATTATATAGACGTAATAAGACTAATACAATTAGGTCAAATACAATAATAAAATGTATTTCCATTGTATATATCTTTAAGAGAAACATACGTAACGTTATAGTATAGATAACATTAAAGCATACAACAGTATTTATCAAACGTAATGAGGATCATGACGAGTACAAACTAAACAAATCACTCCACTCACACGCGACGTAAATCAAACAACTGTAATTATATCACGACTGTAGTTTGAAGGAACTAACGTGATTAATCTGTACTATTTAAATTACACTAATAGTTTAACTATTGTAATGAGATTTTACAAACAAATGATTTACACTCATCACTTTATAATTACATGATAAAAATTATAATCTAAACAAAACTACTGAAGGGTTAACCTCGTGGGTAAAAACAACTGTAGAAATATCACATGCTGTATTTAATGTAAAGGTCGCGGACTCAACGGCCCTCAACAAATAATATAATAAAATATTATGCTTCATGTGCCTTCCGGCGACATTTGCATATAGAGCTTTTGATATAACAAAAAATAAATTAACTTCCAGCTTTAAAGAGATGTGGTAAATTTATATTCTTGTCATATTTTTATTACATGTTAGAAACAGCTTTGTTAGAATGTGTATTAGGACTATTGCCTTAAAGATGTTTTGTTTAATAGGTTGTTTTTTGTTTTTAGAGAAAAACATAATTTATTGTTTAACTAAGTATTGTTGGATGACATTGAAAAAAATTTTTTATTTTTACTAGTAATTCTTAATAATAAAATATGAAAAATACCTTACCTTGGCGTTTGTTGGACACTTTCATGATACCGAATAATAAAAAAAAAATTACCCAAGCTTTGAACCCAATTTGTATCTCATAGCGCCGGACGCATTCTTGTTTCTCGGTAATTCATCACAGAAGTTAACGTAGATTTCCACGGACGGATTTCCCCGGCAACTTCGGCAATAAGTTATGTAAAACTTCCTCACTCCATCATAAATTATTCACATATATTTACGTACTGAAATGAATATATAAAACTGTATGTAAACATTTAAAAGAAAAGCTAGATTATTGGTTTCATCGTCATCCAGCTGCTCCTATCCCCAATATTTGTTTCAGAACAATAAAGTAAATTCTTCCACGATTTCTACCATACATCAACTCAGTGGGAACTTCCTTCTTCGTTAGATCATTTTTACGTACTTAATCAATATCTTCTTTAAAAGACTAAGTAGTCTTAGACTAAGAATAGTTTCTTAAACATAAATACAAATCAGAATTGACAATTAATAAATATCTATGAATCTATTACTAATATGGTTATTAGAACATGAACACTGTGTGATAAGAAATAACGTTTAGTTATTGTTGCAAAAGACCTAACTCTTTATTCATACAATATCCAAGAGCGTCTCCAAACTTAGTAATCCTTCATTATCACCCGCCTCATTGCTGTAGTCTTCATTTAAACGTGTGATACAAACATACAACAAGAATATTTATACAATACAAACATGAAGAGGATACAATTTTGTTCTATAAGTACAAGATATAAATTATTATTTTCATGAAACTTCCACGATGAGTACTTAAGCCGTGAAAGCGTATGTAACAAACAAAAGATTTATATATTTTAAGCTCAATCTCAGGTGTATGTAAACATTTATACTTTAATGTAAGTACATTTTATCCGTGTGCTTTGGTCTGATATAAACCCATGAAGACAAGGAAACCCCTGTATTAAATGTTATAAAGTACAAGTAGGTAACTCTTAGTAGTATTAGGTATCTTTATATTTATCCTGCAGCAAAAAAAAAACCTTAAAATTCAAAATAAAAAAGAGGACAACAAGAGGAACAGAATATCTTCCAGTGGCTAAAGAAAAGACACTAAACACGCAACCTTCCAACGATTTATATTAAGGATATTTATATCATAGTTTATTAACTTATTCTTCATGGATATACCGAATATTTTATTACGCCTCACTAAATCTAAAGTATCTTTAAAATATATATTGTGTTCACTTTACGAAATACTGTTAAATGTGAACTTATATTAAAAAAATATTTATTAAATTATCAAAACGATTGTAACTAATTAATTTAATGAGGTTCTGTGTCGAATAAGACATTTTTGGTTATTACTTACATATAACAAATTAATATATAATTAATACCGAGGACGAGTAAGAGGTTATAGTAAGGTCTTAAGAAGAAAATAAAATTATTTCTTGGAGATGTTAGCAGTTTATATACTCGTATTTCGAGTGACCGGAATTATTTAAAAATCTGTTCCTTTTCGTAATTAAAATCTTATTACATTTTCAAAAGGATCAAATATCAAAAGAACTCTCGGCTCGCCTTCATCAGTGTCACCGCAAAATGTAAATTTTCCTTTTGGCTACAACTGACTTGTCTCTAACGAGTTGGTTAATACAGAAAAGATTATATTTCCCGAAACTCTAAAGTTTAATTAAGTGAAAGACAAAATATCTATATCAAAATATTAAATTTATATTGTCTTACTTCTTGCAGTATAATTTACATGCTTTACCGGAACTAACTCATATTAATAACACCGGCCTTCTTAAATACGAGCTTATCTTTACGACAAGAGCTTACGAGCGAGACAACTATTATTAATAATAACTATAGCCACATACATAAAGCTATTTGTGGATGTAGTATTTATATATGTATAAATGATATTATTATTTTATAAAAATATACTTCAGAATATTTTCGAAAAATAATAGTACTCTGAGACTTTAGTCATAAGTCTCATGTCTCAGTCCGACAATTAATAAAAATAGTTATTCTCAATATTAAAAATGTAAAAATTAGTGTAATTTTATATTTTTACATATTTATACATTTTACATACATATTTATATTTACAATTTATATAACTTTATTATATGTAAATATAAAATAATATTTTTAAAGGGAACTCGCATTTTTTAGTCAGTTAATTTGTCATTTAACAGACATCTACATATCGTAAAGTGAATACAATGTAATCGGATATACGCGAGCTAAATCCGTATAATATGTTTTACATATTAGAACATTCATCTATAAAAAATGCTTTCTGTTTGTGGTCGGAACTTTATAAGTAAATGATTTATAAAAAATATGCGATAATTGTCGTTCCACGTAACTTTTAAACATTTATATTTTTGAATAAAATGGTAGTTTAAAGAAGGCAATTACAAAAAGGGTAAATAACCTATTACTAGATGTATCAAACTATAAAAATGATTACTTTAAGTCAATTTTATAAGAGAAACATAATCAGCAAATTTTAAGACATTAAATATTTGACTGCATCTTATAACAAGTGATAATGAGACATCACTTAAGATATCTTTGCTCTCTCTATTTTTTAAACTTCTTTGCAAAATTATTTGCAATGATTTATCCCACAATCTAATTGAATAAAGATCTTAAGACCATGCTCAGTTAATCATGAAAATGTAACCATTAGTCCAATGTGATGTGAGGATTGACTCGTGAGTATGCTTTCGCTGATGATCTTGTTGTTTGACGAATTTAAGGAAAATTTGGATACTATTGTAAAAAATCTAAATCTTTCATCGAGAGTCTTAGGAATCAAACACAAGAATACCTATAAAATAAATAATATAAATCAATTATTTATATTTTTCTAGTAGCCTTTATATAACTTCGGCATACTATTTAGATTCCTTTAAAGTAGCTCTGAATATTAAATTCCATCGCGTCATTAATAACGCTCATATAATATTAAATGTCATCTCAATCGTGAATTATTTATAGGATTTCCATTGAATGATAACGCTGGGTTGTTTAGCAAATATTGTCAAAGAACATAATATAACAAAGTGTTTATTCCAAGAAGGGTATTATTTTAAAAAATATTTTAAACACAACATACATAAAATGTACGTTACATTAGTGCTATTTTTTAAATATATTACTTTCAAAATTTCACTGATTTACTGATTATGTTAAGTACATTAGAATTTCCTTAATTTAGTATTGTTTTATTGCTGACTTATATTTAACTAACTATTTAAAGCTTATATATAAAGCATACTTCAGAAAATATTATTATAACTAGCTTTTGCCCGCGACTTCGTCCGCGTTTCCGTCGTTTTTCGAAAAAAAATTAGCAGATGTCCTCCCTCATAGTTTTGACGTAACAGGCAGATTCACTTTCGTATTTTAGAAGGGCAATAGTAATATAATATGCCAATCCACAAAACTGTTGAAAAATATAAGTAACCGCAGAATATTATAATATACCCACGCTATACCCACGACTCGGTCAGCGTGTAACTCCTTGTTTTTTATTAAGATAATATATTGCTAATATTTTTAGATCAAATTAAAATGTTTCAGCGCAAAGCTTCTGGGTAGACTATGTTAAGAGTCGACCCGTCCGGCACGTGAACGTAAAGATTCCTAGAATTGCTAACCCGGGAAAGAGCGACGTATAATTGACCATGCGAGAAACAGCTAACACCGAGATCTACTCCAGCAACACGAAAAGTCTGCCCTTGAGCTTTATTGATAGTCATGGCATAGCACACCGATACTGGGAATTGCGTTCTTTTAAATTGGAATGGAAAATTATTTGGTATTATGGGAATTCTGGGAATAAAGACAGTTTCTCCTGCACCGCAACCTGTTAAAATTTGAGCCTCGATTACATTTTGTTGCAACTGGGTTACTTTTAGCCGAGTTCCATTGCAAAGTTGAGGTGGTCTTAAATTTCGGAGCAGAATTATCGGTATGCCAATTTTTAAACAAATTATATGAGAAGGTAGTCCAGGCATACTTAAAGAATTTAAAAATTCTATCGGGTAATTAGTGGCTTCTTGTTCATCAACCATTCTATTTATTGAACTATAAACTTTGCTTTCTCCCTGTATATTAGACAGTATTTTATTATTAATTTCAGATGCCTGGTCATTGCGAGGAGTCAAAATGGACCTTTCGCAAAGCCAAGAATTGTCCCTATTTAATATAATTGTTATGTCACCGTAAGCCGAAGATATAAGATGTTGTTGGGATTGCACTATACAACATAACTCAGGTGTCAGAATAAGTTTTCCTTGGTGTAGTTGTGGATAGGTACCTTCACCAATCTTCAATAATGTATCAGAAAATTCACGATTATCTGCGTTGTCTCCAGTTCTCACTCGCATATTTATAGTCAAATGCACCGATTGTATATCACGCCACAAATAAGAGCTTTTCAGGCAAGCCCTAATCTCATCAGCTCGGGTTCCCCGTGGTATTACCGGTAAGGTTTGTCGGAAATCACCACAAAATAAAACCGTAATACCGCCCATTGGTCGATCATTTTGTCTTATGTCCCTTAGAGTTCTGTCTACTGCTTCTACTCCTTTTCGATGGGCCATCGTACATTCATCCCATACGATTAAATTACACTCACGCAATACCTTAGCTTTGTCGCTATTTCTTGAAATACTACAGGTTGGACTTTCCGTGCGATCTAAATTAATTGGTATTTTAAACATAGTGTGAGCAGTCTTACCTCCTGGTAGCAATGTTGCAGCTATACCTGATGAAGCCACGGCAAGAGCGATTTTACGCTGATTTCGAACATAAGCTAATATTAATTTAGTCAAAAAAGTTTTCCCAGTTCCTCCAGGTGCATCTAAAAACCATATTGTTCCTAAATTATTCTGCACACTCTCGCACACGCGATCATAGACTAAGCGTTGTTCTGCAGTCATCATTGGGACACCGTTTTCTAATGTTACCAGCAGTTCCATTGGGTTGTAACCAATCTCTGCGGAATATTCCCTATTGGTAACCTCTCCGACTGAGGTTGGCGTTGGCAAACCATATTCACAAAGTGATTTACCGCCTACTGCTGTTAAGTCTTCCTGAAGAGCTAATAAGCACTGATTTATAGCCAGATCTCGAAAATTATCATTAGTTGCGCCTTCATTATTGTGAGATAAATTAAGAAAGAAAGTCTTCTGCAAATTTTTCTTTATATTTTTCCCATAATTGGACAGGATCAGATAAATTACAAAATGTGAGTAATGTTACAAATAAATGGCGTAACCGTCGTGGATTATCACTAACACAGGATTCTGCTAAAGCGTCATCCCAATGTTGATCATTTTCAAGCAAATGACGCGCTTGGCAAGCTGCATGATAAGTTGGATAAACAACATCGTCTACTTTTCTCAAATCTATAAATGATGTTGGTCCTCGCACTGTATGTAATAATAATCTCAAATAAAAACACTCTGCGTTGTTAGGATGAACAGTATACACTCTACCAAGAACATGTTCTTTGAAAATACCTGTCTCGCCATCTACAGGCCTGCCTCGGCGTCTACGGTTAAAGACACCTCGTTGTTTATCGTAGGTATAATACGATGGAACTTCTTCATACAAAAGAGACTTTGCGAAATTATCAGTTTGGCAAAGTCGAAAGAATGCCAATAAAGTTGTTTGTCTAGGGTTCTCTAATCGTTCTGTAACATTTTCGGCGTTAAAATATATACGTTGACCGCCTTCCAGATGAACATCCAGATGGGTCACAGGTGGATATCTTTCGTGAATATTAAAACTTAAGATCCGCCACACAGCTTCTGAAGAGCTGATATATCTGCCTGACTGAAATCTAGTAACTTCATCATGTTCATTTCTTAACGCAAACGTAGCTTGGTCACTGCCCTTGTTAATGTACTTACAAATATATTTAATTGACTCTACACTATTACACATTTCTACATTTATGTGAGCTTGAAATGCTCTGGACAATACAGGCGAATACGGAACGACCCACCTATTATCTAAAGTAACCTGTTGTCCAGACATTCGCTTTTCAACAGTAAAACCACCATTGTCTCTTGAACGGCGACGATATAATGGGTATCCATCATGTCCTGTTACAGTTTCATCCACTTATGCTTTTGGATACCTTTTAGTGCAACGACCGTCTTGCATGCAAGGAGCATTTGCGTTAAATGCACCACATGGACCATGTATCATATGAGTTTTAACAATGTCGTATAACAGGGGATCTGCAGTCGGATCTGGAATTTCAGCACTGATTAATCTGTCTACATCATTAGGTCGAACCTTATCTTTTAACCAAAGCAAGATATGTGCGTGAGGTAAGCCGCGTTTTTGCCACTCAACACTATACATATAACACAATACTTCTCCAAAAATGTTATCTTTGGTAAGAAGATCTATCATTGATTTTAATTTTAAATGAAACACTCTTGCAATAATATCATGGCGGTCATGCGGTGCCTGACCCTCAAGAAGCTCCCGAGTGATTTCATCCCACTTGGGATTGGTAGTTACAGTAACAAATAAGTCGGGACGTCCATATTTTCTTACGTAACAAAAAGCGTCTTGAGTACGTTCATGCATGTTGCGTGGACCACCAGTAAAAGAAGAGGGTAAAATAACTAAACGACCCATATTCACAGTATCGTTATCTTGCTGCATGGCATCGCGAAGGTGCACGTATTCCTCAGCGCGCAGCTGCCTTTGATTAGATCGTATATAAACTAATCTTTCGGTTTCAATTTTTGCGTACATGTCAACAATAAACTGATTAAATAAGCCACGAAAACGTTGAAAGTATACCAATCTATTCCGTCTCATGTAACATGTTCTGAAGTTGTGAAATGAGTTCAGTATTTAAATTCGGAAAATATTGATTTCTTATATTCGACTGTTCGTTGTAATCGGATACAAAATATATTTGAAGAAATTTAGGTTGTTCTTCAGGCAAAAGGGACCCTATCAAATGGTAAACCTGACCTTGTACCTTAAAAGTAGGCATGAAAGGGCCTTCTGAGATTTGTTTAGCACCAAAGGATGTCATTTGGAATGCACTATTATAAGTGCGAATATTATCTAAAAACTGTTTGGATTGCAAATGTTCCCCTAAAAGTAGTGATTTTAAAGGTTCCGGTGGGTCTTCGAACGAAGGCAAATTTATTTTACCTCCAGAACAACAGAAACCAGCAGACTCCTTCCTCCACTTCGAAGCATTACAAAAGGAACATACTACGTTCATATCGCCTATTTCAGAAGATGATCTGTAATCAATTGTGAGGTTATAAGCAAACCCACTTTTATATTTATCGGACCACGCCACCGAATTTGTAGATTGATCTACCACGTGTATATCTAAGTCATTAAGACCATGTCGAAATCTATCTGCAGTAAGACGGGCCTCTCGCTGTTCTTCTGTTTCAAGCGACCGAATATTTTCAATTCTTAATCTTTCATTAGATAAAGTAATCAATTGTTCTTGTCTCAAAGAATTGTAATAATCGCGTCCCGACTCTAGTCGTTGTTCATGCTCATGTTCATCTTCAAGAGATCGAATCATGTTATGGTGCGCCCTATCATTTGTCAAACGGTCTTGATATTGAGTAAAAGTTTCAGATTCTCGAGACAAAATATGACGTTCGCGATCAGCTGTAAGCCGTAATTCCCTCTCAGTGAAGGTTTCGGACTCGCGAGATAAAATATGACGTTCGTGGTCAGCTGTAAGCCGTAATTCCCTCTCAGTGAAGGTTTCGGACTCGCGAGATAAAATATGACGTTCGCGGTCAGCTGTAAGCCGTAATTCCCTCTCAGTGAAGGTTTCAGACTCGCGAGATAATGTATGCCGTTCGCGGTCAGCTGTGAGTCGCAATTCTCGTTGTAAAGCAGTTTCAGCTTCTCGGGATAACGCATGTTGTTCCCGGTCAATGGAACGCCTTAGCTCTCGTTGAGAAGAGCTTTGAGAAGCCCGTGTTGTAGCTCGTCTCGCTCTTTCAGCTGCTAATCGCATCTCTCTTTCTGGAGAGCTTTCATTAGCTCGAGATGTTGAGGCACTAACTCTCATAGAGTTTAACCGATGTGCTCTTTCCTCTTCCGATTCTTGAGAACGCGTCATTCTCATTCTCCTAGCTTGACTCGAAGTTCGAGATAAAGATGGTCGTTTTTTAGGTGGCATCGTTTATTTTATTTTTAATCGACGGTAACTTAAATTCTATTTAGTTACCCAACAAAAAACTTACGTCAGAGGTCCTAACTATAGCTAAGTATATAATAAATAGAATATAAATCTAAGTGCCTATTAAAACTAAAATAATATTCTAATCGAATTATAAATATGTACGTAGGTACCTACAAATTACAAAAGAATAAAAAATGAAAATAAAGCTATACTTAATGCGTGTGCAATACTATCTACACTTACCTACTTCACTTAAAAATGAATAATAAGAAATACCTACAACTACTGTAATTAATCAAAGTACCTATGCTAATACAAAAAAAACCTTAGATGTTCTAAGTACAGCTGCTATATAATAAAAAAATATAAATCGAAGTGCCTATTTAAACTTAAATACCTAATATTCTAATAGAATTAAACTAAGAAATATGTACCTACCTACCTACAACTTAGGTACAAAAAAAAAAGAAATGAAAATAAAGCTAAAACACGTGTGCAGTATAGGTAGATAGTAGGCAATATCTACCTATACCTACTTCACTTAAAAATAAATAAAAAATACCTATGAATACTATAATTAATAAAAGTACCTACCTACGCTTTTATCTACTCAATACAAAAAAAACTAAACATAAAATGCCCAAAACTAACCTATCAGTAACTAAAAATCTAACAATAATCTAATCTATCTATCTATTATCTAATCTAAAAATCGAATCTAAATCTACTTAAAAAGAAATAAAATAGGAACTATTAATAGTTAAGAATTTAAACAAAACTAAAACTAATTTAGAAAATAACAACAAAAGAAATTAAAATAAACTATTTAAAGACAAAAAGTCGCGCTGATAAGCACGGTTTATAAAATAACAATTATTGTCTGTCAATAAAGTTCAACACTCTGAACGCATCAGCAGCCAAATATTGAATGACGCTTGCGCTCGCCTCCCGCCCCTTTTATACTCTGCCGCCGCGAGCCCCGTCGAGCGCGGCAACCGTTACGCAAAAATAATCCTTATAGCTTGATTCACTATTCACGCGCGATGTCTTGTTGGCGTATTTCATGTAAGTAAGTATAAGTTTGGTGTTTCTATACCGATTTCAATGATTCTTTTTTTATTGAATTGGTGCTAATGTTTATTTTTTTTTTAATTAGGAATGATGGTGAGCATTATTGGTTTTATAAACGTAAAAGTAAACAAATATAATAAGAAATCTCCGAACTGCTAAGCTATCGAGAGTTATGCGTGTTATTGTGAGTTAACTATAAAAGGTAGATATATGCTGTCTTGGAATATTTTTCGTGTATTTTTATGTAGAATATTTCCGTTATACATAGTTTCTATGTAGCTCTAACCATTAAGGCTGCACACGCGACGGAAGCTTAAAAAATCAAGCAACTTCTCCCATTTTCTCAACATTTCCTTTCACTGCTCTGCTCCTATTCATTGTAGTGTGATGAAAAGTATACTATTACCTGCCCAGGAGTATAAAGAATAATTGTACTAAGTTTCGTTAAAATCCGTCGAGTAGTTTTTTTTTCTATAAATAACATACAAACAGACAGACAGACAGACAGACAGACAAAAATTTTTTTAACTGCATTTTTGGCATCAGTATCGAACACTAATCACCCCCTGCTACTTATTTTGTAAATATATTTCATGTACAGAATTGACCTCTCTACAGATTTATTATAAGTATAGATATCAGAATATTTATCTTAACTAAGCAATAATTACTTTAATAAGGACTCTATCGAATTTTGAACAATGGTTACGCAAAATAATCGCTTTGTAATATAAGATTTATCAAATTATAACACCTCGTTCATTGTTATAATATAATTTATGAAACATCTTTGATATTAAAGTAAATTATAAAGATATCTTAATTTAATATCAGAGCGACCTTCATTATTCCAAACTAGTAAAGGTCGCAAACTAATTTGACAATCAAAGCAAGAGGTTTTCTTATTATACCTTTACATAAAAGAAGACAATTAAAAAGATAAGATTTCTCTTAATATATTTTTTAATATTAGAAAGTTCTATTTAATATTAGAAACTCTTCTGTTTAATATTTTATATTCTCCGTCTCCGTCTGTTTTATATTTTATATTCTCTTTTTTACTCATAAATATATGAAAGAGCGTCAAAACGGAGCGTCATAGTGGTCTTGGCTATCGTTGTCCATATTGGGCGTTGTAATTGCTGAAATTTAAAAATATAACCGCAATTGTGTCGTCCAAAGCGTTTTTATTTAATTATTAAACAGTAATACACAAATTCACAGCATTTAAGACGATTTAACTTGATAAAGAGCCAATATGTTGGCATGTGTGCACCTCGTGTGACAGCTGTCAATAGAATGACAGCCGCCAAGACCAAGGACGACACGCACTACCCTATTCGGGATTACCTGCTCATATTTTAATAATATCTATTACAATGGTTTACAGAATCAAATAAAACTAAAAGAATATTAACAAATAGAGTTATGATTATGGTTAATAATAAATTGTAATATAATAATTGCGTAGCTTATAATTAAAACTCAACTACAATCGCGCCGTCGTATATAAAATATACTTAAGTACTGTATAGTCACGTGAAAGTAATATAAATAGATGAATCAGATTCACGTAAAACATATTAATGTTAAATTAACAATTATGAAAATAATATGTAAATTCGCCGACGCTGGGTGTCTTCTTATCAAGTTTGTTTATTGCGCCGATAAGTATAAAAATACGCAGGTGATAGACTCTAGCTGTAGTATCGGGGCAGGGTCTAACTGATTTGTAAGATAATCTCATAGAAAATCGGCATAACATGTTTAGTACCTTGGATTGTTTCATCTAATTCTATATATATTTATTTAAAAAATCTTTTGTTTAAAAATTTTTTGTTTATTTTCCAAAAATTATGTTAAACCAACAAAGTATAATTAACTTTATTATATAAGTGATATACTAAGTTAGGGGCGGCCGTTAGTCATGTTTTGCTTTTGTAACTTCTTACCGCCTTCCCCTATAGAGATGTTTGGTGTCGTTTTAATAATATTGGTTATGATGGACTAATTAGAATCACATGATTTATTATTCAAAGTATCTTAATATTTTGTCATATTTCTTTATGAGAAGGGCTTATTAAATTCTGTTTCATTATAATTGCTCTGTGTTCTGATATCTTGATGCACTCCTTACACCTCTTTCCAGTGGTGATATTTCGTGAATTTTTTGATCTTACCCCTTTTTGAATGTAACGGTACTAATGGACCCTTATCGCCAACGAGTAAAAGGAGAAACAATAATTATAAATGTATTGTCATTTCTTACATATCTACTCAATTAAAATATTTAAAACCTTTTGTATAATAGTTAATATAAATACATATCGTTTATGGTATAAATACACTTAATAAATAAAATATATTTTTAGTAAAAAGGAGTCCTGAGGAAGGCACACTAGTACTGAGACGTAATATAAGAATTATCTGAATGTAATAGAACTACAAACTTCATTACACAAAGTATACACGCCCGGTTGTGAAAGTTAAATAATATATTATAAATGTTCTAGAGAGTCGGTGAAAGTAGAAGGTCAAATATAATCCTCATACATCTCTATAAGTTTCAAGGTCTAATATTATTGTTATATTACCAAAGTTACCGCAATTTATATTAGAAATATATTTGTTGGAGCCACGCCTCATCACGTCTGATTGGATAAACTAACTCTAACTTTGCTATTCTGTTCTTTTACTACTAAACGATAGTTTTATACATGTGTTTTAAACCATTTACTGAATCTGAATATATTGAGGTATTGAAAATTGGGTCGTTCTCAATTACTTTATCATCTTTTTATTAGCACCTCATTTGCTTTCATTTCACTTCAAATATGTTAATTTTTTTATACAGTTTAACGAATCTAAGTTTGTCTAAAAAATGCGATATAATTTATTATAAGCAACATCTTGAACTACAAAAATACAGAAAGCTTATAAATCTTAATATAATGTCACAAAGCAACGGCACATAACATTACTTGTATAACTTTATTATATTAAAATATATATATTTTTTAATTCATTAAAGTTTTTTTTATAATACTTGAGTATCATTTTACTTTGATATATAACCTCCGTATTCTTAAGAAAACGTCAAGTTACAAGCACTAGTAAAAATTTAAACACACTCAGTTCACACAAACCTTATAGTACACTAACAGACTACCTTCCCATATTGTATGAACTATATAATCATTGTTACTTATTATTGTTGCAACTTATTATATGTATTAAGAATGTCTAATATATATAAGATATTTTTATACAATTATTTGTCCTTGTTTTAATTTAAATAAATTCATCCAAAAACAACATTTATGTCTTAATATTATTATCTAAAATGGTGTGTAATAAACTTTAATAATATTAAATAAATATGCTTTTAGCAGATCCGCAAACCAGTTGGAGTCACTTCAGATTTTTGTCCATAGATTAAGAAATAAGTTTTAATATCACCAATTACGTTTAAATTCTAACTGTGCTTGTATAAGCATTTATGAAAATATTTAGTGTACAGATTTCAAATAGTTACAGTTTTATTAAAATACCCATAGATATATTCATTTACTTTTTGTGACGAAGGTTGCAACATGACCATTCAGTGAAATGTGAAAAGGCTTCCGCCGTTCCATTCGGGCAGCTGTTCGATCTAATCGCATTCCATTACTGGACACAAAAGCCTACCATTACTAGGATTTTCAACTTTATTGCCTTTTTTATTCCGTATCCTTCTGCGTAACTCGAATTCATCAAGGCCTTTCAAATATTGATTAAAAAAAATAAAAACAATTACAGGAGCTTAATATTAATTTAATACCACAAGCTTTACTTGCGGCTTCACGCACTCATTACTAACAAATAGACTCTGAATGGAGTCGATTATGAATACGTTAATTGAACATACGAAATCTTTTATAGATATGGCCTCTCACTAAGCCAGGGGCAAACAAACCTCGCCTTTACAATGGAGTGCCAAAGAAATTAACTTATCATGCGTGCGTGTTGCGTCTCTTACGACCCCACTTGTAGGCACACTTTTGACATGGGCGCCTCACTTCTTTGGCCGGCTACTGGAAGGGCTTCCCTTCCATTGCAGTAAGTAAGTAGGTAAGTAACCGGAGACAGGGTCCTTACCCTGGTGAGGTTTAAGTAATGTAAGTACAACCGTTAGAATAATGTTTATAGTTATCATGGATCACGAAAGTTTATATATAAAAATGATTTCCTTATAAGTTCAGGTTTGAACTAAAATGTTGTTAATAGAACATTCCTTGTCCTAATACTTATATATAATAATTAAAATTTATAAAATTCGTTTAAGGTTAAATAGGGTATGGTAAAATTTAATTAAACAAAAATATTTTTATAAAAACATGGATCAATTCTTGAACTAATGTAATGTCCTTTCTTTTCTCAGATCTAATTCGAGTAATGATGCTAACTTTAACTTGAGCGTTTTTTTACAAATTACAAATATAAATACATACATACCTACTTCCTCCTTATCGTAAAGCTTTATTAGAATCTTAGCTAAGCTGGTTTAGCCGCATCATTTATACGACGTTCTTTTAGACTTGGGATAGAAATTTACAAAGATTAATTTGAAATTTTCTTTTCATGTGTGTCCATTTAATAGTATTGAAATAGATATTTTACTGATTGTGAGAACTATAGCAGAAATATCGTATCGCTTGGGAAACCCCATGGGTTGACATTAAATCGGTTATTTATAGGTATACCCAAAGTAAGTGTAGCGAGCTAAGAAATATTGGAGCTGGTACTTAATTGTTTTTTTAACTTATCGCAGATACAATCCTATTTAATAAAGATGACATGAATGTCCAATACATCTAAGTTTTTAAGTAAGTCGACTGTAACAGAAAAAAAAACTTTGTCACGATTTTTTGAATTATCTACATTTTATATACAGTGTAAACTCTTTATAACGTTATCCTTTATAACGATAAACTCCCTATAAAGTAGAAGTGTACACAACTTGGTTGGTTTGCGTTAAAACCCTAACAGTAAATACATATTTATTATCGGTATTATTGTTTATGTCATCTTATCAGGTAACAAAAGACTTTGAAGCTCCGAAACATCTGAGGTCGTAAACGGTCGGTCTTGCTTTTGTTAGATGGTCTTCAACCAAGCATACACGGTAAAAGAAAAGCGATTTGTGTTGACGAAAAAGTTTGTGTGATACGTGCGATTGAAAAAGGAGAAAAGAAAAGTGACGTTGGAAGACTTTTTAAACTAAGTCAATCTACTGTTGTCACCATTTGGAAAAACAAAGAAACAATTCTGCAGGCGGCGCTGGAAGGAAATTCGTCTAAAAAATTAAGGAAGCCAAAATTCGAAGAATTGGATCAGGCAATGCTGTCGTGGTTTCACAAGCAGCGCCAGAATAATGTACCCATTTCGGGGCCAATTGTAAAAGCCAAGGCTGGAAAGTTTGCCGACCAACTTGGTATAATTGACTTTAAAGCATCTGAAGGTTGGCTCGGAAAATTTAAACACCGTCACCAAATTACGTACGGTAAAATGAACGGAGAGGCGCGGGATGTCGATACGAATGTGACTGACAATTGGATCAGAACAGTGTGGCCTACATTCGAGAAGAAGTACTCACCAAAGGACATTTTTAATGCTGATGAAACTGGCCTTTTTTTCAAGTTAACTCCCGACAAAACATTAAAATTCAAGGGGAAAAGTGTATTGGAGGAAAACTTAAAAGGAAAAAACTGATTCACTTACAGATGAACAAATTGTTGATTTAGTTTCAAAAAGTAAGGATACCCCAATAATGATGATGAAGAAGATGATCAAGTGGACGAAGCCGAATCACCACCAACAATTCAACAAGCGCTAGATGCTGCTAAGTTGATAGAAATATTTTTGTTGTTTAATCAAGATGATTCCACCACATATCTAGATATGAATAGGATACATAAGATAATACAAAACAAGTACTGGCATAGCAGAAAACGTCAGACAAAGTTAACGGACTACTTGTGTAAATAACAATACATGTGCATATTTTATCTAAGACTTATTAAACATTATTGTGAATTTGGTTGTTTTATTTGTTCACTCCATATAACGATAACTCTCTATAACGATGAAAAATGCTCAGTCCTTTGAGATTCGTTATAGAGAGTTTACACTTATATACCGTATGTAGGATTGACAAAAATAAAGAAAACACTGAATCAAATTGTTCTTTCCTTATTTCTCTTAATATTTAATAAAAAGATGACATGTTCTACAAAATCATTACACACGTCTATATAAAAAAGGCAGTAAAAGCAATCCGATATAAAAATATATTGAAGAAAGGTACAACAGCTTCTGTGTTTGTTTCGAATTCGCTTTACGACCACCATTTTATTACAAACGTTAAGAGGGACCCACTTAGCGTTTGCAATAAAATGCCTCTAATGTCTATCAAAATTATTGTGTTTGTGAATAAAGTACTTATTTATCATTTCAACAAATATCAGATCTTATATCACTTTTATTATCGTTTATTCGCTATTCTGAAACACTAAGATGAGGCTGTGACGTCACAAAATCTCGACAACAAAAGTTTCTTCATTGACATCGGATACATTTTATGGTATAGTAGTAATTATGTATTGGTATACAGTATACTTACAAAGACCCAGTCCAATAGCGCTTTTTTTCAAGTCATGTAGGAATAACTTACACGATGCATTACATCGAATCTCTTTTGGAAGGTCCCTTTGAAAATACTTTCAGATTACAATTCCTTTTCGCCTTATTGTTCCCGAGTGCCCTTTTTATCGCGAGGGTCTCACCTATAATCCAAACCGTTCACAAATATGGCGATATTCCCCGACTCAAAATACAAAAACTTTCGTAAAATAAGCAAGATTTTTATTTTTATTGTCACCTTTTTATATTTTTCTTACTTAATAAATATTATTTCCTGAAACCATCATGTCTTCAGTGGATTATAATCGTATATAAAATGATAAACTTAGTAAGTTGCAAAGCGTTAAATTGATCTGAAGGAATTAGACTTATGATAATAATTAGAAAACTATGATTCTCTATTTCTATTTAAAAAGTCTCAAATACAAAGACAATTACCAAAACCACCTCTATACTCTCATAAAAGTCATTCAATCATAGATCAAACACAATCCAAACTCTAATAATATATTCTATAATATTTGCTGCCGACTGAAGACAGAAAAGCCGGTAATCGGCTTCAACCATTCATCATTTCTATTATTGCTATTTATTATTATTGCATTAAAAATATTATCTCTACTTGCATTTTCTAAGAAATTTTAGTAAAAGTATTGTCTATTAATTATTCGATTGCTAATTCTACATCTATCCGGGATCCTAACAAATCTTTCTTAAAATTATTTCAATTCTAATATAAATACTACAATGATACAATAATTTGATTGTACAACACACCGTTACTGTAAGCTATAAACAAGTTATACAGTTTCATCACGATAACACAAATACTGGAACAAGTAAACAAAAGAGAAAAAACAAGTACAAGTTAATATAATAATAAGTGAAATGAAGAGTTAAAATGTGCAGTCTCAGAGAGAAGTATCTGATCATGAACAGATTAATAAAGCTGTGACTTCAAACAAATACAAACAAATCGTTGAAATTTCATGACAGGTTAAAAATTTACTAAAATAGAAAATATATGAAATATTTTTCTGTTGGATTCACTCATAAAAAAACTTTCATTTACAACACGTCTATACAGTAGAAATAAAGAAATACTCGGTTGAATTTGTCCCGGTTGAACGCGTCTGAAACCATCATAGCCATCATTTTAAGTTGGAGAGTGTTTTTACAGTAGGGCTTATTTTGATAAGTTTGGTATCAAAATAGGCCCTCCTGAGTGTGCCCATTTAAAGTACACAAGTGGTATTGGTAGGTATTGATTCAAAGTGGAAAGCTATAAATAATAAATAAGTAAAAATAAAAAACTACTCATTTTATCATAGTATTTTTGTGAAGTGAATTATCCATTTTAGATAATCCAATGGAGAGAATATATTAAAAAAGTAAAGTTGTTACGGTCTCGAGAGCACGCGCGAAAATGTTTTCACTCTGCATTCATTCAAGCGTATAGAATTCTTCCAGATAGAAATATAATTTACGAGCGTGACTTGAGAATATCATATTCGATTATTTCCAATTGTTAGTTTTACACTTTTTTACCTCTTAAGAAAAGCGGAACTCTAATACAATTTAACTAAGATTAGAGCAATACATCATGATTAACATAATAAGTATTATTTATTCTTGAAATGATGAATAAATTATATGGACTTATTTAAACGCTGGAACACTCAAATGACGGATAATAAAATAATCAGCTCCAAATTTGGCAGAGGCGAGGCAATTCATAAAAGTTATCACGAGGAGAATTTGTTTTAATTTCTTCGGATATTGCTTTGAACATGTTGTTTCGTTAATATTTATTAGTATACGTAGATTGGCTTACTGTCTAACTTATATAAGACTTCAAAATTAAATGAGATAAATGATGACTTTTAAAAATAATTTTATTATTAAATTAATGTGAAACAAGAAGATTTTCTCTAAATAAGTCAAGTTGTATAACTCATCATTCTGTAGCATTGAATATTGATAGGTTATGTGGTAGTTATATGTGTTCAATCCCTCTAGTCGGAGTATCATTTCAAATAATTCTCCTTATTGCGTTTTAGGAGAGCTTCTGTTAATAAAAACACTGTTCATGACTTTAAAGTATTGTGACAATGTAAGATAGTGTTAAAGGTAAGAAAGAGAAACTATACACAAGTTATGTAATTTCATCACAAAAAACTTGGTAAACATTTTGAAATTAAATTCTAAACAGGACTTTGCAAATAGATATTTTCTGTAGATTGTAATCAGCATCTTATCACTGTGTTGTTGACTCTATGCAGTGACAACAATGGAATAGCAAAATGTTTCTCAGTACACATTTCGTTATTTTGTTTATTTACTTTATTTATTAATGTATAAATACAAAATATAAAGTTTAACAGAAAATAAATTACCACAAAATTGATATGTAACACCATATTAATGTTATATCATATTTAGATTTAGTAATTCTTATGATTACATCGCAATGTCTCTGTTGTTGCAAACAATATATCTGTTAAATTAATCTACATCAGACTATTAACAGTTCATTAAAATATGAATTTAAATTTACATAATAAATAATTTATGCTATCTATTATTATAATTTTATTTAATGCTTCTAATAATACGTAATCGGAATTATTTATTAATGTTAATTCAAATATTGTATATACAGCTTCAATAAAAACCTAATTTTTAATGTTCTAATTTAATTTTACTATGCTTTGCTTGCATTCATCACAAAATGTGATATTGGTAGTTTTGCTCCATATTGTTGTTAAAATAACGATTATATGATATGATATGATTCATAATTCCTGCTCTCAAACCAAGTTTAAAACATTAAGTGATATGTAAATTGTCTAAACTTTGATGAAATCAGAGTAATATATGAATTAGCTAATCTAAACTATCAGTAAACTAATAATAACTCACTGTCACTAAACATTTGTAATCTCGGAGCTATTAATTGGACCAAATCCTTTTCGAAATTTGCAAACTGCTTTAAATTTAACTGTAAGTGTCTGGAGGATATTCTGTTGAAGTTTCATGAAAGATATAATAAATATCTTGTACTTGTCTCTTCTTGTATGTATTGTGTAAATATAAGTTGTATAAAATTTATTTATTTATTTATTTATTTATTTACCTTCACGCCATATTCCTTGCGGGGTAGCCAGAGACGACGGAGCGCCAAACGCTACGGTCTCTGCATACCTCTTTCGCCTCGGCCACAGACATCAACCTCTTCATACATGCCCTCCGGGGGGTCCTCATGCTTTTTACGTGACCTTCCTCTAGAATCGTAGCTGCTGTGTTTTCGAAGGTCACTCGAGTCACTCTTTTACCATATAAATCTTTTTTACCATTCTTTCATCACTCATTCGTTCAACGTGCCCAAACCACCTGAGCATGTTCTTCTTCATTCTCACCGTGAGTGACATCTTCGCTAGTACCTGCCATTCTGTGGATCTCTTCATTGCGGATTCGATCAGCTAGACTGACTCCGCATATTCTGCGAAGAGATCGCATCTCCACAGCATTCACCTTTCTTATATTCTTCTTCTGTGTTACCCACGTTTGGCTGCCGTATAACAGCGTCGGTAGCAAAACTGCATTGTGTACAGCCAAACGTGCAGCTATACTGACGTTTTGCCGTCTCAACAATGCAGTCAAAGCACCATTGACTCTGTTACCGGCAGCAATACGTCTTTCCACATCCATTTCGTATCTTCCGTCTCTGCTAAACATACTTCCCAAATATACCACTTCATTCACTTGTTCTATTATCTTATCATTCACGTTGATCTTACATTCTGTTCTTTCTTCATTTCTTTCAAATATCAGAACCTTCGTCTTATCTACATTCAGGTTAAAACCATTAATTTCACACCCATCTTTCAGAGTGGTGACCAATGCCTGCAAATTGCATTCTGATGATGCAATGAGCACCGCATCATCTGCATATAGCAAGCAATTGACCTTAAGGCCACCTACTTTCACTCCCATGTCACTATCTTTCACTCCTTGGAGACAACTATCCAAATACAAATTGAAAAACCAAGCTGACATAGCGCAACCTTGCTTAACACCCGATTGGATGTCAAACCAGGGCGACATGCCAGCTCCTACTCGCACACAGGCTGAGTGATCTCGGTAAAGAGACCTTACAGCCTGAATTTAATTAAAATTTGAATATATTTATTACATATATTTGAATATATTTATTACATATATTCATTATTACATATATCATATATATTTATTACATATATTCAATTTTGCGTTGTATTTGTGTTTAAGAGAAGTAGTCTTCCAAAGAAAACATTGACGGAATGCGAAAAAAAATATCTAACAAAAAAGAAAGTCTCCACTAAGTTGATGTATAGTAGAAATCGTGGAAGAATTTAGTTTACTGTTCCGAAACCAAATATTTGTTATAAAAGCAGCTGAATGACGATGAAACCAATAATCTAGCTTTTCTTTTAACTGTTTACACACAGTTTCGTATATTCATTTAAGTACGTGTACGTGAATAATTTATAATGGAATGAGGAAAGTTTTAGACAACTTATTGACGTTTTAGATTTATTTTATTTTATACTTATTTTATATTATTCGGTATCATAGAAATGTCCAACAAATGCCAAGGTAAGATAGTTTTCATATTTTATTATTAAGAATTAATAGTAAACTTAAAAACTTTTCCTATGTCATCAAACAATACATAGTTAAACAAGCAATTAATTGTATAAAAAATATCTTATTCTCTCTTAACAAAAAGTAACCTTTTAAACAAAAAATCTTTAAGGCACTTGTCCTAACACCCATTTTCCTTTTTGTATTATTTCTAACAAAGCTGTTTAAAACATGTTAAAAAAATATGACAAGAATACAAAATATTATCTATGTTGAGTGTAATTGCTTGTAAAATCCCATGACAGTAGTTAAACTATTAGTATAATTTAAGTAGTACATCTTAATCACTTTAGTTCCTTCAAACTACAGTCGTGATATAATTAAAGTTGTTTGATTTACGTCGCGTGTCACGTGAGTGGAGTGATTGTTTAGTTTGTACTCGTCACGATCCTCATTACGTTTGATAAATACTGTTGTATGCTTTATTGCTATGTACATTTTACGTATGTTTCTCTTAGAGGTATTTACAATGGGAATACATTGTATTGTACGAGTATTTGAAGTAATACTATTATTGTTATAACATCTATATAATAAAAAGTTGTTTTAATCCTTCCTGTCGTATATCATTCGGAACCTGTGGGTCACTTGATAAATCACATTTACACAATGTGAATATCAACAGACGGAATGATTTTGATACCTTTGTGTATCCATATAAAGTTCAAAATGGCGTAAATACGAAAATTGAGTCTAGCAACGGAGTATATAAGATTAAATGCCCGTTGGAATTGAATTTGTTATATGCACGTATGATTAAAATACTACACATGTTGTGTGGGTAACATAACCTATTATTCTTAGAAATACAGATATTATAAAAGATTTAACATTATCTTTCTTAAAACAATCTTTCTTGGAACAAAACAATTATATTTCTAAGGCGTTTCATATTTTCTTAGCAGGAAATCTAAAAATATATGCTACATACATAAGAAATACGTTCTCATGGATAAAATATATTTAGGCCCGTGACACACTGTTCACTTCTGCTTCTACAATACACCAGGCAGTACTCTCCGTATTGAAGAGGTTCTACTTATTGTTTCCAATTAAAAGGTAATGAATTTGGTACAAAGAGTTATTACGAACTATGTCTTCCTTAAGTATAGCCATAGCCATCCATGATTTACTGAAAGTTTCAAGTAGATCTATAATTAATCTCCACCGTTACGCTACACAGTCTATTGATGGGACTCAGACAGTGAATTTGGTGATACTTGAATACAGTTGAAAGCCGCTACATATAATATTATGAGGTGCTGTAGCGTATTGCAGTAATGGACTTATAGCACGCGACCCTCATTATAAACTTCAAACTACAATAAACTAAGCCCTAACATTGTTGTTTGAGAGTAATTAATTGTTTCCTAACAGAAATACAAAATGAAAAATTGGAACTTGTGTTGTCTGAGACAAAAAAGGTATCACATTGTCTCATAAGGAATGAATTAATATAATGCCAATATTTATGAAAAATATATTTAAATCGAATATAAATATCATATGATCAGGTTACAATGAATATTGTGCCAAATAAAGATGTAATTTATCCATTGGTTTTTTATAAGCTTTGGTGATTTTATAAGCTTTGCACCTAACATTTTATAGAATTCACGGCCAGTGTTTTAATGAGGATTTAATCTTAAGATTTCAGCTGACTTTTGAATATTATCCAATTGATTCATTGGTTCTACAAAGTTCTGCAGTTGGGGTCTCTATAAATAAACCAATATACATTTATTTGTAATAAAGTTTGGTGCAATACCGATTTTCAGTAGTTTGAGAGTTGTAGAATCGCGAAGAAGTCGGATGCAGTCAGATTCATGGCGCAGGAGAGCAGCGCCGTAGTAACAAGAATCGAAGAAATACAGCTTTTGAAACCGGTACCGGTAAGTCCAGTAAGTTGAACCTCAAGTACCATGTTATGGTATATCTAGTTGTGCGTGTGCTGTACGGATTAGTAGTAAACAAAAATGTTGTGACATATTTTATTGACTTATCCGTGGAATACAAAATAAAACTTTAAGGCAAATGACCACTCAGCTACTTCGTTTTAAGAGCATCAGGGTACTATTCCAGAGGCAGCAAGTTCCTGCAGCTGAAAATAAATCTTCCCAAAAATTATTTTATGTGAATTTCTCACAAATTTTTACAAATATACTGAACCCATACATCATTTTCCCATATTGTACATACAATTTTTTGAACTGTTATTAAATTTTTTAATTAGGTACTTTTTATTTTCGATTTTTTTATCTGTGCTATGAAAGTTCGTGTTAAATGAAAATATGAAATATTTATTAGAATTTCAAAACAATCGTACGTACTAAAATTATTCCGTCGAACCAAATTTTGCCTTCACAGCTGTTTCCTCTCCAGTAGCAAAAACATTAAAAAATTACGTTTTATTTAGGGCTCATGAAAAGCCATTTGTATGATATTTTTTGTTTTTGGTGATAATTAGTTGATATTTAATATATACTATTTTTTCGTCGGAAAACTTATCTGGCATGTCTGTCACCACCACCACCACTACACCGTAGTACCACTGTCTCAAAGAAATGTAGTTTAATTACGTAATTATCAAAGTTGAAGTTATTAATAATAGTTGTCTCAGCGGAGTTCGGAGTTCTTTTGGTCTCATCTTTTAAACTGCTCGTTTCATAACACTTACAAATTAGAAGATTTTACGTGAGATTTATTGGATATTGCTGATACAAATTATAACGTTTGGGCGACTGCCAACGGAGCCGCAACACTCGAAATTCACAGCTGCGGAGGAATTTTAAATTGTGGAAGCTTATTGAAACGATTGCTTTTCATGCTAATATTTCTTACTCATTATGATGAGAAGGCTTAGTAAATATTTAATAATGGGACTTATTGAGCGAAGCGAGCGTAGCGAGCGGAGCGTTCTACTGGAGACTTTTTCACATTCTTTGTCACGAATAGGCACGAAAACTATTTGACGGAAAATTATGAAATTTCGCAATCAAAAAGACATACATCAGGTGATGGATTAAAAAAAATGAAAAATGTCATGTCGTTGAGGAATAATCGTCAAAAAACTGATATCCCATTGAAGTCAATGGGAAACGATGATTCATTACACAGGGCTCGCTTCACTCAATATGCAAATGGCACCCTAGATTTTGCAAGCACAGCAAGTCGAAATTAAGTGTCTGTTGGCGCCCCTAGTTAAATTATGTTTCCACTTGGTTTAAGGTTGATTATTTGATAATTGAGCGAAGCGAACGTAGTGAGCGGGGCGTTTTACTGGAGACTTTTTACATTCTTTTTCACGAATTGGCTCGAAAACTATTTGACGGAAAATTATTAAAATTTGCAATCAAAAAGACACACATTAGGTAATGGTTTAAACAAAAAAATCTATTTTTTTTAATATCATGTCAAAAAAATTATATCCCATTGAAGTCAATGGGAAATGATGAGTCAATACACTGGGCTCGCTTCGCTCACTATGCAAAAGGCAACCGAGATTTTGCGAGCGCAGCGAGTCGAAATTGAGGGTTTGTTGGCGTCCCTAATATATAATATACTTGTTGAGCGAAGCGAGCGGAACATTTTACTGGAGGTTTTTTCAAATTCTTTGCCTCGAAAAGGCTCGAAAACTACTTGACGCAAAATTATGAAATTTTGCAATCAAAAAGACACACATTAGGTGATGGTTTTAAAACAAAAAAAAAATAAAAATTTCGTCCCTGTTATAAGTGTTTTAATATTTGAATAGCAAAGACAACTCACACTTCAACTGCAGTTAATGTCAATCGCTCATTAATTTCCATTTTGGATAATTACAGCGTTAATTGATGACCCCTGATCTGAATTTGTTGTGTAATCATTATCATATATTATTATTATGTGTTTTTCATCAACATTTATGAATAATTGAAATAGACTATAAGTTCATTAGCTTCTTTGCCAATTTTTATGTCTAATTTCTTAATATTACGAAAAGGAATTAGGTGCCGTGGACTTCGTTACCACTCCTTTTCCGACTTCATTTATTAGCAATTTGTCATTACTTAAACAAATTATACACATCCATATATAATATTTAATTGCAATATCAATTAGCTTCAATAATAAGCCAACAGCACAACCAACTTTCAATCAAATCTGTTTGTAGATTTTGCGTGAAATGGAACCAAGAAACTTAGCAACAGTTAAACAAATTACAAAGAAATAAAAGATATTTATCCTTAGATTTTAAAATTATATTACATTCTAAATGATTTTTAATAACACTGTGCTGGGATGCAATTTCAACTACTGATATTTATATTACATTCCTTCCTACACCTTAGTAGCGGCAGCAATTAAAGCTGAAATGGTTCGTTATACCTGATGGCTATTATTATGAGTTTCGTAGTTACCCCTGATGTATAGATAAATACATAAACATATATAGCGAAGTTTCTGTACTCCTAGTGTACTCCTACGGAATACTTAAAACAAGTAAAATTTGTTTTTAGTTCTTTGTCATTCACTGAATCTAATTTTTTTTTCATAGTACGCTAGGTCTGAGTTCTAAAACTTTTAGCTTAAAATGTAAATAAATATATATAACGTAATAATATAAGGTAATTTCGTTATTTTGATATAGCATTCAGCTGTTACGGGCGTACGTTGCAAATAAAATATTTCTTATATATATCTTAAGGAAATGTTAGAGTAGGTCAACTCGACGACCTTTTATGAAATACAGGTTAGATCACTATAAACTTTTCAATCAATATATTATAATTTGGACACTGACAGTTTGGACGTTATCATTTTTGTTTTGTGTTTGTAATGTATCATGTACTTATAATAAATGTTGGTTAAATTTCAGATTTCTGTATTCCTCCTCAACATAATCGTAAGCTCACATTCGTCCGTGCAGGTAATACGCTTCAAAAGGATACAAAGTTTTTTCTTTGGTATCCATGTATATATAAACAAAATATAAAGTTAAATAGAAAATAAATTATCATAAAATTGATATGTAACACCATAATAATGTTATATTACATTTAGATTTAGTAATTCTTATCCAAATGATTACATCGCAATGTCTCTGTTGTTGCAAACAATATATTTGTTAAATCAATTTACATCATACTATTAACAGTTCAATAAAATGTGCATTTCAATTTATGCTCTCTATTATTATAATTATACGAGGGAAGAGTCAAAGGTCACGTATGAGGTTGACACCCACCCTATTTTGTAGCCTGATTCAATAGCTTTTTTTTTTATGTATTACACATTATTGTGTGATTTGTAGGTGATAAGTGATACAGAGTCAATTAGCTCGTTATTATATAGTAAGGATAATGTAATCAGTATTCTTTATTACTATTTTAATTCAAATATTGTATATGCAGCTTCAATAAAACCATAATGTTTAATGTGAATTTTTTTACAGATGCTTTCCTCCTATATACATTATAACAATTAATAAATAGCGTAATATGTTGTCACAATAGCAGCAATACATTTTGATTCATAACTCCTGCCTTCAAACCCAGTTTAGAACATTAAGTGATATGTAAATTGCCTAAACTTTGATGAAATCAGAGTAATATATGAATTAGCTAACCTAAACTATGAGTAAACTAATCGTAACTTACTGTCACTAAACATTCGTAATTTCGAAGTTATTAATTGGATCTGAACCTATAGGAAGTTTGCAAACTGCTTTAAATTAAACGGTAAGTACTTGGAGGATCAATTATTTATCTACTTATTACTTTTGTACATTGCCAATTGGTTGCCATTGCATTGGTTTTGTTATCCGATAATTGTTTATATTGTCTCTCTTTTTGTTCCCTATTTTAGTGATTTTACAATTTTGGCCACACAGAATAGATCTAAATATTATACGCAGTAGAGTATTAACTACTTAACCGGCTTGCACTTTATAATATTTAATTCAGGGGTTTCTGTGTCTTCATGTACTTATTAAGTACTCATTGTGGAGGTTTCATGAAAATTATTATATATCTTTTAGTTGTCTTCTCTTCTTGTACGTGTTGTATAAATAGGGTCGTTGTAAGTTTGTATCATAAGTTTGAATGAAGACTACAGCGATGAAGCGGATGTTAATGAACGATTACAAAGTTTGGAGACGCTCTTGAATATTGTATGAGTAAAGAGATAGGTCTTTTATAATGATAAGTAGAAGATATTTTTATTAAGTACTGTTTATGTTATAATAACAATGTTTAGAAATTGATTCAGAGATATACATTACAAATTTTCAATTCTGTTTTCTATTTATGTTTAAGAGAAGTAGTCTTCCAAAAAAGACAGTGATAGAGAGCGTGAAAAATGATACAATGAAGAAGAATGTCTCCAATGAGATGATGTGTGGCAGAAATTAGTTTATTGTTCTGAAACCATATATTTGGTATCTGGATGACGGTGAAACGAATAACTTTGCAAATTTTTGTGTATTCATTTAAAAATGTAAATGTATGTAATGTGAATAATTTATGATGGAATGAGGAAAGTTTAGATAACTTATTGTTTCCGCGGCAACTTCTGTGATGAATTACTGAGGAACAAGAATGTGTCCGGCGCTATGAAACACAAATTGGTAAAATAGTTTTTATTATAGTTGTCTCTGGCTATCCCGTAAGGGATATGGCGTGAAGATAAATAAATAATAAATAAATAGTTTTTATATTTTCGGTATCGTAGAAATGTGCAACATATGTTAAGGTGAGGTAGGTTTGTATTTTATTATTACGGCTTTCTAGTATAATTAATTTTTCTTTCAATGTCATCAAACAATATTTAGTTAAACAATAAATTGTATAACAAATTATGATTTTCTCTAAATACAAAAAATAACCTATTAAACAAAACATCTTTAAGGCATTTGTCAATACCCATACCCATAATACCCATTTTCATTATTATCTTATTTCTGTACAAAGCTGTTTATAACATGTTAATAAAGTTTGACAAGAGTATAAATTTACCACAACTGTTTAAGGTTGGAAGTTCATCAATTAAAAGCTCTATATGCAAATGCCGCACTGTGGCACATGAAGCATAACATTTTATTCACACACACTATCACACTATCTTAAAGACTTATTTATGAAGTGTTGAATGTAAGTAATTTGCTTGTAAAATCTCATGACAGTAGTTAAACTATTAATGTAATTTAAATAGTACAGATTAATCACTTTAGTTCCTTCAAACTACAGTCGTGATATAATTACAGTTGTTTGATTTACGTCGCGTGTCACGTGAGTGTAGTGATTGTTTAGTTTGTACTCGTCACGAACCTCATTACGTTTGATAAATACTGTTGTATGCTTTATTGCTATCTATATGTTACATATATAGGTTGATGTCTGTGGCTGAGGCGAAAGAGGTATGCAGAGACCGTAGCGTTTGGCGCTCCGTCGTCTCTGGCTACCCCGCAAGGGATATGGCGTGAAGGTAAATAAATAAATAAATATGTTACATATTTTTCTCTTAGAGGTATATAGAATAGGAATAGATTTTATTCTTGAAATTGAACTATTGTTATTAGTGTTATAAAATATATAATAAAAAGTTGAATTAGTCCTTCTTTGTGAGCCTCTATCATGCGGGACCTGCGGGTAACTTGATAAATTTTATTTACATAATGTAAATTTTAACACAGCATTTGATTTAGATACCTTTGTTTATAAATATAAAGTTCAAAATGAAGTAAATATGAAAATTGGGTCCTGCAACGATGTACATTAGATTAAATATCCGTAGGAATGTAATTGGAGTCTCCCCACGTTATATGTACATATGATTAAACGGCTACACACATTGTGTGGGTAACATAACATATGGTATAACATAAATACAGATATTTATAGAACAAGTTTAACGGTTTTTTTCTTAAAACAATATTTCTTGGAAGAAAACAATTATATTACTAAGGCGTTCCGTAGTTTCTTAGCGGGTAATCTAAAAATGTGTACTACATTCATAAGGTATATGTTCTTAGGGATAATATTTCTTTAAAGTCTAGTATAGGTGGACCTGTGACACACTATTCAGTTCTGTTTCTACAATACATCAGCCAGCATTCTCAGTAGTGTATACGTTCTACTTATTTTTGCCACTCGAGCTTAAAAAGGTAATCACTTTGTCACAAAGAGTTATTATGCATTTTCATTAAAAACATATCTTAGAAAAAATGCAGCAATAGGAAGTAAGAAAATTCTTTAAAAAAAGATAGCATATTATATTTTTTAAAGAAAATACAAATAAAAAAGTAAGATGTTACCATTACATGCATCTTTTATATAATGCACAAAGATTCAGCCATTTTATAACTTTACTATAATAATTTTTTTAAAAGGGTTATTTATATCCAAGAATTATAGTAATAATTGAGTTATTAGTGCAAATAATTAACTGAGGATTAATATTAATTCTCAGGTACCCATCCATGATTTACCTAAAGTTTCAAGTAGACAAGCGTATAAGCGTATAAGCGTATATAGCGCGTAAGCGTAAGAGTATTCAAGTGATGCTAAATCCGCTTTTCTATTACGACTACGACTACGACCACGACCACGACGGTATAGTCGATGACCGCTACGTATATTATGTGTGCTGTAGCGTATTACAGTGATGGACAAATAGCACGCGATCACCGCTACACACGTCTTACTAGAATAAACTAAAACTTAACATTGTTTCAAAGCAATAACTCGTTTTTCTAATATATTGAATGGAAAATTCATAATCACGGGTTTGATTCGAATTTATCACATTTGAGACGAGGCAGGTAACTTATGAAATAATCATAAATAATTATATAGCATTCCACTATTCATGAAAAATATATTTAAATAAAATATAAATACTTATATACTATAATACTAAGTTACTAAGAATATCGTATCAAATAAACTTGAAGTTTATTACAATTTTACAGAATTCGGGGCAAGCGTTTTAGAGTGTATTGAATTTTAAAAATTCAACTGACTTTGACTGACTGAAGCAATTGCACCAGTGATTCTACAAAATGCAGTTGGGGTTTCTATGTAATATGTATCAATATCCATTTGTATATGTGAAAGTATATAGTGGTGCAAAAGCGATTTCCAGTTTATTTATTTATTAGCTTAGCTTCACGCCATTTCCCTTGCGGGGTAGCCAGAGACAACGGAGCGCCAAACGCTACGGTCCCTGCATACCTCTTTCGCCTCGGCCACAGATATCATCCTCTTCATACATGCTCTCCGCGGGGTCCTAATGCTTTTTACGTAACCTTCCTCCAGTATCATACTGTGTTTTTGAAAGTCATTGGAGGCCTCTCCCTATCTTTCTTACTCTCACTTTTCCTTTATAAATCTTTTTAACCATTCTTTCATCACTCATTCGTTCGACGTGCCCAAACCACCTGAGCACGTTCTTCTTCATTCTCACCGTGACATCTTCGCAAGTACCTACCATTCTGTGGATCTCTTTATTGCGAATTCGCTCAGCTAATCTGACTCCGCATATTCGGCGAAGAGATCGCATCTCCAGTGGTTACCATTAATTTGAGAGCATCGGAGGCGAGGGTTAATAGTCGGATGTATGGATCAGGAGAGTAGCGTCAAACTGACAAGAATCGAAGATATACTGATATCGAAATTTGAACCGACCAGACCTTCCTCAAGTACTATGTCATGATATATATCTATATATAGTTGTACGTGTATTGTACGTATTGATAGTAAACAAATTTTTTGTGACATATTTTATTGACTATCCGAGGAATGCAAAATTTAAATTCAAGGTAAATGCTCACACTACTACTTCATTTTAAGAGCATCGGGATGGCATCCCAGAGGCAGCAGGTTCTTGAAACTGAAAATAAATCTTCCCAAAAATTATATTACGATCATATCTCACCAATTATTACAAATATACTGAGCACACACATTTGGACATTGGCCCATGTTTTATAGAAAAATATTTTTAACTGTTTTTAAATATTTAAGTACTTACTTTATATTATTGAATGTAATAATATTTTGTTGAATTTTTTATCGGTATCATGAAGAAACATTGAAGAATAACGTCTAATTTAGGTCTCATGAAAAGCTATTAGGCTAAATTAAATAACTGCAAAGTCCCTTACGAATAAATTATATTTGGAAAAACTATTTTATATACTTAAATTATCCATTGTATTGTATAAAAAATATACACTTTGTCTACTAGATTACATTCAGAATTAACAGTATTTGAAGTTTGAGGCCAGATTTAAAAATAATTTGTTAGGATATTCTCATTAAAATGAACTGATATTTATTACTTATTTTTAACATTTCTCTATTGTCTTAGTTTCATGTTATAGTAATATAGTTTAATAATACTGTTGTTATGTGTTTATATATGAATAATAAATAAAATATTAATAACGAGCTGTAACGTAAAGTAAGCAGACTTGAATAATGATTGTTCATTGTCTTGCTCCAAGTATATTATCATATAGCAAACGACGTTGGTACTTATCCAGTGAATACTCAAGGAAGAGCGCAAATAAATTGAGCGTTGTTTCCTTATTGTTATTTATATGACTTTTTATATTTTCTATATAAACCCTTACGCTTAATTAGTTTTAATTATGATAACAGTCAAAACAGGAAACTAGCACAAAAAATCAAATATATATGATAACTTTTTGTTCCAAGAAATTCGTATTTGCTAGTCATAAAGGCGTGTCATGAGGCTAGTCATAAATAATAAAATGATTTTGATTTCAAGAACTACATATATATAATGTGTTAACATCAGAAATAAATAATTTTATTATTTATTACAATAGAAGTTTGAAATGCCCTTCTTAAGATTTTGTTGTTGTTATATTTTACGCTGTAACTTCTATGAAAAATCAAAATGTTATCTCCAGTCAAGTTCTCAATACACACTCGAGGCTCACAAGTTAACGCTAACAAGTTCCTACAACTCTTGATACAAGGATTTCTTTAGTTATTACGACTCAACCCTCCGTTGTAACATCTCGTTTATATGTTAATAAGCAGTGTTTATTTGTCAAGTATATTTCTATTATTATTATAAAAATAGACAGAATTGAGGTCATTAATATATAATAATTAAGTTTCATTATAGACTTACTTAGTACTTGGTTTTGTCGTTGCGTTAAAATACTACTAGTTTCCTGTTACTATGTGTGGTCGTTCCCATGACTTAAGTAATGACTGACTTATTATACATTTTTATGAATCCATATATTTTTGTTATTATGGCCCAATTAATTTATTTAACAAACATATAAATGGTCAATTAGAATATTAGAGAATAATTCGGGATAAAAAGCATTCTATATATAAACTCGGTATTAAACAATAACCACACCCAAATCCATCTCGTTAAGATCATTAATCCATACAAACAAATACACAAACAAACAAAAAACCTGTAAAAATATATTGTATTGCTTTACACTTTTTTTTCGTAGAACTTAAAAACATGTGCAAAAGACATAAGCCACCAGCCAACCTTAAGATCTAGATATTACCTAATATGTATAAGCCAAAAATATAATTATTAAAAATATATAAATAAAATAAAAATATATTAATACGTGTATATAAGTATTCATACTTAAATAATAGAATATCAAAAGTTAAGCTTAAACTGTTAATAATGTTTAAAAAACATTCTTTTGGTCTCATCTTGTAAACTGTCTGTTTCATAACATTGATACAGATTAGAACATCTCATGTGAGATTTATTTGATATTGCTGATACAAATCATATCGCTTGGGAGACTGCCAGCGGAGCCGCAACGCTCGAGATTCACAGCTGAGGTGGGATTTTTAATTATGGAAGCTTTATTTAAATGTTGGCTTTTTTTGCTAATAATTCTGACTCGTTATGATCTGATATTTAATAACATGGGATTTATTAAAATTATATTTCCACTTACATAAGGTATAAGGTTGATTATTTGAGAATGTATAATATACTTGTATATTGTGGCTATTATTAATTTGTTTTGGTAAGAGAACACAAGGTTATTATGTTGCCAGAATAAAGTTCTGAACTATCACAGTGAACCGAAAAATATGTAGGTATCTAAATATTGCTATCGTAAAAAAGGGTCAGTTTGAACGCTGGCGGTAAATTGCAGTTTAACGACCTGTAAAAATATTATTAAGATCGAAACATGGATTGAGTTCGAAATAAAATATCTTAATCAGATTTCTCAACGTTTTCGTGGCTTTTATATTTACGAAAATATAAAAAAGCGTGTCGCCAGTTCCTTTTCTTATTATTGTAGTTATAGTAGCTAATTAAAATTTTATATCCTAAAAAATAGAAAGAAAATAAGCTAAGTAATCATAAAAAACCTTTGAAACTTCGTTGAATGAGTTTTAAATTAATATTTTAGTATAATGAATAGCTCTCGATAGAAATGTTAAAGTGACAACCCTAAACTAACAAAAGAACTTACATGAGATATTCGTGTTCGAACACACTTAGTGTTTTAAAATTTATTCTGTTGCAGGTAACATCACATTTAGTTCACATATTAATTTAATTCTTAAGTTGTTTCATTTTCTATCTAATTTAACAAAATAATACTAAACTTAGTAAATAATCAAGTACATTTTGCTTTAAGTAGAAATTTTGAAAATAAAAGCAAGCCGGCAGCTATTGACTTGTAACGCCCTTCTGAAGTCCTTGCGAATACAGACGCAGAGAACAGCGACTGTCTTATTGTATTAAGTAATTAAACATTGTTGTAAATACGCTCATTTTCCATAATAACTGAGGCTTTATTTTCAATTTCATTGTCCTATAATATTTCTATTGTATTTTTTGCTTTAAAATTATGACTTGACCCTCGAGTCATCATTATTTGACACTCTTACGTTAAGCCGTTTTTATATTTTCAAAAGTATCTAGTGATGTTGAAAAGTGAATTATACCTCTTCTTTATCTTTACAATTAATATCGACATAGTGACTATTAATTCTCTATCTTGCTGTTATGAGTGTTTTAATATTTGAATAGCAAAAACAATTCACACTTCAACCGCAGTTAATTTCGATCGCTCATTTCCATTTTGGATAATTACAGCGTTTGATTGATGACCCCGGATCTGAATTTGTTGTGCAATCGTTATAGTATATTATTATATTTTTTTTTTCATAAACATTTATTTTCATAAATTTTCTATTATGGAAAGGGACTACTAAAGTTTGAAATAAATATTCATATATTATAGCCTGGACACTGACAATCCTGACGTTATAATTTTTGTTTTGTGTTTGTAATGTATTATTTGGTGTATTTGTAATATATATTGCTTATAAATTTCAGATTTCTGTATCAACATAAGCCCACACCCGTCCATGCAAGTAAAATGCTTCAAAAGGATACAATTTTTTTATATATAATTTATAAATAAAGTATAAAGTTTAACAGAAAATAAGTTACCACAAAATTTATATGTAAAACCATGTTAATGTTATATTACATTTGGATTTAGTAATTCTTATCCAAATAATTATATCGCATCTCTGTTGTTGCAAACAATATAACTGTTTCAATAAAAACCTAATCTTTAATGTTCTATTTTAATTTTACTCGTCTTCATCACAAAATGTAATATTGGTAGCTTTGCTCCATATTGCTGTCAAAATCGCGTCAATACATTTGATTCATAACTCCTGTCTTCAAACGCAATTTAGAACATTATGTGATATGTAAATTGCCTAAACTTTGATGAAATCAGAGTAATTTACGAATTAGCTAACCTAAACTATCAGTAAATTAATAATAACTTACTGTCACTAAACATTCGTAATCTCGAAGTTATTAATTGGATCAGAACCTTTAGGAAGTTTGCAAACTACTTTAAATTAAACGGTAAGTATCTGGAGGATCAATTATTTATGTACTTATTACTTTAATACATTGCCATTAGTTGGATTTATTGTATAATTATTGTTTATGTTCTCTCTGTTTTTGTTTGCTATTACGCAATAGAGACTCTAACTACTTAACCGGTTTGTACTTTATAATACTTAATTCAGGGGTTTCTGTGTTTTCATATACTTATGAAAATATACTTATTAAGTACTCGTTGTGGAAGTTTCATGAAAATTATAATATATATCTTGTACTTGTCTCTACTTGTATGTATTGTATAAATATCGTCCTTGTATGTTTGTATCACACGTTTAAATGAAGACTACAGCGATGAAGCGGATGATAATGAACAATTACAAAGTTTGAAGACGCTTTTGAATATTGTATGAGTAAAGATTTAGGTCTTTTATAATGACAAGTAGCCGATATTTTATCAAATATTGTTTATGTTATAATACCCATCATTAGTATTTGGTTAATAGACAACTACTATTAATATTTAATTTTGTGATGTATTTGTATTTAAGAAGAGTAGTGGTCCGAAGAAGATATTAATGGAGTGCATGAACAATGATATAACGAAGAAGAATGTCTCAACTGAGATGATGTGTGAGAAAAATATGAGAGCGTGGAATGAATCAATTTATTGTTCCGAATCGAAATAATTGGGATAAGGGCAGCTGGTTGACGACACGAATAATTAAGCTTGTTTTTTAAATGTTTACACACAGTTTTGTATTTTAATTTATGTACGAAAATGTGCGTGAATAATTTATGACGGAATGAGGAAAGTTTTAGATACCATATTGTTTACACGGCAGCTTCTGTGATGAATTACCGAACAGAAACGAGTCCGCTGCTATGAGAAACAAATTAGGATCAAAGGTATAATAGTTTTTAAATTATTCGGCATCATAGAAATATCGGTCATATGCCAGGGTAAAGTAGTTTTCACATTTTATTATTATTATCTCTAAGAAGATTTAAGCCTCGCTAGTAAAATTAAATATATTTTTTCTAGGTTATGAAACAGTTCCTAAGTAAACAATTCTCTAAAAACAAAAAATAACTGTTCTTTTATAATTTATTATTTTGTTTAACAAAGCTGTTTCAAACATGTTAAAAAATATATCAAGAACTCAGACCAGGAAAATAAATTTAGCACATCTGTTTAAGGCTGGAAGTTAATTTATTTTTGTTCTCATATATTAAAAGCTCTATATGCGAATGTCGCCGGGTGACACATGAAGCATAACATTTTATTATAAGGAGAGTTTATTTGTTGAGGACGGTTAAGTCCTCGACCTTTACATTAAATTACAGCATGTGATGTTTCTACAGTTGTTTTTACCCACGAGGTTAACCTTTCAGTAGTTTTGTTTAGATTATAACTTTTATCATCTAATTAATAATTATAAAGTGTTGAATGTAAGTAATTTGCTTGTAAAATCTCATTACAATATTTAAGCTATTAGTGTAATTTAATTAGTACAGCTTAATCACTTTAGTTCCTTCAAACTACAGTCGTGATATAATTACAGTTGTTTGACTTACGTCGCGTGTCACGTGAGTGGAGTGATTGTTTAGTTTGTACTCGTCACGATCCTCATTACGTTTGATAAATACTGTTGTATGCTTTATTGCTGTCTATATGTTACATATGTTTCTCTTAGAGGTATATATATATAATGGGAATACATTTTATTATTGTAATTGAAGTTATACTATTATTGTTATAACATCTATATAATATAGAGATGGTTTAATCCTTCCTGTCGTATATCATGCGGAACCTGTGGGTCACTTGATAAATTACTTTTTTAAATTTCACCAGAGGGAATGATTTTTGTGAATACACGTAAAGTTTAAAATGGCGTAAATACGAAAATTGTGTCCAGCAACGTGGTTATATAAGATTAAATATAAGTAGGAATTGAACATGTTATATGCACGTATGATTAAAATACTGCACACATTATGTGGGTAACTTAACCTATTATTCTTATAAATACAGATATTAAAAAAGGTTTAACGTTACCTTTTTTAGAACAATCTTTCTTGGAACAAAGTAATCATATTTCTAAGGCGTTCTATAGTTTCTTAGCTTATTTAAAAATATGTGCTACATTCATAAAAAATATGTTCTTAGGGATAAAGTGAAGGCCAGTATATTTAGGCCCGTGACACACTGTTCACTTCTGCTTCTACAATACACCAGTCAGCTTTCTCCTTCTACAATACACCAGTCAGCTTTCTCCTCTTCACCACTGATAGGTTCTACTTATTGTTTCCAATCGAAAGGTAATGAATTTGTCACAGAGAGTTATCATGAACGCTATGGCTACCCATTATAACATATTTTACGAATATACAAATAGGACGTATGAAAGTTAAGTTTAAATAAATTACTTTGAAATAATTAAATGGCTTTATTAAATGTTTAAGTTTAAATAAATTGCTTTGAACGACGAAAGTTGTTTTGGTATTATGCATTGTTATCAATAAGGAACAACAATTGAGAGACAGCTTCATTATTTTAAAAAAGAAGAAACAAAAACTTACTGCTTACATACTTAATGATTAACAACTAAAACGAGTAACATTTTAGAATGTCTATGAACAAACCAAAGTAATTTATATGCATATACCTACCTAGTTTTGATCTCAGAAATTTATTACTGTCTCGAGGAGCACTTTACTCGCTTGGTTATGAGAAATGTTCTCCAAGATTAAATAAAACTATGTCAGTCTAGTACATTGTGATTGTATTCGCAAATAGATGACATGTACGTGTGTATGTCACATACGAATTGGTATATTCAAAATAATATGATATGATAAATGGTTTTTGTTATTCTTAAAGTTATATCGTGGTTTATGAAGAATGAGTTATATATGTAATAAAATATTAATGTTGCAAAATCTGTACATTAAGTATATTTTGATTTCATTTAATTTGGAATTGTTGGATGATAGATAATATTAGGCTGAAGGTAATTCTTAACTAAATTATCTTTAAAAATGTTTGACTTTTCTCGTCCGCCTTCTATTGAAATGTCATTATTGTGAGCTTACACTTAACGTTAACGGTTATAACGATATTATTTTCAGTTGAATGTCTTAAAGAACTTTATTGAAGGCGAAATAATAATAACATTTGAAAGGTAAATAAAATTTTACAATTTATAAAAACACTAAATATTTATGACTTGATTTATTTATAAAAAACAGTAAAAACTTATGACTTTAGGAAATATTAATGTTATGAAAGGATATATTTTAGAATATAATAAATAATTAAAATGAATATTTTTTTTAGTATAAATATATTTAAATAAATCGCCATTCAATAAAGAAATGCGTTATTTAACGTGTACTAATAAAAGATTCGGGCCCATCAATGTTTAATTTACAACGATGAATGAAGTAATTAAATTAAACACGTTTTTCGTGACAACATTAAAATTACAATAATACGATTCATTACAATATATTAATTACTAGCAGGTTACCCGTGCTTCGCGACGGGAATAAACAAAAAAAACCTGACTTTTGTGAGTATTGCAACCATGGCCCTGAACTACGGGTCAGCTGCTAAGATCAGGGTACTACGGGACCCCGGTACCTAAGCCCTCCGGCAGCGACGCATGCGCTTGCGCGTGTAAACTGCCGGGTTACCGGTTTTGGTGTTGGATTCGTAGTGGTAATGTGGTTAGCTGTAGAGGTTCGGCGCTGTTCGTCTGGGTTCCCACAGTTGTCGGGGGCTCGTCGGATCTCGTGCACAGCGAGAGGTAATTGACCTGCCTAAGGCGAAGGGCTGCTGCGGTCTTTTACTTCGGGGCTTGGAACGGTCCCTGCAGTTCGGGTAGCCTCCTGCTTAGAGGTTAGATGGATGAGCTAGCATCTATCCGGTCACCCGACTGTATTATAGGGTAGACTTGCGGTCCGATCGCCTGTCGGGAAGTGAGCGTGCCCTACAGCTCCGGCACCAGCTGGAAACTGATAGTTAGCCTCTCTGACGATCTCAGCAAGTTATTGCTAGTGTGAGAAATCACACAGGAAGTGAGCGTGCCGTACAGCTCCGGCACCAGCTAGGAAACTGGTAGTTGTCCTCTCTGACGATCTCAGCAAGTTATTGCTAGTGTGAGAAATCACACGGGAAGTGAGCGTGCCGTACAGCTCCGGAACCTTTCATGGAGAAAAGGTAGCAGGGTGGTCGCGATTGGACTTGTCTATGACCGATAGCCTTGCGAGCTTACTAGGCTTAATAGTGCCGTTGTGGGATGACTTCGGGGGTCAGATCTACCGTAACAAGGATCCATGTGACCGGGGTCAACCTGGACCACATGTATAGCGGCTCAACCTTTATAACCAGAGGGTTGGTGGGGTTGAGATGCTATAAACATAATCATTAGGGCAGAAGTAGTAGGCGAAGGAGGCGAGGGCGACTATGTTACTTTGGAACGGTTTGGATTTTTGCAAAATCCTTTCTTATTGCACCTATTCAATATGTCAGGAGTCTTGTGTCCAAATTTCAGCTTTCTAGGTATTACATTTTGGGCTGTAGAGCGATGAATGAGTCAGTGAGTGAGTGTTTTTCTGCTTTATATATTAAGATGTGTGCGTCCGTAACTTCAATGAAATATAATCACTATAAGAATAAATAATATACAAGTTATTATGACGAACAGGTAAAAAAATAAAATATTTTTAAAAGCTTGTTATAATCCAGTAACTATATACACCAATTGTAAGGACGAGAAAGTAATAAATAATATATCATAACTAATTTAAATTTAATGCTAAGAAATGGTATATTAATAATTTACGTTTTATCACAGTCTTTGAGTTCTGTGGCTTTTGGATTGCGTAGTAAAGTACTTGCTTTAGAAGTTCAAACACTCATTCACTATTCGATACTCCTCTGAGGTGTAAGGTTTGTAGAGAATCGTGGTCTTGTCGACTTAGTTTCGTCTTAATTTCATTAATCCTTGTTATTAAATGAAGTTTTAATTTATATCAAAGTTTCTAAACTTTAAATTGACTTAAAAATTATATTAATTGACTTAGAAAAGTTGATCAGCCCACATATTGTAAATAGTGTTTTTTATAAATTTTTACTATCCCTATAAATATACTTAAGAAGGAAAGGAAAGAATTCTTTTCTGCGTAAGTATATTTATAGGTAAGTATATTTATAGGGATGATACAGTCTGCTGTTATGTTCATAATTCCTCATCATATGCCACTAATTGTTACTTTGTCTGCCTGGCTTTATTTTTTACTTACATCTTTACCAAAAAATTATCTTTTTAATAACTATGAAATGGATTTACAACTACAACAACTTTTTAAACTTTTCAGGCCACTAGCAAACCAGTGCAGTGCGGCTTATATAAAATACCGTAATATAAAATACATAGGTTTATTTAATTCTCACTGATATGAAACATGTGTTATAGATTCGGAAATTCTTGAAGAACTATAATAAAATAGTAATCGTTCTTCGGCCCACCTAAATGCATTTTGTTAATTTGTACTTTTAATGTCGTAGTCTTTTCTTCAAAACTTGTGATATTTACTTTAAACTTCAAAACTTTGTTTTGGTGTTCGCGGGCACCGTAATAAATCACCCGCATATTTTTTTTACCAAACGTCTCAAAAGAAGTGTAATATAAAAACAGGTTTCGCTGTAAGTCAAGTTCTAGTAATTAATAAAAAGTCAATACAATACACAACACATAACATGCGATTAAAAATAACTACTATTGAGTTAAATAACTACTATTGAGTAGAAAGGTTTTACGGATTGAAAACCAATTTGGAGTTGGTAATCTTCCGTAAGACCTCTAGCTTAATAGAAGCCGCATTTTGTTGTGTTTTATATGCTAAATGTGTTAAGTCGGATTTCTAATATATTGTTACATTTCTTTCTTCTACTTACTCCGTAGAATTTTTAACTTTGGATATATTATGTTGAGATTGTAGGTTATTAAAAATATCTTATAAGAATATAAAATGAGCTTATTGTACTCAATACCGTGTCTGAAAAAATCTAAAACTGGTTTAAACTGGCTTTGTCTTCAGATTATGTATTGTTAACGTTATCCTTCGCTAATGTTCCGTCCCCAAAAGGTTCTATCAATGACCCATTATCGAGCTCCCATTGTAGATATATCCATTACACGACCAGTCCTGCGCTCTTTACAATGTCCACGTTAGCAGCATTATAAGAACCATTACACGTTATTTCATTAATAAACTGCGTTGAGTGTTTGATTATCACTGAATAAAAATTGACTAAGAAAATATTCATATTTTAATTCAATTTGTACTAAAAAACTTTATTATACTGCAATATTTTAAAAGTAGCCATGAACGGTTAATGCATCCAAATCAAAATTTTATTCATTAGAGAGGGAACCATGCCAGAAACTATTAATTTGAATTTAAAATAAATAGTCCACAATATGAATTTAGAAAAATCTAATTCATTTTTTTTTACTAAAAGTGTGGGTAGTTCAACTGTTTTAGTTTAAAATAAGTCATTTTTGTGTTATTCTGTCTCAAGATTTTATTTATTTTAATACATTTCAACTATGCTGGTTGTAAATTCTATTTAAATGTCAATTAACATACCGACAATTGAGGTTGAAATCTACCAGTTAACGCTGAAGAATGTTTCTCAACCTAGTTGTATTCGTCTGATAACTTCTTTTAATTACGAGTAATGCTCTCGGCCAAAAGATAGGAGATGATTCATATAAACGTACTAAATAATCATCTCCGATCACAAACAGCAAGTATTTTTTTAACAAAGAATGTTTTTAACTAATAAAATATATTATACGGATTTCACTCGCGTATATTTGATTACATTTTAATTTAAGTTCAACGTCTCAATGCATTCGTATTCTCTTAGACACGATATGTAGGTATCTGTAAGTTAGTAAACTTAAAATATTTTAATTAAATAATAATTATTATTTCATATAATAATAATATTACTAACACATGTATAAATACTACATCCACAAATAGCTTTATGTATGTGGTTATTATAAATAATTGTTCTCTCAGCGGATATGTAAATCACACGAGTCACGGAATAATGCAATTAGACATCCGTCCTAAAGAAAAGCTCGTGTCTAAGAAGGCTGCTATTATTAATATGAGTTAGTTCCGGTAAAGCATGTAAATAGTACTATATATGAGTTAAGACAATATAAAAGTATATATTCTCTGTTATTATAATTAAGATATGTCTCTTACGGTAATATTTCTTCTCCTTTCCTTCAATTAAGCTGTTTCACAAAAAGGCTGAGGTAATATAATCTTTTCTGTACCAACTCCATAGAGACTGGTCTTCTGTAGCCAAAAGGAAAATTACATTTTGCGCTGACAATGATGAAGGCGAGCTGAGAGTTCTTTTAACATCTGGTCGTTTTGAAAATGTAACAAGATTATATTATGACAGATTTTGAAATGATGCTAAACACAAAAAGTACAAGTGGTTCTTGAAATTATGACAAAATTATATGGACTCGTTTCCCACCACCCCCAAAACACACAAATGGCGAATAATAAAATAAATAATGTGTAACAGGTCCAAATTTGGCGGACGAGAGGCAATTCACAAAAGTTATCACGGGAAAACTTGTTTTAATATCTTCAGATATTGAAACATTTGGAACATGTTATCTTATTAATATTTGGCTTACTGTCTAACTTATATAAGATTGCAAAATCAAATGAGATAAATGATAGCTATTTATTAATTATTATCCATATAATATTAAGTATATAAATATCAAATATCAAAACATTCTCTAAATAAGTCAACTTATATAACACATCATTCTGTAGAGTTGATTATGATAGGTTATGTGATAGTGATATGTGTTCAATCATTATAGTAGGACGACAATAAGTTTTTACATATTATTACAGAAATGATACTCCATCATAAATTTTACACAAGTTATGTAATTTCACTAAAAAATTGCAATTACATTTTTCTTTAAAAATAACGAATTACCTAATAGAATTTATAAATTAATGAATTATTCGGGATCGAAAGCATTCTATAAACATATAGACTTCGGTAATAACCAATAACCACAACCAATTTCATCTCATTAACATCCTCTATCCATTAGTAGCATCGTGATGCATATGATGCATACAAAACAATAGAAACAAACAAAAAACCTGTAAAACTATATTCTATTGGGTAATTTTTAATATACTCTGTAAATGTACATGAACATCTTTGAATGAATTTATAAATTTACAGATGAGATTAACTTTTGCTTAACATTTTTTTTGTTGCAGAATTTAAAAAACATATAAAAAGACGTAGGCTATAGTTAATCTTAAGATGTAGACGTTATCTAATATAAATAAGCCAAAAATATACTTATAAAAAAGATAAAAATCAAATAAAAATATATTAATTAATACCTATATATATGTATTCATATATTTATAATATGATATCAAAAGTTATTAACTTGTTAATAATGTTTAACAAAAAACGTTCGCTTGGGCATTTGGTAAACTGTCTGTTTCATAACACTGTTACAGATTAGAACATCTTATGTGTTATTTATTTGATATTGCTGATACAAATCATAACGCTTGGTCGACTGCCAGCGGAGCCGCAACACTCGAACTTCACAGCTGCCGATGAGTTTTAAATTATGGAAGCTTTTTGAACTTTTTTGCTAATATTTCTGGTCAGAAATAACGGGTCAGTTATGATCTAATATTTAATAATGTAAGATTTATTAAAATAATATTTTCACTTGGTATAAGGTTGATTATTTGAGAATGTATACTATACTTGTAATTTATTGCTATTGTTAATTTGCTTTGGTAAGAGAACACAAGATTTTATTTTCTATAATATATTCCTATTCCTCCTGTTTTGTACTAATTATGACTTCACCAACTAGTCATAATTTTATATTTACAAAAATATCTAGTGATAAGTATGACTAGTCCGTCTTCTTCAGCTTTAGAATAAGTATCGATTAAGCAACTATTATATCTCTACCTCATTTTAATGCCAAAAACCACTCGTTTGATTGATGTCCCCTGAACTGAATGTGTTGTGTAATCGTTATCGTATATTAAATATTCTATTATTTATTAAAATTTATGAATAATCGGACTACGTGTTTATTATTCTTTTTGCCTTAGCTTAAAAAATAATAATGTAAAAATGTTTATGTGTCTAGTTTCTTAATAATATGAAAAGATAATTAGGTGCCGTTGACTTCTCTGACTTCATTTATTACCTATATATCCTTGTTTAAACAAATTATACATCCATATATACAATATGATTGTAATATAAAATGTTATCATACTATTTACACTTCATTAAAATGTGCATTTAAATTTACATAATAAATAATTTATGTCAGCTATTGTTATAATTATTATAATTATATTGAATGCTTCTAATAATAACATATGTAATCGGAATTATTTATTAATGTTAATTCAAATATTGTATATACAGCTTCAATAAAAACCTAAGAAGAAGTAGAGAACGTGATTCGAAGTCTGAAATGTGGTAAGGCTGCGGGAGCAGATGAAGTTACTGCCGAGATGATCAAATATGGTGGGCCACGCGTCTGGGACTTTTTCTGGTTTTTATGCAATTTATGCTGGAAATCTGGGGAGGTCCCAGACGATTGGCGAAGTGCAGTCATCGTACCTTTGTATAAAGGCAAAGGTTCACAGATAGACTGTGCAAGCTATAGGGCCATCAGTTTGATTAGCTTGGGCGGTAAAGTTTATGCTAAAATTTTAGCGAGAAGAATGCAAGAGAGATCTGAAAGGCTGTTGTGGGAGGCACAAGGAGGTTTTAGACCTGGAAGAGGGTGTATAGATCAGATCTTTTCCCTCCGCATGATCACGGAAAAGTTTTTGGCCCTAAACCAAAAGGTTTTCTGTGCTTTTGTGGATTTGGAAAAGGCGTTTGACAGGGTTGTGAGAAAGAAGTTATGGGAGATACTGCCCCGATACAATGTGAACGGACCCTTGCTACAGGCTGTAAGGTCTCTTTACCGAGATCACTCAGCCTGTGTGCGAGTAGGAGCTGGCATGTCGCCCTGGTTTGACATCCAATCGGGTGTTAAGCAAGGTTGCGCTATGTCAGCTTGGTTGTTCAATTTGTATTTGGATAGTTGTCTCCAAGGAGTGAAAGATAGTGACATGGGAGTGAAAGTAGGTGACCTTAAGGTCAATTGCTTACTATATGCAGATGATGCAGTGCTCATTGCATCATCAGAATGCAATTTGCAGGCATTGGTCACCACTCTGAAAGATGGGTGTGAAATTAATGGTCTTAACCTGAATGTAGATAAGACGAAGGTTCTGATATTTGAAAGAAATGAAGAAAGAACAGAATGTAAGATCAACGTGAATGATAAGATAATAGAACAAGTGAATGAAGTGGTATATTTGGGAAGTATGTTTAGCAGAGACGGAAGATACGAAATGGATGTGGAAAGGCGTATTGCTGCTGGTAACAGAGTCAATGGTGCTTTGACTGCATTGTTGAAACGGCAAAACGTCAGTATAGCTGCACGTTTGGCTGTACACAATGCAGTTTTGCTTCCGACACTGTTATACGGCAGCCAAACGTGGGTAACACAGAAGAAGAATGTAAGAAAGATGAATGCTGTGGAGATGCGATCTCTTCGCAGAATATGCGGAGTCAGTCTAGCTGATCGAATCCGCAATGAAGAGATCCACAGAATGGCAGGTACTAGCGAAGATGTCACGGTGAGAATGAAGAAGAACGTGCTCAGGTGGTTTGGGCATGTTGAAAGAATGAGTGATGAAAGAGTGGTAAAAAAGATTTATATGGGAAAAGTGAGCGGTAAGAGAGACAGGGGGAGGCCTCGAGTGACCTTCGAAAATACAGTAGCTACGATACTGGAGGAAGGTCACGTAAAAAGCATGAGGACCCCCCGGAGGGCATGTATGAAGAAGTTGATGTCTGTGGCCGAGGCGAAAGAGGTATGCAGAGACCGTAGCGTTTGGCGCTCCGTCGTCTCTGGCTACCCCGCAAGGGATATGGCGTGAAGGTGAATAATAAATAAAAACCTAATTTTTAATGTTGTAATTTAATTTTACTATGCTTTGCTTGCATTCATCACAAAATGTGATATTGGTAGCTTTGCTCCATATTGTTGTCAAAATAGCTTCACTACATTTGATTCATAACTCCTGTCCTCAAACCAAGTTTAGAACATTAAGTGATATGTAAATTGCCTAAACTTTGATGAAATCAGAGTAATTTACGAATTAGCTAAACTAAACTATCAGTAAACTAATAATAACTCACTGTCACTAAACATTCGTAATCTCGAAGTTATTAATTAAATCAGAACCCTTTGTAAACTGCTTTTAATTTAACGGTAGGTGTCTAGAGGATCAATTAGATATCTACATACTGATTACTTTAATACATTTGTTTGGTTTTATTGTCCAATTATTGATTATGTTTAGAGAAAACATAATCAATAATTGGACCGAATGGACCGAAATGACAAAAAGAGAGCTTTTTGTTCGCCATTTAGTGATCTTACGGTTTTAACGGCGCAGAATAGATCTAAATATTTTACGCATTATAGATACTCACTACTTAACCGGCTTGTACTTTACAATATTTAATTCAGGGATTTGTATTGGCTTTGTATTTGTGTTTAAGCGACTTCTCTTAGTCTAAGATTCCTTAGTCTATTAAAGAAGACGTTGATTGAGTACGAAAAATGGTCTAATGAAGAAGGAAATCCCCACTTGGTTGATGTATGGTAGAAATCGTGGCAGAATTTAGTTTGTTCCGAAACCAAATATCTGGGATAAGAGCAGCTGGATAACGATGAAACGAATAATTTAGTTTTCCTTTTAAATGTTTACACACAGTTTTGTATATTCATTTAAATACGTAAATATATGTGAATAATTTATGATGGAGTGAGGAAAGTTTTAGATAACTTATTATTTCCACGGCAACTTCTGTGATGAATTACCTTACAAAAATGGGTCCGCTGCTATGAGATACAAATTGGATTCAAAGGTATAATAGTTTTTATATCATTCGGTATCATGGAAATATCGAATAAATGCCAAGGTAAGGTAGTTTTTATATTTTATTATTAAGACTTAGTAGTAAAATTAAAAACTATTTTAAATAATAGTTAAACAATCAATTAATTGTATAAAAAATATGTTATTCTCTCGTTACAAAAAGTACCCTATAAAACAAAACATCTTTAAGGCATTAGTCCTAGACCAATTTTCCTTATTGTTTTATCCCACAAAGCTTTTTCAAACATGTTAAAAAAGTTACAAGAATATAAATTTAACACATTTGTGTAAGGCTGGCAGTTTATTTATTTTTCTTCTCATCTATTATAGCTCTATATGCAAATGTCGCGGGTTGGCACATGAAGTATAATATTTTATTATAAGGATAGTTTATTTGTTGAGGACCTTTCTATTAAACTCGGCATGTGACGTTTCTAACTTTACCCAGGAGGCTAAGGCTTCAGCAGTTTTGTTTAGATTAAACTTTTATTTACATCTATGTTGAATGTAAGTAATCTGTTTGTAACATCACATTACAATAGTTAAACTATTAGTGTAATTTAAATAGCTTAATCACTTTAGTTCCTTCAAACTACAGTCGTGATATAATTACAGGTTGTTTGATTTACGTCCCGTGTCATTACGTTTGATAAATACGGTTGTATACTTTATTGCTATCGATATGTTATACATGTTTCTCTGAAAGGTATATAGAATGGAAATATAATTTATTCTTATATTTGAAGTAATACTCTTTCTGTTATAAAATCTGTAATAAAAAGTTGGTTTAATCTTTCCTGTCGAGTGTATATCATGCGGAACTTTTGGGTCACTTGATAAATTACATTTACACAATGAATAAATATTAACAGAGGGAATGATTTTGACTCCTTTGTGTATTCATGTAAATTTCAAAATGGCGTAAATACGAAGATTGTGTTCAGCAACGGAGTATATTAGATTAAATATCCGTAGGAATTGAACATGTTATATGCACGTATGATTAAAATACTACACACATTGTGTGGGTGATATGACCTATTAGTCTTATAAATACAGATATTATAAAAGATTTAACATTATCTTTCATAGAATAATCTTTCTTGGAACAAAAAAATCATATTTATAAGGTGTTCCATAGTTTCTTAGCAAAAGATCTAAAGATATATGCTACATTCATTAGAAATACGTTCTTAGGGATAAAGTAAGGGCCACTATATTAAGGCCCGTGACACACTGTTCATTTCTGCTTCTACAATACTCCAGCCAGCATTCCCAGTATTGAAGAGGTTCTACTTATTTCTGCCAATTGAAAGGTAATGAATATGTCACAAAGAGTTGATATGAGCACTATGACTACCCATTTAAACATATTTTAAGAATATACAAATAGGACGTATAAAAATCAATTATATGTCTAAATTAATTGCTTTGAAAGACAGCATACGTGTTTTGATATTATGCATTGTAATAAATAAGAAACAGCAATTGAAACATAGCTTTATTATTTTATGAAAGGAAAAACAACAACTTACTGCTTGCATACTTAATGATTAACGACTATAACGAGTAACATTTTAGAATATTTATGAACAGACCAAAGTAGTTCAATGCATATACTTATTTTGATCTCAGAAATGTATTACTTTCTCGAGGAGCTCTTCTCTGGCTTGGTTATGAGAAATGTTCTCCAAGTTTAAATAAAACTATGTCGTCTCGTATATTGTGATTGTGTCCGTAATAGATGACATGTACGTGTGTATGTCACATACAAATTGGTATGTTCAAAATAATATGACACGATAAATGGTTTTTGTTATTCTTAAAGTTATATCGTAAGTGTATTTCGATTTAATTATATGTTAGTGACAGAAGGGTTAAGAAAACATCAAAACAATAATGATACAATTTATTTACCAATATTACATCATTTAATTTAAGGTATACTGGTACTGATAATAATTTCCACTAAATAATAAAACAATTACACGAGTATATTAATAATAAAGTTATTCTAGCTAGGTAACCTCAATACAATTCAAATACATATTACATTTACAATATACCTTCGTAATATAATTAAATATATCTTAGTAACAATAATCACATATCCGACCCGCAGAGATAGTTCAGAGCACTAGGTCGTGCCGTGTCCGAGTCCTGACAACGTCTGATCTATCGAAAGGCGCTTCGCCTATTTAAAGGCCACTGACGTCTGAGGCACGTGCGAAGCGAGTGACTGTTTCATAAAATTACCCTAATACTTTAATTTAAATAAAATTGTTTCAAATTTACATAATTGATCTTAAAAAATAACAAAATCTCCCACATGTTCACTATACAAAATTCAAAATAATAGTTATTAAATATTTGACAGTCACATTTCAGTTGGAGGTTGGAAGTTCATGGAATAGTTGGTTGATAGATAATATTAGGCTGAAAGTTATTCTTAACTAAATTATCGTTAAAGATTTCCGAATTTGCCTGGTCGTATTCTATTGAAATGTCATTATTGTGAGCTTTCGCTTTAAGGTTTATAGTTATAACGATATCATTTTGAGTTGATTTTTTTAAAAAACTTTATTGAAGGAGAAATAAAAAAAGTGTAACATTTAAAATATAAATAAAATTTTACAATTTATAAGAATATTAAATTTTAATAGCTGAATTTATTTTAAAAAAACAGTGAAAATCTAATGACTTTAGGAAATACTAACAAATGTTTTGAAAATATATTATTTAGAATATAATAAATAAATAAAATGAATGTTTTTTTTTTTGGATTATATACATTTAAATAAATTGCAATTCAATAAACAATTCGTTATTTAATATGTACTAACAAACGATTGGGTTCCATCCATGTTTAACTTACAATGTGTGAATGAAGTAATTAAATTAGACAGGTGTCTACGTGATAACATCTAAATTACAATAATACAATTCATTACAATTTATTAATCAAGTGTACGTCCTTAAATTCAATTAAAATTTAATCACTATAAGAATACAATTAAAAACAAGTTATTATGACGACGAATTTCAGATAAAAAGTCTAAATCTTTTCAAATCCATGAACAAAATCGACATCAACTGTAAGGACAAAAAACTAATCTTAATATATAAAGCACAAAGACACTCACTCACTGACTCATTCATCGCTCTACAGCCCAAACCGTAATACCTAGAAAGCTGAAATTTGGACCCAAGACTCCTGACATATTGAATAGGTGCAATAAGAAAGGATTGTGCAAAGGTCCAAACCGTTCTGAAGTTACAGCTAAAAAACTGCCAAATTTACCCCCGCTCCCTCTTTTCTCCCATTGCATTGCAGTAGAAATTAAAATTATTTGGCTAGTCCACTACGTGAGAAACAATAGTATACCTATTACCCAATAGGAATGAAACTCTGTAGTTATCAATCTCAAGGCTTCCTCGCACTGATAGCGAGTCATGATGGGTTGGAGGATAGAGCGTGTATGTGTAAAGGGTAGGGTCATGGGTTCAATACTTACGAAAGTCCGTTTTTTTTTTGTTTATTCCCGTAGCGAACCACGGGTAACCTGCTAGTGAATAATTTATTTATTTATTTATTTATTTATTTATTTTTGTACCATAAATATTAAAAATGACATTATAACAAAGAAAATTTACACAAAGGATAACTTATCTCTTGCAAGAGATCTCTGCCAGAAACCCTTAGTAAATGGAGATATTTATAGATATGGGGTATAGGTACATATAATATAAATTACACATTGTAGCTTTTATATATCAACATTTTATATACTTACATACTAATATACATAAATAGAAATATACTTATATATATATATATATTTACATACACATAAATACACAACTGTCTACACAATACATATAACTAATGGATAAATTATAAGTAAATAAATGATGCTGATTATTACGAGGAAAGAAAGTAGGTGCTTCTTTAGTCTAAATTTGAATACAGTGGAACTAGGAAAGTCTTTATAAATGAAATGGGGTAGTGAATTCCAAAGTTGCGTAGCAAGAACAGAAAAGGACTTACGATAAAAATTAGTATTGTATTTCGGCACTTCAAGAAATTTCAGTGCAACACAAGAACGTTCAGGTCGAATTCTAGGGGAGGATAAATGAAAGCGTTCCTGAAGGTATGTCGGGCCATAACTTTTTAAAACATTGTATAAAAGTGTTAGCACATGCATATTCCGGCGAAAGCGAATGGGGAGCCACTTTAATTCACGGCGGTATTCGGAGACGTGATCGAATTTGCGCAAGCCGAAAATAAAACGAATGCACAAATTCTGGAGTCGATCTAATTTATCAAGTAGCTCATCAGTCGCATCTAAATAGCAAACGTCAGCGTAGTCGAGTAGAGGGTGAAGGAGGGATTGTGACAGTATAATTTTCGTTTTAAGAGGAAGGAAATTGTGCAGTCGTTTAAGGGAATGTATGGAATGGTGAAGCCGCTTACTTACATCATTAACTTGTGCTGCCCAACTTAGGTGACAGTCTATAATTATTCCTAAATTTCTTGCGCTGTCTAGGTACGGTATTGGTGTTTCATCATAGACTAGGCAATGCAGGGTCCTAAAATCAATTTTACTATATAGTTTCCTACTACCTACTATCACGGCCTGCGATTTAAAAGGATTAAGTAATAGGCCATAGTCTTGCGTCCAAGTGTGTATATTTTTAAGGTCGATGTTTATGGCATCAATAGCCTCTGCTAGTTCAAATAAATTGGCATGTCTATATAGCTGTAAATCATCTGCATAGAGATGGTAGTTGGAAGATATAATCTTGGAAACTTCATTTATGAAAATTGAAAAGAGTAATGGAGATAGTACGCCGCCTTGTGGTACCCCAGCAGATAGATTCATCCAGTCAGAGGAATGCTCATTAGATTTCACAATCTGCTGACGACCGAAAAGATAGGTTTTAAACCAGTCAATAACGGATGGAGATATCAAGTAAGTTACAAGAATGTTAAGCATAACATCAAAATCTACTGAATTAAAAGCGTTACTGAAATCAAGAAGAACAAGTATGGAGAGTTCTTTATTATCCATAGCATAACGGATATCATCCGTTACTTTCAGTAACGCAGTGCTGGTACTATGGTGAGGTCGAAAACCGGATTGGAAAGGACTCAAAAGATTATTACTGTAAAGGAAGTCGGAAAGTTGCTTGAAAACTAAGTCTTCGAGAACCTTGGAGAGGATAGGGAGTATCGATATAGGTCGATAATGAGAAGGAGTGGTAGGGTTAGATATTTTTGGTAAGGGAAAGACATATGCATTTTTCCAGGCCGTAGGGAGGGTATTAGTGTGTAAGGAAAAGTTTATGATATGAGTGATAATGGGCAGAAGGATATCAATTAAGGGGATAAGCATATCTCTACTAATATTATCATGCCCTATTGCTTTAGTAGAAATGGATAAAAGAGACTTCTTAACATCTCCCTCCGTTACTTCCTGGAACAAAAAGAGAGTATCACAGATAGGTGGGGTGGCATCTTTTAATTTTTGAATTGTCTTAGACTTGCGTTGTTTAGAAAATTCCATAGGAGGAGTAGAGAAATGTTTATTTAATGAGTTTAAATTAATAGAATTATTTGAGCTGTTCCGATTTGTGCCCACACCTAGTGACTTTAAGAAATTCCACATCTGTGTAGTGGATAAATTATTAATAGAAGAAAAAATGTGACGGCGTTTGGCATTTCTACACATACGATTGCAGAGATTTCGCAACTTTTTATAAACAACCATATTATTTTGCGATGGGAACCTTTTGCATATATTCTTAGCTTTGTCCCGTTTGGCCATGAGTTTTTTGATTGTAGGAGAAAGCCAAGGCGCGGGAAGATGTCGAACTCTTATCCGTTTGGACGGAGCATGAACATCGTAAAGCTTAAGAATTTCTGCATTGAAAATGCTTACTTTTTCATTAACAGACTTAGATTCTAACAATACAGACCAATTTATTAATAGTGCATCAGAGACAAGTTCATTAATATTTATATTTTTCAAGCAGCGGCGATTAATAGTTTTACATTTCCGTTTATAAAAGGTTACGTTGTAACTAAGAAACAAAAGGTCATGGTAAGAGAAGGGTGCTGTAAGCTGGCCGTGAATAGAAACGTTGTCAGAATTAAGAACAAGGATAAGATCTAGAAGCGACGGTTTAGAATTGGGAGGAAAGTGAGTTTCTGAGAGGGGGAGAATAGTAAAATTAAAAGACGTAACTAAGGATCTGAGTTTGTGGGTTCGAAGATCGTTTTTGACGAGGCAAGTATTTAGGTCACCCATTAGAATGATGTGGTTATAGGAAGGAGATAAAGTTTCAAGAAGGTGTTCAAAGGAACGGAAATAGTTAAAATGAAGAGAGGGACAATAAAGAACACCAAGTAGCAGTTTAGAATGACGGAAGATAATTTCAATAAAAAGGTATTCTAAGTCAGTATCAGATGAAGTGTCAGATGAATGTTTAATTATATTGAAAGGGATACTATCGCGAAGATATATACATACACCTCCACCTCTTTTGGAAGATCTATCATTACGTATAAGAGTGAAATTGGGAATATTATAGACAGAGAAGGGGAGAGAGGGTTTTAGCCAGGATTCTGAAACTAGAATACCATCAATAGATACGTTGCTAAAAGATGCGAGAAGATCGGAGTGATGTGCCGGAATGCTTTGTGCATTTATATGAATTAAGTTAAGTTGATTAGGAAGATTATGAAATACGGAATTTATTTGAGCTTCAAGAGAGTGGGTAATAGAGTTCGAGGAAGAGGAATTACTACCACTACTAGGGCTAAGAAAAACATCCGTTGAACTACAAGAAAAATAATCATCAGCAATATCAATATACGAAATATCAGACATACTAGAAACCGTATAATATATATATATATGAAATAACTATATAAAATATATTACTTTAGTGTAATAAACCAAAATAAAAATAATAATAATTAATAAAAATATCAAATAATATCTCCTACATTTCTGGCAAAAAACTAATAAAATATTTAGTTAACACAGACCATAGAACAATAAGAGAGAAATAATAATAATAATAATAATAATAACTAGTAAAATGAAATATAAAAACAACAAAAAAAAAACGACAGCAAAGAAAGCAAAAATAATAAAAATTTGCAAGACAAAAATATTTTGTTAAAATTAAAGAACATTGTATCTATTAAAAGTTAAAACCAATTTCCGAACGTTTCTTCCTGGGACTTGACAGCACACTTTACCTATAAGTGTCAAATTTCAAAACGTCAAAGCAAAATAAAATATAAATATATGGAAAATTAATGTAAACAAAGAAAAAAATATATATATTTATATAAAATAGTTAAACGTAATAAAACAAAACAAAAAGAACACTTATATTATAAAATATAGGTTGTAAAAACCACAAGTGAGCAAGAAACGTTCAGTTAGTAGGAATATTAACATTATTTTGATGTCGGCACCTTGTGAATGCGACGAGTTCTGGTAGCTTGTATTTGTTCCTGATGGCCGGAAGAGGAAGCATGAGGAAATTTTACCATCAAAGACTGAAGCTCGTTTGAAGTGACTATCTTTTTCCTGCTTTTATCTGGCAAGATGATAACTATAGACCCTTCAGAAGTCCAACAATTCTTCAAGCCAAAATGTTTTCTTGCTGTTACAAAAACTTCTTGCCGAGGTTTAGTAAGAAATTCAGAAAACGTGAAGCCACTACCCTTCAGCATGGTTTTTGAGTTCCACACCATGTGCCTATATTTTAGACCTGAGAATCTCACAAGTATGGCTCGGGGTTTGTCCTTTTTTACCCCTAACTGATGACAGACATCAATATTGTCAACAGCTGCATTAGGCAATTTCATGTGGTCAGATAGCACAGTTTTTAATATAGAATCAGCCTTCTCATTGGCCGTCTCTTGCACACCATGTAACAGAAGAATTTTATTTCTTGACATGGCCTCATGTTTATCAAAACCTTCAGATAATAATTGTAGTTGCTGCTGAAGCATGGACAATGTTCTCCAAACCAGATTCTTAAAAGATGAATATTCAGCAGCAAGTCCGGAAAGATCTTTCAACGTACCTGCAGATGTTTTTGAAGATTGAGATTGTGCTAGTTCTTTGTCAAAACCTTCCATCCGTGATTCAAACATGTGGACAATATCATCCATGTTCTTCCTTAGTTGAGAGTGCAGATCCATTAGTGATGATGTGTATGTGAAAACTATTTGTATTGGAAATTTGTTAACGCCAGGTATGTAGGATTCTTTTTAGAACATTTATTAAAGCCCAATATGTGGTATTATATTTTATTTTGTATTTTAAAAAAAGATTAAAAACGGAAGACAAAAAAGTACGTGTTGTTTATTGTACAACTACCCACGAAAAAAAAAAAAAAAAAAAAAAAGATAAATAAATTAAAAAGATAAAAAAAAAAAAGAAATGATAAATAAATGAAATTTAATCCGAAGAAATGTTATATAAATAACTTAGGTTCTATAGCAGTCTTTGAGGTCAGTGGCTTTTGGATTGCGTAGTAAAGTACTTGATTTAGCAGTTCAATCACTCTTTCTCTATTCGATACTCCTCTGAAGTGTAAGGTTTGTAAAGAATCGTGGTCTTGTCGACACTTTGAGTTAATATATTTTTGTACACTCTTTTTAAAATTTCGTTTATTGTAATTATTAAATGAAGTTTTATATCGAAGTTCCTAAATATTTAAATTGACTTAAAAATTAAAATAATTGACTTGGAAAGGTTTGTAAAGGATGAGAACAAACATTGATAAGTTTTTTTTTAAATTACTTTCGCAGAAAAGGAAAGAATAAATCATTGTGAATTAAGTGATTGTAATCTATTCCGTTGTTATAATTTCTATTCCATTTCCATACTGTGGTCATTTTCCAAGATCAGCTTAAAGAAATAATCAACTATACATGTGTATGTAGAGAGTTTTAAATTAAAGGTTATACAAAGGGCTTACTAATTTTCAATATATTACTACATATTTTTTATGGTCTACCCGTCAACGGACTGACAACCAACATTACTCAATTAAGTAAGTACTTCATTAATAGATCTTTTACAAGAATTATTTGTTTATTTCCTCCAGATAAGGGTTATGATCGCATTTCTCCAATAATTATAACTTTCTTCAAAGCTGTCTCTATAAGTTGGTAAAATTTAACCCTAATAATTGTTTGAAAGCAAGAATTCCTCGGAAAACAAAGAGAATAGACAAACATCTGCTTCCTAAGTACAATTATAACTCTTATGCTTTATCTTTAAAACTTCTTTAAGAAGAGATTTTAAGATATAATCCACTTTGAAATTCAAATTTTATCTGAGGTGTAGTGGCTCTTACATATACGGTGTTATCATCAAATATTATTTAAAAATAAACAGAGATTTATAAAAACAAAAAAGAAGGGTTTTTTCTTATTATAATAATTCTTAATACTAATTAAAGTCTAACGATCATAGAATTAATTTAAGATAGTCCGTAAAGTACGATGATACAAGAGATGTGCTAAGAGTGAGCTCCTCGGAGCTTGAAGACTGCGACGATCGGATATTTTAGTGTTAACAGTGAAAACGTGCGCTGCGGCTTTGTTTAGTTTGAAGATAAAGTTATGTTTGAATTTGCCTAAGCCGGGTATTTTATTGTCCTGTTTGTAATGAGGTGATGATTTAATTATTTACACTACTAAAACCACGCACATTTCGGCGCGGCTTATTTACAATAACGATATATATAATACATGAGTACGTATCATTCTCAATGATATGGAATATGTGTTATAGATTCAGAAATACTTGAAGAACATTATATTATTATATAATATTGATAATTTATACTTGTAATGTAGTAGTTTTTTCCTCCAAACTTTAGATTTTTAGCCTTAAACTTTGGCCGGATTTTTTGTAATACGTCCCAATGAAATGTCACTTATAAAATGGTTTTACTTTAATTAAATTTAAGGTATAGTAATGAATAAAAGTATTAATAAAAATAATAATACACAGCACTTGGTAATATGCGAGAAGTAAGTCCTATTGAGTAGAAAGGCTTTCCGGATTGAAAACCAATTTGGAGTTGGTAAGCTTACGTGAGACCCCCAGTCAATACAAGCCGCATTTTATTGTGTGATAAATACGTGCTAAATGTTTATTAAGTATAGTGTTTGTTTGTTTGTTTTATGATGTATAGTGTTTCGTTATTGATTTATTTCTTTATAAGGCGATTTATTGAAAAATATCTACTTATTCCATAGAATTTTTAATTTCGGTTATATTATTGAAGTTATGTTGGGATTGTTGGTTCTTAAAAAATATCTTACAAGAATATATAGTGAGTGTAGTGTACTCAATACCATGTTTGAAAAATTCTACTGAACAATACTGGCTTTATTCAAACTTTGTATTGACAAAATTATCTTTCGCTAATATTCCGTCCCCAAAAGGTTCTAACAATGACCCGTTATCGAGCTCCCATTGTAGTTATATCCATTATACGTCCGGTCGTGCGCTCTTTACAAAGTCCATGTTAGCAACCTTATAAGAATCATTAAATGTTATTTTATATATTATTCAGTTGGAAAGACGTATACTTAAAGTATCTTAAAACCAATGAGGTATGCAAAAACAAACTTTCATCTATAAAAAAACTAATATGAATAATTTCAAGATTGAATTCGAAAACTGGAAAAAAGTTTTATAACATAAAATTTCCCGGGCGCTTTTCCACCATCTTTTCTCCGTTAAAGTTGAAAGATTTGGGTAAAGGCCTAATAACGGATGAACTGATAGCATCGGCACAACAATGGAGTCCTTAGGGTGATAAACTTTTAAAGGAAATTTGCAATACATTGAACATTTATCCTTACGATATTTGTTCCCAAGTTTTCACTTTTTAGTGTACTGCGCATGTCCTGAACATTGTTGCTGTCAGTACGGCGTGAGCCTCAGCTGAAACTACACTTCAGTCCCTAAATATTTAAGTATTTCATAGTTATCGTACATCGTATCGTATCGAGTATTACAATTTGCAATTTGCAATAATAAAGAAATATCATTTTTAGTTACAAAGTGACCAAAAAAGTTTATCTTTTATTCAAGTTTAAGGTTTGCATATCAGTTTAATTTAGGAGTGTTGTGATTGTGCAGTTGAATTGTATCTTGAAGTTTGATTGGATTAATTTGTCAAAATGTGGTGGATCTTGCGTCGAGCGAGGATCACAGGTGCGTCTTTCTTCAGCCAGGCATCGAGCACCACTAATAACAACAACACTAAAACAGGTAAGTTAGGTATAACGATAAATAAATTAAAAAAAAATGTGAAGAACATTAATATAGTGTGTGTTTTTTAACTTCATTGAAAAACCATATATAATCTTTTAAATTTCATATATTTTATATTTATGTAAATATATAAATTATTTTACATTATTGTAAAAATAACTCAAGCCAATATTTTAAATGTATCCGTACCCGTTTAGAAAATTTGTCGGGTTACAAAGCATTCTATGTAATAACTAAAATATAAAGCTAATACACATTACTTTAAAATCAGTTCAGTAGTTTTATTATGTTAAATAAAGGGCCCAATCAGAAAAAAATCGGTGGAAATGAAAATATTACATAGAAAAAATAATTATATATAAATGAAAATACCCAATTTTATTAAAATCTATCTTGTAGTTTTTCCGTTATCCGAGAACCATCAAACAAATAACTAAGCAGACAAAAAAAGGTGAGTTCTGTGTAATGAAATAATTAGTTTTTTAAAAATTATTTAGAGTTTCATAAATTATTAAATTTAATACGTATATATTAATATAATGTCAGTATTGATAGCAATATTACTATACTTACAGGTATTATACGACTCACTAAATTTATTTACAACTATTACAAACGGTCGTTGTAATTTTTAATATTAATAGTAAATACATCTGAAGCTAATCTTAAAGTAAGAAATAAACAACAAAACAAAGAACAAAAGAAAATAATTTTTTGCGTCAATAACTTTTTAGGTCATTTACAAGATAAAAAGTTCCTTTATATAATTTAGAGCGTTGTCAATTTTACCGAACATAAAATGAAGTTCTAGGTTGAAAAAGTAATTTATTTTGAAAGACATTTCGACGTCTTTTATTTGATGAGTATTCAACATTAAGTTCTCTTTTGTTGTAAAAAATCTCTAGTATAAGAATAAAGTATAATAATAAAACATAAATTTAAAACTTGATGAAAACGATTTGTTAATGTATTACTTAATAAATATGAGCAAGAAAACAATAACCGATACTTACGATACGGAGAAATAATCGCTGTTTGGCCACAATCTAGTATGTCTTTTATTTGACCAAAATTTTTTAGTTTTTTTTAATATATACACTATATTTTAGAATTATGATTATCTCAAATATCTGACGAAGATAACTTTTAATAGAAATACAAGTCAGATTGGGATGAGATGCGGCACTCGAGTATGAAATTGCAAGTCAGTACATTGGGATGCGGCACTTTATACCGTTTGCGCGGGCCATTATGGGTCAAGTACTGACTGAAAGAGAAGCTATGGTGCCGCGTTTAAGAAAGAAACTTCAGGCAGTTCTGTGCATGGGGCAATGCCAACCTTGTTAAATTCAACGTCACCAAACGCAGATGTGTCTGTTCATTCCCATTCAACGTGGGTCCTATTTTCTAAAATGTATCTTTGGAATACAGTCAATAACCACCTCCAGCTATTAGGAATAAAGATTTTCTCGAACCTCCTTTGATCAGTGCACCCAATCCTGCGCAGCTGCAAGAAAGCACTGCGATCACATAATGGCCGGTGCTGCAAAATGTCATCTTTCAGTTTTGAACTCAACTGAGAGATGTGCAAAGAGGCTTATTGGCAACCAGGAATTGGTTGTCGCCAATCTTCATAGCCTCGAATACAGGCGTACAAATGCCAGTCTCTCAGTATTCTGCAGGATAAATTTTAAGTAAGTGTGCGCAAGAATTATATGAACTAACCCCTTTATCCTACTTCTATCATCGAACATTTCGACACAGAGTGGGTATCCACCTTTAAATCCCGCCAGTCCCAACAACAAGCTTTGCCTCGTTTTTTTTTAATTCGCACAGCGAAAGATTGGAACAGCTTGTCTGCGTTTTCGACTGTGTACAATGTGGGTATCTTTAAGGAGACATTGAATAGGATCTTATTAAGTTAATGCGCCTTGCCACCAATGACCACATTTCTAATTTACATCAGGTGAAATGTAGTCATACATTATCTGAGATTATTTACAAAAAATAGGCTATTTAGAATTTAGTTATATTTCTATTTTTTATGTATCCATTGTAAGACAAGTCTATAAATTTCTTAGTTTTTTATTGTATGTATATAAATGTAAATGTAATTGTAAATAATCATAAATATGAACCTCATATATTTTCAAATAAAATATGTATTCACTATACAACCCCACATTCCTTGCGGTAATGATGATCATCGCAGCAATTCTGTGAGAATCGTCAATAGGTCCATAATACGTGTTGATTGCGCAACGTTAGCGGTTCATATCGGCCTAGTAAGTAGTGACACTCTGCTTTTTGGGTAACGCAGACTAATCCTAATTTCTATAATGTAATGTTACTGCGATATTACAAACAAATTAGAAGTCTTTACATTTCTAACATCTTAGTCATTTACTTTCTCTGTAAAATACATTTAAATTCTTTATTTATTGCAAATTATATTTCACTTCCATTATCACGACTTACTTGTTTATATATTATGGAATACTATACATACAGTTCTAAATATTCTTCTATAATCTGATTCAATAATGTAAAGAAAGAATATTAAGGTAAATTACTACAAGTATCATATAAATACGTATATAAAAAAATAATTTGTAAATATCATTAAGGATCTATAAACATAAGCCTCCGCCAATTTAATCTATAAGTAATAACAATACTTATGTCATTCATATTTGTGTATTAATTAGAACGAAAAGGGAGTACATAGAACATCTAATCTGTTCTCAAAGAATTACAATGCTCCAGTAGAAGAAAAGCATCAATAGACTAGACAAATCCGACCTGAGACGAATCTTTTCTGTCCTATTCGAAAATATTATTTCTTTTCCTTAAGATGCGCAGAACTGACCTTTAAAATCTTAAGGGTTACAAAAGACTGGCTTACAAAAACTTATTATAATTATGAAGCAAAATGAGCGAGACATTTCTGAAAATTTCTAAACTATAATTAATGTTTTTAAATGACTACGAAGGCTTTTTGTAGGACAGTAGCTTATTAAAGTCTATATAATATTTTTTTTACTCTAAATTTCTAAGTTTTGTGGACTTATTTAAAAAAATAATTTTTTACGTAAATTACCATTTAAAAATACAGATTTTAATGCGTTTCTACATAGCATGCCATTTACAACCATTTGTATCTTGCCGCATCTATTAAATAAAAAATGTAGTATGTCAAATGTTCATGGATTTTCATTAATGTTTTTAATTAATAAATAAGGTTTATCCCAATAATATGAGTACTACAGTTATCCTACGTCGGTATTTCGTTCTCATTTAGAGGAATCTATTTCAAGGATCTCTTAGAAGTTCCGTCGTCTTGCAATACCAATCATATTTCGCTGGTTTGGCGTACTTTTAGGGTTGCCATTATTATATTACAGAATAGTGTTTCTTTGTGAACTATATGTAATCGTCACTTTCAATTAATAATTAATATAATTCTACAATAAAAAAGTAGATAATAGATATTTAATACTTAAGAATATTACGGTACGCGCGGTTATGGAAGAAGTAAATAGATGCATATTTATTTAAAGTCTCAAATTTAAAGTCGGGTTAAGTCTATGAGTACCAACAGTGTCAACTGTCTTAAGGCAGACTATAAATATAATTATAACAGAATGATCAACGCTCTGTTATGTATTCTCTCATTGCTACAATTGAAAAGAAAATCCTAAAATTTTAGGTTATTTCTATTTGTCGTGCGAAATCAGCGCGACAGACACAGTCTATAGGACTATATTTCTACAAAATAAATTAAAAAGGCTTTTGTTTCTAAACATCGTTATATCGTTGGTTTTATGTATTAGTTTTTGTTAATACTGTGTTTCCAATATATTTATTTTATTTAAGGAAATGCGTCTCTATAAATACTATTATAGTGGTAGGTACCACTACTAATGTCAGGAGGTCCTGATGAGTACACAAAAAGTTTGTTAGGTGCGTACATGCCAATTAATATGATTACTGAAATATTATACAAAATTTCATTTGAGTTATATATTATATATAGTAATATTGGTGAAAGTAAACCAATGTTCGGTTAAAGAACAGTTTAGATAAAGTAAATTCAGTAAAATAGACTTTAATAACCATATACTCTTATACTGTACAAAATACATTCTTCCTGTTACACAAACAGTTTCCTATAGTATAGACATGATAAAGTATATATAATAAATAATCCGAGGTAAATGGTGTGTCATCAATCATGTCTTTATTACCGTACCTTAGTAGGGACTAATAAAGTTGAATGTGTTTTTATTTTGGGTCACATTTGAATTAAAATTTGAAATAAAAAAGACAATTTAAAAAAAAATAATGTGTTATTTTAATATTGTGTTTGGATATAGTAGTCTATAGCTCTCATGAAATGGTGCCTAAGATTGACAAAGGTAGTGAATACACATTTTTACAAATCTATTTTATGGATTTATTTCGCAATGGCAAAGGATCCCATACATTTAAGTAACTATAACATTTTTCCCACAACGAATTGAGACTAGCCCCCATAATAACAAATGATAGTCATGAAAAGAGCTTTCTAACGACATTCGTCTGGTCGTTATTGGTCGGTGGGTACATTTTGCCCGTTATCCTTTATAAAAAAGTACAATACATTTTATTTCAGTAATAACTTTACTAGACTCAAAAACTGCATTAATGAAAATAACAAAAATTACAGACGATTGTAGTAACTGCGTTCTTTTTTATATATTACTTACCAGCTTTTTTATTTCACACTACTAACACGTTTATCTTTCTTCTTTATCAACTATTCTAGTCTATTCACAGAATCTACCTAATCTTTGCTCTAATTCTCAAATTTATAATCTAAGTTCGTATTTCTCTCGGGGCTGAGGTGACATTTTGATTTATTATAATATAAAGTTTTATCAACCATTGTGTAAAATTTATCCTTATCTTTAATCCTTAGTCGTGAGAATATATATTTGCTGAAGGTGTATTTTTTATGATAAGAATACTAATTAAATTTCACTTTATGAAACTTTTACTACACTCTTATATACTTTACTCGTATATACTTTAACTATAATCAAAGAAATATATATATAGAATATTGTCATTTCTTGGTAAATTTCCTGTGTATAGTGACTATTTACTACAGATTAAATTAATAAGAAATGTTTTTTTTTTATATCTGTATTATTAGGTGCTCCAGGATTATATATTCTTTCTGGGACAGCTTGTATAATAAATTATAAGTTTTTTTGCTACTAGGCGAAGATTTATTTTCGTGTGTGTTGTCCATAAAAAAATAATGTAGAAACTATCATCATTAATTTATTCATTCAATGTTATTTTATATTATAAATTAAGAAACATTTGTTAAGATTTCAGAAATATATACAATGATGTAACGAGATGACAACAAATAAAATGATAAATTTAATAATGTATGCAATGACACGGTCGCTCAGTTGGTACAGTGGTAATCCATGTGGTCGCAAGTTCGTGTCCCTTCCGTATTGATGAACTTCATATACCATGTTTAAAAACTTAAAGAGGTATGATATGACTGACATGTTTAATAACAATGCCAATGTATAACTGCATTGCATATACATAACTATAATCAAAAACAAAACATTATACTTAGTCGAATCTGGTGAAAACCAGCTCAGAAGGCTATTTGCAAAAGACTTGAAACCAGCTGGCGAGAGAATTTCAGCCGGCTTATCTGAAGGCATACTTAAACTTAAATTACATTTATAATAAATCTTGAAGTAGCCTTGCAACGAGCACTTCATATCCAGGATGCATCGTCTTCTAGATATTCGATTCGAAATATATTCACACAAACGTTCCTTAAGATCTTTTAAATTTAATAAAGGGTGAAACCTGAACATTTGTTGGGAGCTTGTTGAAAAAGTGTATACATTGTTCCATAAAAGAATTAGTCACTTTTTTGAGTCGATTAACAGGTAAAGCAAGCTTGTGTTTGATCCTCGTATTTATATGATGTATATTACTTAATAACCTCATCGTTATTCTTATATATATAAAAGAATAAGGATATGTAAATATATATTTATGTATGTATATAGTATATCTATATTTAAGATTTTCAAAAACACATGACATTCACATATAATATGAATAGTATCCTGGATGTAGTTCCTTTAACTTAAAACCTATCAAACCAATGTCATGTTAGTATTATAAAATTGTTCGTATATTGTTTTGTTTTTTTTTCTACTTACAAAGATTTAATATTATTTCTTAACAATTTATAGTACCATACAAGAATAATACGTATTAATAAAAATACATTAATTTTTACCTTATTTTATCATTTTAAAGCTATTTTGCTCTATAAAATTAATGAGATTAATAATCGATCAAAATGTATATGTAGACTTAGAGAGCAATCTGTGACACGTTTGATGCAAGATGATTGTATTACTCGTACTTTAACGTTAGGTGAGGTGCTGTGTGAGCTGCGAGGAATCCAATATACATATTTTAGAAATGCTAAAGGAGAGGGGGGTTTATTAATTTCTATTTTACCCATACATTTATCATGAATATAATTTAAATGTAGCTTCATTAATTGATTTCGGTAATAGTATTATAATATTTTATGCTTTGTGATTAAACATTATAATATATAACAGTTCGAAAATGATGTACTTTCAGTTTCTACCTAAAAATATATATACAATACAATGGTCAAAAAGACGAACTAACAGACAAACAAACATTTAATGTCTCTATTGTTTTAAAGATATTCAATATATTTAACCGTTCTAAGGTACTATTCTATAACACTGGTACCGGTACTGTTATAGAATATATATATATAGATATATAGAAGTTAATGTATATCCTCTGCCCATTCCGCTGATAGTCCTCGTTTTATAGACCCTGTAGCCAACGCTCGTAATTACGAGCAATAATTGTTTCACGTTCCGGTTATATAAGACTATTTTTGTTAACGGACCCAGAATTTAAAGAAAAGACATTTTTTATGTTTCTTACAAGTTCATATTAAATTATTTTATGTTTTTTTAAGTTTAATACACATTCTATCAATTTTAATGAAAAATACAAGTCTATATTTGTCTCTAAAGATTTCTTGTCATGAACTAATTAAAAAAGTTTTGGTACAGCTGAAATAACAAACCGAATTGTGATACTCGCAAACGTAATAAATCAGAGCCTATTGTCTGATTCTAATATTTCATGACATCGGACTAGTACTTTAGAATGTTAATTTTGTAGATTTATTACCCTAATTTAAAGTTCTTGAAAATAATCATTTCTTCATTAAATATAAAAATAGCACTGTCAGCACAACATTAACATTTCTCTCGTAGGTTGTCAAACAACTAATATCTGTCTTATAAGTTGTAAAACAGTGTTTTTCTTTCCGGGTTTTTTTATATGGTTTTCGTCATATAGATATTTTTATCAAGGGCAGAGATCAAAAACTAATATAGTTTTCTAATCACATAAAAGCACTAACTAAGTGAGCTTTTACTTTTAGGACAAAGGCGTTCGTACAATCTCTCTTTAGAAAACCCAGTAACTGAGTTATATATCTTAATGTAAGACCATACCTACATTGTTACGTGTATTTACAGTTTAGTTATTTAGTGACCTCAGATGAATTGTTCCTGACTAAAATAAACTTACATTGTATCATAATATTTGACTTAATACTTAATATATTATATATTATTTTCTTTAACAAATTGAGTGTTTAAGTATGTAAGTATATTGAAATGTTTTAATTAAATGTTTTTAATAATTTTGTTTTATAACTATTCTGATATTATGACCTGAATATAGTTATTTATTTTATTTATAGAATTAACATAAGACAAACATTATATACTTAATAATTAAAGGGTCTAAAATATTACAGAGAACCGACTGAATAAATGTTTAAGTAGCTAAATGAACTTTGAATTGTAAGTATAATTAAGAACTTCTGTATTTACTGAAAATGAAATGAAATTTAAGTGTCAAGTTCATTGATATGGATTATTTTGTTATAGTTTTCTCTTTTTTAATCGTTTCGAAACCAATTTCAAAATTCAAGTTCCTTATTTCCTATTTCTGCCTCCTTATTTTAGAGATTAATTAAATTTTTGATTTTTAATAAATGTAGATTGTAAAATTCATCGACAGGAATAGAACCTGTAAGTTCTGGGGAACCGTCCTATCGCTCTACCAATTTTGCTACCGTGTCTATTTATTTGAGTCTCAGTTGTGTTCATTTACTTGGTTGGTTATTTCCACTTCATCTTCAGCTCACTTGATATTTATCGTTGTCTTTTGTCACATTATATTTATTAATTATTGTCTATGCGTTATTTTGACGTATGTCTTATGTTAGTGTAAAGTTTAATTAATATCCGGTCTAATAAATACGTTTGAATAATATGAGTTAAACTTTCGAATTTTACATTTTTATTTATAAAGTATTTATTTTATAAACTATAACAAAACAAGCACAAACAACTTAAGGAGCGTTTTTTCATTGAAATGTACAGTGGTAAATTAGATATTATAAATTTTAAACATTTGACGGTCTCTGTGATTTATCTTTAAAAATTTTATCGATTTAGCTCTACGTATCAATTAGTTTTGAAATAAACACATCCGTTCATGTTATTATTTGAATTGGTTATTCATAATACTTACTGATTATTTCATACATTTTATATTTCTGATGTGTTTATGTGCAACTATAAGATTAAAGAAGCAATACGATCCATAGAATACATAATATAGTTTAATTGAAATATCGAAATAAAACAAAATATTGTAATGTAATTACTACATTGTAGCCATCAACTAATATATTTATTGCTTAGTTACCTTAAGTACTCTGTTAATATATATTTATTTTACTCATAATACACTTTAGTACAATTTTCTTTTTGCGATCAATTTTCTCTCACTTAATCAAAACATGTGTGTCTTAGTTAATCAAAACATAATTTTAAGTATCACGTTTAACATATTATAACTAATAATAATAAATAAAATAGGTATCCTGTTTTTTAATAAAGTAGTTAAATTAAAAAGCTTATTTAATTAAGTGAGATAATTCTTGTTATTTTCTACAATATCTTAAATGTAACATATATAGTTTAAAATAGCTTGTTGGTTAAAATCATCTTTTTCCATTAAAAAATTGTTTTTTAGTTTTATATTTTATTGTAATTTGTTCTACTCACTTTTGAGTGAAATTAAATTGTCTAAAAAAATATCGAAAATATTAAAGCAAGTTCTATACTTTCATGCCATATTGTACTTCTTAAACATCTAAATATCATTATAAAAATCTATGAAATAAAAAAAAATATTTAAATTTCAATACTAAAGACGTTATAGTAACTTTACACCACATTCACCCAAAGCGTGTTACCGTAGAGAAGGGTTTAGGTGGATAGGTTTTCGATACAGTTGAAGGTTCAGGTAAAAGTCCACTGAAATATAGAAAGGTCTCTCCAATTCAATTGCTACAGATGTTAGATCGAATATACTACACTACTGGACAAAACTGAACTATTTTTATTCCGTTTTCAGCCTTATGTTTATACATATAGGGACCATTATCACCAAGTTCTTTTATCCAATACGCTTTATGTAAATATAGTTAATAAAATGACTCACAGGTTCATATCATATGAACTCGACAAATAATACTTAATCTTTATAACATATCGAAGAAATAATACTTTATATTATGCTGTGAATTAATCAATTTAAATCATATGAAATCATATAAACAGAAGAACGGTTTTTGTTTGAAACGTATATGTATATGTATGTATATGATATGAATGATGTATAGATTAATATTGCACTTTCACTGACTAAGTGCTCGCAAAAGTACTCGCAAAAGTACTCGCATAATTTTAACTTCCCTCAAAATTATTTTCGAACTAAAATTAGGATCCCTTTCCCCCTTCGTCGTCAATATTCATTACAGATCATTAGCTACGGAGCTAAATGGTCCTGGTAGTATTTTTATACCTTATTTTATATTCTTTTAGTTTGTATTGAATATAAATTGCCCTAAAATTTAAACATATAAAACAATTTATAAAAAGTATTTGAACAGGGCAGGTCAATAAATTACCTACCTAAAGTAGGTAAATTATTAAAACTCAAAGAATTTGAATAACATTTACCCTAGCTTACCTTTACTGCTTTGAGATTTGTATTGAAACCACCAAAGTACCTATTAACCACATTGCTATCCGATACAGTATTACATCAGTGTCAGACACAAATGTCAGAGACCAGTTGTGGCGAGTGATCCTAACTACATATATGCGTTAAGGTGGAGCCTTGTTTTTATTATTGTAATATATAACTTTTTCATTTAATTAAATAAGAATATTCAATTAATTAATAAAATAGGAAATGTGAAAAAAAATAATCGTTTAAGTGCATTGTAGTATCAAAATGTACAGAATTTTACTCGCATCTCTCGTCTCTCTCTTCAGAATTAATAAAAATAGTAACAGGATATCTAATGCTTTATTTATGAGATTATTTATATTATTATAATATGAGATATGTGTACATTGTAAGCAACACATATTAATACAATAGTGTCATCTGACGTTTAACCTGAATGTAAGCCTGTCGCAACGAAACTGTATTTTAATATATTGTTAATCCGAAATTACTTTATTTCCTTGACAAGAATTTGATGCTATCAATTTACCGGAAAATATCTGTTTTACAATAATTAACCAAGAAATTTAAAATAATTCCCAGCAGAATTGCTTTAAAATAGCAACATTAAATGAAGCTATTTCATTACTGCAATATAAAACATACACAATATATACATATGTATATATTGTTCTGTTGTATATACAACAGATATATGGCAAACTGGGAACTGAATAATGTTTTGGAAATCTACTTTTTGCTGAACGTGGTATCATCCGAACTAACGAAGGGACTAGTTTTTTTAAGTAAATATTAAGTGAATTGTTGTTGTAAAAATGAATTATTCCTATATTGTGCCAGTGGGATAAAAGTTATAAATAATATCAGACAGTACTTATCATTTTTTTTGCTTCTATTCCAATATATAAAATGAGAATAAAGCTTAGATTGCGTTTAGTGTGAACATTGGTCAAAAAATATGCAAACCGTATATGTATACCGTGACATTAAAAACAATGATCTCACAATTTTATTTCCTTGCATGTCTATTAGAATTCAAAAGGAAAAGAGATTGTTTGATATATATATATAAGCGATATGGAGATTCCTAATATTGAATTAGGTTTATTTTTGTTCCTTGTTTATATAAATGATCTGCCTATACTTGTAAAAACATGTAACGAGATTAGACTATTTTTGCTCATCATCATAGTTCTTTGATATTTCTTTTATAAAAAAAAGACTCTCCGCACAGTGAAGAAGTTTAGCATTAATAATGTTATTTACTAATTTAAAGATCAAAATAGACTATAATCGTGGACAAAAACTGCTCGTTTGTTTTTTATATAAATAGTATATATATAAATACTGAGATCAATAAATTTACTTTTGGTATCAATACAAGGTAATATTAAAACTTAGAATAAGATGTAATTAGATTTATAAGATTGGATTGTTCAAGTTTTATAAAGTTTCTGCCTTCAAGGACGAGAGCGAGTGACTTATACAATATTTGTCAGATAAAACCAATGTTAAATATTATATAAGTATTATTTCATTTGATTTACTTTAGTAAATTGTGTAAAATTTGTTTCAAACAAACAAGGTACTAGTTATTGTTAGATTTTACCGTAGAGTAGGTTATTACGACGACTCGACCTCACGGGATTAGATCAGAAAATAAGCAGACGATTATATGATTGTAAACATGTTCCTTATGAACATCTGAAAAAATGGAAATTTCAGATGCATGCCATAGTTACATGGGAGGTAGATAGGTGAACAGGTGACAGATGTGTTTTTAGGTCATATTTAAAAAGAAGTTCTCTATATACTAGGTTTAATCATAAGCTCTTAATTAATATTGCGACAGTTTTAAAACGCCTTAAAATAATCCAGGCTAACGAGTCTCTTGAAATACCTAGCTATTAATAAAAATATATTATTAAAAAATATTTTCTACTAATGCTAGGTTCAACGTAAGCAGAAGGAAAAAAATCTAAGATCAAAATATCTTACAAATTAACCAGTAAAGCACTTTTTTATTACTAAAGCCTTAGAAGCAAAATAACAATTGAAAATCTGATATTTCTCAATGCTTCTCGTACACTCACAATTATTGGAATGGATATCGTATCAATAGTATCAATTTAAATCTTTTTATAAGACCATTTATCATACTTCCAACACATATAGTATTTGGAAAATCATAAATATATATTTGATTATAATTGGTCTGCCTGTCTGTCTTGAAATTAAATAACATGAACATGTAATTTACTTAAACTTTGGACGAAGACATTGAAATTAACAAATCAATTTACTGACATTCTAAATAAACTATAAATTATATTACAGTTAATATTTGAGTTAGAAATCTCTCTCAAATTATCGAATTAGCTAATCACTACTAAATATTAATTTATGACAACAAATCACAAAGACATGGAATTCCGCCGAAATGATTTCTAGAATCTTATATAAAAAGAAAAATTTTAAAAACTATAACATTGAAATAGATTTATTTTTATATTCATAGATAATTCCTCTGTCAATCATAAATATCCGTGAAGGTACATTTGCTGGACTAGTATTACCCCCTTTAGAATAAACAAAAAAGTAAAATGAAGCTTTATCATATTATGGCTCATGAATCATTATGGTTCAAATTTGAAAATTGTCTTTTGTATAAAATTTATTTCTCTTTTAAAAGTATACTATAATAAAATTATCGAATCAAACCACGTCACTCTTTTGTTGTTCCTTGTTTAAAAATTGCACAAATTTAACAAAACGTTTACCGATTTAGAACAAAAAAGAAAATTAAGAAAAATAAAAAGTTGCACTTTATAACTTTACGTTCATGTTTATAAATCCGTATTTCCGTAGAGCCTTTGAAGTATTGCTAAATAAAATTATTGTTATCATTAATGTCTTATAATTAATAATATAATGTAGTTTAAGTATTGATTGATTGTTCTTTCGCCGCTACAAGACCTGAGGTATTAATAATAAATGTTTTAGTTTCAATGAGCAAAGTTTTAGTATGTAATAAAAAGTTTGCAATGATTTTAAATGTTTAATGTTTTGTATATTGTATTGCGTCTTGAATTTTTGAAAGAAGAAAAGTATCTTGCTTAAAATTAAAACTAAAACTAATGATATATCGGTTTATGTTAATGAATTGAAAACAATAAATAATAATGTCTTTAACTGATACAAAATATATTTTAGTCTATAATTAAATAAATTGTATAATGTACATAAAAAAATAAAAGGTGAGGTGAGAAAAGTTTGATTAACTTATTCTTTTCTGTATAACTTTTGTCATGAAACATAAACTATGAAAAGGAACGTCGTTATGAGATACAAGATTGGGTTCAGAACTAAAGAAGTTTCCTGTTATTTCTCGGTGATAATTTTGTCTATAAGCATTTCATAATATGCCAGAATATGACATCACATTTATTATTCTTTATTAAAAACCCTTTTTATTTTTTTTTTATTAAATAGACAAAGCTGATAAATGTTAATGGAATTAAAAAAACCGATGTATATTAATAAATTAATTACTTTATTAATCAAACATTAATTATATTTTCACTGTAGAAGTACTATTTATTTCCCAATGATAATTAAAATATAATATTGATACCTAACAAATAAAAATGAGTTTAAAGTAAAATAAAAAAGCTAGATTCAAGCTAGATCACTTACATACGTTGAATATAAATTATTTACTTGTAAAATCAAACTACACTAATCACTTAAACTTTAACTAAAATGTTAATTATACAACTAAATTACTTTAGCACTTCGAAATACAGACATGATATAATTACGAGGTTGTTTGATTTACCGTGTCACGTAAACGGAGTGAGTGTTTCACTTTGCACTTGTCACGTTCCTCATAACAACTGTTAATAACTATTGTATAACAATAAACTTTATTACGGTAATTCTTAGTAGAGGATTAGAACATGTTATGGATTTTAATTTAGGTATTTTGCTTCTAAGGCTTTAGTAATAAAAAAGTGCTTTACTGGTTAATTTGTAAGATATTTTGATCTTAGATTTTTTATTCCTTCTGCTTACGTTGAACCTAGCATTAATAGAAAATATTTTAAAAATATATTTTTATCAATAGCTAGGTATTTCAAGAGATCTCGTTAGCCTGAATTATTTAAGGCGATCTTAAATTTTCGCAAAGTTAATTAAGAGCTTATGATTAAAACCTAGTACATAGAGAACCATTTTTTAAATGTGACCTAAAAATACATCTGCCTACCTACGAGTACCTACCTCTTATGTAAGGGTGGCATGCATCTGAACTTTTCATATTTTCAGATGTTCATAAGGAACAGCAACATCATATAATCGTCTGCTTATTTTCTGACCTAATCTAATGAGAAGATCGAGTCGTCGTAATAATTGATTTTATATTTAGTTCGTTTAAAACAAAGTTCACTAAATTTACCAAAGTAAATGAATTAATACTTATATAATATTTAACATTGATCTTATCTGACAAATATTGTATAAGTCACTCGCTCTCGTCCTTGAAGGCAGAGACTTTACACAACTTGAAAAATCCAATCTTATAAATCTAGTTACATCTTATTCTAAGTTTTACCTTTTATTAATACCAAAAGTAAAATTATTAATCTAAGAATTTATATATATACTATTTATATAAAAGGCAAACGATCAGTTTTTGTCCATGATTACGTTGTTGCGGATTGAAAATTAGTAATTTCTAACAATAAAAATTCTGACATTAATAACAATAAGTTTTTTAAATATGTAATTATAATATCTGATCTGATCTGATCTGATCTAGTTTTTTTACTTTTATATTATTAAAGGAATAATTTTCATTAAAATAAATGGTAAGTAATGTAGGAATGTAATACCGAGAAGAATAACTTACAAAGATTTAACTATAAAACATACATTAAAGCAAACAACCAAATCTGGAAAATCCTTTTACAAGAACTATCCCCAAATTTTGAAATGGGGATCTGAAAAGATCCCGCCTCGTAATCCTACAACCTTGGTTTCACAGAGGCTCTACGATTTAGCATTTCATAAAATAAAGTTATCTGCTTTAAAGTAAAAAATAGTATTGAAATTATAAAAATGGAATGTATTGATTGATATATTGTTAAAATTATGTAGACAGTGGAGTACCACAAAGATTTGTAGTAACAAATCATAGCTATAGTAAAATTTTGAGTCGGTTATACGTATTTGACAAATTAACGAACTATATTGAAAAACCTAAGGACTGCGAATGAAACTATAAGGGGCAAACAATAAAAATACTATATATTTTATTGGACAAAATTTTATGATTATCAGAATTTAAACGTGGTCGAAAACTTTAGATAAGATTTATTACAAAACTTGTCAATATTTTAAGCTGAAAGCGAATTGATTATCAGACTTTGTCAATATTACTTTTAATTCCACATCAAAGAAAGTAATTATTTTGATTTTATTGTATAACCTAGGAATATGTTCCGAGGACCAAAGACCTAAGTAATTTATTTAAAACAAAATAAAATCAGAAGAAAGAAGTTATTAGCTGATTTCAGAATAACTTACTTCATTTTTTATTAGATCTCCGTACATCAAAAAATACATGAAAACTTTTGATAAGAGTTTAGAATTAATGGTTTTTTGAGTCGAGCCGTGAACTTGACTAAATATTTCTTAGAAATGGTAGAAAATATTAAGTATTAACAGTGTTATTTACTATAATTTTCTTACATATGATAACTAGTTCTTCACTCTTGCATAACGGTTGCATATATAATTAAAGTAGGAGTGCAAGAATAAATAAATTAAGTAATTACTAGATACACTTTATTATTCGTAAATATTGTTGAATAACGGCACATTATTCCTTCATACATATTCCATAACGAATATGCCTAAGGGGCATTCAATCAAATGCAGTATTTAGAGCTATTGTAAACGAAAGATGAAAGGCAAATGAAATTAACTTCTGGTCAGCTCACGTTAGTCGTTTAATTAAATTGTGTTGTTGAAGTTAAATCAGAAAAGTGGTTACTCTATTCGTACCTATTCTTTTAGGGTAAATAAAATAAGGATAATTTACACTCTATTAAACAGTTATAGGTATGATGCATTACTTCCATAATACTAACTAGATAGTAGACGTGTAAACATCAAAAAGAAACAAGAAAAATAGTAAATTGTACATCACAAAATATTAAGTACGTAACCTGAGACATCATATTAAATATACGGATACTATACGATTAATTTCTTTAGATTATTAACAATTTTACTTCTTCGTTGTTTTTTCCAAATTTATAGATACAAAAAGATTTTTGGTAACTGATTATCTAGTTAGCATAGGAATATTAAAAAAACAAAATTACTCGGTATTGATAGAACAAATAGACGGATTCGTGTACGTGTATAATAATATTATATCATTATTGTCATTATTTAATTATTTGGTTAGTTACTGATTACGCAAGCAGAACACTAGAATAACTAACCTCGGAAATTGATATTCTCACATTTACACTTCATTGTTGAGCTGACGATACAAATAGATATAGTTTTGAAATATTGGTTTTTATATTGAAGAATATAAATAAATACATGTTTGTAATATATGGGTTTATAAATATTTATACATAATATAAATGAACAAATAGTTGGATGTGAGAAGATATTTACTCTGGAGTTGAGCAACACGAACAGAGAAGGAGTTGTGATAGAATACATTATTATATCGCGGCACAATAAGTATTTTTAAGACAAAACACGAGTGTTCAAGGTAATTTTCAGGTGGACATAATCGAAGATAGTCTATTTTGATCTTTAAATTAGTAAGTAACATTATTAAAAATGTAAATATTAGAAATGTAAATAATCTCATAAATAACGCATTTGATATCCTGTTACTATTTTAATTAATTCTGAAGAGAGAGACGAGAAATGAGAGTAAAATTCTTTACATTTTAATACTACAATACGAGTACAAACGAGTATTTTTTTTACACCTCTCATTTATTACTTTAAATGGGAATTTATTTTATAATTCGGAAAGAAAACCAAACAATCATGTTATTTGAAAGCTTTTATTTATTTTTATTTGACATATTTGGGAAAACTTACAGTTAATATATTCAATAAATGTGTAGTTACTTAAGGCCAATTATGAGTTTCCACTTAATACCAATTTGTAAACAACTTAAATATAAAATATAAAATATATTTACATATTCATATTTAGTTAATTGAACTATCTTGATTAATTGAATAATCTTGTTTAATTAAATGAAGATGTTATATATTACAATAATACAAACATAGCTCCACCTCAATGCATATATGTAGTTAGTGTCACTTGCCACAATTGATCTCTGACATTTGTCTCTGACATTGATATAATAGTGTATCGGATAGCAATGTGGTTAATAGGTACTTTGGTGGTTTTAATAAAAATCTGAAAGCAGTAAAGGTAAACTAGGGTAAATGTCATTAAAATTCTTTGAGTTTTAATAAATTACCTACTTCGGTATTTAAGTACTAATGATTCAAATAGACGTGCCCTGTTCAAATAAAGTTTTAAAAATTATTATATATATTTAAATATTAGGACAATTTATATTCAATACAAACTTAAAGAATATAAAATAAGGTATAAAAATACTACCAGGACCATTTAGCTCCGTAGCTAATGATCTGTAATGAATATTGACGACGAAGGGGGAAAGGGATCCTAATTTTAATTTCAAAATAATTTTGAGGGAAGTTAAAATTATGCGAGTACTTTTGTATATAATATATGAATATTATTTAAAAAAATATTGTTTTAATCATAATTAAATATTATATAAAAAATAAATAAGATTTTATTTTAATAATTAAACAAATTACTATCATATCCTTCTAGTTGATAGACTATTATTTGACCCCTTCACTCGATCATTACATATTATATATGACTTCATACCTCTCTTAGTATAGAATCTAGGAAGTATTAGTCTTATTCTTAGAAAATAGTGAAAAGTGAATAGTATGTAGTAGGTAGCAAGTATAAGGAAGGAAATTGTGAACTACTTTTAGTATACTTAATTCAGATTTAGAGACTTCTTTTTAAGTTCGGTGGTTAACCTTCATAACTATTATGTAACATTTTTTTTTCAATTAAATTATTTTACAAGTCAACAAAAGTACGATATTAAAAGTAGCAAAAGTGAACAATTACTTTAAAAAAATAAATGTCTGTATTTGAAAAGGTTAAGTTATTATAAAAAATAATTATCACATATATTTAAACGTTTCAGTAACCAGAAGTATTATTATTAAAAATAAAAAAATACATCTGTTTTCCAAGTACTTAGGTTGAATAAAAAAATATTTTACCGTTATCCGATTTTTTGTCTTTATGAGACTGAGTCGCTTTATTGTTTATATTTAGAATAAAAATAATAATTACACGCATGTCGTATTAAAGTTGTTTTGTTGATATATCATGTGAAGTTCTTAACAATGTAATAAACTGACATATCCGATTTGAGCATAGAAATAGTCAAACGTTTGAGATCTCAACCATTTTCAGCATTTATAAATTTGAGAATAAATATTTCCTTAAAAAGTATGTGCCTTTGAAACGTGTTTGAACGTTTTATAAAGGCAGATTCCAATACTTTCAAATCAAATTGGACACATTCATTGTCTTTTCAATATTTTTTTCAAACCAGTAAGTAATAGCTTTAAAAATTTTATGAACATAAGGTTAGGCTTAAGTGTTATTTTGTTCTCTTAAAATTATTATATTATATTTACAGAAAGGGTCTTGTATTTTCAAAAAAGTTTGTATAAATTCTTATCATGCCTGCTATTTGAGAGCTAGTTATAAAAATAAAATCACGCTTCCATACTGCCGCTGGCGGCTATGTAACCCAATCAATTTGCTATCGCCGATATTTCCGAACTGATTGCTTCTTTGTGTCGTAGTATTCGCGACGACGTGGCCTTGATTATGAGAGTCGTTAATATCTACTTTAAAATATATTATATCTTCATAAACATTCAAACTTTTAACAATTCACACAAAAATTTACTAAATAAAAAGTCTCTTTCTCAGCGAGCTAATTTAAAAATAATGTCACCATTTATAAAACGAGAACAATTTACAGAGATTTAACAAGATTAGTATAAATTTAGTCAACAAATTTATTGTCATTAAATTATTTTATTAATAAACTTTTATTTGATAGTCTTTTTTAACACTAAGTACAGGAAAACAAATTGCTATCTAAAGCCACGCCAAAAGATCACCGTATCATCTAGGTAATTCAAAGGCATTTTAATATTGAGCTTTTTCAACCCCGAGATTCTTATTATTCATCGATCAATTGAATGCTTTACTTTACAAATATATTTTATACTATCATAGATATTACCATCATCGTCGTAATATTATTAAAGTAGAGAGTTTTCAAATGTATATTTTACGTAACTAAAAATAAAGTATAGAAATATAAGCCGTAAGTAGAAACTGGATTAAACGCAAAAAATTTAAGAACATAGCACGGTAGCGTTTTGCACTGAACATATCAAGCCTTCAACATGCAACCTAAATCAGTTTTACTATATTATGGAATTAGTTAGAAAATAAAATGATATAATAGTATACCTACTATATATATATGGACTGATATTATATACGAACAAGGCATTGGATTAAATATAAATTTACTAGAACTGACGGTTTTGTCAGTTCATCATTTCACATTTAACATAATAAGTAAAACTAAGGTTATTATTATTATTATGAAAGTAAAATATTAAATGTATTTTCCTGTTAAAAATATTACTCGTAGGTTCTTTTTCTCCTTCACTAAAATGTGTCGTGAACAGATCTCTACGCAAATAGTTTATTTCCCGTCATAGAAGATTATTATGACATCAGAAAATATATACGGACGTTTTCATGTCATTATTTATATAATATTTATATCACTTATACTCGTATAATATGAAACAGAAATTTAGTTACATTAATATTTTTATAGGTATCTATTAATAATGTATGTTTTTCATAGATGTAAATAAATGTTTTTTTTTAATCTGTGTTCTTTTTATTATTTACTAATTAAATGCAGTTACTTATAGTTACGACCAAATAACGTAAACATAGCTTACGACTATAAATATGAAAAATGATAATGTTTTAATTATTTTAAATATGGTATTCTTTTTTTTATCTTCTATACTTACAGTTCCACTAGATACTTGCAATCTTAACACCGATCTAAAGTACATGATGTAACTTACTTCAAGTTAAACTACACTCCAATAAAGTGATTCAGGAGACAAAGGAAAAGTTAGCGTGTAATGTAACTTACGCTATAAACTTTAAGACTGGTTTAAACAGTAACGAAAAGTGCTTCAATTTCATTGTTAGTACGTCAATGTCGCTATGAAAATGGTACAAAAGAGCCTTAGTTATTTAAAATATAAGTCTATAAAAGAAAAGATAATAGTATCAGCACTAATTATTAACTTTAACCGCTTCGGATTTTTAGAGATATTTGCTGTCCTTGAAATATCAGCTACCCCAGATAGCAAAATGACGTATTAAGTTATTCTGAATGAGCTCAGATTTCTGATTTGGACGTCAGACCTTAAGTCAGAAAGACGTTCTCAAGACCTCCTGAAGAAGTCCAATGCGCCACCTAACGTACATCTTAGGACCTCTTGAAATAGCTCTTAAATAGCTCTTAAAAAGCTCATTTTTACGAACTCGTGAAAATGAATACTTAATTAGCTCTTTTAATTGAATTCATAAAAAGAGGTCAAAAAAAAATATTCATTTGGATGTCAAAAAATGGACTTCTCATTTAAGGGTTCATTAAGAGCTCTGAATTATGAGCTCTTAAAAATGAGCTGTTTAAGATGTCATATTAGGACTTCTGCAAGAAGTTTTTTATAGGACTTCATACTGAAATCTTTCTGACTTAGATGCTGACTGGGACATTACAAAACCCGAAAGAACCCATAAAGCTTTAACAATATTTAAACGTATAATCCTCGATGTGGTTGATAGGTAATAAGGTGCAATGCTCAGATCCTTAGATTGTTCATTATACAGCCATTATTATTTCTATTACTAAGTAATTTATAATGTAATTATTATTTACATTTTGATGATTTACAATTAGGTAAATCATCAAAAAGTAAATAATAATAATATATAAACGAAGTTACTTAAATGCTTTGATCTGTGGTCCGTGGTGGAGACGATGAATGTTTGTGGCCGGCTTTATTCTTCAATAAGCTGTTCCAAGAAGGGACGATTGTTATAGAATTATGGGATAATGCATGAATGCCAATCCTTGAAATTATGAGTGATGGGCAAGACTGCTATAATTATCAAAAATAAATCTCATGTCACATTGTAAGTAGGTAGGGAAAGAAAACTACCTATTAATGTAAGAAGGGCTTAGGTTAATATTATTAACCGTTTTGTTGTAGTGGACCTGCATCAAGGTATATCTTAGATCTATCTATCTATCTTTCTAAGTAGTAACAGATAGTAGTAATGGATGTCTTGACATCGGACATAGAGGCGGCATCTCTTTGTATTTTGTTTGCTGGGGACTTTGAAATTGTGTTTTCAGAATTTTCGATCCGGAGATATTTTTGAATTTACTTGAATTCAGAATAATAAACTCATGTTTAAGTTTTTGTGGATTATTATATAAAAAAAATAAAACTATTGTAGCACATCTTAGATTACATTAAAAAATATAGATTTTAAAGTGGACACGGGACTAAAAAAGTATAAGCAGTACCATATTTAAATACGTAATGAACATATCAAATTTTCAAAGCAACGTTTAAGGTTGTTAAATAATTTGTGCAAATGCTCGTGTGTTTTTAAAAACGACTCGTCAAATGCGTGGTAAAAATTTATATTTATTTTTAAAATATTTTCTCTTTCAGCAATATTTAAGAGCAGTAAGAAAATTTAATATTTTTGTAGCAACATCATATTTTAAAATAGACTGTATTATATGTATAATACATTTAAAAGTTAACACACAATAAACTCAGCCCTCAGCTCGGTTTTTTTTATTGTGATCACTTTTTCACAAACAGCAATAAATTTAGTGAGCTAAATACTAACAATAACTATTACTAATTATTATTTAATAATAAGAAAATGGAAATTTGTGGCTACCAATACGACCAGTCACCGCAAGCAGTACCCGTGCAAGGGTCAGCCATCGCCCCCTTTGCCATATTTGAGGGAAGGGAGCAACCTGGCTCAACCCGCTACCGCAAGTAAAGATTTTTTTAAAACAAATTCTTTTAATGAATATTTTGAATTTATTTAGTTGAACATTTAAGTCTTTACTGGGAAGTTTATCGTAAAAACGTATACAGTTAACCTTAAAAGTATTACTTGTTTTATGGAGCTTAGTGATGGGTATAGCAAGTTTATTTCTATTTATAGTATTAGTTTTATGTACGTCACAATTTTTATTGAATTATGAAATATTTTTGTATACGTAAACTAAATTTTCATGAATGTATTCATTATACCTAGTCATAATTTTTTATTCTTTGAATATATTTGTTAATGACTCTCAAGGCCTCATGTCGTAGATTGCTCCAACAGCCCTCTTCTGCAATACAAAGATCCATACCTGAGGCATTACCTTATAAAAGTATGTCGTATGACAGGGCACTATGAAAATAGCTAAAGTGTTTACTTTTTAATTCTAGCTGTTTCGATGTTTGTCAACTAGCGTATTCTTTGAACCGCGTATGTGGCAGAACTAAGCCTGTTCGAGAAATCACAGATACGAGGTCCTCATCGCAATTTTGAATCCAAGGTAATGCCCAAAAAAACAGTAGAATTCACTAAATCCAGTTCCTCATTATTTAATTGTACATTGGTTTTGACTTTTTCACATTGGGTAAGGTAAATAAAAGAAACACAATGTATTAAACATTGTGTTTCTTTTTCGTTCAGCTAGGGATTAATAGTGTTAATAGTTTCCACGTCACGTAACAAAAGGTGTCTTTGAATCTTTGAGGTCTGTGTAATTGCTATACAATTATAAATAGATTATATTGTAGTTGCAAACGTAACCCGCTTTTAGGTGACCTCTGTTAGATTTGTTGATCCGTTTGTAAATACCAGCTGGATCAACTAACAAGGTCACAAGAGTTGCTACATGTTATTGTAAAACTTGCTATCTGCTAAATTAATATGTAAAATATATATAAGAATAATAAGTAAAACCTTCTAATTTAACTTAAAAAACACTATACAGATTTATACAGATAATAGATTTCGTTACTTTTATAAGTCTATGAACAAGTCAAAGAGAGTGTTTTGACTCGTCATACGCACTCTAAAATTACAACTTAAATAGATATATTTTGTGTATTTAAACGATAAGGGTTCTAATAATGTCGAGATAGAACGCAGATAGATGAGAATAAATATCTGCAATTAAATTCTGCGTAAAGACTTTTTCATTTCCAACTTCTATTTCATTATTGGAAATAAAGATATTTTAATTTACATTCTATTGAAGTTTAGGAATTGTTAGGAAAGAAGTACTTACTACTAAAATTTTATTGTATGTATGTTTTTTAAATGATGTATTTTCAAATTTGAGCTCGTTTGCTTCATATTTATGAAGATATACACACATATGTGTACATATATAAACATATTTATATAAACTTGGAGAATATTTTTGTAATTACAATTAAACAGCTTCTCTCTAAATGGACATGAAAGTATAACGTATATACGTTACTTATATAAAACAATCAATTTTGAGATATTTTCTCTCTCTGTCTGTTTGGTAGGGCGACTCTGAAACGGTTGGACCGATTATAATAGGACTTTCACTGGCAGATAGTTGATTTTATGAGGAGTAACTTAGGCTCTTTTTATTTAAAACATATATTCCGCTCGTATAAAGTCGTGGGCATAACTAGTATGTAATAAATACACTTGCTGTATTTCAGTCTTGAAAACTATAATGTATGCTATATTAAGCTTAAGCATATTTTCCTAATATTTTTTTTTATTCTAATAATTTTTACACATTATTACATTTGACCATGATTTATTTTAATTTTACAGGGAGATTAGATTTTAATATTTCTTTTAGGCTCACAAATTGATTAAATGTCATATTTATTTTCCAGTCAATCTCTGTTTCTGGTATTAAGAAATGAGATTTCCCTAAGTATATGTAGCTCTCTACGCATTCTAGGCTTCGTAAATTATTGACTGTTATAGGGGTTTGCCAATAGATAGACATTAATTTCATTTTGTATTTTAGTACTGTTGAATAATATTTGTTGTTAAATTGATACTTATTTTGGAAATCCCAGTGTTGTAAAAGTTGTTGAAAAAGTATTATTGCATTACAAATTATAAATAAGACCATATGAAATAGAAACTGAATAAATATTATACTTTTATTAATAAATAGTAACTATCCACAATACACGATTACTTAAATACACCTCTGTCACTTATAAAATATAAATAAATGAACACCTTATTATCAACACCTTTTAACTTTCTCATTATTATCATTACTTATTATGATATCAAAGACATTGTTATTAAATCTTTATGATCAGACATAAAAGAGACATTTGTGATTTAAAATGGATGGAAGAGACTTTATATCACACAAAAGGACGGACGAGCTTAAAATAAATGTCCAGCAATTTTTCGGGATTTGAAAAGTGGATGAGATGGTAAAATTGTACTTTTTCAGAATAATAAAATATATTTTTATTATCTGGTTCTTTGGTTCTGATTAATATTTTTGTACTTTTAGTGTACTTTATAATGAATTATTATATTCTACAAATTTAAACTCAAATTATTGAAAAAAATACAAAATCATAACGAAATCTATATTTTTCAACAAATTAACAAAACAAAAAAGAACTTATCATAATATTAGTATTACAACTAAGTCGCGACGCAGCCGACGTAATAGGACGATAAATAAGAGTCTTTGGAATCTAGAGAGATGTGTTTAATGATATAAAGGTTCTTCTATATATAAGCCTTTTGGTTCGTCATAAAACTAACTATTAACTAACAGTACTCACCGGTCAACTGTATTCCTCATGAAATACATTTAAATAAAAATAAATATCTAAAATTTTAACAAAAATTAATATTCCATAAAATATACCTTTGTTACATATGTATTTTTCTATTTTAGTTATTATATATTGTATCTTAAAATTTGCATAAATAAATGAAAATGTTAAAAATATTTTTTTTATACCATTGAGAAGCGAAGGCTGTGTAATTTGCTGGTCACAACATCAAATGAATGCTTTATTTATTCGTTAGCTTGGTCGCTCTGTGTTTGTGATTATTGAGGGTGTAATGTAATGGTTCACAGCGTACATATTTTATGTCATTATCTTCATATAACCATCTCGGTTACTTTAATAACATTTTTTATATATAATATAACCATGTTGCAGTAATATATTCTTGTCTTCTAAACATGATTGTTTATAAACAGCACAAGTAATTTACTGTAACTGTGTTAACATTTAATTACCATTTAATAGTAATTATATAAAACGATTGTGAAGACAATAACAATTTACAATCAAATCGAAAATATAGCGACTGTCAAATTTAATTTTAAGTTTGAAAATAAAGTTAAGGAAAGCAAAAGAAATAAATTTGCACGAAAAGTGCCAGACTACAATCTAGAGTTTGTTAGACCATAGACTTTATTTTGGTCAATACAACTTTTTTAAAAAAAGTAAAAGGTTGAATTTTGGGAAAAATATTTCGTAAGATAAAAGTATAGGTACAGATATTATTTAACAAATCTCATATCGTCTTTCAGCAAATTGTAAATAAAACAAATAAAACTTAATCAACTTTACGTTAAAACACTAAGTATTCTAAGAACAATCTAATAGCACTTGGACACGATAGAGAACTCAAAACAATATAATTATTATTGAATTACTGAGAGCTTTGTAGATCTCCGTGAGATATTAAGACGAACAAAGGCTATTAGTAACGGTTAGTGAAACAACTAATCGAGATATAATTGAGGTTGAAATTACAACGTGACGACGTCCCGGTGTGAACTGTACAGTTCAGTAGGTTAATATATATACTACGAATCGTGAATCTAGAAAGTTGAAATCCCAAAAACAATTAATAATGATAATCGGTAAAACAGATCGTTTTATCATTTCCTACCTTACAAGTAAGCAAATAATTCGATTTTTGTGTTAATTTATTGTCGTTAGTTCCTCATACAATGTAAAAGTCTAAAGATTCATTGCATTTAATATTTGTAATATATTTATTATATTTATATAACAGCATAGAATCCTACGTCGTTAAGTTCACTCGATATAAATTATGCCTGACATTTGTCTCCGACACTGATGTGGTGATTGTGTAATTGTATCAATTTTAGTTATTTTCATTAGACTGTCATGTTTTTTAGAAACAAAGCTTTTAGTAAATAAATTTAAAAGTACTCGTAAAAAGCCACTGCCACTTAAAGCAGTTAAGAAACGGAGTGGTGATAAATTACCACGGCCATTAAGTGTTTATGAACTGAATTTACTTTAACTGTTTAAGAAGTCTAAATTGAATAATGCTGGATTGTGGGATTAAATGTTAATTACGAAATAGAATAGAATAAGCATTCTAAGTACATTTTTGGTCATTACTTATGTTAAGAACAAAGAAAAATAGACAGTCAAGTATGGTTAGTTTCTATTATTTTTGATGAATCCAATCACTATAACTTTATTTAACTATTATAAATAGTTAGGTGTTTCACGGAATGTTGGATTGAAGGCTCTTGTGAATCCTCGGATGTTGCAAGAGTTCATGGGCGGCGACCACGAATCATCTCTGACCCGCCAGCTCGTTTGCCCTCCTCTTACATAAAAAAAAAAATGCCACATGCCACATGACAGGGGCAGAATACAACGTATTTGTAAGATTGTTTCTTCACTTATCACATTCTTATTAATACTGTTTCTGGATATACTTCAGTGTAAATATTGAACACTATGACTAACTGCCAATTACCTTGTAATTTATATACTTACTAGCTGATTCCCGCCCGCTTCACACACACACTATTAGTTTGTAGATGTGAACTTAGACTTTTTGTATTTTTCTTGTACTGTTTAATTTCTATTTTATATTTAGTGTAAATTTTGTAAATATTAAATAGTGAAATATAATGCACTGGTATTATATGTGAATACACAGATTTCCACATCACCTATAAGGTACTGTGTATTGTGAGGCGTTTCCGTTACGTAATCAGACGGGATCCCCAGTAGGCCTACACCACGAAAAAATTGCCAGCATATAACTAAAAACAAATTTTGTAATTTTTTTTTATAATATTTATTTATTTTCTAAATATATCAATTTTCAATATCGTAATCAATTATATTTTTATATTATATATGGTAACCGTTGCTATAGTAACTCTTACTTCCATTTATGTACACACTCATTATAAAATCCGTTGGGATAGGAATTCCGTAAAATCCGTTCTTAGTGGACGTCTACGTTACAAAAGAAGTATTTGTATAAAATTATAAGTTAATCGGACAGATAGTTTCGGAGATTTGTTTTTTACCAATTATTTGTAATCGGTGGCGCTATCGAAGTGTGGCACATCACTAATTACCCTTCCATGAAGTACAATATTATTTCTATAACATTTTAACGTAAACAATACAAAATTTCATGAGCATGAGCTGTAAAAGAGTAATAATATAGTGGACAAAGTATAAATGATATAACCAATGATTAAGTATTATTAAAAAATATTTTAATAGGTACACTAACTTGAGGAAATTAGAAAGTAAAATAAACTTTTATACGAAGTCTAGTTCTAAAACATTTTATTTGTTTAAATATAAGTTAATCCGTGTGTCAATAGTTAATCAAATATAGTAATTATCTGTTATTGTGACAGCGAATAAGAAAAGCTATATACATTGTTCTCAGTTGATTAATCCATTAGGTATCATTTGTACAATGGCTGACACAATGTGTGTCAAAATAATAAATAATAACACAAAGGTCTTATTCCAACTTGCGGCTTTAATTATTCCGCGTCGTCAAACACTAACTACGAAATTTCAAGGTAAGTAAACCACATTTGCTCTTGATATTATTTAGCGAAATGTCTCATGTACCTCGGTTCTTTAACAACATTATTTTAGTTATTGAAGCTATTATATTTCAAGTAACCTGTTTTTATCACAAATAAAAATATTTGTCAATCTGTTAAAATTAATAATATGATCACAATAATATTAGAAGACTTATTGCCGCGGTATAATCTATTAACCACTATAGTCGCTATACACTAATCACTAGCGACTTCACTTCTTGATACTAGCAGTTCCACGATACGAATGAGCTCATCTGACCAGCGAGTGACTTATATACCGTCTAGAGGCAAGTTTTGTAATAGCGGTGCTACCCTCTTTAACAATTAATCATGGCAAACTTCATGCATCAAGTATCGAGGATGTTACAAATACCCTCCGAAAGTACTGGCGATAACATCCGGCCTTCCTGCAACGTATTCGCCCTCGAATTACGTCTTAGTCTGATGTTATTGCTGAGAACTGTAATAATTAATAATAACACTTAGTAAATAATTCACGATTATATAACAATTATTCTTTTCCGAATGTTAAAATTGGATTTAGAGAGAATGTATAAAAATAATATGTGTCATAAGATGTCTCTATATGTCTGTGCGGTAATTAAGATCATTAAACCTTGGAAGGTCTTAAGTCACTTCTGCAGCACCATATTGACATCCTATGTTCGAAGCAAATACATTAGACATTCACCACATTACCAATATAGTAGTGTTCACAACGGATATCTACTGCAGAACCATGGTTTAGAATAGAGATGCCTGAGGCCCCTCTAAACGTTTATCACCACATTACCGGTACAGTAGTGTTCACAACGGATATCTACTGCAGAACCATGGTTTAGATTAGAGATGCCTGAGGCCACTCTAAACGTTTATCACCACATTACCGGTACAGTAGTGTTCACAACGGATATCTACTGCAGAACCATGGTTTAGAATAGAGATGCCTGAGGCCACTCTAAACGTGTATCACCACATTACCGGTACAGTAGTGTTCACAACGGATATCTACTGCACCACCATATTGACGTCCTTTAATCAACCTTTGATAACATCTGGATTACAAATCATTATTTCCTAGTTGTATCCATGGTTTCATGTTTTCAATACATGTTGTGATATTATATGGCCTGGTACTTTGTTCTGCTCCTTGCATATCATATACATTGTCTAGACACGAGCCAGCGTCTACCATATTCTGTTCATCTGTAAATTTTATTCCCCAAAAGTTTGCCTCGGCCTCTCCTGATTGTAAGATATCTCGAATACTACAAATGCTTGGATCTTGTAGTTGTACGGAAAGTAACCAATCAGCCTGTGAGGTGATTTATGACGTATTTATTTCGTTTGTGATACTCATCAGAGCTGCTACTTGTCGAGGTACTGAATCGGTATTTGAACTTCATGTTGATGCTCTTCGAGATTGTCTATGGGTTTTCCTTTTTCGCTGAGGCATGGCGGTGGGCAATGTTTCACAACCACTTCTGATATTAGAAGACTTATTGCCGCGGTATAATCTATTAACCACTATAGTCGCTATACACTAATCACTAGCGACTTCACTTCTTGATACTAGCAGTTCCACGATACGAATGAGCTCATCTGACCAGCGAGTGACTTATATACCGTCTAGAGGCAAGTTTTGTAATAGCGGTGCTACCCTCTTTAACAATTAATCATGGCAAACTTCACGCATCAAGTATCGAGGATGTTACAAATACCCTCCGAAAGTACTGGCGATAACAATAACAACAGTTTTGTTACGAACTGCTCTGACTTCGGTTGTGATAAGCTTCTATATGACATATGACATAACGGTTATAAAGTTAATGCTTTTGATGATGGTGCCAAGTATGACTGGGTAAATGTTAATGTATGGTTAGACGCTACTCGTATATCTGCCCAAACGACCAGAATTTCATGACCTCTATATTTCTGAGGCCTTACACTAAGCATCTGCTAGTGAAATTTGATTGATTACATAATAGATGAGTTAGAAGCAGATTGAAATGAAGGTCAATAAAGAAATCTAAAGTGCATTAAAATAATTTTAGTTATGAAAACGTAAGTCTTTATTAAAATTTTAAGTAATTTAGTAAAGATTACAATCTTTATCTTTTATTTTTTTTTATTTTTATGACTTATGTCTTACATGCTGTGGCTTCACGAAACATCAAGTTATCTACTTTTATCTTTTTGAAGAAAACACATAATATCTAGTTATAAAACTTCCAAAGCTACCACAAGAAATACTTTGAAGACTTATATTATATTAACGACTTTCAAAGAATTTCCTTTCTTAGATCTTTTCTCTTTTATCGAGATCAAAAAAAATTATACGGTTCTGGGTAAAAATATGTGGAATTATATTAAAAGCTGATTTTGTAACATTCCATTGTGTTATAAAATTGTTTCTTTGTTCAGAGATAATTTTGATAATTTATGCAATAGAAATGAAAAAAAATCCTTGCCCGCAGGGGGACACGCGTGGGTAGACCTCGTGTGTAACTCATTTAAAATATAACTCACTACCTAACCTACCTAAGCAAAAAGCGGTTTTAATTTTTTTTCTCGGAAAAGGTATCTCTTTTGGAAATACTTTTGGTACTCAAATTTAGAGTAAAAAATACCCTTTCTATTAAAAATATTTGCGAGGAGGGAATGTTTACCAGAAAAAAGTTGCCGTGGTTTTACCTACTTAAAATTTACAAGCTAAAAGTGGTTTTAATTTTTTTTCTCGGAAACAGTACCTTTTACGGAAAAACTTTTGATACCTTAATTTAGAGTAAAAAATAACCTTTCTATTAAAAATACTTGTGATGCAAGAATGTTTACCAGAAAAAAGTTATGATTTTTTTTCCAAAAATTTTCGGTTTTTTTACCCCCACCCCTAAGTTATTGAAGTTAGGTTTTCGGCTTATCTACATTAGTTATAGGTATTTATCAAAGACATCATATAATATGAACGCGATTGATCTCCTTTGTATAGGGACAAAGTTATGGTCGAAAAACTGAAATCAGAAAAAGTGAGGCCCTAGCGCCCCCTGTGACCGGATTTCTCTGGTTAACGAACTTGACCTTCATTTTTGGATGGTTGATTTTTGTGCAAAGTTTGAAAGCAATCCGAGCGAAACTGCGGCCGCTATCGTGCTGACAAAAGTCGAATCTGGACGCACGCACGCATATATATATATATATATATATATATATATATATAAATATATATATATATATATATATATATATATATATATATATAAACTTTTTGACCAATGGTCATTTCGGACTCAGGCGGTCATAAGAAGACCTCCTGTGAAGAAATTTTTCCAAAATTCGAAAGTAGGGGACAAATGAATGGGCAGACCGAATTCTTCGAGGTCTACCCAAAAGATCCAAAACGAATTAAATTCTTACAAGTCTAACAATTGAACTAAAGTTTAATTGGTGTGTTAGGTGAGTTGTGACTCGTACTTTTAGGTCACTTCTTCTACAACGTACTTGTCAATATAAAAAAAAAAGATTATGTATTATAAATAAAATGAATATTATAAACCATTTCACTATTTGTTATAGAAGCAATACAACGCTTAACAAATAAAGAAAAAGAAATTTCAATTTCAGTTTATTGTTGATTACACGCAAAAAGTTTCAATTTCTATAAATTCCCCAGCGCCTAAACTACATCAGGTTATGTAAATAACATTGAAAGTAAATTATTTTCTAATCAAATATGTATTATTTATTGACTATAATTTTACTTGAAGAATAAATTTATACCTGAATCATTTTTGTTACAAATGTATGAACATAAAATTACTTGATCAATTTCAACCGCGAGAGTAATGCTTGATGGAGCAGATCAATATAATTTGTATTATACATACATATATATATATGTATGTATAGTTTGTATTAACCATCACACTTAAATCTCCGTAGATATTACAATATTGCATTAATCGAATCAACCGGTGAACTTTTCTTTCCCACAGACCCTCTGCTATACAAGTCTTAATCCTAAATGAACACTACATTGTCATATCAGAAAAACTACAACTTTTATGTAATTTAATACATATATAAACATTATTAAACACAACATATCACTAGGTTAGTAACTATATAGTAATAATTTTGCGTGAACATAATCCGTAATGACCAACTGACTCTAGTGTACTTGCTGGAGGAATATAGTACCACGTAAAGAATAAAAAAAAATTATGCATATAATATGTATGCAAAAAATGTATCAATATCTTTTTTAAATAAAGAGTTTTTTTTTAAAATCTAGACCTGAAAATTTTTAGAACATTTCCTGCATAAAACTTTTAGACACGATGTCCCGCGTGGTTCCAAGAACAACATACGGCCTGCGTTCAAACTGGAACAAAAATTAATTATATCATCATTCTTGTTGATAAAATATTTACATTTACGAGTACAATCCAATTGGTCAAATAGTATATAATTTTAAAACATCAATTCAATTAAATAAATAAACATATGTATATGTATATTTTTGTCAAAGCGTCCTTCATATACAGAGCTGTATTCTTTATGTCAACTGTCATTAATAATTATGCATTAGATTGGAAAATAATTTAAAATGTATGTAATCGTAAATATTTATCTTGTAAAATAATTTAACGAAAATATAGAAGATCGTAAAACGATAAAAATATTTCGTAAACAGTAATTTTAATAAAAATGTTGCATCTTTTACGAGTATAAAGCAACCATCCATTCAACTAATACAATATATGTGAAAATTTTGTGAGGACGGTTTAGTCAAGATGTTGTACAATAACTATCAAGAAGCTGAGTAAAAAACCACCATACTTTGAGGTGCGCTATAAAACCGTAATAGTTACGCAAATATAATATATACATTTCCTTCTACACTATAGTTTAAACAAATGTTCTCAAACTTATAATGATAATAAAGTAAGAGCAAGCAATTAAATTGATAATGTTTATCTTGCATAGAGTGATCGGATCCATTGCACAAGGAAAAAAAAGAATAACATAGACATGGTTTATATATGTATACATTTAGTAATATATTTTGTGTAGGAATAATTATATCAAACATTTTTGTAGTTTAAGTTTAATCGTCTTTATTTCTTTTTCCTTCAAAGAACTTATATTTAAGTTGTAAAACGTATAAATCGACGACTCCTTTGTCTCACAAAGCTGTTGGAACACAGCGGATTGAGTTAGATTAAATGTAGTTTATTTTAGTCCAAACGACGTTTAGACAAGGGTGTACTAGAACAAGCGATAGTGAAGTGTAGTATATAACATCTATAGTTTATTTATTTCATTATTTTTTAAAATATTATTAATTCTTTTTGTTATAACTTAAAAATTGCAATTTGTGTACCTAAATATTTGCTAAGTCTGGTAGCACTTATGTAATTTAAAAATTACGAGACTTATCGTATATATTGTGAAAGCATATTCATAACATTTTTCTATAAACTATTAATTCCGGTTTAAAATGTCATGCAATTATGAGCATATATAAGTCATAGAAAAACAATTATACTTTGAATTTAAAGTGATTTCTTTAGGGTTTCACCTTGTTATCGACAGAAGGGGTCGGTATATCGTTAGAAGCGGTGCACACAACTCTCATTACACGTCCATTAACCACGTGTATGAGCACTTTAATAACTCCGATCATAATTGAATCTAGAAATTTTAATAGCTGTTTGTAAATCAACAACATTATTATTATTAGTTTTGTTATCAAGATAAATCAATAAATTTGATTTTATAATTTTTTTTTGTATCCTTATTTATATAGAAAATATTAACAGCTTATTCTAAAAGCCTAGGCCAAGACTATTCAATATATAAAATACGGTCAATGAATAAAATTTTGGAGATTTCGACTATAACTAGATTGCCGACTATTTATACACTATTTATATTATTTCATATGAAACTAAGTATAAATATGATTTATTTCAATGAATTATAATTATATTTTAAGACCATTTCGAGACCCGATGAGATATCAGAGAGTTTGATTACATATAAAATAAAACTTAGTAACCTTATTATATAAAAATAAAGTAAGTCTAAGACCCAACCCAGTACGTTTTTATTTAAAAACTGAGTTTAATTAATTGTATAAGTAATCTTGGAATAGAAGGATTAATATCCGCCCTCTACCCTTTGTCTAAGAGGGAGTTATTGCGTCCGGAGATACCCGCAGCCAACTATTACCTGGAACAAATTAAACTTGAACAGTTATAAGAGTCTCGTATTTCATATAGCCAATATCTTAAACAGTAACATAGATGCTCGTAATAAAAAAATGAAAAATAAATTTCACAATTCCATTATAGACCAAATAAGTTTTGAAAGAATAAAATGTTCATAATTTTCCAGGACAAATAGCATCTTCCTATATCATAATCTCGCATCAAGTTTCATGAACAGCATCCAATGTTGTTATTATAATCGGAATCTGTTTTTGTATTATTTTCGTTAAACTGAGACTATTCATATAAGGTTTATGAAAATTGAAGTTATAAGAATCTTACTAAGGTATTTGAATAATTATTAAATGAATATTCATCTACAATTTTTTTTAAAGGTCCTTTTAAATGAGCTATTTCTCAAATTAATAAAAATAAAAACGATGGAATAAATTTTCCCGCTTTAAAGTTTTCGGTATTTATTTTCCACTTTGAATCCATACCAGTGATCACTTGTGTACATCAAATGGAAGTGACAGGAGGGCCTATTTTGATATCGTACCTTGATAGAAACGATATCAAAATAGGCCTTTACAGAAGGTCTTATTTATCAAAATAAACCCTTCTGTAAAGATACTCCAACTTAAAATACGGCGACGAGGGTTCCAAACACGCCCTGGTCTGAGAAGGACTACACAAAAAACTCAAGCAGGTTTTTTTATGATCACTGTTTCACAAACGTCAATATATTTAGTGAGCAATGTACGAACAATTAGAACCATCGCAATCAATTCGATAAGCCGGCCTGATGATAATTAGTAATGAGAAAAAAGAAATCTGTTATATAATATTATCAATGTTGCAGAATGATGCGGTAGTTAGTAAAAATATTTCTTTTATATTTGGAATAAATAGTTTGCAGTTTAATTTAATGTAATATAGTGTTAATATTATGTTATGCAAATGCACTTTCTCTTCACTAACGTTGTAGCGTTAAACTGAACGCCCGCAGTCTATGTATTTTGTTTTAGAGCTTTGGTTTGTGGTTTACAATTTAGTTCATGTAATAAAAATTGGTTTAGTTTATAAATTTGCGTTGCATTATTATTTATCTTTTCCGATAATAGTAATAACAAAAAATAGGTATCATTATAAACGTCAATTGATCAAGTAGGTAAGTAAATTTTATACCATTTTAAAAAATCTTTTTAACTACAAGAATAGCCTATATTTTAGTACATTTCTATTGATAACTTTAAAACTAAATGGTACATATTTTATTCATGTTTCCTATTAGACCAATAATATTTTACCATGTTTTCCTTTTATAGCATCTCGCATATAAAATGTTTCGAGCTAGAATTGTACTTTTACTATAATAACGTTTACTTTATGACGCGGCGCCTAGAAAAGTATTTTGATATTTCAGTCTTCATGAACAAAGAACTGCGAGCAAAGTTTGCTTTGAATATTTATTCATTCAAGAGTTATTAAAGTTACTTTTAAAATATTTATATTAAAAAAAGAAGAACAAATTATCGTGGAATTGAGTTAAAATTTAATGAAATTATTAAAGTTTATTTGTTATTTCAGTGTAGTAATGGAATATTATGTTATTTTATACTGCACTGAATTATAGCAGACGACTAACTTTTGTCTGCATCAAGTACAACAATACACTAATATACAGTTTTTAAACAACAAATACTAGAATTCGGAATATGAAATTGTAATAGTAATAGATAATTTCATATTTGTTAGAAATGAATATTAAATAGATTCTTTATTCAATTAAAATAATAATTTTCTCCTTTTATTAAAAACAAGTAATACGAACAACTATATACCTTATGCTAATAACAGTCTCAGCAGATGTACCGGAGATAATATTACGTCGGATCGGATATTGCGTGAAGACATTTTCATTTCCAACTTTTCAGTCGCTGTGTGCGCTAAAACGTAATCCAACCATGTGCTGTTAGGTTCCAGTGTAAAAGAGCGGGGTATAATAGTCGTTCTTTGTATTTTACATGTAAAAGCAGAAGAATTTTTGTAACCCTATATACAATATTTGCTATAAAAAATCATTTAAATTTTTTCATCAACTTATTTTTTACATAGTCATTAGATTGATAAGTCTCGGTACCTTGAAGTGGTCAGTTGTTTTGGGGGTCCGTTATTCACTATTAATCTTTATAACATAGATTCGTCATGTCCGTCCGACCGCTTACCTGTCCGCAGCCTAGCTGAGAGGCTTTTAATATAATAATGTAGTGAGTTTCATAGTTCAGCAACAAAAACAGAAAAAGACTTACTATAGAAAAACTGGTATTGCATTTTGGCATTCTAAGAAATTTTAGTGCAAGACAAGAGCGCATAGATTTATTTAAAAAAAAACATAATTGAAAGCATTCCTGAGCTAAGTGGGATCATTACTTTTGTAATACGTTGTATAAAAGTGTTAATATATTCAAATTCCGTTCAATATGAATAGGGAGCCACTTTAACTTACGGCTTCTATTTTGGTGAAAAGAAAAGTATTGGTACTTAGATTCAAATAAATAACAAATAAGTGAGGATACAATGAAATTTATATTTTTAATAAAGAGTATATACATAGAAAAAACGTGCCTCAAAATATAACATTGATATAACTTCGTTTCTTGGAACGTTATATATTTTATAAAGAAGCTCTGAATTTTGAATTCCATTGTATTAATAACAATGCTCATATAATACAAATTGTTATCTCTTATAAGAATTTCATAAAATATTATATATACTAACATGAATTATGTCACAAATAATTGAACGGTATATTAATATGTAGTAAAGTTATTCCTGCTCGAACAGTTCAGCTCAAAACTTGTCCACACTAATAAATTAATTTAATAGCTAAACTCCGAGTAACATTATAAATGAGTTTCTTAGTTAAACTGTGTGCTGTGTGTGCAGGCGAGTAGAGAGAGCAGCTGCATAATAAGCGTCATCTTCAATTTAATGTTTTCATATAAATGGTTAAGTCACGCGTTCGTACTACATAAAGTAATTTGTACATTTAAATACTTTATAATTATCCTTTAAGAGATTAGAATATAACAATCTAATACGAATATTTCATTAATCTGTTACTGTAAATATAAGTAACATATGAAACAAATCATAAGCATAATAAACAAAACGTTATACTGTTGAAAAAATTAAAAAATCTACAAATCATTAAATCATTAATAGAAAGAATGTACAAGGTTTTATCACGAACGTTCTTATTGTTTACAAGTATATAATATATCGTAGCTCCAAAGTACATTTATACTATATTTTTATACCCTTATATTGACATCGGAATGACGTGATCTATATTGCGTTGATAAGACGTGTCAAAACATGTTATTAGTAGACTTTATAATTTGTAGACTATAATAAAAAATTAACCACTGACCATCATTTTATTGTTACTAATATTTCCCAGTAGAATGTCACAGTAATTATAATGAATAAAACATTAATAAATATATATACCACCTTTCCAACAAATATAATTTTAAAGACACCTTGTCAGTAGACATTGTAAATATTATATTAATAAATCAGATTTGTACTTCTAACGTTTGTTTCTCAAGTAAATATAGCTGTAACCCACAGCGGCTCCGGTAAAAAAAAAAACATTACTCTAGCTGTAAGCACACGGCTCAGTAAAGCAATTAATTTAATATCCGATATTTCCGAACTTGTTGATTTTCCGTGCAAAATTGTTAACTAACATCTAACAATTCTGTGGAATATGTTCCAATATACCAATACAAATTTATAATCAGTTTTAAAAGCAACAACGAACCATCCCGAAAACTATTGCAATTACTCTATATAGCGACATAATAATAAAAAAATAAGAATCTTTTAAGAATCATGATGATATATCTTGATACTAATTGGAACTTCGGCAACTCAGTCGGAAGCTGATTTAGATCACCACTCCGAGGGATTACCCTAAACCTAGAGGAGTAAAACTTAGTAAATCTATCTATCATATACAAGGATCCACCCACCGTGCGTAGCGGGAATTGAGCTGAGCGCAGGAAAATCCATTAGAAAAGAATAAAAGGAAATAAATATTTAATAACAATAATAAATTAACATATATTATAATTAATTGAAAAAGTTTGTCGCCATGAAAGACTACGAGTGACATAATCACGAGTCTCTTGGTTATTAAGCTATTTTCATTCGATTTTTTTCTGTAGATGCTTATTTATTAGTTCTAAATTCGTGCCAAATTTTACTAAAATCACTCCAGTAGTTTTCATGTGATGAAGCGTCTCAGCTCATTTTGAGGAAGACGATCGGCAAGCGCGCGCGAGAACAGTTAAGCTTAAGTCTGTGGGGATTCAGTTTTTCGATCATAACTTTTGATTCAATCAAGATTTTATTAATCAGTTTTTTTCTGTAGAAGCCCTTCAACAAGAGCTACAGCAATGACAATTTTCATAAAGATCGACTGAGTAGTTTTTATGTGATGTGGCGACATAAAATTGATCCCCAAATGGATAAGAGCTTCGCTTACGCTCAGCTCAATAATAGATGGTCACATGGAGAAGCCTCCACTAAATATGTATTTCAGGCATTGCGTTCTGGACACTAAATACGTTAAAAATGATAATGTAGTCTTTGTGCAAACTCTCTCATGATGACTTTTTCATCTTTATCTATTTTATTACTTTTTGATAAAAATAGTTTTGTTTTCACTAATAATAAAGATATATAACAGAATTTTTTTGCATTTTACGTATTTTATTATTTTACGAATCTTTACTTAATTATTTTAATTAACTAAAGATTCGTAAAATAATATTCGTACATAAATATACTATTAAACATATATTACACATATTCTAATAATAAAGAATTTATTTTTTAACGAAAGTCACGAGTTTTCATAGAGTTTTAAAAGGCGTGTTTTGAAAAGTATAGGATTACAGAAATTATAATATTTGGTATTATTATTGTTTATAATTAATTTTGCCTGGTTGAACTGGTTTCAATATGAAGATAATGTTTTGTTAAATTCCTATTTTTATTCCTTCTCTTTACCGCAATTCCAATTTTAGTGCTTGTAAATTTGACAAAACGAGCTCGTTGAGATTGAGAGTTAAGAACAAGTGAAACATTATAACAATAAATAAAGCTTTAACTAAGCTCCGGTCGTCTTGAATCAACAAAATGACTTAGAAATATTCAGGAATAGTACAAGAACTTTTTACATTCAATTAAGAAATGAAAAGATGAAAAACGTTTCCCACTATTGTTAGAAATATTAATGAATTTGAAGACATGATTTAAGATCAGGTTGACTATTTCGTATTAACAATAAAAATAACTAAGTTTGCGGAGTAGGAAACGGTTTTCAGATAAAAAAATTACAATTTATAATAACCGTATAAAAAATATTTATTGTAAATACTTTATTTGTAATTAATTCATATATTTTCTTATTGAATTGTAAAACAATTCCACTGCCAGATAATCTCAAAAATCTAATTTATCTTAAATGCTATAAAGAAATAAAAGATACGTTATTAAATTGCTGGTCGGAATTAGAAAAGAGAAAACTCTTTATTACTGCGGAATTAAATGACAATTTAATATTGAGCTCCCGAGAACCTTATAATATGAGATTAAGGTAAGTGGTTTTGTCATTATTATATGGAAGTGGACTTATTCATAGTAAGTAAATATTATTTTACAAATGTACAATAAATTAATAAACATTAAGTACTTGTTAAACCACACAAACACCTAAAAGAATTAATTTTGGAAAATGAAGACTACAGTAGTGTGTAGTAGTTCAAATTAAAAAATAAATAATTAATTACAGAGCTGATAGTTCTACGATGCTTACACAAATATATAAAAAAAAAATTGCTAAAATTAACAATTCGGTTATAAAAATAACTAAAAAAATAATGTTCTTAATCACCATTCAAATATTTTTACTTCAAGTTCAGCATTAAATTATATCTCATTGAAGACTGCTGAGCAGGAAGTATTATGAAACAGGCCGTTTTTACTTCACAGCTTATAAATATTTTCTACTTTTACCTTTGAAATTTTATTTTATTAGTTTTAGATTTTTCATGATTATCGCTTTTACTTTATCAAATCTGCACCAACTTGAGAACTAACTTGAGGCGTATTATCTTTTGTGCTAAAGGTTCCTTTGTAACCGCCCTTACATCTCAACGATTTCTCTCCTATCTGTGAGATAATATTAACGAATACATTCGCAATTAAACATATAGAACCAGATGATACAAAATAAAATTATTATTATCATCAGAATTACTCGTATAATATCAGTTATGATTAAGATGTAATAATTATTGTACCTTTATAATTTATTGTTCATATTTTATTTTATTCAGTTGCAAATATGATAGGTCTAAAAAATCAGGGACCTTCGGGAATTGAGAATAACGTACTAGGTTTCTCAAGTGAACTAATTTGAGACCACTCCCCAAAGTTGTAGGATTAAATAGAATGAACAACCAATAAATTTCAACGGCCAGAGAAGGGCGATATGGCCACACAAAATAAACTTTTTGTCGTTACAAGTTAGAAACGCATATAACTCTTCGGGGTTTTGATAATGACAAATGAAATGTAAGAATAGTTCAAATTTAAAAGTAACTATAGATGTCCCAAGCCCAGTAAAGGTTACAACCTTTTAAGTGTGAAAAATAAACTAATATAGCTGTATCTTTATATATTAACAAATATTTTCAAAACAAATACATAAAATCATTTTAAACATCCATAATTAAAATTTTAACCTTAACTGTTCGAATATTAAATACGTTTAGTTTATATTTATGTGGTATTTACAATAAAGCTATCACTTCTTCTCTCTCTATGACTGGCTGAATTGTATTGGAATCCCATCACACAATGTTTTACACGACTTTCTAAAACAAGAGAAATCCTTAATTAAATGTAATCTTCGGCTTCAGCTCTTATTGTTTCTAATCAAATAATCCCCCACTGAATTAACTTGATCGCTTTGGTACATTTAGTCAGCTTAGGGTGAAAGTCTTCCAGTCAGTATTGACTTTTTAATTTCAATATTAAATTTGCTTTATCAATCCAGTAGTATAACTTGTATATTATTATTTTTTCTTTCTAAACGGCTTGATCGATAAATATTTTTTGCTGTTGTACTTATACAACTAGAAAATTTTAAACTTTACTTAGATCTGATCGGCCACTGTTGTAGATGTATAGAATTTATTATTTAGTTTTTTTATATTTCTCATATATAATACATAATCTCAAACTTTAAGATCCCGTAAGAAAATTATAGAAGAAATATAAAATATTATTCTGTTTTCGCAAGCTCATAGAAGCCAATGCACTATTTATAAGTAAATGGATCTTACTGGTATAAGGACTAAATTCCGGGTAATATTTTGTCAATTCACTGCTCTTCAACACTCACACCAATTTTGTCACGTCGGCATCAACACGTCTCGTTTCCATAATTTTACAATAAGATAAAAGGTTTAAATCATTTTCCTTAAAAAATATCTGCATCACAACACTCTTGATAATGACAATATTTTGTTTTGCTACTCTAAAGTCAAGGAAGCAAAAATTGTTATAAAAACAAATAATTAGAGGTACTTTTAGTTCAAATAAGAAATTTAATATAATATCTTATAAATAAAATGAAATCCATAAAGAATTAAGAAAACTTGTTTTCTTCCCAGATGTATCCCTCAGAATTAAAATGGGGCCTTTGTTTGTAAACCATATTTATTTTAGACTTACCAAAGTTTTACTTGTACTATTGGGCGATAGATTTCTAGAATTAATTCATTTTGTACAACTTTTTAAAAAATAAGAAAGAAACAAACTCTTTTATCGTCTTGGAATTAGAAAAGAATTTCGAAAGGAAACTGTGAAAATGGTCACATATTAAGAAGGTTCACTTTTCATTTTCTTTAATTTCGTCTCTGAATTTCAATAAGCGGAATGTCTGCTGATAACAAATTATAAGGTTTTAAGCTCTTTTTAAATTATGTTAAGTAAATTAAGTAAGCGTAATTTTTTATCGTTCTCAGTGAGACACCTATAGGTTGGAAAATAACACAACACATGCTCTCTACTACGTCACGTGCAGACTTGTTCTGAAAGTTCTTACCGCACATAGACACACATTTCTAATATAAACTTTGGTTGTAATAAACGATTATTGCGTGAAAATTATAAAACGATTGCCGGATTTAATGAGGGTAAATATTTTTGTGAATCCTATTTAATCTATTGTCTTTTTTGCTTAACGTTACATAATTATAAAAGCCGTAAATCATAAAATACATACATCGCCACGAACATAAAAAAAATATTTAGCAATTAACATTTTTGTCGATTGTTACAGAAAATTTTCATAAATTTCATTTACATAACACTTATGCCTCAAAATTTCTTTTAGTGTAACCATTCTCTATAAACGTACACATAAGGGTCAAAATTGTGTGATCAAAGAGTTTGTCCAGTAAGTGAGCCTATTATATAAGATCATCTGGAGGAATTTTATATCTGGAACCTTTTTTTATATTTCTGTAAACGATCCGATAATCCTCAACTGACCGTAATAACCTTTACGGTAAAAGGTAATATTATATATTTATTATCGTGAATAATAACAATAAACAATAAAGTTTAATTTCGCTATTTCTTCAATTATAGTATCTGAATGACGTGATTACGAAGGTCTGTACTCGACATCAGGAGATAAAATTGAAGTTAATATATTTTTTTTAATATGAACAAGCATTCCACTCGGAGTGATTATTTAGAATATTATAAATGTATTGTGTAGTGTAATAAGTTTAGATAATTGTAGTATCATACTTTCAAGTTAGCTTTAGCACTGAGAGTTACCTATTTGGTTTTGACACTAACTTCCTCCTCGATAATTCAGCCAGACTTAAATAGAAATTTGAAATATATTTTAGTTAATTGTATCAATAAATGAATTTTTTGATAAAAATGAAAATATTATTTTATTCATTTTAAACTAAAACATCAATAACATTTCTTTATAATATATATTTATTCTTTAGAATATGGAAAATATTTGAAAATGTAATTGGATTTCATTATAGTTCAATTCAAGTGACATGTTTTATGTTATTCTACTATACGTGAAGATAACACATATAATTCACAATTCATTTTTTATTAACTTAGAACTATCGAGTCTAACTTGGATCTTATGAAGTATAATTAAGTTTTGATTACTAGCACATTGCAACAACTACAAAGCTTTAAAGATATTATTATTGTTTTAATTCAGTTTTTCTTTTACTTTTATTAAGAATGTGATGGATATTAAACTATATAACAACTTTCAATATTTATCAAAGCTATTGTTATAAATTATAAATCAATATATTGATTTGTTTTAACTTCAATAACTAATTCATTCTATTGTTTGTTACAGGTATTGCAGATACGTGAGGTGTAACGTACTTCGGTGTTATCTGATAATAAGTTTTTAATTTAATTGTTACAAAACATAATTTTTATAATGTTATTTTTCTAGTAGTAGTAATCAAAAGTAATGGATTCTTAAAAATATGAAGAAGTTGCAAATCCTACAACAAAATTAATTAAATTAATATACGTTTTAATTTTTATTTATTAAATTTAATGTTAAGAAAGTAATATAAAATATGGTAGTTAAATATATATACGAGTATATATTGATATATGAACAGTTAATTCAAAGAAAAATATTAATTATGGCTGCCTTGAGTTACGGACGTAGTCATGTGGGTTTTAACAAAGGTTAACTCAAAGCGACCTCAATCAGAGATATTTAACCGCTAATGTACTTCAGACTTTCATAGATGACATAACGAAATCTAACTTTAAAAGTGAAACGAAGTAACTTTCCTTCTACTTGTATTTTATAGAACATAATTTTGAATATCTATTACTTACTCTGTTCACTTATTATCATGTTATTTACAAATAGTTTAAAGCAAGAATTTAAATATATCTTGATCTATGAAGTATCATAATATATTCAGCTTTCACTTAGCAATATTAATAGCAATCCAAAACTCACTAAATTAACTTATTTTTATAAATACTTAAGTATATATCTAACGACAAAGATAGATAGAATGGATCTCTTTTTCACAGCAACGGCATTTAGATAATTACAAATACTCGTATATATTATAATATTTATTTAAAATTGCGTTCATATTTATATATATTTACAATTACCTTATCAATGTAACTTAAAAGATATATTTATATTATTCAGTCTGAAAATATAATATTAAAAAAGAAGGATCTTAACTGATATCATAACCGTATATATATACATACAACAAAATAATCTATTATATATTAGTCTACAATCTATATATGAAGATTGCCTCATCAAATTTCCCCGGTAAGTAAAACACGGAGTGGTTGAAAAAATTAAAAAAAAACATTATTCTATTTTTTTGTGGCTTATAATAACAAAAAAGTATGGTATATACTTGGTTCATCCATTTACACGTTTTAATTATATTTCACAAACAGAATATAGTATTTTTATAAGTAAATTTGAAAGTGAAATTCAGCGTCAGGTTTGATAAAGAGTGAATAAACTGCTCCGGCCTGAGATTAAACCGAATCTTAACTGAAAACGGTTAATTTTATTCTGTCGCTAAAAATGTCAAAATGAGTAATACTTTCGATTAATAAAATTTTCTTTCTTTCATTTTTCTTCAAATCAACAAAAAATTGTTCAGAATATGATTTTCTATTCAGGATTTATAAAACCCTTTTTACTAAAAAAGCAATTTTATTAAAACAAATTAGCAAATCAAACATCATATTGTATTTGGACGTAATGCTTCACTTGGTCATTTGGAAATTAAACACAAGGATACAATGTGCAAAAAATGAGGTTTGTAAAAAACATTTTTTTTTATTTTACTTACTCTGCTAATTACAAGACTCGTAGTGTTTTAACAAAGTAAAGATTGATTTAATTGAAAATCTATGAAATCAACATTTTGATGAGAGTAACCTAAATAAAGGCATTTGCTATAAAATCGTCCAGCCAACTGCACAGTCACAGGGTGCAATTAGTACAACGATATCATCCTGGACATATTCCTTTAAATAGTTGAGGATATCTTAAAGAAGACCGTTTTTCCAAATTCTCATAATTGCTGAACAAAAGAGGACGTATTTTATGTCTTGATGGATGGTGTCCACATCGAAGTTGAGAGACAAATGTTGGTACAAAGGTCCTTTTAAAATAGATTTTATTAATATATTCGGTGGAGGTACATGTAATGTATGGGTGACTATGTGTTTGATAACAAAACCCACTATGAAGGACAAAGAAAACCAAATTACAAAATAATGACAAATTGTAAAGAAAATTAAATACTTAATTATAACTTGACGTAATTTACTCTCAGATATTAAAAGAAATAATAAATGTTCAACATATAAATAAACAATATACTGAAATCTATATAAAGCTGAATAAATTTTGTAACATATATTGAAAATGGAATAGAAATGTAATAATCCCCTAATTGCTATTGGAATATCCTCGTTCATCTTGTCTAACGGTTTTTTTTTTTTTTTTTTTTTTATTATTATTATAAATTTACCATAGACTTGTAGTCCATGCCATTTGTAATTTGTTTTATAATTATTATTTTGATTTCTTTTTTTTTTGAGATTTTTGCCTGTGTATTCAGGCACAAGAATTACTTTAATAAATACATAAATAAATATTCTATTCAATTGGTTAATTTTGTTATGACCTTCTGGTCTTGGTTGTGTATTGCTAATTTCAAGTTGTAATCATTTATTGTCTTGTCCGTATTAACAATGCTGTCTTTGAATGAAATGATGTCTAACGGTTATCCCTCGCGGCTGAGGTGATTTAGTTTCGTCTTCACTATAACATGTGGTCGATAAACTTTGTAATTGACATTCTCTGACTTTGATTTATATAATATGTTACAAATAATATCCTGATAAGTATTCTGTTCGGCAATATTAGGGATAAATTTACATTTATTGCATTATACAAATTTGTTAGATATACGATATTTAGATTGATACGGCTTGCATCTTAATTTAATTTTTATTTACTATTTAACGTAAAATTAATTTAGTTATAAATATTATTCTAATGTGCCTCACGTTTTAAATTGATTTTTATTTTATGATTTTTAACTTTTATCGAATTATCATTTTAATGCATCATTGAACAAACCTTTCACTTACATATACAAAATTTGTCATAAATTGACTTGAACTGAGTTAGTTACATTACATACGAGTATTTGGATCTGCTCTGGAACTTTAACAATTTCAAGGTCTTTCCTTTAACTCTGTTTTACCACAATAAGGTGAACATATTGTTTGTGACTAAGAGATTTAGTTTAATTATTATTAAAAAAAAACATTTATATTTTACCTGTATATTGTAATTTTACTTATCAGATGGAAAATAGTTTTCTGAAATTGAATAGAGAGACGAAGCTTCTTAGCATTCCATGGATTCACCGTGCGGGTGCCGGGCCCATCGCGTTGCAAGAAGAGGAGCGCAAACAATGCCTGGGACTTGCGACCCAGGTGTAGGTTTAAGGGGCCCCTTTAGTATGCGCATACACGCTCACCTTCACTGTTCACGCTCCTCTCCCTACCTAACCAAATATCGTAAGAACTACTAAAGCTGCCTTTGAAATACGTTCCAGAAATGAACTGATGATCGTTCTAGAAAGGCCGAGATCCTTAAATAAATTGTAGAGAGATTTTGTTGTTATACCTCTCGCTTCTATTTCTACAGCGTACAAATTAACTATAAATTTATTCCTGATCAGTTCGTTACATAGTTCGTAATACTTATTAAGCTTAAATGTATGATCTTTAGGTATATTTGTTTCCTAGGGTACAGTAAGCTCCACAAGTATAACGCGCCTTAGTTGTTTTGAGTACAGGAATAAGTCCGGTCTAAATGACGAAACACAAACATCCCCGGGGATTTTGTATTGCTTTTCATACGTGTCCATCATGAGAATCCAATCAGGAGACGCGTCCAAGATGAAATAAGGTTTTAGTTTAGATTTTTTGGACGAACCAGCCTGTACGAAATCCACTGATATTTTGGTGGTTATTATACCCTTCTGCGCTCTTGCTACAGAAAGACTAAGACTATAAAATAATTGATTTAGCTAGTATAAGTAAGGTAGGTGAATAATTATTTCTTCATAAGATTATAAAAAAAAATTCAAAACTACCGGATACTTGGAATGGAAGTTCGTTTTCCTAATGGTCTACAAAAAATTGTTTTTGACTAATCAGAAGTATACAATACTTAAAAATATATAGAAACGGAGCTTTTGAAATGTAAAAAATATAAAAATGCATTTCGGCATATCGCAAGTAAATATTTTTTTTACAATTAAAATAATCATTTTTATTTACCTTACAAAAACAAACAAGTAAATGAAACTTTTCTCATCTGAACCTATTTTCTTGTATATGTAAAAAATATTATTTACTAATAAATAAGCATGTTTAGTATTTTTAGCTTGAAATATATTTTTATTAGTTTTTTTTTTTTTTAATTTTATTATTTGTGGTATTAACTTATTTCTACTATTAAATATTAAAGATGTATTATATTAATGAATATGTACCTGAAAAATAAATATTTCAATAACTTTTGCATATAGAGACTTGCTGAAGAAACTGTACTCATTTATCAATATTACCTCAGGTAGTGTCGGTCAACAGCAAAAGAACAATCTATCAATATTGTTTCTTTGAAAACTTTACGAGATGAACAGCAGAAGATACATTTTGTTACTAAATTCATAGCTAATATCAGTTAATTGTTTTAATATAATGTCACAGATACCCTAGAGGTTAGTAAAGGTTCAAACGCACATATTAGATTATATCAAAACAGAATTTTAGATGATATGATAGTTCATTAAAGTATAAATAAAAGTTTATTTAGTGTTTCTGTAAGTTGATTCGTTTGTTGTTTGATCTGAATGTGTCTTAAGTTTAGGTTAGTTACTATTGTTATTAGTTATTATATGTTATTAGTTCATATTCATATATAACATGTTGAGTAGCAGACAGACAATCTTTCACCTAAATTACTTTGATTGACCTACAACCTCTAAGATTCCTCCGATGCTGAAATGAACCACGTCGTAATAAAAATGAAAATAAAAATGTCTTAAATTAACTTATTTTTATGTTAATTAAATATCTTATATAAGTAAATAAATAATACAATAGAGGTCGATGTTGATTTGTATTAAATGTCAAGGTGAATCAAATATTATATATTATTCTCCCGACACGTGTGTGGTTATAACAAGGTATAAATTTGATACTATTGATACGTTTCAGCTATTGTGGTATATGAGAAGCGTTTAGAAATATCAGATTTTCAATTGTTATACTCCTGCTAAGGCTTTAGCAATAAAATTGTTGCTATACCTACATTAATTTGTACGATATTTGGTATAATAACATTATTTTTGCTTTTTATAATTTTAATATAAAGTAGGTAAGAAATTTTATATTTTTTAAATCTATTATAACACAAAACATAATTCTTGCATCAAAGAATAAGTATAACCTTTAGGGGTGTCATGGAAATTAACAATTGACAAGAAGTATAACCAGACTCGGGATTAACTACAAATCATTAAAAAAATGTCGTGTTGGATGGAACCTATAACCCTTAGTTAAGCAATCAGAGTCACAGGCCACTAGATAAACAACCCGACTACGCCTGTTACGAACGTGACAACCTACATTACGATATTACGACACCGCGTTCGCCGAGACCACCTACTGCGGCCCGTTCCGGCAACCCTTGCGCAACATCGGACTACATACATTCATCGTTTCCAGAAACTCTGTGTGCCGTATTGCTTAAGTTTAGATGTAACATTATTTTATAATTTGTAATAAATAGTTCATTCTGTGTTACCACTTCAACACATGAAGTCGCATTTAGTTTAATTATAATAAGTAAATTTGTGAGTTAAAATAAACTCACTTTTATATTAAATTCGTTTCTTTTTTGAGTCTTTCGGCTGCGAACAACGTAATTCACCTATAAACATTCTATCATATAGAACAATTATAAGTATTCTACCATATACCATTCTAACAATAGAATAAACAAGAAAATAACTCCATCTATCCATCAGTTATAATTTTACAATCAAACCGTAGGGCCATGTTTATCCACCTTAAGCTTATTATTATTTTAAAGAGGTCCCGTCGGTTTTCCGGAGATCAGGTTACAGTCCTAACTGTGCCGATGAAGATTTTATTGAGTATTTATTTAAAATATATCTATATTAAAATTTATTCAAGGCAAAGGGTCAGTGTCTTTGTATTTTTATAGACTATTATACTGTACTATGTGTATGTGTTGATTTGTTGTAATCAATAAGGCGTGTTATAATACTTATATGTTACCTTATTAGTACAGTAATTACAGAAGAGTTTAAAAAATGAACATGGACATAAATGTCCATGAGGAACTGCACCACTTAGTATAGAATACTATTATAATATGAACCGTCTGCTAATTTTTAACTCAGTCCCATGAATGACCGAGTCTTTGTTATAACATATTCCTGTAACATTAAGTAATAACCCTTTTGTCGTTGGTTATTACTAAAAAAGTTTCGTGGACTTAAAATATTGAAAATTCAATAAACAAATTAATAATTAGTAAGTAAGTAAAAGTAAGTAAGTAAAGTAGTAAGTATTCTAGACTCTTATAATATTTACCATTGGTCTTACCTCACGCAAACTGTAATAATGTTGAAGTTACTCGGTGTTCCTTCCTTGAGGAAGAAACAAACCGTACTCTTTAATCTATTTAGATCTCATCTTGATCTCAATATTACTTTTACAAAATAAAACTTTTGTTTCAAAATGTTTGTATCATTATATATTTTTCATTTAATAACCAAATGATTAGCTATTGCCCGAAATTACGTCCTCCGAAACGATAATTCATTATGTACGTGATTTTTTTAGCAAAAAAATATTGTAATAACATTACACATGTTATTACAATAATAATAATTTACTAATAATAATAATTTCAAATGATATTTTCTTTCAGTTACATATAATTTAAAATAAATATATAAATAAAACAGTAAGTAGAAATCCGTATAGAAATATAGTACTGACATGAATAATGTACCCAAAAGACGTTAGAGATTAATAATAAATAAATGTTGGATTATAAAACAAACTTTAGAAATCCGGTAAACCCTTTTACAAGAACTATCCTCAAATCTTGAGTTGCAGATTTACATCTCACAACCTGGTTTTACAAAGAGGCTCTATAGCTTAACATTATATAAAATCTAAAAACTTTAAAATTACATATTATATTAAAGGTAAAAAAAAATAATTCATAAGAAATAGATATACTAATATATTATTGAGTTTATAATAGTACTAAAAACCATACCTTTAGTCGATTTTGAGTCCGTTATTCAAATATAACTCACAAAAGTAAAAATTATCCCTTAAATGATGGTAATGCATTTGAATATTATTTCCATAACCAGTCAATCCCACTTATATATCTCAAAAAAATGTTTACATAAAATATGGTATTTTTGAATAATAAAAGTTATTTAGTCCTTTTGTAAGTAAAATAAGAAGAAAAGATTACACTCTCTTTACTATCTTTAAAACGATACCCTTTCTTCAATAACGAATACTATATATTTCATAATAATTTTATGTTTTTAGAACTTCAACTGGCCTAAAAGCTTCAAGGATATTACTTACAGAAGTAGTGGCACAATAGAGTACAATGTTATAAATTGAACAATTGAACAGATTTTGTCATTATTATTTTGAACGCTTAAACTCCGCATCAAATAAAATGAAAGTAGTAATATTAATTATATTTTTCCGCCTTTGTTTCCCGGAACATGAGAGGTCGTATAAAACATAGTATCACTAGTTGTGACTATTTATTTTAAAACATTTTATTTTATTTGTCTCCTTTGTTATATCCCGTTCATCGACAACTCCCTAAAGGCTTTTGAATACCATGTGGAACACTCCACGACCAACAAGTTCAGAAGTGTCTACTAAACTTTCTTGTTATAACTAAAACTCAGTATATTTAATACCTTTTATTCTTCTTTTTATTTAAGGATTATATCTATTTGTAGCGTTTGTCAAACTCATAAAAAAAATATTTCTACAATTATTAATGAATGTAATAATTATAGGTTACATTAAGTAAACAATTATAATAATATTAACAACCGATAATAAAGGTTAAAGAACGGTGACAGAAAACCATCACCTAACTAAAAATATATTTATTAGAAGACTTATTACGGCGGTATAATTTATTAAGCATTGTAGTTACCAACACAGATTACAGGTTAAGGTTCTCTTCACGTTAACAATCGCTAGTCACTGCACTTCTTGATGCTAGCAGTTCCAACGATACGAACGATAGCTTACATACCGTCTTTAGGCAAGTTTCGTAATAGCGGTGCTACCCTCCTTAACAATTAATCATGGTAAACTTCACGCGCCAAGTATTGAGAATGTTCAAAAGTATCTTTAGAAAATTTCTGGTTATTACATATTAAATTTTCCTATGAATTTATTCAAAATATATTTTATTGCTCTTTACTTTACTGAATGTAAGCTAAATATATTTTTTTAATTTTATAATAGTATTGACAAAAAGGAAGGTAAGTAAATCTCTACTTAAAGCTAAGCTAAGAGATCATTTTAATATTAATAAAATTCAGAGATAATTTAATATTGAGTCCCTACATGAGACTGTTTATTATTCAACTTTTGGTGGAATATTATTTTAAGTTATCATAAATATTACCATTGGTAGCGTAACATCCTAAAAGTAGTAGTTTCTATTATCTTTGTATCTTTTACTTAAAGCAAAACATTAACAGCGGACCCCGAATAAAGATGAGAATATGAAAAAACGTTCATTGTATAGTCTTGTGACATTCTTGTCATGATATATCTTCTCATTATGAAATAAATGTGGATTTTACTATAAATTAAAACGTAAATAATAAATTGTTTATATTTATTTTATTCCGCACATAAAAAGAGTTAACAGTTTTTCGGCTTAATGAGAGTGACTTGTTCAAAGAACCAAATTTGTTGAAGTTTTAATTACTTAGGGTTTTCTTTACACAGGTCATAAATAATATAAATATGTATAAATAAATCTTGAAATCTAAACATTAAAATTTGAAAATATGTAGCCAATTGACGATTGAGATTACAGGTTAAATTTAATATTAAAAATTATTATTCAGTTTAGTGCATTTCAAGAAAGAAGTTATCAACTTATGCAATGTTTTAAAGCATCATTGATAATAATTAATGTGTTGTATATTGTTTACTGTTATGAAGATGATATATTAAAGATTTAAGTACAACAGATGAGAGAAACGTGACTTTTTATGAAAAGCATGAAACATAATTTGTGCTTTTTATTCTCAAGAGATATTTTAGTTTGTTCAAAAAAATATTAGAATATAAAACAAAAAAGAAGCATTGGCAAATTTAATTAAATAGAGTGAGGTGTTCAAGTCATAAATAAACATCAAGTAACTCCGATATAACTTTAAATGTTTTTGAATTTGCAGACATCGTATGAGATATTTAATGGAGCATTTAGTAACTAACTCTTCAAATACTCTTTTGAGTTAAACAAACTTTAATACGTTATCGTGAAGATAATTAAAATTCATTTAAACTATTTTGGTCATAAAATATAATTTAATAAAATAACTTATGTTATAACGGATATTATACATTAGTTAAATGTCTTCATTAATTACTTACATATTAAAGTCAACTATTTACACATTTCAATATTATTACTTCATTACTTATATTTGCTAAATGGTTTTTAAACTTTGTTTTTTTGCTTATCATAACAAGTAATTAAAACTATTGTATTTATCAATATATTACTTATACAACAAATTAATATTATAATTTAATATGTACGTTCAGATGATAAACATATATTGCGGCCTTATTATTTTCATTCATTTTTCTATTTTTGTAGTCGATAGATCGTAGCTTTAGTCTTTGGACTCCAGCTTGTGTTCTTATTGTCAGAGAGTATCTGTTACAGCTATATTTCATATATTAATGTAAAGTGCTGGATGGAAAGCATGTAATATTGAATATACATATATATATATATATATATATATATATATATATATTTATATATATGTATACATATTTATAATTTTGTTGATAATTTTTTATGTAATTTAATAGATGGATAATAGATAGAATAATTAAATAATTTACAAATCAAAATCTGAAAAAAAAAAAAATTGAACTTAAATCTGCCTGTCTTTCTATCATTCTGTTATACTTTTACGGCCAAATAGTTGTCATGTTAATTATAAAGTTACATTAAGTAGAATAGACGTCTCTCAGGGGTAAATTCTTGGTTCTTTTAAGTTTTTAACTTTTATTAACGACCTTACCTAATTAATCAGTAATCAATATAACATAATATTGTTTTCCGATGTTGGTTCTCTTATTTTTAAGGTTCAAGTTTTTTTTACTTAACATTTTCCAAATAAGACTAACTTTTATTATTGTCGACAACGTAATTGAGACTAATAATAAACGTATTTTAGGTTTACCGTTAGATTAGCATTCACGGTGGAATACTTATATTAACATACTTCTTAAACATTCGAATTCAGCAGACTACACTTTTCTGGGAAATAGGGAAACTGATAGGATCTTTTATAAATATTATACATTAAAAAAGGGAACTGTTAAAACTATTTAAAAACCTGAGTATTTTGGAATCCTTTTTCTTTTAAATATAATTTACGTATTGTTACAGTTTGCGACAGTAAAGTCTGGAAATAATAATTCTGTTTATATTGTTTCAGTGTAACCTCTTAATAGGAACACCTATAAGACAACAGTCTCTTGCATTGTTTATTCAAAAAAAAATCCAATTTCCAATGTTTTGATTAGTATCTACCAATATCTTGTAAATGTGAAAACATCAAATAAGTATTAGTGGCATGATTAATTATTTTAGCTTTCTTTTATTCTATATTTTGATTCCAGTTGACTTGTATTTGAATTTGTTTTGACAAGACAATTATGACTGTTAATCAATAGTAATATAACTTAAAAGAAAATACTTTGACACTGAGAGAACTAGTTGCTTCAAAATATTCTCAATATAGCCAACGAAACTAAATGGTTTATTAAGTAATAGCCGAGTTTATAAAATAACTATTGTTGCTAATCTACCTTCCACTTGTTAAATTAAGTCCACCCCCGATTTTTTTTATATTACGTTATTTTTTGCCTAAACACGTATAAAATTCAATATTTAGTAAATATATGATCGTGTAAATAATTTTGAAGGTAATAAATATTCTGTTACATTATTCTTTTACACTCACTTGATCATCTATTTAAGATATTTACAATTACACGCTGTTGAACTACAATGTATGAATTTAGTTGCTTCAAGTCACTTCAATAAAGTGATTCAGGTGACAAAGGAAAAGTTAGCGTATAATGTAACCTACACTATAAACTCTATGACTTGTTTCAAAAGCAAAGAGAAGTGGTTTGAATTGCATTCTTAGTGCCTCGATTTGGCTACGGAGAAACTACTTTAAGTTTATTATTAAAAACATATATAAAATAAAAAAGATCTTAGATAGCACATGCACATTTATTATCGGTATCGTAAACATAACTGCTCTCTTTAAAGTCAAAAAGGATTCCCATACCCGGTAGTTTAGATCAATAGACAAGTGTAGTTCATTATTTATTATGTTAAAATAAATGAATTATCCATAAAGCTGGTAAAACATTATTCCAAGCCGGCTCTATATAAAATCCTCTGCGCGGCTTGCAAGTAATTAGGGGAGATGTACACAGCGCTCATCATACATCCATTAGTCTGCACGTGGAGCGGCGCATTAAGATTATTTAGGCGTTTACAAAACCTTATTTCTATTTATAAGTAATCAATTATTTAAATATTGTTTACTTTTTTTTAGATATATACAAAGTTACTCAATGATTTTAATCCATGGTCAAAGTCCTAAATACCTTATAGTTATACATCTACAATATATTATTCATCTAGAATATATGCATTATATTTTTCTTTATTATAAATATATTTACGTTTCTAAGATTTAAATAACTCAACTGCCTTTAAAGTTGAAAAATCATTTCAAGAATTTTTTCGTCTTTTATTTCAATATATTTAATATCTTGTTTAATTTATGATTTTTTGAATAAAAATAAGCACAAGTAAAAACAAATAAAAATTATTAATAGTTTTTTTTCATTAAATAACAATTTATAGTAAAAAAAAAAGATTTCAAATATGAATTTGAAACATAACTACCAGTTTAAAATTTATAGATATACTTGAGAATAGATATATTTTTGTCTCTTAGCTATATTCATCTCCCCACACTTCTCCGGTGTGCAATTCCGTCTTGGTATAATACCGATGAGGTACCTTGAAACAAATTAAAGACAGCCAAAAATTTTATAAAGACCTATTATTACATTTTTGCCTTTATATTGTATAAGTTTAGTCGTGTTATTAACATTACAGCTTTATTTTAATGTTTCGCCTTTCACGTAAGAAATAAACCAAATACCGAAAGCTATTATTCATACAGATGAAACAGAACCATCAAACGGGACCATAAAAGTAATGTATAAACTGAAATCTAATGTTGTATGTCCTGATTTTTTTTCTACCGCTATGAATCATTCACCATCATCATAAAAAAATTCTCAAACAATAGTCTCTGAGTTAAATATAATAAACTTCTGAACACCATTAAGGGGATGATAAAATAATATTGTTTTAAAAAAAGGCCAAGTTTATTACATTACATTCGAAAACGTTTTGTTTTTAATAGATTTAGAATCTGAAGAACGTTTATGTATTGATTATTTAACAATAATAGATCATCTTAAAAATGAAGCAGTCGCTGCTAAACTACCTTAAGATTTACTACATAATGTAATATTCTATAACTATGTCTTTGAAATATAACAACAGACAAGCCGCTAATTGTCTGTCGCCGACTTTTTCAAGTCTCTAACAATTAACTTTTATAACCGGTGAAGTCTTTTACAGTGGATTTTTATAAATTTAATTTGAATAAATAATTGAATTTTGTGTGTAATATAAAATTTAGTTAAAGAAATAATAAATTTACAAAGTAAATAATAAAATACAAAATTTTTTCAAGTTTGTTACACAACTTTATAAATTCAAAACTAAAAATTTGAAATTGAAGTTTAAAAATATTCATATTTAAAAAGATTCATACATAAAAAGTAATGAAGGAAGATTTTCTGTAGCGACATTTTTTTATGATAAAAAGCAGGATTTAAAATTTATTCAACGGTTTGCAGACATTTCAAACTGCTATTAAAATATTTGATAAAAATATACATTTGTTATTAAAATATTTTCTCTCGGCTCAATTATTGTTGGTATATCTCAAGCCGTCTATATATGGAAGTGTTTATTTAAGTTGAACCAAACACTTGATATTTTTTTGGTATCACATAGCATTTTAAAAAATGGTTCAAATACCGTATTTGAACCATTTTTTAAAATGCTATGTGATACCTGCAGACACCGTTGTCTGTTATTTAAAATTTAATAAAATTTAATCTCAAAAAATGTCATTTAAAATTTTTAAATTTCATTTAATAATTAATTGAATAATAAATTTAAGCCTAACGTATTATAAGGGATACTGTTATAGTATAATTGTATTAGCAAGCCAAGTCTTGGGGAGTCTTGGAAAGTCTGCTCCTGCAGCAGTTCTTCTTACCTATTAAGTGAAACGTGATAGAGTGAACTGCAGTAGCCTTTGAAAACGTCATCAGGATAGAGTGGTTATTAAGATAAGGAAATAAATGTCTTTAACATTACAATTCGCCGATCACATTTAAGTAAAGATTATATCACAGGCATTTTCCACGATGCAGCATGAACATTTGATAGTTAGGAAGTTAAGTTAACGTACCCAACATTTGTACAACTTACGAATCTTGGATCTACACTTACGAACTTACGAAGCAATTATCCACGTAATGGGTTTTTGAAAAGGACGATTTGCCCACAAAAGTTGTGCCCTATCGAAGCCATATAAAAATAAGGCATATTTTTTACGACGCAATGGACCAGTAGCAGTAATTTCATTAGAAGATGGTAGAATATTTACTAGTGAATGGTTCTGCGAAGATTGTTTGCCACAAGCTTTCGTGGACTTGAATAGCGATCACCCAGAGAGCGGCGTCCACAGTATATTATTCTACCAAGATAACGCGCCGTTTCACACAGCTATTCCATCAGAACCATCTACTATTTGACATCATCAGGGGTACAAATGTTACCCTATCCTCCGTATAGTCTAGATTTAACTCTATGCAATTTCACACAGACACACAGTTAAAAAAATTCTACGTGTGCGAAAATTTAACACCACAGACGAAGCCGTTGAAGAATTTCTATGGTTATTTATTATCTATTGCCAGATACGTTTTTAAATGTTTTGAAAGCTGGTTTACCCAAATGCATAAGTGCATAGAGGTTGGAGGGGAATATTTTGAAATACTACTAAGGATTTTTTCCTGCTACTTTTTATTTGACTAACAATTTTTTTGTGTTATATTTGTGCTCAAAATAGTTAATCTATATATAAACAAAACCTTGATAGTTAGCAATGTCGTCTGGATAGCGATCCTAGAGATAAATAACTTTAGTTTTAAGGGACAAGAAATCAAAACAAGTAACTAAAGTATTATTAATATTTTTATTAATATTAGATTGGCCAAATTGGCATAAAATTATGTAAATATTTCTGATTTTTACATTTCACCGAATGTAAAAGTTTTATCTTTTATAATAGTCGCAAAAAGTCTTATTAAAATAAATTAGTTACATTTTATATGTATGTTTAAATCTTGTATTAACAAATTAGAGTGCTAATAATACCAAGGTGTAACGGAGATAGATGAGATAATATCGTCTCCGACCGGATATTGCGTGAATTTTCATTTCCAACTTCTCTGCCTTTATTGGAAATAAAAAGGCTCCATTGCTGTAAAAGAGTAAGCCTTAGTAAAGTAGATTTAAAACAGTATAATATATATTAAAAAGCCGTACAAACAACACCGTAATGTCAGGGGTGACGGGGGTTTTGGTATACTTCAGTATAATGAGTTTCCGTCCATAAAGGTTTATTTAACTAATTACGTAAACATCTTAATAAAGTAACGTGGCTCTGCAGTTTTCTGTAAAAAATAGTAATTTTAAATCATTTGAATATAAAAGTCAAATCCTTGTTTTCTTTTTTCTTTTTCTTTTTTAAAATGTTGGAAATTATTTCTGTAGTGGAACGGACGGTGGATGGTACGGATTGATGTCACGGTTCGTAATTTTGAATCTCATTTTATCTTATTGCGCACTAAGACTAGTAATTTAAGATCGATGAATTAATAATTATTATTTTTTTATGTATATTTATTACATACACATTACTCGTATATGCCACTTACTAACAACTTAAATGTTTTTCTATATAATATGTAATTAAATAAAGTACTAATTATTTAATATTTTTTGTGAGTTAAGATAAAAGGTATTTCCTATTATAAAATTATAAACTTAAATAGAATCTACTATCACAAAGAGTACCGGATGTATTACATGAGAGAAAGTCATAATTTAAATTTCACTCATATAACATTAATTATCGATTCAATCATTTAATACTATTTACATTATTTCATTAATATGATAATACTATATGATATCAGAAACTCTGTGAATATGTGAAATTACGTTACATAGTACTTGTTTTGGATATGTCCAAAGCGGGAAAACAATCTTTAAGTCTAAATGCAACCGACTACTGTTGAAGAACGGTATACTCCACATAGTAAGGAGGATACGCCGGCAGGTGTAATGTAGTGTGACAATTATATCAAATTGTTTTGGTGCAATGCCTAACTCAACCCATTTGAAAAGTAGTCTGGCAGAAAAGGAAAAAATTGTCAACTACAAAAATTTTGTTTAAATTTCAATAGTGAATGACATAATATCCAAATAAGAAACTAAGTTTCATTCCCTTAAAAATATTGAATTAAATAGTTAAAAATAAAAGTAATTCCTTAACTATGTTCTGAATAGTAAAAAAAATCTTGTTAAGATGCAAAATATTTCATAAAATCGTTAAAAAGATTTAAAAATTAATCTTTTTAATAAAGGCAAAGCGACACTGTTTAGTAAAAATTTTATCAATATTATGAGTGTCACTAGTGGGAGGAAAATATATTATAACAATATAAATTTTAAAATAAATCAACTAAAACCAACCAATGTTATAAAAGATATTGTTAAAAATCTAAACTAAGCGATATTCTAAATGCATCTCCGCCGTTTATGAAACAAAAAACAAAATAATTTATTACATTATCATAACCTTTAACTATCTTATTGTCTTCATTATTTGGACTTATATCAAAGCCATTGTTATTAAAGCTTTATCATCAGACACAAACGGATGAAGAAGGCTCTATGTCACAAAAACCGGCTGAAATGCTTAAAATAAATTTACTTTATAAATTGCTGAAAATTTTTCAAGATTTGTAAAGTGGGTAAAATGATAATGGGCTTCTTTTAGTATACCTTCAAACAATTTAAAAAATTTATTAACTAATGATATTGTGTTGTATATTTGTAAATATATAAATAAATAAGATAATAGAAGCGAGGATATTCATATCGAATTAAGCAATAACACATAATTATAATTTAAATTTACGGCTCCAATTACTCCGCATTGAAGATTGCTGAGTAGAAAATCTTAAAGAAAGTAAACCGTCTCGTAAAGTAAGCGTGATTTAATTAAATAATTCCGCTTACCTAAATATTCAACGATGTTTTTCATCGTAATATTATATTTGAAGAAAATATTCTCATAAGGAATTATTTGAATCATTATAATAATAATAATAATAAACGCCGTTGGGGACCACTAAACAACATGTTCCGAATGGCGGAAGGTGGAAGACGGAGCTACAAATAGCTACGTGGAATGTAAGAGGAGGAATGGACAGAAAATGAATGAATTATTAGATGTGATGGATGACAAAGATCTGGATGTTATTTATGTATCTGAGACCAAGCACAAAAGGCAATGATACGACCGCTTTGCCTGGCATCGGATCGCTTTCTGGGCTGGGGTTCCAGAGAGTTAGCGAGGTTGCCAAGGTATAGGCGTATTGTTGTCCTCTCGATGGTTAATGCAATGGTAGAATACAAGGTCATCAACTCGTAGGCTTCTTTGGGTTCGCTTTAAGCTGGGGATAACAAGAGTATTCTTGTTAGCCGTGTATGCGCCAGTATCCTCAGCTCCAGTGAGCGAGCTCGAGGAGTTTTCGAGAGTGTCAGGGATGTTTTAAGTAGTGTGTGTAAAGCGTGCTAGGCAAATACGGTGATAAGAGAGTAAATGAGGCTGGAAAGCTTATTTTGGAATTTTGTAAGGAGAGAAATTTGTTTGTGGCAAACACGATGTTTGATCACAAACAAACTCATGGGAGCGAGCGGAAGAAAGAAGTATGATTGATTTATTCCTCGTGGATCAGCGTATTCGAAGTCAAGTACCTTAGGAATGGTATGATGAAAGTAGCGACAGAAGCATGTGGTAAAAGGAAAAGAGGTTTTAGTAAAAAGCGCGATGAATGGTGGGATGATGAAGTGAAAGACGCTTTAGAGTTAAAGAAGAAAGCATGGCTGGATTATAAAGCCTCGGGTAAGAATAAAAGTTTCAGAGAGATAAGAATAAGAGAGTACAAGCTGCAAAAAAAAGCTTGACTACCCACGAAATTCTGAGTACAGATGTAGCCGATGGTGAAATCAGTTTGAAAGAAGTAAAGAGCACGATTCGAAGTGTGAAATGTGGTAAGGTTGCGGGAGCAGATGAAGTTACTGCCGACATGATCAAATATGGTGGACCACGTGTCTTGGACTTTTTCTGGTTTTTGTGCAATTTATGCTGGAAATCGGGGGAGGTCGCAGACGATTGGCGAGGTGCAGTCGTCGTACCTTTGTATAAAGGCAAAGGTGCACAGGTAGACAGTGCAAGCTATAGGGCTATCAGTTTGATCAGCTTGGGCAGTAAAGTTTATGCTAAAATATTATCGAGAAGAATGCAAGTCTGAAAGGCTGTTGTGAGAAACCCAAGGAGGTTTTAGACCTGGAAGAGGGTGTATAGATCAAATCCTTCCCTCTTTTCATGATCACGGAAAAATTTTTGGCCCTAAACCAAAAGTTTTTCTGTGGTTTGGTGGATTTGGAAAAGGCGTTTGACAGGGTTGCGAGAAAGAAATTATGGGAGATGGAGAGATCACTCAGCCTGTGTGCGAGTAGGAGCTGGCATGTCGCCCTGGTTTGACATCTAATCGGGTGTTAAGCAAGGTTGCGCTATGTCAGCTTGGTTGTTCAATTTGTATTTGGATAGTTGTCTCCAAGGCGTGAAAGACAGTGACATGGGAGTGAAAGTAGGTCAATTGCTTGCTTTATGCAGATGATGCAGTGCTCATTGCATCATCAGAATGCAATTTGCAGGCATTGGTCACCACCCTGAAAGATGGGTGTGAAATTAATGGTCTTAACCTGAATGTAGATAAGACGAAGGTTCTGATATTTGAAAGAAATGAAGAAAGAACAGAATGTAAGATCAACGTGAATGATAAGGTAATAGAACAAGTGAATGAAGTGGTATATTTGGGAAGTATGTTTAGCAGAGACGGAAGATACGAAATGGATGTGGAAAGGCGTATTGCTGCCGGTAACAGAGTCAACGGTGCTTTGACTGCATTGTTGAGACGTCAAAACGTCAGCATAGCTGCACGTTTGGCTGTACACAATGCAGTTTTGCTACCGACGCTGTTATACGGCAGCCAAACGTGGGTCACACAGAAAAAGAATGTAAGAAAGATGAATGCTGTGGAGATGCGATCTCTTCGCAGAATATGCGGAGTCAGTCTAGCTGATCGAATCCGCAATGAAAACATCCACAGAATGGCAGGTACTAGCGAAGATGTTACGGTGAGAATGAAGAAGAACGTGCTCAGGTGGTTTAGGCACGTTGAACGAATGAGTGATGAAAGAATGATAAAAAATATCTATACAGGAAAATTGTGCGGTAAGAGAGATAGTGGGAGGCCTCGAGTGACCTTCGAAAACCCAGTATCTAAGATCTGGAGGAAGGTCACGTAAAAAGCATGAGGAGGACATGTATGAAGAGGTTGATGTCTGAAGCCGAGGCGAAAGAGGTATGCAGGGACCGTAGCGTTTGGCGCTCCGTCGTCTCTGGCTACCCTGCAAGAGATATGGCGTGAAGATAAATAAATAAATAAATATAAACATTGAATCATTATATATTATGGAGTAATTCAAAATGGACTTTCAACATATTTGAAGTATGTCATTTTACTTACTTACTTATTTTTACGATATTGTTATAAAAATCATACATCTTTGAAACGTGTGAAAAAAACATTTAATAGTAATAATATAATGTGACTATGACTGTGAGGATACAGAAAAAAAAATTACCACTTTTTTCTTTATTTATATATTTTTTCTGTCAATTCGAAACAAAATAGTCTTTATTATTTTGAAAATAAAGTTAAGTAAAGTCAAAAAGTTAATTTTAAACCAATATACGGAGTCGCATATTTACGAGAGCTTTTTACATTTATCCGAAACAGTGATGTAATTGTTAAAAAAGTTAAGACTTTAATAGTATATAGTCTATATTCAATATAGTCTTAATCACAAAAATTGTACACGTAGTTACACGATAAACGTATCACGGGTTAAAGTTCGTCACAGCTATCTCAATAGCTACTCTGGACAGCAAAAGAGAGATCTTCTTCTATTTTATAACTACAAACTACACGTTTATTATATTTAACAATAAACACTTTTATTTATTTAAATTAATTATAAAATAAACCTCAATGTTTATTTTTAATAAGTATGTTTTTATACAAGAGTGCACGAGGGCGGTGATTAATTACATCTACTCGTAATGAACGCAAATATACTGCGGGTTAAATTAATTGTGTCCAAAGTATTTTATTTACAGAACATATTGGTTATAAGACCCATATCCCAAAAATTTAATAATATTATACCGGTACCCGATGGCAAGTCTTTGGCTTGAAACTTTACAGGACAAAAAATAAACGCTCTTTCGAAATATGTTATGACAAAATCATATCCATGTGAGCTGTGATTACAATCAATAAACTAATTTATTAATTTATTACTTTATTGTCAATAGTTTACAAGAACCACTAGTAGGTTAAGCTTAAAAAAAAGTATCTTAAATCATAATTGTCAAGTACATTACTATTGTTTAGTCGATACCATATCATCTTAGAGCATAATTCATTAAATATATCCGATAGCGCAATTGTAAAATCAACTTGACTTAAATTATAATAAGGTTTATTTATTACTTTAGATAAGCCAATTCATTGAAGTTTTTGGAAGGATACATGAGTCTTTTACGTGATTTACGTACGCTAATGATGGTAGTTGAGGAGGGAGGGCAGGGGAAAGTTATGATCCTTAAAAAGTTCCTAATATAGGTGGTGCGTTCAACTGTGAGATGCAAATTGACCCAACTCAAACAATCTGTTGTGAAGTTACTTTGTGATAAATACTTTGCTATCCCTCTTATACCATTACCATTAACCATCGTAATAATCCTTCATCCGGACAAAGGCTATTTAATCTTGATGGATTTTTTCTTTTAAAAAGGCCATAATCAATTACATAAATTACAATAAAATAAACAATTATGATAAACAACAAAAATATAAACAATTTGTGAGCTGAGATAAATATCAAAATTTTAATATTTTGTACTTTTCTTATAGAACAGTAAAATTTTAAATTCAATTAATTAACACTTCAATTATAATAAATGCTTCTTTATAAAAATAACGACCAAAAATTATATAATACAAGGCAGAGTAATATAAAACACAAAGCTTTTAACTTATCTTAAGATTTTAATTATTCCGCATTGTTGAATACTAAGTACGACATTTTAAGGTAAGGAAACCACATTTGCTCTTGACATTATTCAACGAAAAAAAATCTCATTTACATTTTTAGAAGATTATTTTAGTTATCAAAGCTAGATTTAAAGAAAAATTGTTTTTTCACAGATGCGTTTAAAATTCATCCCAGTTTGTGAAAAGTCAGCAAGATGACCAATAAATTATTTCATTTAATAAACAACTCGATTTTTATAAGGTTCTTAATAAAATTTCTATGATTATAAAATAATAATAATAATAAAGTATTGATAATGATGTTTCCAAATGCTCTTGATAATGTCATGGTTGGAATTGTTGTATATTTGGAATTATTGTATACGAGTAAACCAGACATTCGGAATGTTCATGGCATTTGGTACGCGGTATGTTAAGCAAATGCTTAACCCCATTCCACTGGCAATTGCCGGTAGAAGGAGATTTCATAATAGACCAGTTAAGAAGAATCTGAAATGAAATATAAGCAACACCTGCGACCTCTGGGGAGCGGTCCCGTCGAGCAGGCGATTAAGCTGTCGTGTTGGAAGTGACCACGATGAATTTAGAATTCTATACATCTTTATAGCGTTTATTTATTATCATTTATTTAGTTATAAAAAATCCTAACCATTGCTTTTAAATATTTACTACACACAACACAAATTCTGATATTTTCAGTAATTTCGAAAATTATTCATCAAATATCTGCCACAAACGTTACATTTATATTGTAGAATATTGTTTACTCGTTTATGTTTATTTACATTATTTACTTTTTGCGACTTATGTTTTTCATACTGGCAGCACAAGGCATCATCTAAGAAGATCTCCTGAATTCACGGTCCTACGACTAACATAAGAATTAGAAAAATTAGTGGAAATTGTTATATATAACTTTTATAATTATTTTACTTCTTCTAAAGATCAAAGGAAAGAAATAGGATTCTTTATCCCGAAATTAAATTATGTTGACGAGTGAATTTGGCCAAGTCTTTTCATTAACATGTAAAAAAGGTAATATTGATACAGTTACAATGAACTGTTTTTAGTAGACTAATAAGGTGTCATTTATGAAAAAGTGGTGGTGGTATCATTTATGAAAAAGTGGATAGCAGCTCCCATAGATTAATTAATTGGTTTTCGTGCCTTTTTACTCCGTTGTGAGACTTAGACATTTTTTTCATGTTATGTTTTTTGATGGGATCTCATTTCTTTTCGTAGGTAGTCCACGGTTTTTTTTCTTTCTCGGTTCTTAACCTAGCAGCTACAACTAAGTTATTTTTATAATAATTTAAAAAATGATTTTATTAAAAAGTCTGAAAACCTTAGTGTTGACAAAGTAAAATATCTAAAAATATTATAGTATTTTATGTTACTCATAAAATGCTTTTCCGTTTCTCCGATAATTTCGCTGTTCGCTAGTCCTTTAGTCATGTTATCCACATCTTCGATTTTCAAAGTTTTGATGGTTATTCCTTTGTGTACATATTAAAACCTAATTGTATATCAAATTTTAACTTTCGAAATTAGCGAGAAGTATCGTTTCTTTTATTATGTTAGGCGAGTCAGTGAATCAGTAACAAAATAAAAGAACTCTGACTATATATAAGAGGTTATATATATATCTTGTCTCTATTTGGAGGAGAACTTACACATAATAATTTTCATTATTACCTTATTAACTTGGTATATTATTCCTCAAATAGACTGACCAAGTAGATACATATTAATAGTTTCAGAACTATCAGCTATGGATCTCTTAGATATTATGAAACTTCCTTAATTAAAGCTACTAAATTAGACAACTTTACTTCCCTATTATTCCCATATACCAGTCCTAATTATAATTTAATCCACTAGTTGGTCCTGGTAGAAGTTTAACTATTGTACATCTATCTTAAATAGAAATATCAACACAGTATTCAACACGAAACATGATAGAACTCTGAATGGTCTAATTCACTAATGAAGTGTATCGTTAACTATTTGAATTTGAAAACAGTTTACACAAAAATATGTTTAGAAAGTGAACGATATTAAATTATACTTATTTTTCTTATATCGTACAATGAGGTAATGAAGATAATGTTCAATGAATTTTGAACCAATATTGAATAAAATACTTACTTATCGAACCAATTATGCAAGGTTATGTCTGATTGGATTTTAACTTTAAACATTTAATTCCTGCTCCTGCTAATATTTATAAAGGTTTAATGAAGTGATTTAAAACTCAATCAAATTGAATTGTAAAGTTTTATTACATTTTGTAGTTAAAAGTAACTATACATTAATTCGTTCATTCATATAATTTATTATTACTCTCTATAGTCAGACTAAAGCCTTATGAAATACTACTACATTATGATTATAACATTTTATTAAGGATAATGCCGTACCCTTTCTTTTTATATGTATTTAAAAATAATATTATATAAATATATTATATAACTTATAGTTAATATATAATAGTAGTTACCGTCATAGATAAAGATTATTTCAGGAATTCCAATTGAATCCAAAGGGATTATAAAGACATATGATAAGAGTTAACGTGCTTCTTTAATTTATTACTTTACTCATAAAAGAGCGTGTACTTTTATGAGTAAAGTAATAAATTTTACTTTATTATATTTAAATCGTATCAAGGTAAGAAATCGGAAAATTCGGATCAGTTAGTCACGAAGGAAATATTTAACCAAAATTATACATAAAAAATAAATTTAACGATTTAAATATCTACAGGTATATACAATACAAGCGGAAGTATGTTATTCTTTAGATCATAACATAAATTATATGCCAGCTTACATCTATCTTCTTCATTTTTGTAATAAAAAATGTAAACAAGCAAACTAAATAACAAAAATCCATGTCCTTAAAATGAAAATCCCTCAAATGAATTAAAAAAATACTCAAATAAACTTTTTAACAAAAAAAGAACATCTAATCTATTAACTTGAAAGAGAAAGCAGCTGTTGTACGTAATTGCGATGTTTATACAAGTATAGTTACCCACATACATACAAACTTAATTCACACATTAATACTTAAAATTTTATTACTAAATCAAGGTTAAGACAAAGTTTTTAATTTAAAGATTATATAATCTCAACTGACTTAGTGCATTACATTACAGAAATGTGATGTAATGCACTAAGCATTACATTACATTTCTGTAACTTCCTCCACCCACCCCACTCAAAATTGTCATTATCCTAATACATTACTTTTATTACAAATTCCCAACGACCATGTTCACCCAATCTCATCGAGTCATCATCATTACATAATCTTATTTAAAAGATAAAATGTCATCACATAAATCTTTGGTTTCATACTATGAAAGTCTTTCCTCATTAAAAATACAACGAACGCGTTCAACAACTTTGTAATTATTCATTAGCAGCCTCTTCATTTATGTAACTTTACTTAAGTTGAAGTAAAAATTAACATTGTCTTTGAAATTTTCAAGCATCTTGTTGTTTAATAATCAAAACTACTTACAAAATCTATACATTGTTAAAAAATAGTTAAAAAAGAAATGAAAAAATCATTTATCGATATGAGATAAACTAGTGACGCTTTTGTGTTTTTATATATAAATGAATATAAGTAATTATTCTTTTATGGATTATTCTTTTCTTAACTTTTAAAATGACGTCATGTAAAACGTGTTATAAATTAAACTTTAATGATCTTATGTTAATTAATAATTCCTTTACACAAAACAGTCGATTCGATCGTATTTATATACGATCGAATCTCTTTTTTTCATCAAAATGTGTTACGTCTACCGTTAGCCACACAAATATGGACAAAATTTTTACAATATAACCAAAGAAATATAAAATCTAAACTTTTATTATTTATTCCGACTTTAGCAAGAAAAATCTTACGTTAAAGAAGCTCTTCCTTTTCAAATAAAATAGGAGTCACTAAACCTATGTACAATAATTTATATTTTATATATTTATATTATTTACAATAATCAATGACGGAAGCTTTTTGTAGTCTCGGGGGTATTTATTTTAAAGAGGTAATGTGTTGTTCGATATATTATTATACCAAGAAAAAATATATATTGTTTGTTGTTTTGCTAACATTTGCGGGTTAAAATGCCTAAATTAAAGCTTTTTTTTTATTTTAGGCATTTTAAACCCGATTCTGCAGAAAAACTACAAAATATATTATATTTTAGCGAAATTTTATTGATTGAATGGAAAGAAAGAAATGAAAATTAAATCAAATGATGTCATAAAGAAAGTGATAACTGAAAATCAAAGTTACTTAGGTATTTATTTAAAAGGCAGATCTATTTTGAGAGAAAAACAAGATCTTTCACAAAACTTTAGGTCTTAATTTTCAAAATTATTTTCTCACTTTAGGATTTAATAAGATGGTCTTAAGTTAATTGGCGTCTCTTGTTATTTAATCACTGGGAAGGAATGTTATACTTAAGGTCATTTTTTATATTTAAAGCCAAAAATCCACGCAGTTGTAAGCAATAAATCTATTAGATATATAATATAGACAATAGCGAATTGCTTGTGTTTACGCTCAGATCTTAAATAAACAGACTTCATAATAAGCAATGGGGTCTTTGTTGGAGTTAGATAGTGTCAAGCTTATATAATATTAATCAGGGTATTTCCCGAACGAACTTTGACGAAATTATAAATGTTAATAAAAAAACAATTGATTTTTAAGTAAAATTATTATTATTTATTGAAGAAAAGAAAATGTTAAATACATTTTTATTTATAATTACAAAAAAATTACAAAAAAGTGTGATTAATAATAATACTAAATAGTAATATAATTAAATATGAAAAAAAACTAAATCAGTAAATTATAAACAGCGCCATCTCTCGACAGTAACAAAAATTTTGCCTGTCTACAGACATCCATACATCCATCTGACAAAAGTGAAAACAATATAGAACGAACAAAGTTCGTTCGTGAAAAAAAATATTTTCGAAATTTATATTTTTCTGTAATCTTAACTTTACACTATGGAAATATTTAGAAATATGCGTTTAATATTTTAGTCATTCTTGACTTGAACATTTCTATAATATTTCTTGCATAACACTTCCGATTCCTAGCGTGTTTAATATAATAAGCAAGAAAACAAATATAGCAAGCGTTCAAACTGGAATCCAACAGAATTGTAATGTATTTGTTTTTAGAGCATAATTTAGTCTGAAACAAGGGTTTTTTATAATTTTATATACATGTATATGCTGATGTAAGTATGTGAGGTTGTAGTTATTATAATAATATACTAAAATAAACTAACTAATTTAGATTATATGTGATACTAAACATTATTTGTGGACAATAATAAAAAACATATAAAATATACAACGGTAAAAATATTCGTTGAGCAGTAAATTTAATAAAAAAATAAATAATATTAAAAATCTTGAAGCATTTCCGAGTAACAACTGAACCCTGTACACAACTCTCATTATACGTCCATTAGCAGCAGGTGTATGAGCACTTTAACGACTCCAAGCTTAATTGAATCTTGTTTTTTCTATAGCTGTTTGTAAATTAACAACATTAGTATTATTTATTTAGTTACCAAAAAATTAAATTGAATATTTTCCAAGTAACGGCAATCAATGATTTCTGTTTTACTTAAGTTATATAGGAAATAATATCAATAGATTTTATAATAGTAGATTCATCAATAAATAAAATACAGTCAAAGTATATAATTTTAAGAGATAAATAAGAAAAGATGTTACAAAGATTGCTGGCTATTTGAACACTTAGTTTATAATAACACTAACTGATTCCCGCCCACTATTAATTGTGATGTGAACTTAGATTGCTATGGTATAGTAACAGTATCCGCTGTCATCGTAACCTTTGCTACGGTAACCGCGTTAGGTGTATAGCTACTACAGGCTTGAAACTTGGCTAAATGTAAACAGTTGAAATCCGTTGGGACAGGAATTCCTAAAAATCCGTTCTTAGTTAACGTCTAAGTCACAAAAGAAGTAACTATGTCAAATTTTAAGTTAATCGGACAGATAGTTTCGGACGTTTTTCGGGATTTGTGAGTGAGTGGTAATAATAGAGAGCGAGAGATATAGATATAGATTAAGCCAACTATATATTTCATAAGTAGTGTGTATTCGGGGGTTCTGCCTCATTGGTATTGGGGGATGTTCTGGCTCAGCGGGGGTCTCGCTCAAGTTTGGGTCTGATTCAGACAAAAAAAAAAAAAAAAAAAAAAAAAAAAAAAAAAAAGGTTTTGCTATCATCTAAATCGTTTGCTGCTATCCCCGTTGCGCTAGCTCTTACGGTTACAGAGATAGCTTTTTGAATTCGACTACCTGGCCGAAGGCTGATAAGACCATTCATTCCCTACTCAACTCGCCCGGCGTTATCGCCGCAGGCCGATAAGGCCCACCGACACTAATTACTACAGTATTTGTTTATATACATGTTTGTTTTATGCAATAATACCACAAATTAAAATTTATATTTTATTTAAAATCATACTTGATTAAATTATCAATTATTACATCCTAACCAAATAATCTATTTTATATAGATTTTTATTTTATGCAATAATTATTACATCATTGTACAGGGTTTCATCTTCATCGAATATCCTAAACATAATCTATACAACCTAACATAACCTAACCAAATATAATCTATACAACCTAACATAACCTAACCAAATAATCTATTTTATATAGATTTTTGTTTTATGAAATAATACTACAAATTAAAATTTTACATTGTATTTAAAATAATACTTGATTAAATTATCAATTATTACATCATTGCACAGGGTTTCATCTTCATCGAATATCCTAAACATAATCTATACAACCTAACATAACCTAACCAAATATAATTAAAATTTTACATTTTATTTAAAATAACACTTGAATAAATTATCAACTATTATATCATTGCACAGGGTTTCATCTTCATCGAATATCCTCACGAAGTTCTGCATGCTCTGACCGTAGAACATATGATGTAGGTATACCAAACAGTATTCACCACACACCGAAGTCCACTCGTTTTGTATTTTCTTACTATTAAAATACCATATTTTACAGTTTCTATTAAGAAATGCTTTATGGAAGCCTTTCGGTGCTCGGCCAAATGAATCAAAATATTGGCCGATTTTGTTTTTGTCTAGATGTATGGCTACCCAGTGAGAACCTGGCTGAGTATCATAATCTAGATTGCTTACTAAAAATGTAGGGGCTTCAATATGTATCGGCAATCTGTTTGCAGGAAATACATTCATTTGTAACAATGGATTAATCCTATTTAAGCATTCCTGAATTTGTAGGGTATTCATATTTTAGAATAGATATGTGTACACGTGCTCTATCATGCATAGACATGTAGTGAATAGTTAGGCATCTTAAAACATGTCTTTATAGTAAGGAGATTATGTACAGCAAGCAATGCATACGCTAAATCGTTGGAATTTATAAACTAGTGACTAACGTTGAAATACCAAAGAAATAGTTTTAAGGAATTTTGAATAGACAAACCATTACTTATCAGGTTTTACTCATAAGTCAACAATGTAAATGTTTCGTTTAGAGTTATCGTTTTACGATAATAGTAAGCACTTACTATCGCTATATAAGTCCAAAACGAAAGAGGACCACCACATAACAATATTCGTCTACGTGCAGTACAGTGTATCCAAGTTACAAGTTATTGTGTGGTTACATTAAATTTCTTTGGGGTCACCATGGAGGTAAGCTAACTATTTTTAAATATTTATTCGTGTTGTATTTCTTTCAATATGTCTTACATGGATCTAATCACTTTTAATCTAGTGCGTGTGTTATGTTTGTGTTTAAAATGAATGTTATTGTTACAGAATAAATTTGAAGAAAATACATTCAAAGATTATTATTACAAAACCCTATCGGATGATAGCAACGATAGTCTTATGATTGCCAGAGATTCGTCAAAACTTAAAGCGAAACGTGGAGAAGAAGACCGGCTTGACGACTTGTTCAAGTTAGCTACTAACAAAAGGAAAAAGCAGTGCTCGTCTGTATCGCGAGCGCAAGCAAATGGAGGCGTAGCATTCATATCAACAAACAGAGAAGATGCGGCCTCATCATCTCACTTGATAAAAATAGAAGTGTATGATATGAAGAAACTTGCCAACGTGCCACAAGAACAACATTGGAAGAATGCAAATATTAGATTGAAATATTTTACCAACGATACTAACCAACACATGAAATCTATCAATAAGATAATTTACAGTATAACGAAAGAAATAACACAGTCAGATATTGAGAGGTATGTACTTAGTGAAATCAGTGACTAATCGGTTTAGTAGTGTAAATAATGTATTTTGGTGTATTAAAAGTAATCAATATAGTTCATCCACAGTCAGCCACCATTATTACTATGTCAGACGGGTTGTGGGGCAAAAAAATTAATGGACGACTCCGGACAAAGCAGCAGTCAAGACAAGAGACCACGACACCAGGAACCGTCAACTTCAACCGAAGATGGGAATAAGGTACTCTGTGAAACTTGTAACACTTACGTTAATAGAAGATATTTTGTAAATCATACCAAGAGTAATTTACACAAAAATAATGTTTTAAAATCACACTGCTCCCTTGCCAATGTGTCTGTTGTAGGTTCCGCTTTTGGACAGCGCATAATATCTTTTAAAATTGAAAGTAAAAAAGAATCTGACATAACATTCCAAACACCAGAATTATTTTTGCAATCTATCAAAAGTGATATTATTTTTTTAATCAATGAAGTCATCAAACAACATAGATCTTTAAAGATTAACTTTGTTCTACATGCTGATTTTGTGCATGAAACAAAACAAATAAATAACTCCTTTGATTTTCAAACAAGTAATTTTATAATAACTGAAGCTGACGATTTAAACATTTTTATGATATCGTTGAAAGATATGCTGTCAAATAAAATTAGTTCTTTTGAAAGAAAAGATAGTGGTTGGAGTTTAAAACATATAAATTACATAGAATTAAATATAAACAAATTTACTCCATTTCGTAGTGGTTCATACATTGACTTACCAAAAGATATAAAACTTAAAAAAGCTGTTATAAATGTTAAAAACTCAGATCAGTTATGCTTAAAGTGGTCTATACTTTCGGCTTTATACCCCGTGAACAAAAATTCCGATCGATCATCATCTTACACTTTAAATTCTCATAGAATTAAACTTAATGGGATATCCTTCCCAGTCAAATTGAATGATATACCTAAAGTAGAAAAACAAAATAATATTAGTATAAATGTCTTTGGTTTAGAATGGGATATCAAGACGAAAAAGCATTCCGTAGTTGGACCACTTTATTTTAGTAAATGTCGTAAAACTAATCATATTAATTTATTACTCTTGCAAAATGGTAGTAATTATCACTACTGTTATATTAAAAACTTATCTCGTTTAGTAAGCGCACAATTAATAAAGAAAAAAGTAGCTGTACATATATGTGATGGGTGTTTAGTACATTTTACTACCAAAGAAAAATTATGTAACCATCAACTTCACGATTGCTCTCATGTCACTGCTAATTTACCTAGCAGTGATAAGCTAACTAAAAATTGGTTCGGAAAGTTTGTACCTAGTGATTATTTAGAATTTGATAAATTTCACAAGAAAATTAAAGTCCCGTTCGTAGTTTATGCTGATTTTGAAGCATTCTTATACCCAATACAAACATGTGCTAATGATCCATCAAAACCATTTACAAATAACATACAAAAACATGAACCTTACAGTTTTGGTTATTATATAAAATGTTCCTTTGATAATACTTTGAGTAAATATGAGTCATACAGTGGTCCAAATTGTTCAGAAGTGTTTATGAAACGATTATACAATGATGTAAAATTAATATATGAAAAGAATAATTTTCGACGATCTCCAAAACCATTGTCAGAAGTAGATAATTATAAAATAAGTAACGCCAAACTTTGTCACATTTGTGAAACAGATTTGAATAACAAAAACTCCTTAGATTTTGACTGGCAAACTGGTGATTTTAAAGGTGTTGTACATGAAATCTGTATAAATAAATGTCATGTCCCGCGATACATCCCTATTTTTTTACATAATTTGAGCAATTACGATGCTCATTTCATTGTTCATGCTCTTAATTTTGTAGAAGGTGGAATAGACTTAATACCACAAAATAAAGAAAAATATATTTCATTTTCTAAAAGCATTTGCATTAACAATCAAAAAGTTAGTTTGAGATTTGTAGATTCGTTTAGATTTTTGTCATGTAGTCTTGATAAATTAGCTCAAAATTTAAAAGATGAAGAATTTCATGATCTTAAAAAAAACTTTCCAAAGATAGAAGATTTCAATCGCCTACGAAAGAAAGGAGTCTATCCTTATGAGTTCATGAAATCATTTGACTTATTAAACTGTACACAATTACCAAGTAAAGATGAATTTTATGACTCATTGAATGATACAAACATAACGGCAGACGATTACCATCGAGCTCAAGACGTTTGGCAACATTTTGGTTGTCGCAATATGTTAGACTATTCAAACTTATATTTAAAGACAGATGTTTTATTGTTAGTCGATATTTTTGAAAATTTCAGAAATCTTTGTCTCAAAACGTATGATTTAGATGCTGCTCACTATTATACAGCACCAGGACTTAGTTGGGATGCAATGTTAAAATTAACAAAAGTTAGATTAGAGTTATTGACGGACATAGATCAAATATCATTCATTAAATCAGGGATTCGAGGAGGTGTATCTCAATGTAGTAATCGTCATGCAAAAGCTAATAATAAGTACTTAAACGATTTTAATAAAAACGAACCCTCTTCTTATATAACTTACTTTGATGCTAATAACCTTTATGGATGGGCTATGTCACAATACCTTCCTCTAGATAAATTTGAGTGGACTAGTCCAGAGACCAATTTTGAAGTTGAAGACACATCTGAGTTTGGTTTCATTTTAGAAGTTGATTTGGAATATCCTGAACACCTTCATGATTTGCATTCAGATTTACCATTATGTCCAGAAAATATATCCATAGGTAGATCGGAGGACAAAAAACTCATCCCAAATTTAAACAACAAAGAAAAATATAAAATTCACTATAGAAATTTAAAACAATATTTAAAATTAGGTCTTAAATTAACAAAAGTACATAGAGTTTTAAAATTTAGACAGAGTCCATGGCTAAAAAAATATATTGATTTAAATACAGATTTAAGGAAAAAAGCAGAATCTAACTTCGAAAAAGATTTCTTTAAATTAATGAATAATTCTGTATTCGGTAAAACCATGGAAAATGTTGAAAAAAGAGTAAATGTTAAGTTAATAACTCATTGGGAAAATGTAGGAAAAAGTTTAGGTGTCCAAGATTTAATAGCTAAACCTGAATTTAAAACTTTATCGATATTTTCAGAAAATTTAGTAGCTGTTCAGTTACAAAAGACTAAAATCAGTTATGACAAACCAATATACTTAGGATTTTCCATTTTAGATATGTCGAAAACCCTCATGTACGAATTTCATTATGATTACATGTTACCAAAATTTGAAAACAAAACTAAATTATTATATACCGATACTGATAGCTTAATATATCAAATTTTTACTGAGGATTTTTATGATGATATAAAACCTGATCTTGCTTTGCGATTTGATACATCCGATTATCCCTTAAATAATTTATTTGATTATCCGCTAATAAATAAAAAACAGGATTTTTTAAAGATGAAAACAACGGAAATATTGTTAAGGAATTCGTTGGTTTAAGATCAAAAATGTATGCAATAGAAACGAATACAAAATTAACAACTAAAGCAAAAGGTGTTAACAAAAGCGTTACAAAAAGAATGACGATGGAGAGTTATAAATCTTGTCTTTATAATAAAAATATTAAATATGATAAAATGTTAAGATTCAGATCAATTAAACACGTCATTTTTACACAGCAAGTTAATAAAGTATGTTTATCCTATAATGATACGAAAAGGCACATTTTACCAAATAACGTGGACACATTGGCTTGGGGTCACTATAAATTGAAATAGCGATGTTTATGTAAGCGAAGCTTTAATATTTTTTGTTGATTGTCAATTATTATTATCATTGTTATTCAGACATGTATTATCTTTAAATTGTAAGGTTGTTAATATTAAGATATAAAAAATGTTATGTTCTAGACTAAATGTAATAAAATAAAATTATTATATGTATAGTATGTTAAGTTCTTTATGAAATAAAATAAAATGGTTGTTATCCAATAAAAGTCTTCACTTCTAAATTAGTCTTTTAATAATTCACACGTATTACAAAATGTTTCATTTTGTACATCCATTCACCGCAATAGTAGCGGGGCCAAGTGGCTGTGGAAAATCGAATTTTGTAAAAAACTTTTTAAAGTCTACAAATGATATTTGTAATACTTCATTTGCTCAGATAATGTGGTGTTTTGATGAAATGCAACCTTTGTACAATAATTTACAGAATGTAAATTTTTATCAGGGCATTCCAGATCTAAATATGTTTGATGGTAAAAAACCAAATCTTATCATAATTGATGATCTCATGAGGGAATCCGATGGTCGAATTGTCGATATATTCACTAAGGGTAGTCATCATAGAAACTTAAGCGTATTTTACATAACACAAAATCTCTTTCATCAAGGGAAGGGACAAAGAGATATTTCTTTAAACTCTAGTTATATGATTTATTTCAAAAATCCTCGAGACAAAACTCAAATCCGACATTTGGCACGACAAATATTACCAGAAAATACAAAATTCCTTGAAGATGCTTACAGAGATGCAACAAAAGAAGCTCATGGATACTTAATGATCGATTTAAAGCAAGGTACAAGCGATATATGTCGTATAAAAACAAATATTTTTCCTTCGGATGGTTACTGTCAAGTATACGTACCTACAAAGGGTTTTAAATACGCTGATAACCAACAAATTCCAATCATTTATAAATAATGTCCCGAAGTGTCAACACGCATAAAGACTTATTGTTAGCATTGCATAAGCTCAAACCAAAATATAGAGCAGCTTTGTTAAAATCTTGTGATGAAGATGAGATAAACTGTATTTGTGAGTGTATTCATAACGTTTTGCAAGGGAAAGTACCCCTCGAAGATAAACATAAGAAAAAGTTACAAAAATATAAATCTGTTCTACGCAAGTTAGTCAAAAAAGGCGCAAATAAATTAAGGAAGAGGATAATTATTCAAAAAGGTGGTGCATTTTTACCAATAATATTAGGTTCAATTTTGAGTGTAATTGTTCAATCGCTTCTGTAAACTAACAGATTGTAAAATGCAACATGCTAAGAAAATGATACTAATTGAACCAAGTGTTATTGAAAAGTTAAATAACCATAATAATGATGATAATCCAACATCTAGATTAGATGGTGAGATGAAAACTATTTTAAATAGCAATATGGATGACAGAAAGAAATGTATTCTTTACTTACAAATTTTACAAAGATATTTACATTTCAATGAAGAAAATCGACGACCTATTGAATTACCAATAATGGCTAATAAAGAAATAAACATGGAAACGAATATAAATGATGGAATTGATACTAAAGAATCAGTCTCGAACCAAGCATTGAAGGATGAAAAGCTTGAATTTAAACCAGCATCGGAAATTGATCCTCTTTATTCAACAAATCAAATACTGAGTCATATACCAAAAACCTATATGAAAAAAGGTGAAACTCTGTTACGTTCAATATCTTTAAGTAAAAATAAAATTCGTTGGAATGAGAATGGTACGATTATCATAGATAACAAGAGTATTTCGGGAAGCAATATTGTAGACTTGGTTAATGATTTACTAAGACCACTTAAAAGAGATGATCCAATAGGTTGGGAACACTTTGCAAAGGCGTTACATGAAATAAAAATCCCACTCACATACTTAGGCAATCCAAAGAGAGTTGAATTTATAAACAAATTGAAATTAAGACACCTTGGCGATCTCTCACCGGATGAAGAATATTCTACTCCTTCAAACAAACTTGTGAATAAAAAAATCCATAAAAAACTTGACTGGGAAAAATGGACTCCCTACTAGATAATGATAGAATCAATCCACTAGAACGGATTAACGAAATTTATTATAATCCATCGCACCCTGCTAGTTATAGTAGCATTGAAAAATTAACTAAAGCTATGAATAAATATATGAATAAAAATGAAGTAAGAAATTGGTTGCAGTCTCAAGAAACGTATACGCTCCATAGACCTGTTAATAGAAAATTTCCTAGAAATAAGTATGTTTTATCAAATTTTAACGAACTCTGGCAAGTTGATTTAAGTGATATGAGAACTTATGTGAAATATAATGACAACTATAATTACATACTTTGTGTTATTGATGTTTTTTCTAAGTATGCTTATGTTAGACCAATAAAAAATAAAAATTCTCAAACTATAAAAAAATCTTTTGAAAGTATATTTGAAGAAGCGAACAGTACCCCTACTCATATACAGTCCGACAAAGGTACGGAGTTCGTTTCCAAAGATTTACAACGTTACTTTAAAACCAAGAATATTAATTATTATACTACAAACAACCCTGACATTAAGGCTAGTGTTGTTGAGAGATTTCAAAGGACTTTAAAAATGAAAATGTGGCGATATTTTACTCACAGGAACACTTACAGGTACATAGATGTTTTACAAGATTTAATGTATGCATATAAACATAGTCGTCACTCTAGTATAAAAATGAGTCCTAGCGATGTTAGCTCAGGGAATATAATGACAGTTTGGAGAAATTTATATGATAGGAAAACAAAAGATACAAAAACTTCACACCTTTCACAGCCAAAATTTAATGTAGGAGATTATGTCAGAATAACTAAATTTAAACATATGTTTCAAAAGGGATATGAATCTAATTGGAGTGATGAAATATTCATTATTTCATCAATTGTAGATCGTTCTCCATGGGTGGTCTACACACTGACAGATTTAGTAAAAGAGCCGATAGTAGGAACGTTTTATGAAAGAGAATTACAAAAGGTAACATATGACACTACTTTAAATTATAAAATAGATAAAATAATTCGTTCACGCTTCTCTGGAAACAGAAAGGAAGTGTTAGTCAAGTGGAAAGGTTATCCAGATAAATTTAACAGTTGGGTTTTAGCCTCAAATTTAAAACAAATATGACGAAAATAAGTTTTTATTTAACTTTACTCAGTAACAGTTCAATGGAGTACTTTCCTAATAATACGACAACACGCTTTTCAACAAAGTTACCGAAACCAATAGTACTTGAAGGAACGTGGGATGTTGGTATCGTTGAGTTTCAATATCCGTGTACAATGTTTACTGTGCAAGAACAAGAAAGTATGGTATATGTGACTAAAACAATGGAAATGCCCAATGAAATAGGTACTTCAACCGTTTACTACAAAAAACATATTCCAGCAACAAACTATGATAATATTAACCATATATTGACGGCCTTAAACAATATAAATGAACAAGTAAAATTTCGATATGATGAATTATCAAAGTATGTTCATGTTGTCGTAATGGACAAAAATATAAAATCATTATCCTTATCAACTCAGCTATCGCTTCAACTTGGGTTCGAACCAAATAAGAATCTAGTAGAAAAAGGACTAGGAAAATGTCCAGCTAATCTTCATTTGGGGTTGCCACCACAATTGTTTATTTACTGTGATATTATTGAACCACAAATAGTTGGAGATGTTATGACACCCTTATTAAGAATAATACCATTAGACCCATCTAAGTATATTTACGGAGCCAACAAAATGCATGTATTTTCACCACCTCACTACTTGCCAGTAATGCGAAGAGAGTTCGATACAATTGAGATAGATATAAGAACAAGCACCGGTCAAAAAATACCATTTCAGTTTGGAACAGTGTGTATTAAACTCCATTTTAGAAAATTATAATCATGTATTCTCACAGTAATAAAATTATTTGTCCTTATGAACATTATTATTCTCACCAAGACGGATCTGGTATTGGAGTTATTTATAAGGGAGTCCCGTATCAACGAGGTCACGGAATTGGTAGCTTTTTAGGAGGGTTGTTTCGATGTGTTTTTCCATTGCTGTCTAGTGGTGCTCGAGCTATCGGTAAAGAAGCTTTAAACGCTGGTGTAGGACTTTTATCTGATATGGTGGCCTCTAGATCTATGGAAGAAGCTGTTAAATCACGGTTAAAGGAAGCAGGCTCCAATTTGAAAAGAAAGGCAGATGCTAAAATCGACCGCATTAATATGTCCGGTTCAGGATATATAACGAAGAGAAAACGTCTGACTTCATTCAGTTCATCGCCTACCGCCAACGGGAAAGTTAATAAGAGCAAGAAATTTACTAAAAAAGTAACTAAAGACATTTTTTCTTAAATAATAAAATGTCATTTTTACATAACCATTCCTGTGAATGTATTAAGTCCGAATTAGATTTGTTTGCCTTGCCCTCTACTCAAACTAGTATAGAAAATGGGTCATGGATACATTACAAACCAATTTCTTCACTTGCTGATGATGGACCTATAGAGTTCCAAGTACCGGGAGCTGGTGATGATTACATGGATTTATCTCACACGCTGATACACATAAAAGCAAAAGTTATAAATCAAGACTCTACAAAACTTAATTCATCAGCAGTTGTGGCTCCAGTTAATAATTGGTTGCATTCACTTTTCAGTCAGCTTGATATCTATTTAAATCAAAAACTTATTTCACCTCCTAATAACACATATGCTTACCGTTCATATATAGAGACATTACTTAATTATGCCCCGGCCGCTAAAACGTCTCACCTGACTTGCGGTCTCTGGTATGAAGATACTTCTGAAAAGATGGAATCAACCGACGAAGCCAACAAAGGATTTACAAAACGTCAAGAGCTTATAGCCGAAAGCAAAGAAGTTGAAATGATTGGACATTTACATGGTGATTTATTCAATCAAGAAAATTTTTTGATAAATGGGGTTGATATGTCTGTTAAATTAGTAAGATCTAGAGAAACCTTTAATTTGATGGCATCTTCAAGTGATTTAAAGTTAAAAGTATGTATTTCGGATGCTACTCTCATAATTCGTAGAGCCAGAATTAATCCAAGTATATTACTTGCACATCAAAAAGTTTTAGCCTCTACAACGGCAAAGTATCCTATTACCCGTGCTGAAGTTAAAGTTTTAACTATACCTTCAGGTGTTCAAGGAAAAACTCTGGATAATATCTTTCTTGGCCAAATTCCAAAAAGATGTATTGTTGGATTTATCAATAATGCAGCGTTCAATGGTACTCTTGTTAAAAATCCTTTTAATTTCAAGAACTATCAGATGAGTTCATTTTGTTTATACGTTGACGGTCAGCAAATACCTTCTAAAGCATTGCAGCCATCATTTGAAAGTAACATGTTCACTTCAGCTTACCATTCGTTATTCTCTGGAACAGGAATACATTTTTTAAATGAGGGCAATGGAATATCTAGAGAACAATATGCGAATGGTTATTGTCTTTTAGCTTTTGACTTAACACCTGATTTATCAGCTAACTCCTCAAGTCATTGGAATTTGATAAGGAATGGTAGTGTAAGATTAGAAGTTCGTTTTGAATCTTCTCTAACGCAAACTATAAACTGTATTGTTTATGCTGAATTCGATAATGTTATTGAAATAGATAAGAATCGCAATGTAATCGTAGATTATAGCAGTTAAGATTTTCTATTGTATTTTAGGTTAAGTTGTCCCTATTGTTTATAAATAAAATGATAAAATGAATTTAAAGCCTTTATTTTTTATAATACCTTATTACATTGAAACAGTATATTCAAGTAACAGTTTTTGTGTTGTAAAAAAATCTAAACATTCATATCGTTAATTGTTATTATTGAAACACATTTTTTTACAATTATCTATTTGTGTTATTTCTTTCGTTATACTGTAAATTATCTTATTGATAGATTCCATGTGTTGGTTAGTATCGTTGGTAAAATATTTCAATCTAATATTTGCATTCTTCCAATGTTGTTCTTGTGGCACGTTGGCAAGTTTCTTCATATCATACACTTCTATTTTTATCAAGTGAGATGATGAGGCCGCATCTTCTCTGTTTGTTGATATGAATGCTACGCCTCCATTTGCTTGCGCTCGCGATACAGACGAGCACTGCTTTTTCCTTTTGTTAGTAGCTAACTTGAACAAGTCGTCAAGCCGGTCTTCTTCTCCACGTTTCGCTTTAAGTTTTGACGAATCTCTGGCAATCATAAGACTATCGTTGCTATCATCCGATAGGGTTTTGTAATAATAATCTTTGAATGTATTTTCTTCAAATTTATTCTGTAACAATAACATTCATTTTAAGCACAAACATAACACACGCACTAGATTAAAAGTGATTAGATCCATGTAAGACATATTGAAAGAAATACAACACGAATAAATATTTAAAAATAGTTAGCTTACCTCCATGGTGACCCCAAAGAAATTTAATGTAACCACACAATAACTTGTAACTTGGATACACTGTACTGCACGTAGACGAATATTGTTATGTGGTGGTCCTCTTTCGTTTTGGACTTATATAGCGATAGTAAGTGCTTACTATTATCGTAAAACGATAACTCTAAACGAAACATTTACATTGTTGACTTATGAGTAAAACCTGATAAGTAATGGTTTGTCTATTCAAAATTCCTTAAAACTATTTCTTTGGTATTTCAACGTTAGTCACTAGTTTATAAATTCCAACGATTTAGCGTATGCATTGCTTGCTGTACATAATCTCCTTACTATAAAGACATGTTTTAAGATGCCTAACTATTCACTACATGTCTATGCATGATAGAGCACGTGTACACATATCTATTCTAAAATATGAATACCCTACAAATTCAGGAATGCTTAAATAGGATTAATCCATTGTTACAAATGAATGTATTTCCTGCAAACAGATTGCCGATACATATTGAAGCCCCTACATTTTTAGTAAGCAATCTAGATTATGATACTCAGCCAGGTTCTCACTGGGTAGCCATACATCTAGACAAAAACAAAATCGGCCAATATTTTGATTCATTTGGCCGAGCACCGAAAGGCTTCCATAAAGCATTTCTTAATAGAAACTGTAAAATATGGTATTTTAATAGTAAGAAAATACAAAACGAGTGGACTTCGGTGTGTGGTGAATACTGTTTGGTATACCTACATCATATGTTCTACGGTCAGAGCATGCAGAACTTCGTGAGGATATTCGATGAAGATGAAACCCTGTGCAATGATATAATAGTTGATAATTTATTCAAGTGTTATTTTAAATAAAATGTAAAATTTTAATTATATTTGGTTAGGTTATGTTAGGTTGTATAGATTATGTTTAGGATATTCGATGAAGATGAAACCCTGTGCAATGATGTAATAATTGATAATTTAATCAAGTATTATTTTAAATACAATGTAAAATTTTAATTTGTAGTATTATTTCATAAAACAAAAATCTATATAAAATAGATTATTTGGTTAGGTTATGTTAGGTTGTATAGATTATATTTGGTTAGGTTATGTTAGGTTGTATAGATTATGTTTAGGATATTCGATGAAGATGAAACCCTGTACAATGATGTAATAATTATTGCATAAAATAAAAATCTATATAAAATAGATTATTTGGTTAGGATGTAATAATTGATAATTTAATCAAGTATGATTTTAAATAAAATATAAATTTTAATTTGTGGTATTATTGCATAAAACAAACATGTATATAAACAAATACTGTAGTAATTAGTGTCGGTGGGCCTTATCGGCCTGCGGCGATAACGCCGGGCGAGTTGAGTAGGGAATGAATGGTCTTATCAGCCTTCGGCCAGGTAGTCGAATTCAAAAAGCTATCTCTGTAACCGTAAGAGCTAGCGCAACGGGGATAGCAGCAAACGATTTAGATGATAGCAAAACCTTTTTTTTTTTTTTTTTTTTTTTTTTTTTTTTTTTTTTTTTTTGTCTGAATCAGACCCAAACTTGAGCGAGACCCCCGCTGAGCCAGAACATCCCCCAATACCAATGAGGCAGAACCCCCGAATACACACTACTTTCATATTATAGTTAAGACATTAAATTATAATAAATAATATAAATACTAAGAGATACTGATATATATTACATATTACAAAACTATATTTTCCTCATGAATAAGCGTGTTTTGTCTAGTTATTAGTTATAACATTGAGATGAGACCGGATAACTGTTTGTGCGTAATTTCAGAGTGCTAATATTGTATTATTGTTTTTAGCAACTGAAATGTGGTTTATCTTTAAAGGCGGTTAATATCTAAAACAAATTGTCTCTTTGAAATTAATGTTGACCTATCCTTTAAAGCATAAGATGGGTAAAGCAAATCACAATTAAACCATTCCTATGTGGGTTGATCTGTCATATTGTTTTTCCTGTTACCGAAACTCTTGGAATACCGGGGTTTATTAAGTCACGAATGGTTATTTCTATTCTGGGGTTCCACATCTTGGACGTAAGATAACTTAATACAAAAACTAAAATACATTTAAAAATAGTATTCCCGTTTTTCAGTAGACTGCTTGTATCCTTTCCTTCCAGGACCCAAGTAATAAGCCATCTATCATTAATTATAATTTATAAAACTATAATAATCTTACTTTATTTATATTTTATGTCAAAAAGTCTATATGTTGAGTAAGATAATAATATCAATTTTAATTTGAAGATATCCGGCTTTGTTATTTTAAACAAAATCGCTCATTTTGTTTTATATTGTACAATAAAAGATGTTAAAAATTACAAAGGACTACTAGTAAGGTAATAGTAACCATATAATATATTCTGTATGTAACAGTAAGATGCGTTATATAGTATTTATGCATATATATATATAAATATTTATGTTTACATTAATGTATGTGTTATCTATATATTTTTATAATCTTTATTGAATTATTTATAATATTTTTAGTCCTACATTCCTCCTTTCCTGTACACATCATCCTAAGATTGGTTGGAAGAAAATGTCTCGTTAGCATTGAGATGTGTTTTTTTTTATAATGTATATTTTTGTAACTTTGGCATTAAATTATTAAATAAATAAATATTGTTAAAAGTTATTCTCTACCAGCCTATCTTAGAAAGTGAGAAGAGGTCTGTAGGCATGCAAATAGAAAGAAAAAAGACTGCAATGAAATAACGCTCTTGAAGTGAATAATGTGGTTCAGTAGATATTATTAATACAAATAATATCAAAGTTCAATTAAACATTTACTTTATAGTATTTTTAAATATCCATATAAATGCTGAATGTTTTACTCAAATGAAAGTCAAGTTAGTGTTGACACAAAGTATCGTAGCTTAAACTTTAATGTTATTTTTATTTAGATTCCTAAAAGTAATCTCTTAAAATTATAAAACATAAGCAATACAAGTTCCTTAAATTACATACTAAATAGTAAAAAAAATATTTCAAGAAACAGTAAGTACATATAAAACTTCCTTAAACTACAGGTATTTTTATTTAAAGATTTAAACTTTAATAGTATTAAGTATGTTATCTTCTAAACAATAGGATTGTCGTTTGACTAAAATATTGTCCTAGTGAATTAGGCTGTTTGGGAACTATCATATTAAAACATTGTTACCGTTTCAAATGTAAATGGGTTTTGAGGTAAGGAAAAGTCTCAAATAGAAAGGGCTTGAAACAAGATCTTTCTAATTCTATCACAGTGAAAGGATCAACACTGATTTAATTAAATAATCGGTTACAGAACAGCTATATTGTTTTAATAATGTTTAGTTATTTGGTATAATGTATGGTCTGTGAAACTAACAAACTAACACTAAACGACCGCTGATACTCCACGAGTTATTATAATCAATATGTTTAAAATTACCTATGAATTATCTGATTGAATTATCTCCAGATCTTGAAATATTAATTATTTTTGATAGCTAAGATTCATTTCAATCCATCTAATAAGAACACACACAAATTAGTTTATGCATCTTTTTTTTGTACGTTTAGACACAAACAGTATTTATTCCCTTTGTATTTTAATTTCTTATATAAATATTATGTATATTATAATAAACTATTTCATAATATTTCTGAGCTAAATACTTGTTTAAACGAAACTCTAATTATATGAGCAATAATTATAGGAGTCTAGCCGGGGCTATCATATTGCTTCGCCTGTGTTTGTTGTACTGAGATAGACTTAATTTATTTCATTTAAGAATCCCAATGGCACCTGAATGTGTGATATATTACTTTAAAGTTTAACAAGATGATTAAATTCTGACGTAAAAAGATCTCTGAATAACCATTTACGCAACAAATAAAGTATTCATATACTTTAAAGTGAATAATGAAATCGATTTACTGTTTTTTTCTTCACATTTTTCATCTTAGATTGCCTCGTAAAAAGTATTGTAACACATCTGTTTCTGTTTTCATTACAGCAATTTTCTTCGCTACTATTTTTCTTTATAACACTACTTCAGTTAAAGCACATAAAATTAAAATCTTTAAGTTAACTAATGTAAGATTGAAGAAGCATTTTATCGAATATTCTCATTTCTGTATATACATGACTCATATATATACACATATCAAAATAAATGGGTTATAACTTCTTTTCTTAGAAAGTTCCGATCGAATTCTTTCAAAATAACTCTGAATATTGAATTCCATCGCGTCAATAAAAACGCTCATATAATATTAATTGTCATCTCAACCGTGAATTATTCATAGGAATCCCAAATTCCTATACTTTGTTTTTTATGCGTATAAGAAAGCAATTAAAAAATGAATAGATATAAGATATATACAGGGTAGGCCAAAAATTTTTGCAAATAGCAACACTTGATTTCTCCAAAACCGTGATAGCAAGGGGCGCGCGGGTGGCGGGGAATTGTGCGTCGTTTAATGCAATTTTAGTCACGATAGAGCGCTTCACGGGACAACAGCGTGCTTTTTGCGTAAAATAATTTTACAAAAACGACGACGACGTACGACGCCTCTTTAGAGTTGAATACGGATTACAACGTGTAAGTGAGTGTCCAAGTGTTAATTTAATTAAAGCTTGGGTCAAAAAGTTTGAGCAAAAGGGATCGACAAGGAATATTAAACAAACTGGGCGACCACGTTCAAGAAGAAGCGAAGAGAACATTCGGGAGGTTGAAATTTCTGTAAGGGACGATCCAGAATCATCTACGCGTAAGCGGTCCGCGGCTCTTGCTATACCAAGAACTAGTCTGCGGCGAATCTTGCATTTGGACCTTAAACTGCACCCATATAAGCTTCAAATTGTACAGGAGATGAAACCAAACGATTACATTCAACGCAAGTTATTTGCTGACACTATACTGGAGCGATTCTCTAGCCTTGAGAATGTATTGTTTACGGACGAGGCCCATTTTCACATTAATGGTCACGTAAATAGACATAATTGTCGGTATTGGAGCACGGAAAACCCTCACTATAAACACCAAAAGCCTCTTCATTCACCAAAAACGACAGTTCGGGCTGCCATATCCGCAAAGGGCATAATCGGTCCATACTTCTTTGAAAATAATCAAGGAAATAACGTAACTGTGAACTCAGTGGAATACGTGAAAATGTTGCAAGAGTTTTTGACATTGTTTTTGCATGAATTTGAAGGATACAATAGCCGGACTTGGATGCAACAAGATGGAGCAACATGCCATACATCAAACGTGACTTTACCGGTGGTCAAAGAAAGGTTTCCTAACAAATTGATTTCTCGCAGAGGTGATAACCCATGGCCTCCCAGAAGCCCGGACCTTACACTTTGCGATTTTTTCTTGTGGGGATATCTGAAGAGTCGAGTATACCTTAATAAACCGACGACCATATCCCAATTAAAAGAAAACATCCACGAGGAGATAGCCGCGATTCCTCGCAGCATGTGTCAACGAGTTTTCCAAAGTCTACGTAGTCGATTGCAGGAGTGCAAAAAATTAATTTTAATAAATGATAATTACGTTAAATAAATCATAAACAAAATAACATTTGTACTTTTATTTCTAGACATGTTTCAAAAGTGCAAAATTTTTTGGCCCACCCTGTATAACAATATTTGTACGGTACTGTTTCAGTTTCAATACCGAAATTGTAATCACCTTTCCGACATACATATATAAAAAGTAAAATAAAACTGAAAAATCAAAGTCAGTTGATGAAAGTGAATTTTATACAAATCATCTTTACAGTGTCAAAGCTATCACCAGCTCGGAAAGTTACTTGCACCTGACAGAAACTTATCGGACTTGTCTTGTTGCGTTTTTTAAAAAAGCTTTAGACCCAAATTACATTTAAGTTAATAAATAAAGATGTAGTCTGCGAGCGCTGATACCCGGGACGCAACATTTTCTAGATATTCGACAACACTGTAGAATCTTTACCATACAAACGTTTTTTTAATTTATTAAAGAGTAAAATCTAAGCGTTAACTGGCAGCTTGTTGAAAAACATGGCCCCATAAAAGAATTATTCACTTTTTTTGAGTCGAGTGACAGGTAAAGCGAGATTGCTTTTCTTCTTCGTATTTGTATAATGTACATTACCTTGCTTAATTAAATTATCTATATTATATTATTTTATACAAAATATTTTATTCTATGTAAAACAATTATAATTATATTATATAGAAACATACTTTAAAAAAAAAGATTTATAAAAGTTAATGAAAAATCATATTCAATATTATACTTGACTTATTAACATCGTAATGATGTAAATTTTCAATGTACTAACAGAGCTTCGAAAATAATAACTATATATAAAGTAAACTTTTAATATGAATAATGATGCTATAATTTAATAGTACTTAGGATCTTCGGCAATAGAAGCGGAAGTTGAACCAAATCACAGCTATCTGCTGAGCAACAAATGTTATGAAACGGATTGCTTTTACTACAAACTTTTTATTAATATTTTTTACACATGTCTTTGAAGATACGTTTTAAGAGATTTAGATTTTCATAAATATCGCCTTTGCTTTACTTACGCCTCACAGCTGAACAACTTAAGAACTTACTTGAAGAGTATTATCTTTTGTGCTAAAGGTTCCTTTGATAATATCCATTAATACATTCACAATTAAACAAATAGAACCAGATGACATAAAATAACATTATTATTATCACCAGAATTATAACATGAATTATGATTTAGATGTAATAATTATTTTTTTAAAGTAAACGGTATGCAATCATTCATACCTTGCTATACCTAGGGACTGAAAAAGTTGGTTAAACGTTTTCTTAATTTGGGTAACATTTGAATTGCAATTCAAAATATAAAAGGCAATTCGAAAGAACGAAAGCGTATTATTAAATTTATTAATATTTTGTGGTTGGAGATAATAAACTATAGCTATCATAAAATGGTTTCTAAGATTTTCACATTACGTAACAACAAATAACAAAAATTACTCATGATTATAGGAACTCCATTCCAATTTCATCTTTAACACCTTTTTCATTTCACTCTACCAAAATCTATTTCTTATAAACTTTGTTATATTACACACGTTTATCTTGTTAAATAATAATAAATTCTATTTTATTTACAGAAAGATGTGCCTAATCTTTGCTCTAATTCCCCAATTTATAATCCAAGTTCGTATCTCTCTCCCGGCTGAGGTGACATTTTGTTTTATTATACCTTCTATAAAGTTACAAACATTATGTAAAATTTATCCTTACCTTTAACCTTCTATCTTTAGTCATGATAAAATAATTTGACAAAGGTGTATTAGGGAAAATTAGAAAGTATAATCAAAGATAAAATCGACTGACTGATCTACTGAAAAACCCGAGTATAAAAAAACTATTGCGTCTGAATTTTGATATATTTTCTTTATATGTCTATCTATTGTATAGTAAATATTTAATACGACAGATGTTATGTTTATAAGAACTATAAGATTCCAAATGTTATGTATACAGACCAAAACCAAAGGCACCTCAAAACAAAGGTAAGCCTTTATATATACACACGTACATGTGTCTAAATACATAAGCAATTTATCTTTAAATAAAATAGTAGATATTGCTACTGAGATCTAAACGATTTTGGAAATATCGCCTATATGGATATGATATTGGATGGAGATAAAATATTTCACGTTTAATATGAATAGTATCCAGGATTTAGTTCCTTTAACCCAAAAGATATTAAACCATTGTCATGTTAAAATTATAAAATTATTCGCATATTGTAGGGTTTATCTTACTTATGGTACAAAGATATAGTAAAAAGTTTTTGAATATAAATTATATTACATTAATTAAGTTTTAATAAATCTTTATTGGTGATAAAATTTATGAAATTATTAAGCAATCAAAATGCATATGTATTCTAAGAAAAACAATCTGTGATACGTTTGACTCAAGTTGATTGTGTTACTTAAACCTCAGGTACATACATACATATATACATATTTTAGAAGTGCTAAAGAAAGTCTTAATATTATTTTCTTTTTATCATTATATTTATTCATTTAATGATTTTTATTTTACCCAAACATATATTGTAAATATAAATTAAATGTGATTTCAGTAACTCATTTTTATAACTGTATAAAATAGAATATATTTTATACAGTTTTGTTAAACTATATAATATGTTTTATATTTCGAAATTTCTTTAATCTATAAATATATGTATATAAATTACAATTGTCGTAAAGAAGTACTAACAAATAGACAAATATTCAATGTGTGTCTTTATTGCTTTTAAATTATTCAATATATTGAACCGTTCTGAGGTACTGTACTACAAAAATAGAGTTTGATGTATATGCTCTGCCCATTCCGCTGATTGCTCTCGTTTTATTGACCCTGTGCCCATCGCACGTAATTACAGAGCTGTAATGGTTCTACGTTCGTGATATATAAGACTATTTTTGTTAGTGGACCTAGAATTTAAAGTAAAGGATTTTTTTATTTTCCTTACAAACTCATATCAAAATCTTTTTATGTTTTTGAATTTTAATATTCATTCTATCGATTTTCAGATATATAATTAATACCATATTTATCTGTAAAGATTTTTTATAATGAACTAATTATAAAAGTTTTGGTACAGCTGAAATAACAAACCGAATTGTGTTACTCGCAAACGTAATAAATCAGAATCTATTGTCTGATTAAAATACTAATCAGTTGTTATGAAATATTTTTCATAACAACTGATTAGTATTTTAGAAAATGTTAATTTTTTATATTTTTACCATAATTTAAAGTAATTGAAAAGAATTATTATTAAATATTACTGTTAGCACAAATTTATTTTGTTTTTATTTTATTTATTGTAGTTTTGGTTAGATATTTTTGTCAGTGAAGATCAGAGGGCGAATCTGTATTCGTTTTCTAATCACATAAAACACTAACAAAGTAAACTTTTTTTTCAGGATAATGTATATTTCTACAAAACCCATTAACTGAGTTATATATCTTAATGTAAGATCATACTTACATTGTTACTTGTGTTTGCAGTTTGTTATTTAGTGACCTCAGTGGAATTGTTCTTGACTAGAATAAACTTATATTTTATGATAATATTTGACTTTATACTACTTAGTATAATATTTTCTCTAACAATTTTAATTAGTGTTTAATAAAATCACGTGCCTAAGAATATTAAACATTTTAATTAAATGTATTATTTAATATATTGTAATAATAATGCAATATTTAATATATTCTATAACTAAACAGTTGTCATGTCTTGATTTTTTGTTTGCTTTCCTCGCGAAAGTAACATTGGTAGTACATACAAAACTACTACAATTAATATTTAATAGTCGTTAATTTTCCAACGGATTTAATATTAAGACAAACATCGCATAGTTATTAATTAAAATGATTAAAATATTAAAGAGAACCAGCTGAATAAATTGGTTTAAGTTCCTAAATAAACTCTAAATTACGTAGGTACGTATAATTAAAAATTACTGTATTTACTGAAAATGAAAAGAAAATTAAGAGTCAAGTTTATTTTGTTATAAGATAATAAGGATTATTTTGTTATAGTGTTCTTTTCCTCTTAATCATTTCGAAATTTCAACTTACTTATCCCTTATTATAGACAATAAATGAATTATTGATCTTAAATAAATGTAGAAAATAAAATTCGTCGACTGAATTAAATAGAATCTGCGATCGCTGGGGAACCATCCCATCGCTCTCCCAATTAAGCCGCTGTGTCCACGGTCATGAATTTATGGATTTTACATATGATTCGATAATACAATTGATTACGTATAAAACAGTGAGACCGTTCCTCAGTGATCGAAGGTCCGAGCCTGTTAAGTGTCGATAAATTTTTCTATTTTTTTATTAGTCACGGTTTCGGTAAAATATTTTTGGTTGATTGTTAACATTGGTTGGTCATGCCACTTTAGCTTCGGCTGACATTTTGACCAACTTACAAAATATCTTTATATGTTATGGTCTCTACGTTTTGCTGACGTTAGCGTTATGTTTAATGAATTCCATTTATTAATTTCTTCATGAAACAGCGACATCCTCCTTAACAAACTTTACCAATTATTAAACTGAACAGGTGTGAAGACAATTTCAAAATTATAAATTTGATATAGACAAATCTTACTTTTATAATTTTCTTCCCTTTCAATATACCTTTTCTGTTAAAGTAATTTCTATTGAACCATAACTACTTCTTGTAGTAAATTAACTAAAATAAGTGAAGGTGACATTTAAATTTAAACATTATTTGTAACAACTATACCATATAAATAAACATTCTCTAATCCAATGTCCAATAGCAATCTTCGTCCGTCCTTAATAATGCTAGGATTATCTTTTCATTTATGACCTTTTATGGCCGTAATAGAGCTGCAACGCGGTAATATTACGTTAATATTACGCTAAACATTGCTAGATTTATGTTTAAAAAAAAATTGACTGCACTATCACCTTATCATATATGTGTAATCACATATGTTATTGTTATCGTCTGTTCCTTCCTTAAATATATAACCTGCAAGGTAATTTATTTTTAGTATTTTACTTTTGCTACACTAAAGAGAATTGTATATACTTATAAGCTTTTTGATAAAATTTGTTTTTAATGTCAACAAGTGAGTGTTTCCTAAGTGCAGCTTTTTATGCATTCATTCTTCTGGTTGGAATCAAAGATTACAATTTTTATGTAAACACAGAATTTTAAGGTAACCTTTTATCTTTAGATATATTATCGATTTAGATCTATCAATAAGAGTTTAAATAAAAATCCCATTCATATCTTATTTTTAATTATTTGATTCATAATTAAAATTGGATAATTTGTTCATGTTATACTTATATTTGGTTGATGTGCTACTATACAATTAAAGAGGGCCCCACTTTAATTATATAGTTAGAACAATTATCCGAAACTTTAATTTAAATAACGGTGTAAAACGAAACCTTGTCATTACAGGGTTTCATTTTATTAATCACATTTAATTATTGCATTGCGGTCATTAACTAATTTACTTATTTATTACTTTGTTTTTTATGTAAATATTTAATTTGATGTAAACTATTTACTTTACTCATAATACACTTTGGTACACATTACTAAGTTTTCTTTATATTGCGTATGTGCCCTTAGTCAACTAAAACATAATTTTAAGTATTGTATTTAACATATCATAACTTAAATAATCCTTATAATTATATATACTTATTTTTCTAAATCTCATTGAATTGCGAAATTTTGCCTAAAAATCAGTCTAAATTGTTTTTAAGGTGAAAATAAAAATACTACGCTGAATGCCGTTTAATTCAATTGAAACTTTTAGTCTTTTAATCATTGTTTCTTCTCATTCTGGTTTATTTCAAATATATATGTATATATTGTATATTATGATCTTTTTTAAAAAACATTCTTTCAGCCAAAAATAGCTTACACTACACGAAATTAATTGTGTGATATTCATTTTGACTTTTATTTAAAATATTATTCTTTAAAGTATTTCGTAAAAAATGAAGTTCAATCTATTTATCTGATATTTTATCATTATTATTATATTTCATCAATTAAGTGTGTTATAATCTGATGAATTAAATTAAGCCACGAATTTATTCAGCAACGCTGCGGCGCCTCAATTATTTAATAAATCCTTATGAAATGTAAATTGTGTAAATTCTATTTCTTTTTCAATATAAAATATTTGAAAAGTGTGTAGTTATTGAACCGTGGTTAATATCATCTCTTAATGAAGGTGGATGAACTCATAATATTAAGATTGCGATATGCAGCTACAGGACGAGTTTAAATTAACTTTAATGAAAGCGTTATTATTTTACTTTTCTACCAATAAAAATAATTTACTTATGACACTGAATATATTCTTATCATATAGAAATATACATTTTTTTATTAACTTTAACTCTAGATGCCGTTTATATGAAGGAGTAAACAAAATAAGAATGTGGGGCAAAAGGTAATGGTATTGCCCTAGGTAAGTAAGCACCATCATCTAATAACAGTTGGTAAGTAAGCTCTATTACTCTATGTATATTAATTATAAAACTTTGAAATAATATCAAATTGAGAGTCAAAAATTTTTATGTTCTTTTAGAAATAATTAAATATAAGATCGTTGTTTACAATCACCATGTATTTTGATTGCCTGTTTGTTTTTCTTCATGAAACAGCGACATCCTCCTTAACAAACTTTACCAATTATTAAACTGAACAGGTGTGAAGACAATTTCAAAATTATAAATTTGATATAGACAAATCTTACTTTTATAATTTTCTTCCCTTTCAATATACCTTTTCTGTTAAAGTAATTTCTATTGAACCATAACTACTTCTTGTAGTAAATTAACTAAAATAAGTGAAGGTGACATTTAAATTTAAACATTATTTGTAACAACTATACCATATAAATAAACATTCTCTAATCCAATGTCCAATAGCAATCTTCGTCCGTCCTTAATAATGCTAGGATTATCTTTTCATTTATGACCTTTTATGGCCGTAATAGAGCTGCAACGCGGTAATATATATAATTCTATTTCTTTTTCAATATAAAATATTTGAAAAGTGTGTAGTTATTGAACCGTGGTTAATATCATCTCTTAATGAAGGTGGATGAACTCATAATATTAAGATTGCGATATGCAGCTACAGGACGAGTTTAAATTAACTTTAATGAAAGCGTTATTATTTTACTTTTCTACCAATAAAAATAATTTACTTATGACACTGAATATATTCTTATCATATAGAAATATACATTTTTTTATTAACTTTAACTCTAGATGCCGTTTATATGAAGGAGTAAACAAAATAAGAATGTGGGGCAAAAGGTAATGGTATTGCCCTAGGTAAGTAAGCACCATCATCTAATAACAGTTGGTAAGTAAGCTCTATTACTCTATGTATATTAATTATAAAACTTTGAAATAATATCAAATTGAGAGTCAAAAATTTTTATGTTCTTTTAGAAATAATTAAATATAAGATCGTTGTTTACAATCACCATGTATTTTGATTGCCTGTTTGTTTTATAATTTTATATTTTATTGTAATTTGTATTATGCTGCGCAAAAAAAAAATACCTAGTACAGTGTATATTTTCCTAAAATGACAATGTTTAACATTTAATATACTTTATGGTATAATACGTCATTAAAATAATATTGTTGCAAATAATGTCTGATACATTATATTTTTATACCATATTATACTTCTTAAATAACTAAATATGATTTTGAAGCTATAGTTTAAAGATGAAATCACTTCAATTTCAACACTATTGACATTATAGTAACTTTACACTACATTTTCCCTAAGAGTGTTACCGTAGAGAAGGGTGTAAGTGGAAAGATTTTCGATACGGTTGATCTCCAATTCAATCGCTACCGATGTTAGATCGAATATACTACAGAACTGGATAAAATTGTACTATTTTTATTACGTTTTCAAGCCAATGTTTATACATACAGACACCCCTTGGTAATCTTTTTACTCAATACGCATTATATAAATGTACTTTATCAAACCATCCATGGGTTCTCTGTGATATTCACTCGACAAATAATACTTATTCTGAATAATATCCTCCTAAGGCCCAATGTTCTTTCTAAAGTACATATTAAGGAACTAATTTACGCCCAACTTCAAATTATCCTGTGTTTTCCTCGTGACCCAGTATCCTCAAGTGAGGACATAATACAAACCATTTGATATTTCAAAATTTGCCTCCGTTTGACCATTTCTGGTTCTGTTATCTGATTGCTGGATAGGTAGTGACATTTTATTTTTGGCATTTGAGCTGAACCAATCAGAGTTAAGGTGTCCTGCGATACCGATCTGTCAACCATGGAGCGCACGCGTCGTGTCCGTGAGTTAAATATCAAAATATCTTAATAATCTATTGGTTTCATGTTCATGTTATATCTTTAAATTCAATATAAAATATAAAACCATGCATGTATGTATGTATTTTTGTTTAAAATCAATGCAACCTATATTTATCTTTCATTCCATGATTATGTTCTTGTGTGAGAACAGTAGGCCGTAAGTCTAACATTTGCTCATATATTTATGTTCTTGCTAAAGGACAATGGGCAGTTATCAGATTACATTATGTAGGTGGGTATAAATGTATGTTAGTTTGACTGTTCCTATGTTACCCCTTATATGCTACGTAACGTCTTCACCAATCAGTCAGCGCCTTTCAGTTGTTTTTCTTAATAAATACACTTGGTTATAGGTTTGCGGACGCAATACAGAACAATTATTAGCAGAATCTGATATAGAAGAATTAACACCTTCTAATGAAGATGTGGCGATCCTTTATTTGATATACATAATCAAGCAGCGGTTAAATTTACTGGGAAAAGTCTAAACTTTGATCTGAAAGAATGCTATGTTTATGTTGGAATTACTATGATAATGGCTACTTTAAACTACCCAAACTTGAGCATGTATTGGGAGAAAAGGTGGCGAGTCGATGTTATAGCAGATAAAAAGCCGTTTTGACGTTAGTTGATAATGTCGTTCAGGGTCATATACTTTATTTCGATAGGTATTTTAGTAGCGTTAAATTGGTAGATGAACTTTTAAGCAGTAGAATATAATGTTCTGGTACTATTATGAAAAATAGGATACCTGCAGCTTCCAGGCATATTTTTTTAGACGACCTTGACCTTAAAAATCGTGGCAGAGGAAATGTCCAGGTGCTGGTTAAAAAGGATAAAAAAATGGCACTCACAAAGTGGTATGACAATAAACCTGTTACGTTATTATCTTCTGTTGAGGCCAGCGAAGATATGGACGTATGTAATAGGTGGTCAAAACAAGAGAGGCGGTATGTGCTTTTGAATAGATCACACGTCATTAGAAAGACCACAAGTCATTCTTTAAAGTTAAGCAGTCTAGGTGCTGACATTATCACTACAAAAAATCTCGTGTTCAATGTAATACATGCTATATTACTTTATGTCTTACTTCTGAGAGAAACTGTTTTTTTTATTTCCACTTGGGTTAGATGTTAAGTTTCTAGTTGATTTTAATAATTATATTCACAAACTGATTTTTGTTAAATAATATTTTATATTTGAGCATATGCCCATATTGATAACGATATGAGCGATTATTTGATTTTTTTTCTTTATAAGTTATTCAATACTAATTTGAAAAGAAACTGATATTTTTTTTAAAGTTCTTGATTTTTATTCAGCTGATGAGCGACTACTTGCGTAATTTTTGTTCTCTTTAAGTAGATTTAATAGATATTGAAAAAAAAAGATCTCTTAGCTCGTAAGACTTGTGTTTGTTGATTTTGTTAATTTCAAAAAAAATAAAACAAAAATGTTTTTATTCGTCTATCAGCCCAATGTCATCCTACGAGAACATAAAAATTATACCTACTATTGGACTAGCAGCCGAATCTTCTCCTATGAGTACAAAATAATTTAACACTTTTATTGCTTATATATATCGTTCACCATGCCATACATACCATAAAAAAATATTGAGACACAAAAACTAAGGTTATATAGACTTATTATAATTATGTACTTGTAGAAGAACATTGGGCTATTACTCTGACCTAAAGAAAAACATGCATGGACCTTAGGAGGATATATAAGATAAATGACACCTTATATTATGCTGTGAATTTATCAATTCGAATCATATGATACGATTATGAACACGAGTACAGCTTCTGTTTCAAAAACGTATTTTTAATATGTATCAACATTTAACAAAGTTAAAATCTGCCAAAAAATTGCATCGGCTATTTAAATAAAATGAAATTAATATTTTTAACATAACTGTTAGAATCATAGTGATTATTTTAAAATCCATTAAATAAAACTGCTAATGTTTACTTAATAAAGTGTATTCCTATACAACAGTCATTAACAATCGTTATGAGGAACGTGACAAGTGCAAAGCGAAACACTCACTCCGTTTACGTGACACGGTGAATCAAACAATCTTGTAACTACGTCACGTCTGTATTTCGAGGTACTAAAGTAATTTAGCTATACAATTAACATTTTAGTTAAAGTTAAATTAATTAGTGTAGTTTGATTTTAAAAGTAAATAACTGACGTCTGTAAATGCTGTAGCTAGAATCAGGACGCCAGTCAAAGTGATTTAATTATTTATTTATTACGTATCATCACGTTATCAAAACATTAAGTTCAGCATAAGTTATTTCCCAAGTATTACATCCCCGTAAATTGAGAACACATACATGAAAGCTTTTGAAAACGCTCCACGACTAACGAGTTCAGAATTAATGTTATTCTAACTGAGTCAAGCCGTGAAAGTAATTTAATAAATAATTTATCTCTTCCACCGGTTCTAAGGAACTTGTGGAAGAGATAATGTGTCAACTGTGTAATTTACTGTAATTTTTTTATATATAATAACTAGTTCTTTGCATATTTATTGATATCACTCTTCTTTATGTACAATAGTTGCATATATAAACAGATATATTACTGTATTTATATTTGTTTGGTGTTCTAAATTAGTACAAGTCATTCCTAGATAAAGTCTATTATACGTTAATATTATTGAATAATGGCACATTAGTCCTCTATAACGATTTCATAACATATACGCCTAAGGGGCCTTTAATCAAATGTAGCAATCAGAGCTAATGTTAACGAAAGAGCAAACAAAATTAACTTCTGGTCAACTAAAATAAAATGAAAAAATTAAAATCTACACTCTATCACATAGTTATATGATGCATTAGTATTCTGTACTTTCATATTATTAACCAGATAATTATGTCAAGGAGCTTAAACATCGATTAAGACGTGTAGTTTTAAAAACAACAATAAAAATAGTAAATTGTATATCACGAAATATTAAGTATGAAGCATGTGACCTTGAACCTAACCTTTATATGTAGTTTATTTAAGTTTAAACGACGCTTAGACAAGGATGTACTAGAACAAGCGATAGTGTAGTGAATTACATCTATAGTTTATTTACTCCATTATTATTTAAAATGTCATTACTTGTTCTTAACTTAAAAAATTGCAACTTGTGTACCTAAATATTTGGTAAGTCTGGTAGCACTTATGTCATTTCAAAAAAAACGAAACTTATCGTATATATTGTGAAAATTATTAATTTCATTTTTCTATAAACTATTAATTTCAGTTTAAAATGTCATGCAATTATGAGCATATACAAGTCAGACACAATTATAATTTGAATTTAAAATGATACTTTAGGGTTTAACCTTGTAATCCACAAAAGATGTCAGCATGTCGTTAGGAGCGGTGTACACAATACTCATTATATGTCCATTAGCCAGCACGTGTGTGAGCACTTTAACGACCAATCTTAATTGAATCTTGAAATTTTAATAGCTGTTTCTAAATAAACAACATTATTATTATTAGCTTTGTTATCAAGATCATTTAATATATTTGATTTTATAATTTTCAGGTAAGGGCATGCAATTATTTCTTTTATTTTATATAGTAAGTAATAACAACTTTTTCTAAAAGCCTAAGCCTGGACTAATCAATATTTATTTATATTCTTTATTGCACACCATACATATCATAAAAACAAGTAAAAAAATATAACAATAAAAAAAAATAGAGAAAACGATGGAGATACAAAAGGCGGTCTTATCGCCTATAGGCGATTTCTTCCAGACAACCAATATTAATGTTGAAATACCCTTATGATCCCATGAAGCAGTAGGTGGCGTAAATGTACAAAAATAAATAAACCTACTTAAAAATAACTACACACGAATACATAGACGTGTTACATAAATAAAATTATTAACAATATATATTAAGATATAAACTAAACAATATCTATAATATACATACACGATAATTGTCGTCCTAGATATCCTTGGATAAAAAGTAATCCTTAACAGATTTTTTAAAAACTAATAATGATTTTGATTTCCGAATATTGAGTGGTAAGTCATTCCACAATTTAATGGAATGTACCGTAAAAGACTGTTTATAGAATTTGGTGCTATGTACAGGCATTCTGATAAGTAAAGACTGTGATGATCGTACTTCAGATGGTGCTCCTAAAAACTTAAAGTTTTCCTTCAAGTATGTAGGAGTTTTTGGGTGAAATAGTACACAGTACAGGAGGGTAAGAGCATGTGAATCCCGGCGAAAGCGTATAGGGAGCCACTTGAGTTTTTGTCGAAATTCGGAAATATGGTCATATTTGCGTAAACCAAATATAAACCGTATAGCATTGTTTTGGAGTCGCTCAAGCTTATTTAAACAGTCAAAGAAAATTTGGAGACTTATTTAATTTCGACCATAACTAGTGGGGCGAAGATTGATGACTATTTATGAACTAATTACATTATTTCATATTAAACTAAGTATAAATATGATTTACTTCAATGAACGTTAAATATGTTTTAAGGTAATTTCGGGACCCGATGAGATATCAGAGAGTTTGATTACATTTAATATAAAAATTAATTAAAAAAAACAATAATAAAACTACAATGCCACTCAGTAAATTTTGATTAAAAATATGGGCCTAATTAATTTTAAAAGTAACCTTGCAATAGAAGGATTAATATCTGCCCTCTCCACTTTGTCTAAGAGGGAGTAATTGCGTCCGGGGATACCCCCAACTATTACCTGGAACAAATTAAACTTCATCATGTATAAGATATTTCATATGGCCAATATCTTGAACAGTAACACAGATGCTCGTAAAAATAAAATAAAACTTTCTATAAAACTATATTTATACAATACTATTAAAGTTCAAATCAGTTTGTAAAACTAGAATGTTCATAATTTTTCAGGGCAAAAAGCATCTTCCTACATCTTAAGCATGCACAAATTTTTTTGAACAGCCCTCCAGTATTGTTATTGGTATTATCGGAATTTGTTTTTATTTTATTCTCGTTAAAACTCTCATTTACAATTAATATATTAAAAGGTTTATAAAAACTGGACTCATAAGAAGACCACTTAAGTATTTCAATAATTATTAAATGAATATTCATCAACGTGATTTTTTTCAAAAGATCATTTTAAATTCGTTACCACACGTTCACGTTCACTAATTAATATAATAAATTTTGGCGTCTTGATGTTTTTGGTTTTACATGGACTTCTCAATGTTGTACTCGGCTTCGTATGCGTTACCGATTACACGGAGAAGAATACTACTACGTAATAAAATGAAACAGATTCGAATTTATAATCATACAGTATATATATAATAATAAAAGATTTAGAAAAAACATGGACTCTGTTTGACGATTCAGAGTGCATTTGACCAAGTAACCAATTAAATGAAGTTCTTGAAGTGAATAATTTCGTTGAGCTTACCCTCAATATTAGAGTCCACTAAGATATTTACCATATGGTAATTTAATGGTTTCTGAGAATTTTACTACTAGGTGTTAATATATTTCAGGTAAATGTTTCTAGCAATAACTTTCAGTTATTTATTGTATTTATTTTTTTATTTTATTTATTTGATTTTCACTTTGAATCCATACCAGTGATCACTTGTGTACATCAAATGGAAGTGACAGGAGGGTCTATTTTGATAACGTACCTTGATTGATACGATATCAAAATACATGTACATAACTACCGAAAGAAATTTGGCTCCACCAAATAACAACGGAGCAATTCAACTTTAAAATTTTTGATAATTCGATATGGCTGCCATTTTGGATTTTGAAATAACAGAAAAACACCTTATATTTTGGCAAGGAATACTTAGACGAAATTTCAGCCCACTAGCTGCAGCAAAGTCCGTTTTTGTGGTAAGGATCAGAAATCCGCAATTTTGAAATTTTTCCCCCAAGCAAAAAAACGGCTCGAAATAAAAAAAATAAGTAATTCAAAGATTACACTTACCAACTTTCGTGACAATTGCATAAAAAATACGCGTGATACGCCAAAACAAAAACTCAAATCACCATTTTTGATTATTCCTCCCAGTAAGAAAAATGGGCGAACAAACAAAAATTACATAACTCAAAGAACATGATCACCAACTTTTGTGGCAATCGGATGAAAATTGCTCCTGCTACGCCAAAAACAAAACTAAAAAAAAGCCACCATTTTATATTTTTTCGCTCAGTCAAAAAAGTTTCGACATAAAAATTAAAATAATTCCAAGAACACGCCTGCCAATTTTCGTGACGATAGGATCAAAAATACGCCGGCTACGACAGAACAAACGTGCTGAAATACATACGGAAAAATAGCAGAATGTGCCGATCTACTGGGAACGTGGTCCTTCGGACAAACGCTTCGCTGCGCTCAGCATTCGTCCTTCGGTCAAAGAATAGGTGTTATTATCAAAGTCAATTGTTCAAGTAAGTAAATTTTATGATTATTTATAAAAATCCTTTTAACTACAAGGATATCCTATATTTTAGTACATTTCTATTGAGAACTTTGAAAAGATATATATTACTTATTCATATTTACTATTAGACCCATAATATTGTAACAAATTCTCCTTTTATAGCATCTCACATACAAAATGTTTCAAGCTAGAATTATACTTTTATTATAATAATGTTCACTGTATGACGCGGCGCCTAGAAAAATCTTTTGATGTTTCAGTCTTCATGAACAAAGAACTGCGAGCAAAGTTTGCTTTGAATATTTATTAATTCAAGAGTTATTACAGTCACTTTTAAAATATTTATATTAAAAAAAGCAGAACAAATTATCGTGGAATTGAGTTAAATTTAATGAAATTATTAAAGTTTTTTTGTAACTTCATGGAGAATCATTTTATATTATACTGAACATAATTATAACAATAGACGACCAACTTTTGTCTGCATCAAGTACAACAATACACTAATATACAGTTTTTAAACAACAAATACTAGAATTCGGAATATGAAATTGTAATAGTAATAGATAATTTTATATTTGTTAGAGATCAATACTAATATATTCTTTATTCAATTAAAATAATAATTTACTCCTTATATTAAAAACAGGTAATACGAACAACTATATACCTTATGCTAATAATAGTAAGTCTCAGCATACGTACCGGAGATAATATTACGTCGGATCGGATATTGCGTGAAGACATTTTCATTTCCAACTTTTCAGTCGCTGTGTGCGCTTAAACGTAACCCAACCATGTGCTGTTAGGTTCCAATGTAAAAGAGCTGAGATATAATGATCGTTCTTCGAATTTTACACGTAAAGCAGAGGAACTCTAGCAACCCTATAAACAATAATTGCTTTAAATTATTTATTCATCAACTTATTTTTTACATAGTCATTTGATTGATAAATCTCGGTACCTTGAAGTGGTCAGTCATTTTGGGGGTCCGTTATTCACTATTAATCTTTATAACATAGATTCGTCATTTCCGTCCGTCCACTTATCTGTTCGTAGCCTAGATGAGAGGCTTTTAATATAATAATGTAGTGAGTTTCATAGTTCAATAAAAACAGAAAAAGAGATACCAGAAAAACTTGTATTGCATTTTGGTATTTTAAGAAATTTCAGTGATAGATGTTATTTATTTATTTTATTTCTAAAAAACATAATTGAAAGCCTTCCTGATGGTAGTGGGACGAAAACTCTTTAATCCGTTGTATAAACGTTCAAATTCCGTTCAAAATGAATAGGGAGCCATATCAACTTACAGCTACTATTTTGTATAAAGAAAAGTATTGGTACTTAGATTCAAATTAATAATAAATAAATGAAGATACAATGAAATTTATAATTTTAATAAAAGTACATAGAAAAAACGTGTCTCAAAATATAACATTGATATGAAATCGTTACTTGAAATATTATATATATTTTTTAAAGAAGTTCTGAATGATGAATTCCATTGTATTAATAACAGCGCTTATGTAATATCAATTGTTATCTCAATGTCTTACTCGTGAATTATTTGTAAGAATTTCATAAAATACTATATACACTAACATGAATTATGTCATTAATAATTTGAAGGTATATTAATATGTAGTAAAGTTATTCCTGCTCGCACAGTTCAGTTCAAAACTTGCCCACACTAATAAATTAAATTAATAACTAAACTCCGAGTAACATTATAAATGAGTTTCTTAGTTAAACTGTGTGCTGTGTGTGCAGGCGAGTAGAGAGAGCAGCTGCATAATAAGCGTCATCTTCAATTTAATGTTTTCGTATAACTGGTAAAGTCACGCGTTCGTGCTACATAAAGTAATTTGTACATTTAAATACTTTATAATTATTCTTTAAGAGTTTAGAATATAACAATCTAATACGAATATTTTATTAATCTGTTACTGTAAATATAAGTAACATATGAAACAAATCATAAGCATAATAAACAAAACGTTATACTGTTGAAAAAATAAAAAAAATGTATAAATCATTAAATCATTAATAGAAAGAATGTACAAGGTTTTATCACGAACGTTCTTATTGTTTACAAGTATATAATATATCGTAGCTCCAAAGTACATTTATACTATATTTTTATACCCTTATATTGACATCGGAATGACGTGATCTATATTGCGTTGATAAGACGTGTCAAAACATGTTATTAGTAGACTTTATAATTTGTAGACTATAATAAAAAATTAACCACTGACCATCTCTTTATAATTACGAATATTTCCCAGTAGAATGTTCACAGTAATTATAATGAATAAAACATTAATAAATATATATACCACTTTTCCAACAAATATAATTTTAAAGACACCTTGTCAGTAGACATTAAATTTCTCTTTTAAGGAATTAATTTCTTCATAAAAGGCATTTAAAAAAAAACAAGTAAATAGTTAAATAACACTTAAAGTTATAGAATCGTATTAAAGTTAAAGGGTTGAAATCGTAAATACATGGTTTAGGTTTGCAAAAATATTTAATATATATATATATATATATATATATAGGAGGGCAAAGGAGTTGGCGGGTCACAGGTGATAAGTGATCACCGCTGCCCATTAACTCTTGCAACATTCGAGGATTCATAAGAGCGCTGCCGGGGTGGGGGGTATCGATTGGATAAGAGATGTTAGTTATTAATTAATTAAATATTAAAACGATAATATCTAGTGCTTTTATACAATATTTATGTGGTTGGTATATAGTGGTGGGTTATGAGGTTAGAAGTAATTAGAGCAATGAATTGCGGAATATATTGCAACTACTACCTATTACTATAGACGCATTTGCTATTATAAAGCTTTGTATTGTTTGATATAGAATGTCTTTAAGTGAAATAAAAGATCAAAACAATAATTTTCAACCTATAGTATGTTATTGTTAACAGCAAGTAATATATAAATCCCGGATTAATTTTATTTTTAAGGCAAATCTCTGTTTGCTTGGTCTTTCGAAAGCAGAAACAGGACTATCTCAAGCAGATCTGTCCAGATGCGGGCCAATTTCGTTGTACTAAAGGTATTGTAGTATTGTAAATAACTTAAATTGATAAATAAATAAGATATTAAATTAAAAATATACAAAATTAGGTAAAAAACGAAGAACAAATAATAAATCCGTTTTTTTCTTAACCTTAGTACTATTAATATTTATTTTTCTTAAATTATACATTTATTGATTGTAAATATTATATTAATAACTCAGATTTGTACTTCTGACGTTTGTTTCTGAAGTAAATATAGCTGTAACCCACAGCGGCTCCGGTAAAACAAAAAATAACATTACTCTAGCTGTAAGCACACGGCTCAGTAAAGCAATCAATGAAATTGTTGATTTTCCGTGCAAAATTGTTAACTAACATCTAACAATTCTGTGGAATATGTTCAAATATACTAAAACAATTTTATAATTAGTTTTAAAAGCAACAACGAACCATCCCGAAAACTATTGCAATTACTGTATATAGTGACATAATAATAAAAAAATAAGAATCCTTTCATATGTTACATGATGATATATCTTGATACTAATCGGAACTTCGGCAACTGAGTCGAAAGCTGAACTAAATCACACCCTCACCCAATCCAAATCACCAAATCACCAAATCACCCAAGTGATTACCCTAAGCCTAGGGGAGTAAAACTTAGTAAATCTATCATATACTAAGATCCGCCCATCATGTGTGTCGGGAATTGAGCTGAGTGCAGGAAAATCCATTAGAAAATAATAAAAGGAAATAAATATTGTATAACAATAATAAACAATGAATTGAAAAAGTTTGTCGCCATGAAAGTTAGACTAGGAGCGACACAATCACGAGTCTCTTGGTTATTAAGCTATTTTCATTCTGTTTTTACTGTAAATGCTTATTTATTAGTTCTTAATTCGTGCCAAATTTGACTAATATCGCTCCAGTAGTTTTCATGTGATGAAGCGACTCAGCTCATTTTGAGGAAGATGATCGGCAAGCGCGCGCGAGAACAGTTAAGCTTAAGTCTATGGGGATTCAGTTTTTCGACCATAACTTTTGATCAAATCAAGATTTTATTAATCAGTTTTTTTTAGAAGCCCTTCAACAAGATCTACAGCAATGACAATTTTTTATAAAGATCGACTGAGTAGTTTTTATGTGATGTGGCGACTTAAAATTGATTCCTAAACGCATAAGAGCTTCGCTTACGCTCAGCTCAATAATATATGGTCACATGGAGAAGCCTCCACTAAATATGTATTTCAGGCATTGCGTTCTGGACACTAAATACGTTAAAAATGATAATGTAGTCTTTGTGCAAACTCTCTCATGATGACTTTTTCATCTTTATCTATTTTATTACTTTTTGATAAAAATAGTTTTGTTTTCATTAATAATAAAGATATATAACAGATTTTTTTTGCATTTTACGTATTTTATTATTTTACGAATCTTTACTTAATTATTTTAATTAACTAAAGATTCGTAAAATAATATTCGTACATAAATATACTATTAAACATATATTACACATATTACACATATTCTAATAATAAAGAATTTATTTTTTAACGAAAGTCACGAGTTTTCATAGAGTTTTAAAAGGCGTGTTTGAAAAGTGTTGGATTACAGAAATTATAATATTTTGTATTATTATTGTTTATAATTAATTTTGCCTGGTTGTACTGGTTTCAATATGAAGATAATGTTTTGTTAAATTCTTATTTTTATTCCTTCTCTTTACCGCAATTCCAATTTTAGTGCTTGTAAATCTGACAAAACGAGCTCGTTGAGATTGAGAGTTAAGAACAAGTGAAACATTATAACAATAAATAAAGCTTTAACTAAGCTCCGGTCGCCTTGAATCAACAAAATGACTTAGAAATATTCAGGAATAGTAAAAGAATTTTTACACTCAATTAAGAAATAAAAAGATGAAAAACATTTTCCACTATTGTTAGAAATATTAAACTTTAATGAATTTGAAGACTACAATAACGACATGATTTCAGATCAGGTTGACAATTTCGTATTAACAATAAAAATAACTAAGTTTGCGGAGTAGGAAACGATTTTGAGAGATAAAAAAAAATTACAATTTATAATAACCGTATAAAAAATATTAATTGTAATTACTTCATATATTTTCTTATTGAATTGTAAAACAATTCCATTGCCAGATAATCTCAAAAATCTAATTTATCTTAAAAGCTATAAAGAAATAAAAGGTAAGAAAATTGGTCGGAATTACAAAGAGAAAACTCTTTATTACTGCGGAATTAAATGGCAATTTAATATTGAGCTCCCGAGAACCTTACTATTTATAATATGAGATTAAGGTAAGTAAGTCATTATTATATTGGAAGTGGACTTATTCATAGTTAGTAAATATTATTTTACAAATGTACAATAAATTAATAAACATTAAATACTTGTTAAACTATACAAACAACAAACAAGAATTAATTTTGGAAAATGAAGACTACAGTAGTGTGTAGTAGTTCAAATTAAAAAATACATTATTTATTACAGAGCTGATAGTTCTACGATACTAACACAAATATGTAAAAAAAATTAAACATGATTAAAAAATTGCTAAAACTAACAATTCGGTTATAAAAGTAACTAAAAAAATAATGTTCTTAATCACCATTCAAATATTTTTCGAATCGAAGGATCGTGAAACTGACCGCTTTTACTTCACAGCTTATAAATATTTTCTACTTTTACCTTTGAAATTTTATTTTATTAGTTTTAGATTTTTCATGATTATCGCTTTTACTTTATCAAATATGCACCAACTTGAGAACTTACTTGAGGCGTATTATCTTTTGTGCTAAAGGTTCCTTTGTATCCTCCCTCGCTTCTCAACGACCTCGCTCCTATCTGTGAGATAATATCCATTAACGAATACATTAACAATTAAACTCATACAACCAAATAACACAAAATAACATTGTTATTACCATCAGAATTATAATATCAGTTATGATTAAGATGTAATAATTATTGTACCTTTATAATTTATTGATCATATTTTATTTTATTCAGTTGCAAATATGATAGGTCTGAAAAATCAGGGACCTTCGGGAATTGAGAATAACGTACTAGGTTTCTCAAGTGAACTAATTTGAGACCACTCCCCAAAGTTGTATGATTAAATAGAATGAACAACCAATAAATTTCAACGGCCAGAGAAGGGCGATATGGCCACACAAAATAAACTTTTCGTCGTTACAAGTTAGAAACGCATATAACTCTTGGTGGATTTTGATAATGACAAATGAAATGTAAGAATAGTTCAAATTTATAAGTAACTATAGATGTCCCAAGCCCAGTATAGGTTACAACCTTTTATGTGTGAAAAATAAACTAATATAGCTGAATCTTTATATATAAAGAAATATTTTCAAAACAAATATATAAAAACATTTTAAACTTCCATCATTTAAATTTTAACCTTAACTGTTCGAATATTAAATACGTTTAGTTTATATTTATGTGATAATTACAATAAAGCTATCACTTCTTCTCTCGCTATGACTGGAATTGTATTGGAATCCCATTACACAATGTTTTACATGACTTTCTAAAACAAGAGAAATCCTTAATTAAATGTAATCTTCGGCTCCAGCTCTCATTGTGTCTAATCAAATAATCCCCACTGAATTAACTTGATCGCTTTGGTACATTTAGTCAGCTTAGGGTGAAGGTCTTCCAGTCAGTATTGACTTTTTAATTTCAATATTAAATTTGCTTTATCAATCAAATAGGTGTATAAATTGTATATTATTTTTTTTCTTTCTAAACGGCTTGATCGATAAATATTTTTTGCTGTTGTACTTATACAACTAGAAATTTTTTAACTTTAGTTAGATCTGATCGGCCACTGTTGTAGATGTATAGAATTTATTATTTAGTTTTTTTTATATTTCTCATATATAATACATAATCTCAAACTTTAAGATCCCGTAAGAAAATTATAGAAGAAATATAAAATATTATTCTGTTTTCGCGAGCTTATAGAAGCCAATGCACTATTTATAAGTAAATGGGTCTTACTGGTATAAGGACTAAATCCCGGGTAATATTTTGTCAACTCACTGCTCTTCAACACTCACACCAATTTAGTCACGTCGACATCAACACGTCTCGTTTCCATAATTTTACAATAAGATAAAAGGTTTAAATCTATTTCCTTAAAAAATATCTGCATCACAACAGCATTGATCCGGAACCCTTGATAATGGCAATATTTTGTTTTGCTACTCTAAAGTCTAGGAAGCAAAAATTGTGATAAAAACAAACAAATAGAGGTACTTTTGGTTCAAATAAGAAATCTTACATAATATCTTATAAATAAAATGAAATCCATAAAGAATTAAGAAAAATTGTGTTCTTCCCAGATGTATCCCTCAGAATTAAAATGGGGCCTTGTTTGTAAACAATATTTATTTTAGACTTACCAAAGTTATACATGTACTATTGGGCCCTATGTTTCTAGAATTATTTCATTTTGTACAATTTATTCAATACTAAGAACGAAAGAAACTCTTTTATCGTCTTGGGATTAGAAAAGAAGGCTCGAAGGGAAACTGTTATGAAGCTGGTTACATATTGAGAAGATTCACTTTTCATTTTCCTTAATTTTAACTCTGAATGTCAATAAACGGAAGGTCTGCAATAATTATGAGGTCTGAAATAATTATGAGGTTTTTAAGCTCTCTTTAAATTATGTTAGGTAAATTACGCACAATACCTCTACATAGACACATATTTCTAATATAAACTTTAGTTGAAATAAACGATTATTCCATGACAATTATAAAACGAACTGCTGTCGGATTCAAAAAGTCATTTCATAAATTACATTTACATAATACTTATGCCTTAAACTTTTCTTTTAGTGTAACCATTCTCTAATATTGTACACATAAGGATCAAAATTGTGTGATGAGAGAAATTGTCCAGTAAGTGAGTCCATTGTTTAAGATCATCTGCAAGAATTTAATATCTAGAACCTTTTTAATATTTCTGTGAACGGTCCGATAATTCTTAACTGACCGTTGTAACCTTTATGATAAAAGTTAATATTATATATTTAATATCGGGAATAATATTAATAAATAGTAAAGTTTAATTTGGCTATTTCTTCAATTAAATTATCTGAAGGAAGTGACTAGGAAGGGTCTGCAATCAATATCATTTGATAAGATTAAAGTTAATAAGTTTTTGTTATGAACAAGCATTGCACCCAGAGTGATTAGTTAGGATATTATAAATGAATTGTGTAATGTACTACTTTGAATAAGTTTAAATAATTGTAGTATCATACTTTCAAGTCAGAAAGAGTTAACATTTAGTTTTTAACATTTTAGTATTTTTATAGTTTAGAATATGGAAGTATAATTAAGTTTTGATTACAAGCACATTACAACAATTACAAAGCTCTGAAGATATTATTATTGTTTTTAATTCAGTTTTTATGTTTTATTCGTTCTTCTTGGAAAATTACGAATCTTAGACTATATCATAACTTTAAGTATTTATTAAAATTAAGGTTATAAATTATAAATCAATTTTTGATTTGTTTTAACTTCAATAACTAATTTATTCTATTGCTTGTTACAGGTATTGCAGATACGTGAAGTGTAACGTGCTCAGGTGTTATCTGAATGAAATATAAAATCAAATATATAAATAATAAGTTTTTAATTACATTCGTACCAAAAAATCATTTTTATAATGTTATTTTTCTAGTAGTTGTAAGCGAAAGTAATGGATTCTGAAAAATATAAAGGCGTTGCAAATCCTGTAAATAAAATTAATACATGTTTTAATTTCTATTTATTAAATTTAAAGTTAAGAAAGTAAGATAAAATATGGTAGTTATATATGTAAACGAGTATACATTGATATACGAACAATTAGAAGGAAAATTTTAACTATGGTTGTCATGAGTCTCGGATGTAGTCATGTCGGTTTTAACAAAGCTCTTTACTTAAAACGACCTCAATCTACCTATCTTTTTATAGCGTATATATAGTCTTTTTAGACGTAAATATTAAAGTGAAATTCAGCGACCGATTTAATAAAGAATAGATAAACTGCTCCGGCCTGAGATTAAATCAAATATTAACTAAAAACAGGTTAATATTTTATTTTGTCGCTAAAAAGTCAAAATGAGTAATAACTTCGATTAATAAATTTTTCTTTTTACATTTTTCTTCAAATCAACTAAAATTTGTTCGGAATATGATTTTCTATTCAGGATATATAAAACCCCGTTTACTTATTTATACTATCCGAAGAAAAAACAAACTTTATTAAAACAAATTAGTAAGTCAATCATCATATTGTATATAGACGTAATACTTCACCTTGTAATATGGAAATTTCAGTGCATAGTCTACCCAACTACACGGTGCTTATGATATTTTACTGATCTCTTTTACACAAAAGAAATGTAAAAATCTATGAAATTAACATTTAGATGAGAGTAACCTAAATAAAGGCATTTGGTATAAAATTGTCCAGTCAACTGCTACAGGAAGCTACTAGCTATTATTTTATTCTAAACGCTTTCATAATTACTGAACAAAAGAGGACATATTTCAAGTCCTGGTGGAGAGTGTCCACATCGAAGTTGAGAGACAAATGTTGGTGTAAAAGTCCTTTTAAAATAGATTTTATTAATTTATTAGGTGAAGGTACGTGTAATAGAATTGTGGGGCTGACAATGTGTTTGATAACAAAACCTACTATGAAGGAAAATTGTAAAGAAAATTAAATACTTATTTATAACTTGACGTAATTTACTCTCAGGTATTAAATGAAATAATAAATGTTCAACATATAAATAAACAATATACAAAAATCTTTATAAAGCTGAATAAATTTTGTGACATATATTGAAAATGGAATAGAAATTTAATAAACCTCTAATTGCTATTGGAATATCCTCCTTCATCTTGTCTAACGGTAGTGCCTCGGGGCTGAGGTGGTTTAGTTTCGTCTTCACTATAACATGTGATCGATAAACTTTATAATTGACATTCTTTAACTCTGATTTGTATAATATGTTACAAATAATATACAGAGAAGTATTCTGTTGGGAAATATTAGTAATACATATAAGTCATAAATTTACATATATGGCATTATACAATTTTGTTACATATATGATGTTTAGATTGACAAGGCTTACATCTTAATTTAATTTTTATTTACAATTTAATGTAAAATAAAGTTAATTATAAATATTTTTCTTATATGTTGGTTTCATTTTGAATTTTATTTTATTTTTTTCAATTGTATCGATTGTAATAACATTTATTTTAAAGCATTATTGAACAAACCTTTCACTTACATATACAAAAGTTACCATAAGTTAAGGTGAGCTGGACTTACTTGAGGAGTACCTCTTAAATACGAGTATTAGTATCTGCTCTGAAACTTTAACAATTTCAACGTCTTTCCTTTAACTCTCTTTTGCCACAATAAGGTGAACATGTTGTTTGTGATTAAGGGTTTTAGTTTTATTATTATATAAAAAATATTTCTATTTAACCTGTATATTGTAATTATCAGATGGGAAATAGTTTTTCTGAAATTGAATATAATTACATACAAGTTTCGAAAAATATTGTTTTTATACTTTCTATGTCCCGTTTATGAAAATATTAATAGTAAAAATAGGTTGCCACTAACATATCTAATATTGATAATAATTAATATTAATATACTATGACTGTGGCTTGAAATAATTGAATCTCATATAATTAAAATAATATTAAAGATATTTTTCTTAAATATTTAAAGAAAATGTTACATCTACAGATTTATGTTATCATATTACTGATATCTATTGGCGTAAGTTTTTTCTTACGAACTATCTTTAAAGTTCCTTCCAAAAATATTAAAACAGACGTATAACTTAAGCTTTAGACTCGTAACTTATAAATTATATACGAGTACTAACAAAAGATTCCCTTCATTTATTACACGTAAAACAAAGTGTAACTCATATAAATTGCGTATATGTCATGTCATGCCATGTCATTTATGTTACTGTTTCAAAATATACGCATTTTTTATGTTTAATAAAATATTATCTCCAACATGTAGTCCTTGTTTTATTAAAATGTATACCAGTTTAGTAATTTTTAAAATTATAAGTATGCTACAAATATATTTTCTGTTATTTCACATTTCATTTCAGTTTCTTTAAATACTACAATTTTATCTAACAAAACCTTCCTAAAGGGTTAATATTGGAAAGCAGGACATGGTGTCATTGTATTACTAATTATTTGAATATCTATGTAATGTGCCATGAGAGAGTGATAAAGGGTGTTAAGGAATATATATATATAATATATTATTTTTTACTTGACATTACCTTTTTATTTAGAAGAAGAATTTTAAAAGCCTACTTACTCTTATTCGAGCTATATCATGCATTGTATTTAAGTAACGAGCTCTGGTGATATGGAACTTGTGTTGTTTTCCTACAAAAAGTCACTGAAGCTATTGTTAAAAATCTCGACGAAACAAGCTATAAAAAATGTTTGTGTTTTTGATCCCGTATTTTAACAATAAGTTATTTTTTTTTATGTAAAACTTTTTATTTCAGGTATTAATGTATTAATTAACTGAAGGTTACAATTATAAATCAATGTACACAATCCAGCTATAATTATAAAAGGCATGTCTATTTTCCAGCAAACGATGTTATTCAGACGTTATATTACTGGATAAAATTGTGATAGTTTTATGCCAATTTGAACCATATGATTTCACCCATCGAGTACTTTGATATCGAGATCATTCTATCCGATACGTCTTATGTCAATTTAATTTATCAAATGATATACACTCGACAACTAATACTTAGTCATTATAACATATGACATGAAAGTGGTAATTTTAAATTAATATTAAATAACGTAATAATTTATAAAATTTAAACTGAAACACTAGTTCTTTGCTATTTATTATATTAATTTACATTATAAACTTTATGCCTTTATACGTTTAAGACTGACAGATGTAACAAAACACAATACAGAATACAACAGTAGTTAACAATTACAAATACAATATGAAACAATCACTCACTTTACTCGAGACTTGACAAGGAATCAAACGATGTCACCTCTTTAACTAAAATGATTTTGTCTGTGAAATTTATTTTATAATAATGGTAGTCTTAATTAATATAGCTTGATTTTACGTGCAAATAATATGTTTAATCTTTGTTAAAATAATTGATTTAGCCAGAAATATGTGATAGGTAATAATTATTTATTCATTGGATCTTATAAAAAAGTTTCAAAATTACTGGATACTTGGAATGGAAGTTCGCGTACTTAATGATCTGCAACAAATAAAATTTTATTTTCTTTTATATATAAAATATATTATTTACTTATAAATAAGCATGTTTAGTATTTTTAGCTTGAAACATATTTTTATTAGTTTTTTAATTTATTGTCTTATTATTTCTGGTATTAACTTATTTCTACTATTAAATTTTAAAGATGTTTATTAATATATATCTGAAAAATAAATATTAACATTTGCGTATAGAGACTTGCTGAAGAAACTAAACTCATTTATCAATATTACCTCAGGTAGTGTCGTTCAGCGGAAAAAGAACAATCAATCAATATTATGTTTCTTTGAAAACTTTACGAGATTCTTTTTTTTGTGAATTGTGATTATATCTGCTATTAGCTCTACTAGCCATGACAGCGTCACCGGCGGGACAAATACCCTAGAGCTAAGTAACAGTTCAAATGCAGATTTAAAATTTCAAATGCAAATGCAATTTTAGATTGTATGTTAGTTAATTAAAGTACAAATAAAAGTTTATTTAGTGTTTCTGTAAGATGGTTTGTTAAATACTCTCGATCAGTCCTAAGCTTAGGTTAGCTACTATTGTTATTAGTTATTATATGTTACTAGCAGACCCGGTCACGCGTTGCTGTGACTATTGTTTTTGATATATTACATTGTAGTAAACTATTTAAGGGGTAACGTTCAGAGTACTTCTGTCATGAAAATCATAATGTTTTCTTACAGTCGATATTAAGCAAAAATAGAAACAAAATTATTTTTTAAATTTAATCCAAATTTATAACAGTATTTGTAAATTACAAAGTTTTTAGTAAATAACTTGGAACACTAAACTTACGAATGAGGTAGGTAGGGTAGATACATCATTCGTAATTATTCAATCCAGTCAACAGATACCGCCATCTTTTAGAATTGTTAGGAGCTAACTGCAAAATAATAAACAAATAAAATAATATTGCGACTATAAATTGAGTTGAAAATTATTATATATCTTTTAAGTTAGGTTTAACTGTACGTGGTGTGTAAATTTATTAAAATCGGTTAAGTAGTTTAGGAGTCCATCGCGGACAAACAACGTGACACGTGATTTATACATATTAAGATTTCTGGTGGATCTTTTTTATCATTTAATATTTTAAATAATATGATAAATAAATAGTAAAATTATCCTTTTTTTAATAAGTTACTTTATCATTTTAATAAGATGAAATAAAGAATAATGAAATAAAACGTATATAAGTATTTTCGGTAATCGTATTAATAACAAAAATCTGTTTTATTTTTATTGTAGTGCTTTATGATACACAATGTTTTTTGTTTGATTACCTGGTGAATACAAACAAATCTGATGGTTTTCCAACATGGGAACAGGCAACATACAATTGACCCCTGGGACTTATTTATGGTCATAGCAAAAGCAAGCCGCACTGGAAACTGTCAGTCGGAATCATTGCGATGCGTGGTATCAACACGTCTTCTCCTTTATACTTTCCTTTCAGTATAGTTGCTTCTATCACGTTGTTCAATAATTTTTTTATCGCTAACCGTGTGCCTCAATTTGCCTGTAATTTGTTCTTGAATTTTGAAATTTAATTCATTTACATCTATGTTTTTGCAGCCAATATAGCCCTTTTGCTCAACCAATCATGGTTTCTGTAATTTTGAGCAACATCTGGAAACACCTTTTGAATAAGTTCATCTTTTGATCTAGTTAACTGACAGAAACTTTGAGGAAAAGATAATGCAACCAGTCAAGGTGTCTATAGGAAATTTGCCATTACCAATGTCAATGAGTTGTTTAGAGAATATGTCTCCAGATTGGTAATTTTTGCAACTTGACACGCATATTCTTGCTTAAATGTAATACCTTCACATGCTTCCACAAATTGGAGGACTTTAAATATGCATTAAGTTCATCAGCTGGCGTTGATCGTAGAATCACTGGCAATATTTGACGAAAATCTCCTGCTAATAAAATCATTGCACCACCAAATGGGTTATGATTGCTCCGTAGATCTTGTAAGGTTCTATCTAAAGCCTCAAAAGATTTTTTATGTGCCATCGTGCATTCATCTCAAACAATCAATTCACATTGCTGCAAAACCTTTGCCATTGCAGAGTTCTTCGAAATGTTGCAGGTTGTGGTTTTGTTGCTTTGCATGTGTAATGGCAATTTTAGTGCTGAATGAGCTGTTCTACCACTTTCAAGCAAAGTTGATGCAATTCCCCACGAAGCGAATGCAAGTGCAATTTTATTTTGTGAGCGAATTGTTGCTAATATCAAAAAAATCAAAAAAAAAATTCCTGTACCACCAGGTGCATCTAATAAGTAAATCCCTCCTCTTTTATCATTTATTACTTTCATAAGTGTATCAAATACATACTTCTGTTGTTCATTCAATAGTGGAAGATTTGTTTGAATTAATTCTTTCAAAGTATTGAGATCATACAGTTTTTCTCGGTGCAACTCTTGCTTAAAAGCATCATGCATTGGACGATTGGGTGCGGCCAGGCCTAATTGAAATAATAGTTTGTTTGACATCATCAAGCACATGTCCTCAATTGAAATCAATACTTCATTGTAAATTTCTTCGCTTATTTGTATATTTGGATTTCCCCTTCTAATCCGTATTTGATACAAAATATCATCACACATATTATCTTTGTACTTGATCCACAAATCCTTTGGGTTTGATGGGAAGCATGTAGATATGATTATAGAAAACAATGTTCGTATTTGATGAGCTTGTGATCTTATTACAGCATCATTGAGAGTTTGATCCTAATGAGCATTTTTCTAGCAATCGCAAACGTTGGCAAGCTTTTTTGTATGATCCACACAAATCACCATCAACAGTTCGTACATGTTGGAATGATGTTGGGCCACGTACATTGTCTAATAGCAGTCGTGAATAAAAACTTTCATCATTGCTTTGATGTACTTAATAAATTCGACCAATCGTATCGGTAGAATATACATCTGGGTATCCTGAAACTGGTTTTCCTTGATTTCGTGGTATAAATCTCCTTAAGGATTGATTCCAAGTATAATATTTTGGCATTTCAGAATATAACAATGTTTGAGCAAAAGCATCGTTTTGGCATGTCAAAAAAAACTGGTTAATGTAATAGATGGCGGCTGTACAGCTCTTTGTACTGCGTTCTGTGCTGTAAAATATACTCTTTGTCCATTTTCTAAATGCACAGCTAAATGAACAACAGTAGGGTGTCTCTCATGAATAGGAAAAGAAAACATTCACCAAACTGCTTCATTACTACTAACATAGCGACCCATTTGGTATTGGGTAACTTCATCATTGGAATTTTCTGCATTAATACCAATCACAGCCATATCACTCCCTTTGGTTACATATTTGCAAATGTATTTAATAGATTTTACTGAATGGCAAGATTCAACGTTGATGTGCGCTTTGAAGGTTTGATAAAATGGGTGAATATGGAACAATCCAGCGATTATCTATTTCAATATCTTGTTGATTTAATTTGACAATTGTTGATCTTCCATTTTCTGCTGTCGATCGGCGACGATACAAAGGATAACCGTCAATACCAGTGATTGTTTCAGATATTAATGTCCGTGGATATCGTTTTGAACATTTATCATCCACCATACATGGTAAATTTTGATTAAGAGTTCCACAGGGACCATGTTTTTGATAACTACGTCATGCAATCCAGGATCTACTTCTACATTAGGGATTTCAGCTGATATTACTGCATCAACTTCATTTGACTTTATCTTGTCAACTAACCAAATCAAAATATGTGCATGTGGCAATCCCCGTTTCTGCCACTCCACAGAATGCATCCAGCGGCGTGTCTCTCCAAACACATAATGTTTCACAATGAAATCCATTAAAGATTTCAACTTTTGTATAAAGACTCTGGCTGTGTCTATTTCTATCCAGTGTGGATTGCATGTAAATGTGATGAACAAATCTGCTGTACCATAATGACAAACATATGACATGGCATTTTGAGCATATTCATGCATATGTCGAGGGCTTACGATGTATGTTGCTGGAAGAATAGTTATTCGACTAAGATTCTGTGCATTACCATCAGTATTAATCGCATCTCGAAGGTGAATATACTCTTCAGATCTGAGTTTTGTCTGATTCAACCTGATGAATGTTAATCTCTCCGTTTCAATTTTAACATACATGTCTACAACATACTTGTGATATAATTGCCGACGTTTGAGTATGTGATTGTCATCATTAGGCGGTAGGAATAATAGTTAATTGAACTGACTTTTTTGTTGGTTATAGAACCTGAAAATAGATTTTTGTTTTCATAACATTGAAAATAAAAAAATAATAATATAGTGACTGATAATATATCTCCTTGCTAAACTAATATTTTTTATTACCTGTAATGGGATTTATCATCTTGTTTGTGAAATCGTAGCCATCTTCACCTTGCCAAAATATAATGGGATATTGCAATGCGTCATATGAGCGATGTGTTTCCTTTATACGTTGTAATTGATCATTCCTACGATGTAAAATAATATCAAGGGATTCCAAGTTTTCTCTAACTACAACGATGGCAACTTCATCAATAGTTGGTGCATTAAAATGTATTGCATGTTGGCCAACAGGTGTTTTATCAGCTCTGATTACAATTTTGTGATTATCAGATGGCATCAGATCGAGTGCAGTTTTAAACAACATAATCAATTGATTGTACTCATGAAATAAAGTTTGTAATTGTTCTACAATAGACCTCTTTACTGAATTGTTATTTGAACAACGCATATCAATTTCTTGTGGTGAATTGCCAATGAAATAAATTTACAGGAATTTGTATCTGACACTGGTAACAGTGAACCTGCGCTTTGATATAGTTGGCCTTGTATCTGTAAATTAAAAAAAATGATTTTTGCCAAATATAAATAATATTTGTTCCTAAAAAGTATATCTGTCTCCTAATTTGAATCACCAAATAATAATTCATATGCTTAGGTATGTCAATATGTAACTAATATCCATCATCAAATAATTATATTGTGTTTCAAAATAATAAAAGTATTGCTAATACTGAATCACCAAATAATATTATGACTAAGTAATATATTTCTTGGGGATTAAGGAACTGAAGGTTAATGACACACCTTTACTTAATTAACAGGAAATTTTGTTCACTAAAATAATAATGATTAACTGCTATAATACTTACCTTAAAATTTGGCATGAAATTTTCCCGAACTACGTTTGTTGCCCCAAATAACGTAATTTGAAAGCAATTGTTATATTGTTGGATATTTAACAAAAAGTGTATGGAATCTGGTTCTATTCCTGAAACCAATGAGTACAATGGCTCTGGTGGTAGATCCAATAGTATCAATTTCACTTTCCCATTTGCGCAACACAATCCATTGGCTTCATTTGCCTTACAATAAGAGCAAACCAAGTTCATAGATCCAATAGTAACACATTGGTGGTTACTGTAGTCAATTGACAAATCATAATTGAAAGCAGCTCGATTCAAACTTTCGGGATTATTGGTTGAATATCTCGCTCTCGCTTCCCGCGTTCGTGATATACGAATTCTTTCATGTTCTTTTCGGTCGTCACGTTCTTGTGCAGTATGATAAGATCGGTAATTAGTTTGGTTTGTAGCATTTCGGGTTCTTCTACCTAAATTACTTCGTCTTATAGGAGGCATATCGAATATACTCACCTAAATTATGTCACATGCAATAATTATTAATCACAGGTATTAAAACACTTTGCACAAAACACGATATAAAACAATCAAAATTAATTATTAAATATTATAAACGCTTTTTAACGCGGTTTGTTTGACAGATGCAATGACGTGAAAACTGTTGACAATTTATGTCGCATTCCAAAACTAAAACAAAAGAAAGAATATTCCAAGGCCAATCAAATCCATAGCTCTTAAATTTTTTGACTTTTCAATTTGGTCGGGTTCACGAAATTATCACTTTTGCGTGAACCTGCACACACATATATTTGATTGAATTTGAACTTTGTGCAGAGACAATAAAGTGCGAATTGACTCTTCGACGTTAGCAACACACCTACATTGTTTAGACAAAAATGAGTGCTTGTAATTTAATATGAACTTTATTGTATAGCAATACAGTTCAAATTGACTCTAAATTTAGTTAGAAAATATTTGTATAGGAAAAAGAAAAGGGCTCTTTTAGGGTTTTCCTGGAAATTAATAGAATTTTTCTCACCGTAAGAACCATCCTTGGGCTTCAAGAAATATTTAAAAAAAAGAATTGTTAAGATTGGTCCATGCGTTGTTGAGTTGTGCGCTTACCAACGCATTTTGCGATTCATTTTTATATAATAGATTAGTTCATATTCATGTTATATATTGTTGATTTGCAGACAGAAAATCTTTCACTTAAATTATTTTGATTGACCTACAAACTCTAAGATGCCTCCGATGCTGAAATTAACCACGTCGTAATAAAAAAGAAAATAAAAATGTCTGAAATTAACTTATTTTTATGTTAATTAAATATCTTATATAAGTAAATAAATAATACAATAGAGGTCGATGTAGATTTGTATTAAATGTCAAGGTGAATCAAATATTATTTATTATTCTCCCGACACGTGTGTGGTTATAACAAGGTCTAAATTTGATACTATTGATACGTTTCAGCTATTGTGGTATATGAGAAGCGTTTAGAAATATCAGATTTTCAATTGTTATACTCCTGCTAAGGCTTTAGCAATAAAATTGTTGCTATACCCACATTAATTTGTACGATATTTGTTATAATAACATTATTTTTGCTTTTTATAACTTTAATATAAAGTAAGTAGGAAATTTTTTATATTTTAAATCTATCATTAACACAAAACATAATTTTTGCATCAAAGAATAAGAAATACCTAAGGGTTGCCATGGAAATAAATAATTGACAAGAAGTATAACCAGACTCGGAATTAACTACAAATCATTTAAAAAATTTCGTGTTGGATGGAACCTACAACCCTTAGTTAAGCAATCAGAGTCACAGGTCACTAGATAAACCCGACTACACCTATAAACATTCTACCATATTAATAGAATAAACAAGAAAATAACTCCATCTATCCATCAGTTATAATTTTACAACAAAACCTTAAGGCCATGTTTATCTACGTTAAGCTTATTAATATTTTAAAAGAGTATAGAATAAAAGATTAATGGTCCCGTCGGTTTTGCGGAGATCAGGTTACAGTCCTAACTGTGCCGATGAAGATTTTATTGTGTATTTATTTAAAATATATCTATATTGAAATTTATTCAAGTCAAAGTCAGTGTCTTTATATTTTTATAGACTATTATACTGTACTATTTGTGTATGTATTGATTTGTAGTAATCAATAAGGCGTGTTATAATACTTATATGTTACCTTATTAGTACAATAATTACACTAGAGTATATAAAATGAACATGGACCTAGATGTCCAACAATGAACGAGTCTTTGTTATAACATATTACTGTAAAATTAAATAATAACCTTTTTGTCGTTAAATGTTACGAACAAAGTTTCGTGGACTTACAACATTGAAAATTCACTAAATAAATTAATTAGTATTCTTATATTATTTACCTTGGTCTTACCTCACGCAAGCTGTAATAATGTTGAAGTTACTCGGTGTTATCCTTGAAGAAGAAACAAACCGTACTCTTTGATCTATTTAGATCTCATCTTGATCTCAATATTACTTTTACAAAATAAAACTTTTGTTTCAAAATGTTTGTATCATTATATATTTTTCATTTAATAACCAAATGATTAGCTATTGCCCGAAATTACGTCCTCCGAAACGATAATTCATTATGTACGTGATTTTTTTAGCAAAAAAATATTGTAATAACATGTGTACTAATAATAATAATTTCAAATGATATTTTCTTTCAGTTACATATAATTTAAAATAAATATATAAATAAAACGGTAAGTAGAAATCTGTATAGAAATATAGTACTGACATGAATAATGTACCCAAAAGACGTTAGAGATTAATCATAAATAAAAGTTGGATTATAAAACAAAACTGAAGAAATCCGGTAAACCCTTTTACAAGAACTATCCTCAAATCTTGAGTTGCGGATTTACATCTCACAACCTGGTTTTACAAAGAGGCTCTATAGCTTAACAATATATAAAATCTAAAAACTTTAAAATAACATATTATATTAAAGGTAAAAAAAATTATTCATAAGAAATAGATATACTAATATATTATTGAGTTTATAATAGTACTAAAAACCATACCTTTAGTCGATTTTGAGTCCGTTATTCAAATATAACACACAAAAGTAAATATTATCCCTTAAATGATGGTAATGCATTTGAATGTTATTTCCATAACCAGTCAATCCCACTTATATATCTCAAAAAAATGTTTACAATAAAATATGGTATTTTTGAATAATAAAAGTTATTTAGACCTTTTGTAAGTAAAATAAGAAGAAAAGATTACACTCTCTTCACTATCTCTAAAACGATATCTTTTCTTCAATAACGAATATTACATATATCATAATAATTTTACGTTTTTAGAACTTCAACTGGCCTAAAAGCTTCAAGGACATTAATTACAGAAGTAGTGGCACAATAGAGTACAATGTTATAAATTGAAGAACAATTGAACAGATTTTGTCATTATTATTTTGAACGCTTAAACTCCGCATCAAATAAAATGAAAGTAGTAATATTAATTATATTTTTCCGCCTTTGTTACCCGGAACATGAGAGGTCGTATAAAACAAAGCATCACTGGTTGTGAGTATTGATTTTAAAACATTTTATTTTACTTGTCTTCTTTGTTATATCCCGTACATCGACAACTCCCTAAAGGCTTTTGAATACCATGTCGAACACTCCACGACCAACAAGTTCAGAAGTGTCTACTAAACATTCTTATTATAACTAAAACTTAGTATATTTAATTCCTTTTATTCTTCTTTTTATTTAAGGATTATATCTATTTGTAGTGTTTGTCAAACTCATTTAAAAATTATATCTGCAATTATTATTTAATGTAATAATTACAGGTTATATCAGTTTTTCGACTTAATGACAGTCATTTGATCAAAGAACTCAATTTACTTAAGTTTTAATTACTTAGGGTTTTTTTACAGAGGTCACAAATAATATAAATATAAATATAAATAAATCTTGAAATCTAAGCATTGAAATTTGAAAAAGTTAGCCCATTGACGATTGCGATTATACCATATGTAATTAAATTAAATATAAAAAAATATTATTCTGTTTAGTGTATTTCAAGAAAGACGTTATCAACTTGTGCCATTTTTAAAGAATCATTGATAATAAATAATGTTTTGTATATTGTTTAGTGTTATGAAGATGATATAGTAATGACTTAAGTACAACAGATGAGAGAAACGTGACTTTTTTTGAAAAGCATAAAACATAACTTGTGCTCTTTCTTCTCAAAAGATGTTTTAGTTTGTCCAAAAATATAATAAGGAACTAATACTTCAAATTTAAATAAATAATATATTATAATATAAAACAAAAAAGAAGCATTCGCAAATTTAATTAAATAGAGTGAGGTGTTAAGTCGTAAATAAACACCAAGTTACTTCGATATAACTTTAAATATTTTTGATTTTGCAGACATCGTATGAGATATTTAATGGAGGAGCCTTTAAATAACTAACTCTTCAGACACTCTTTTCAGATACATAAACAGTAATTCTTCATCATAAATTCGTAATAGGGATATTTAAGTTTTCATAAATTACTTCAAACATTTTTATCGTGAACATTATTTAAATTCATTTAAACTATTTTGGTCATAAAATACTATTTAATAAAATAACTTATGTTATAAAGAATATTATTCATTAGTTAAATGTTTATGTTCAATTATTTACATATTTTAATATGTTTACTTAATTACTTATATTTTGCTACAAGGTTTTTAAACTTTTGCTTATACGAGTATAACACGTAATTTAAAACAATTGTATTTTTCATTAATTATATGTACAATGAATTAATATGTATTGTAAATCAACATGTATTTTCAGATCATAAACATATAATGCGGCCTTTATTATGTATTTTCATTAATTTTTCTATTTTTGTAGTCGGTAGATCGTAGCTTTAGTCTTTTGACTCCAGCTTGTGTTTTTATTGTCAGAGAGTATCTGTTACAGCTATATTTCGTATATTAATGTTAAGTGCTGGATGGAAAGCATGTAATATTGAATATATATATATATATATATATATATATATATATATATATATATATATATATATATATATATATATATATTAGGGTACATCGAAAAAACTGAAAAATGGTGGCTACCACCTAAAATGAAAGTACTTTTGAAATAAAAATTTTCTATGGATATCAAAAAATTTTTAAAAAATATCTAGAGGGCGCGCGGGTCACTCAAAAATGCCATTTTTTCGTGTTTTTTTAGATTTCACCCTGGTAAAACCTATTGAAATGTATCAAAAATTCCCATATTTGGATATGTTGTGCCCAGATAGACACTCTTTCGAAAACTATAATGGTTGACCATATTTTATTGGCCATTTTGTCGAGAATAATCGTCGAATGTCGTTTATTTAAATTAAATAATTATATTATTTTTGATTATTAATTGCTAATCATAAAATTTAAGAAAAAAAAACAAGTATGACACATGAAATCTATTGGAAATTTTGCGTAGAACACGAAAATAGTGGGAAAATTGGTCAGGAATAAAAGGCAAACGATAAAAAATGTGTTTTTCTAAATGGTTATATCAACGATATCAACACTATAAACATATATATATATATATATATATATATATTAGGGTACATCGAAAAAACTGAAAAATGGTGGCTACCCCCTAAAATGAAAGTATGGTTTATACTGTTGATATCGTTGATATAACCATTTAGAAAAACACATTTTTTATCGTTTGCCTTTTATTCCTGACCAATTTTCCCACTATTTTCGTGTTCTACGCAAAATTTCCAATAGATTTCATGTGTCATACTTGTTTTTTTTTCTTAAATTTTATGATTAGCAATTAATAATCAAAAATAATATAATTATTTAATTTAAATAAACGACATTCGACGATTATTCTCGACAAAATGGCCAATAAAATATGGTCAACCATTATAGTTTTCGAAAGAGTGTCTATCTGGGCACAACATATCCAAATATGGGAATTTTTGATACATTTCAATAGGTTTTACCAGGGTGAAATCTAAAAAAACACGAAAAAATGGCATTTTTGAGTGACCCGCGCGCCCTCTAGATATTTTTTAAAAATTTTTTGATATCCATAGAAAATTTTTATTTCAAAAGTACTTTCATTTTAGGGGGTAGCCACCATTTTTCAGTTTTTTCGATGTACCCTAATATATATATATAATTTTGTAGATAATTTTTTATGTAATTTAATAGATGGATAATAGATAGAATAATTAAATAATTTACAAATCAAAATCTGTAAAAGAAAAAAAAAACTTGAACTTAAATCTGGCTGTCTTTCTATCATTCTGTTATACTTTTACGGCCAAATAGTTGTCATGTTAATTATAAAGTTACATTAAGTAGAACAGACGTCTCTCAGGGGTACATTTTTGGTTCTTTTTAGTTTTTAACTTATATTAACGACCTTAACTAATTAATAAGTAATCAATATAACAGAATATTGTTTTCCGATGTTTGTTCTCTTATTTTTAAGTTTCAATTTTTTTTTACTTAACATTTCCCACATGGGACTAACTTTTATTATTGTCGACAATGTAATTGAAAGTAATAATAACCGTATTAGCATTTACGGTGGAATACTTATATCAACATACTTCATAAACATTCGAATTCAGCAGAATATACTTTTCTAGGAATTAGGAAAATTTATAGAATCTTTTATAAATATTGTAAATTAAAAAAGGGCACTGTTAAAACTAATTAAAAACCTGAGTGTTTTGGAATTCTTTTCTTAAAAGATATAATTTACGTATTGTAACAGTTGGCGACAGAAAAGACTGGAAATAATAATTCTGTTTATATTGTTTCATTGTTACCTCTTAATAGGAACACCTATATGACAACAGTCTTTTGCATTGTTTATTCAAAAATAACTCCAATTTCCAATGTTTTGATTAGTATCAATCAATATTTTGTAAATGTGAAAACATCAAATAAGTAGTAATGGCATGATTAGTTATTTCAGCTTTTTTATACCTTACAATTATTTTTTTTTATTATTAAACTTTGTTCATTTTTGTTAAATTGACTTGGTTTGGCTTAATTTTGTTCGATTATATTCTACTTAATCCCTTTTGATTCCAGTTGACTTGTATTTGAATTTGTTCTGACAAGACAATTATGACTGTTAAACAATAGTAATATAACTTAGAAGAAAATACTTTGACATTGAGAGAGAATTAGTTGCTTCAAAATATTCTCAATATAGATAGCCAACAGAACTAAGTGGTGTATTAAAAAATAGCCGAGTTTATAAAATAATTATTCCTGCTAATCTACACCTTCCACTTGTTAAATTAAGTTCACCCCCGATTTTTTTCGATCCCTCCTATCTTATCAATGCTACATATCAGTCTTATCAATACTGCATTATTTTACGTTGTTAATTGCTAAAACGCTTATAAAATTCAATTATTACTAAATGTATGATCATGTAAATAAATTTAAAGGTAATAAATATTCTGTTACATTATTCTTTTATACTCACTTGATCATCTATTTAAGATATTTACAATTTAACGCTGTTGAACTACAATGTATGAATTTGGTCGCTTCAAGTCACTTCAATAAAGTGATTCAGGTGACAAAGGAAAAGTTAGCGTATAATGTAACTCGTTCAAAAGCAAAGAGAAGTGGTTTGAATTTCATTGTTAGCGTCTCGATTTAGCTACGGAGTAGCAACAAAGTTTAATATTAAAAACATACCTTTAAAATAAAAAGATAGCACATGCACGTTTATTATCGGTATCGTAAACATAACTGCTATCTTTAAAATCAAATTTGATTCCCAAACTTCTTCTAAATTACCGGAATTTAGAATAGACAAGTGTAGTTCATTATTTATTATGTTAAAAAAAATGAATTATCCATAAAGCTGGTAAAACATTATTCCGAGACGGCTCTATATAAATACCTCTACGCGGCTTGCAAGTAATTAGGGGAGATGTACACATCGCTCATCATACATCCATTAGTCTGCATGTGGAGCGGCGCTTTAAGGATTATTTGTTTACTGAACCTTATTTCAATATATATTTTATTTATAAGTGATCAATTATTTAAATATTATTGACTTTTTTGTAGATATATACAAAGTTACTCAATGATTTTAATCTATGGTCAAAGTCCTAAATACCTTATGGTTATTCATCTAGAATATATGCATTATATTTTTCTTTATTATTAATATATTTACGTTTATAAGATTTAAATAACTCAACTGTCTTGAAAGATGGAAAAGCATTTCAAGAATGTTATCGTCTTTTATTTCAATATATTTAATATCTTGTTTAATATATGATTTTTAGAATAAAAGATAAGCACAAATTTTTATAAATAGTTTTTTTCATTAAGTAACAGTTTATATATAAAAAAAAACATTTCAAATATGAATTTGAAAACATGACTACCAGTTTAAAATTTATAGATATACTTGAGAATAGATATATTTTTGTCTCTTAGCTATATTCATCTCGCCACACTTCTCTGGTGTGCAATTCCTGGTATAATACCGATGAGGTACCTTGAAACAAATTAAAGACAGCCAAAAATTTTATAAAGACCTATTATTACATTTTTGTATTTATATTGTATAAGTTTAGATCGTGTTATTAACATTACAGCTTTATTTTGGTGTTTAGCCTTTCACGTAAGAAATAAACCAAATACCGAAAGCTATTATTCATACAGATGTGACAGAACCATCAAACGGGACCATAAAAGTAATGTATAAACTGAAATCTAATGTTGTATGTCCTGATTTTTTTTCTACCGCTTTGAATCATAAAAAAATATTCTCAAACAATAATAGTCTTTGAGTTAAATATGATAAACTTCTGAATACCATTAAGGGAATTATAAAATAATATTGTTTAAAAAAATACCTATTTCTTTACATTACATTCGAAAACGGTTTGTTTTTAATAGATTTAGACTCTGAAGAATGTTTATGTACTAATTATTTAACAGTAATAGATTATAGTAAATATGAAGCAGTCGCTGCAAAGCTACTTTAAGATTTACTACATAATGTAAAATTCTATAACTATGTCTTTGAAATATAACAAAAGACAAGCCGCTAATTGTTTGACGCCGACTTTTTCAAGTCTCTAACAATTAACTTTTATAACCGGTGAAATGTTTTACAGTGGATTTTTATAGATTTAATTTGAATAAATAACCGAATTTTGTGTGTAATATAAAATTTTGTTAAAGAAGTAGTAAATTTACAAAGTAAATAATAAAATACAATTTTTTTTCAAGTTTGTTAAACAACTTTATAAATTCTAAACTAAAAATTTGAAATTAAAGTTTTAAAATATGAAGAGATTCATACATAAAAAGTAATGAAGGAACATTTTCTGTAGCGATATTTTTTAATATTAAAAAGCAGGATTAAAAATTTATTCAACGGTTTGCAGACATTTCAAACTACTATTAAATATTTGATAAAAATATACATTTGTTATTAAAATATTTTCTCTCGGCTCAATTATTGTTGGTATATCTCAAGCCGTCTATATATGGAAGTGTTTATTTAAGTTGAACCAAACACTTGATATTTTTTTGGTATCACATAGCATTTTAAAAAATGGTTCAAATGCGGTGTCTGTTATTTAAAATTTAATAAAATTTACTCTCAAGAAATGTCATTAAAATTTTTTAAATTTCATTTAATTATTAATTGAATAATAAATTTAAGCCTAACGTATTATAAGGGATACTGTTATAGTATAATTGTATTAGCAAGCCAAGTCTTGGGGAGTCTTGGAAAGTCTGCTCCTGCAGCAGTTCTTCTTACCTATTAAGTGAAACGTGCTAGAGTGAACTGCAGTAGCCTTTGAAAACGTCATCAGGATAGAGTGGTTATTAAGATAAGAAAATAAATGTCTTTAACATTACAATTCGCCGATCAGATTGAAGTAAAGATTAGATCACAGGCATTTTCCACGATGCAGCATGAACATTTGATAGTTAGGAAGTTAAGTTAACGTACCCGACATTTGTACAACTGACGAATCTTGGATCTACACTTACGAACTTTTAACTAAGCAATTATCCACGTAATGGGTTTTTGAAAAGGACGATTTGCCCACAAAAGTTGTGTCCTATCGAAGCCATATAAAAATAAGGCATATTTTTTACGACGCAATGGACCAGTAGCAGTAATTTCATTAGAAGATGGTAGAATATTTACTAGTGAATGGTTCTGCGAAGATTGTTTGCCACAAGCTTTCGTGGACTTGAATAGCGATCACCCAGAGAGTGGCGACCACAGTATATTATTCTACCAAGATAACGCGCCCTTTCACACAGCTATTCCATCAGAACCATCTACTATTTGACATCATCAGGGGTACAAATGTTACCCTATCCTCCGTATAGTCCAGATTTAACTCTATGCAATTTCACACAGACACACAGTTAAAAAAATTCTACGTGTGCGAAAATTTAACACCACCGCCGAAGCCGTTGAAGAATTTCTATGGTTATTTTTTATCTATTGCCAGATACGTTTTTAAATGTTTTGAAAGCTGGTTTACCCAAATGCATAAGTGCAGAGGTTGGAGGGGAATATTTTGAAATACTATAAATAAGGAATTTTTCCTGCTACTTTTTATTTGGCTAACAATTTTTTTGTGTTAAATTTGTGCTCATAATAGTTCATCTATATATAAATAAACCTTGACAGTTAGCAATGTTGTCTGGATAGCGATCCTAGAGATAAAGAACTTTAGTTTAAGGAACAAGAAAACAAAACAAGTAACTAAAGTATTATTAATGTTAGATTGGGCAAACTTGCATAAAATTATGTAAATATTTCTGATTTTTACATTTCTCTATTATTATTGTTATTACCAATCTCATCGAATATAAAAATTTTAGTTTTTATAATAGTCGCAGAAATTCTTATTAAAATAAATTAGTTACGTTATATATGTTTATTTAAACAGTGTATTAACAAATTAGAGTCTTAATAATACCAAGATGTAACGGAGATAGACGAGGTAATATCGTCTCCGACCGGATATTGTGTGAATTTTCATTTCCAACTTCTCTGCCTTTATTGGAAATCAAAATATATCCATTTTTATTCTATTGAAGTAAAAGGCTCCATTGCTGTAAAAGAGTAAGCCTTAGTAAAGTAGATTTAAAATAGTATAATATATATTAAAAAGTCGTTGAAACAACACCGTAATGTCAGGGTTGACAGGGTTTTAGTATACTTCAGTATAATGAGTTTCCGTCCATAAAGGTTTATTTAACTAATTACGTAAACATCTTAATAAAGTAACGTGGCTCTGCAGTTTTCTGTATAAAATAGTAATTTTAAATCATTTGAATATAAAAGTCAAATCATTTTTTTCTTTTTTCTTTTTTAAAATGTTGGAAATTATTTCTGTAGTGGAACGAACGGTAGGGACGAATGTCACGGTTCGTAGTTTTGAATCTCATCTCATCTCATTTTATCTTATTGCGCACTAAGACTAGTAAATTAAATATCCATTCGATCATTTAATATTATTTACAATATTTCATTAATATGATAATACTATATGATATCAGAAACTATGTGAATATATGAAATTACGTTATATAGTACTTGTTTTGGATATGTCCAAAGCGGGAAAACAATCTTTAAGTCTAAATACAACCGACTACTGTTGAAGAACGGTATACTCCACATAGTAAGGAGGATACGCCGGCAGGTGTAATGTAGTGGGACAATTATATCAATTTTTTTTGGTGCAATGCCTAATTCAACCTATTTCAAAAGTAGTCTGGCAGAAAAGGGACAAATTGTCAACTACAAAAATTTAATTTAAATTTAAATAGTGAATGACATAATATTCAAATAAGAAACTAAGTTTCATTCCCTTAAAGATATTTCTGTTCTGAATAGTAATCAAATTCTTGTTAAGATGCAAAATTGTACTTTATATTATAGTAAATAACATAATATGTTCAATTACTTTGTCTTTGATTATTTAAATAATTGTTTCCAAGGTTTAATTAACATTTATAATAGAGGCAAAGTGACACTGTTTAGTACACGTTGTGTAGTGTAGTTTAGTAGTGAAAATATATTATAATAATATACATAAATAAACCAATGTTATAAAAGATATTGTTAAATTTATAAGAAGCGATAGTCTAAATGTCTAAATCTCTTTCGTTAATAAATCAAAAAACAAAATGAACTATTACATTATCATCACCTCTTAACTATCTTATTGTCTTCATTATTTGGAATTATATCAAAGCCATTGTTATTAAATCTTTACAATCAGATATAAACGGATAAAAAAAGGCTCTATGTCACAAAAAACGACAGACATGCTTAAAATAAATTTGCTTTATAGATTCTTAAAATTTTCCAGGATTTGTAAAGTGGGTAAAATGATAATGGGCTTCTTTCAGTACACCTTCAAACTATTAAAAATTATTACTACCATTTCATTTCACAATTGTTTATTTTATTTCATTTTCAATTATGAATAAAATCATCAATCTATTAAGACTATAATGACATTATAATAGTGTTAGCAAGTGTGGGTGATACACAGACTGGACAGACTACGAGATGATGATGATAAATAAGATACTCTTGAATTACAATAAGCCTCTTTGGTATGTCGTAAAGAAAATTATTAAGTAACATTTCTTTTCACAGTTCAAGCATTAATCTAATTCCATATTAATAATGAAATACGAAAGGTTGTTAGCTAATTTTATTAGATTACATTAAAATATATTAATAAAAAGTTATTATCTTGGTAAGTTTGTTTTATCAATAATTTAAACATACACAGAGAAGGGTAGAAATAAAAATCGTATATATAGTTTGAAATATTATTTACTCATTATAAAATATATTTCAGATGCAATAAGAAAATTCATTTTTGATAATACGGGATTTAAAATTCCGAAGTAATATGCGGTCTATTCGAGATAACTTATATTCGTCTATTTGTGTTCTCATAATTAAGATAATGTGTTATCTTAATTATGAGAACCAGTAGAACTAATGATATTGTGTTGTATATTTGTAAATATATAAATAAATAAGATAATAGAAGCGAGGATATTCATATCGAATTAAGCAATAACACATAATTATAATTTAAATTTACGGCTCCAATTACTCCGCTTTGAAGATTGCTGAGTAGAAAATCTTAAAGAAAGTAAAGCGTCTCGTAAAGTAAGCGTGATTTAATTAAATAATTCCGCTTACCTAAATATTCAACGATGTTTTTCATTCTAATATTATATTTGAAGAAAATATTCAAATAAGGAACTGTTTATATCATAATATTATATGGACTAATTCTAAATCAAATCATATTTTATAACTAAAAACTACATGTTTATTATATTTAGCTATAAACGCTTTTATTTATTTTAATTAATTATAAAATAAACCTCATGTTTATTCATTCACAAGTGTGTTTTATATGAGAGTGCACGAGGGTGGTGATTAATTACATGTACTCGTAATGAACGCAAACAGACCGCGGATTAAATTAATTGTGTTCAAAGTATTTTATTCTACAGAACATATTTGTTATAAGAGAAATATCCCAACATTAAATAATATTACTTCGATACCCACTAAACTTCACTGGGTAATTTGTTATTTCAGAAATATGTTAAGATAAAATTATAACCGTGTAAGCTGTGATTACAATAAGTAAACTAATTTTATCAATTTATTACTTTATTGTAACTAGTTTACAAGAACCAATAATAGATTAAGCTTAGAAAAAAAGTATTTTAAATCATAATTGTCAAGTACTTTACTGTTATTTAGTTGATTCCATATCACCCTATAGCATAATTCATTAAATGTATCCAATAGCTCAATTGTAAAATCAAATTGACTTAAATTATGATAAGGTATATTTATTACTTTAGATAAACCAATTCATTGAAATTTTTGAAAGGATACATGAGTCTTTTACGTGATTGATGCTATTGATGGTAGTTGAGGAGGGAGAGCAGGGGAAAGTCATGGTCCTTAAAGAGGTCCTAATATAGGTGGTGCGTTCAACTGTGAGATGCAAATTGACCCAACTCAAATAATCTGTTGTGAAGTTACTTTGTGATAAATCCTTTGTTATCCCTCTTATACCACTACCATTAGCCATCGTAGTAATCCTTCATCCGGACAAAGGCTATTTAATCTTGATGGATTTTTTCTTGTAAAAAGGCCATAATCAATTACATAAATTACAATAAAATAAACAAATATGATAAACAACAATAATATAAACAATCTGTGAGCTGAGATTAATATCAAAATTGTATTATTTTGTAGTTTTGTTGCAGAACAATAAAATATTATTCAATTAAACAACACTTACATTATAATAAATACTTCTTTATAAAAATAACGACCAAAAATTATATAATACAAGGCAGAGTAATATAAAACACAAAGCTTTTAACTTATCTTAAGATTTTAATTATTCCGCATTGTTGAATACTAAGTACGACAGTTTAAGGTAAGGAAACCACATTTGCTCTTGACATTATTCAACGAAAAAATCTCATTTACATTTTTAGTAGACTATTTTAGTTGTCAAGGCTAGATTTTAAGAGAAATTGTTTTTCACAGATACCCTTAAAATACTTCTTAGTTTGTGAAAAGTCAGCAAGATGACCAATAAATTATTTCATTTAATAAACAACTCGATTGTTATAAGGTTCTTAATAAAATTTCTATGATTATAAAATAATAATAATAACAAAGTATTGATAATGATGTTTCCAAATGCTCTTGATAATGTCATGGTTGGAATTGTTGTATATTTGGAATTATTTAATACGAGTAAACCAGACATTCGGAACGTTCATGGCATTTGGTACGCGGTATGTTAAGCAAATGCTTAACCCCGTTCCACTGGCAATTGCCGATGGAAGGAGATTTCATAATAGACCAGTTAAGAAGAATCTGAAATGAAATATAAGCAACACCTGCAACCTCTGGGGAGCGGTCTCGTCAAGCAGGCAATTAAGCTGTTGTGTTGGAAGTGACCACGATGAATTTAGAATTCTATACATCTTTATAGCGTTTATTTATTATCATTTATTTAGTTATAAAAAATCCTAACCATTGCTTTTAAATATTTACTACACACAACCCAAATTCTGGTATTTTCAGTAATTTCGAAAATTATTCGTCAAATATCTGCCACAAACGTTACATTTATATTGTAGAATATTGTTTCCTCGTTTATGTTTATTTACATTATTTACTTTTTGCAACTTATGTTTTTCATACTGGCAGCACAAGGCATCATCTAAGAGGATTTCCTGAATTCACAGTCCTACGACTAACATAAGCTTTAGAAAAATTAGTGGAAATTGTTATATATAACTTTTATAATTATTTTACTTCTTCTAAAGATCAAAAGAAAGAAATAGGATTCTTTATCCCGAAATTAAATTATGTTGCCGAGTGAATTTGGCCAAGTCTTTTCATTAAGATGTAAAAAAGGTAATATTGATACAGTTACAAAGAATTGTTTTTAGTAGACTAACAAGGTATCATTTATGAAAAAGTGGTGGTGGTATCATTTATGAAAAAGTGGATAGCAGCTCCCATAGATTAATAAATTGGTTTTCGTACCTTTTTACTCCGTTGTGAGACTTAGACATTTTTTAAATGTTATGGTTTTTGATGGGATCTCATTTCTTTTTGTAGGTAGTCCCCGGTTTTTTTCCTTTTTGGAATTTGGTTCTTAACCTAGCAGCTATAACTAAGTTATTTTTATAATAATTAAAAAAATGTTTTTATTAAAAAGTCTGAAAACCTTAGTGTTGACAAAGTAAAATATCTATAAACATTATATTATTTTATGTTACTCATAAAATGCTTTTCCGTTTCTCCGATAATTTCGCTGTTCACTAGTCCTTTAATCATGTTATCCACATCTTCGATGTCAAAGTTTTGATGGTTATTCCTTTGTGTACACATTAAAACCTAATTGTATATCAAATTTTAGCTTTCAAAATTAGCGAGAAGTATCGTTTCTTTTATTATGTTAGGCGAGTCAGTGAATCAGTAACAAAATAAAAGAACTCTGACTTGCAATCTTGTCTCTATTTGGAGAAGAACTTACACATAAATAATTTTTATTATTACATAATTACATTGGTACATTAATTTCCTCAAATAAACTGACCAAGTAGATACTTATTCATAGTTACAGAACCATCATCTATGGATTATTTAGAATTACGAAATTTCATTAATCAAATCTACTAAATTAGACCACTTTACTTCCCCAAGGATTTTATTCCTATATACCAGTCCTAATTTTAATTTAATCCACTAGTTGGTCCTGGTAGAAGTTCAACTATTGTACATCTATCTTAAATAGAAATATCAACACAGTATTCAACACGAATCATGATAGAACTCTGAATGGCCTAATTCACTAATGAAGTGTATCGTCAACTATTTGATTTGAAAACAGTTTACACAAAAATATGTTTCAAAAGTTTAAGATATTAAATTATACTTATATTTCTTATATCGTACAATGAAGTAATAAGGATAATGTTCAATGAATTTTGAACCAATATTGAATAAAATACTTACTTATCGAATCAATAACTATACATTAATTCATTCATTCATATAATTTAAATTACTACCTATAGTCAGACTAAAGCCTTATGAAACATTATGATTATAACATTTAAGTATGGATAATGCCTTACCCTTTCTTTATATATGTATTTTAAAATAATATTAAGAACTTATAGTTAATATATAATAGTCATTACCGTCATAGATAAAGATTATTTCAGGAATTCCAATTGAATCCAAAGGGATTATAAAGACATATGATAAGAGTTAACCAGCTTATTTAATTTATTACTTCACTCATAAAAGTGTGTGTACTTTTATGAGTAAAGTAATAAATTTTACTTTATTATATTTAAATCGTATCAAGATAAGAAATCGGAAAATTCGGATCAGTTAGTCACGAAGGAACATTTTAACCAAAATTATACATAAAAAATAAATTTAACGATTAAAATATCTACAGGTATATATAATACAAACGGAAGTATATTATTCTTTAGATCATAACATAAATTATTAGCCAGCTTACATCTATCTTCTTCATCTTTATATTAAAAAATGTAAACAAGCAAACTAAATAACAAAAATCCATGTCCTTAAAAAGAAAATCCCTCAAATGAAATTAAAAAAATACACAAATAAACTTTTTAACGAAAAAAGAACATCTAATCTATTAACTTGAAAGAGAAAGCAGCTGTTGTACGTAATTGCGATGTTTATACAAGTATAGTTACCCACATACATACTTAATTCACACATTAATACTTAAAATTTTATTACTAAATCAAGGTTAAGACAAAGTTTTTAATTTAAAAATTATATAATCTCAACTAATGTAATGTAATGTAATGCACTAAGCATTACATTACATTTCTGTAACTTCCTCCACCATCCCCACTCAAAATTGTCATTATCCTAATACATTACTTTTATTACAAATTCCCAACGATCATGTTCACCCAATTTCATCTGGTCATCATCATTACATAATCTTATTTAAAAGATAAAATTTCATCACATAAAGCTTTGGTTTCATACTATGAAAGTCTTTCCTCATTAAAAATACAACGAACGCGTTCAACAACTTTGTAATTATTCATTAGCAGCCTCTTCATTTATGTAACTTTACTTAAGTTGAAGTAAAAATTAATAAGGTCTTTGAAATTTTCAAGCATCTTGTTGTTTAATAACACAGGCACACAAAAAAAAAAAAAGTCATGAACCAGAGGGGAGACCCCATTATTCTTAGGTTTTTGGGATCGCTGAAACCGAATATGACAATAAAAACTAATTTTAAATGCCAGTTTTCCCGCTAGCACCCCCTTACTACCTCTTAAGGGGTGAAAATTGAAATTTTTGTATAAAATCAAGATAGATGTGTATTTCTACGTTTTTTGGGATGCTGAAACCGAAAATGATAATTAAAAATAAATTTATGACCACTATCACCCCCTACCACCCCTTAAGGGGGGTGAAAATTTAAATTTTTCTATAAAGTCAAGATAGATGTGTATTTCTACGTTTTTTGGGATGCTGAAACCGAAAATGATAACTAAAAATAAATTCATGATCACTATCTCCCCCTACCATCCCTTACAGGGGGTGAAAATTTCAATTTTTCTATAAAATCAAGACAGATGTATATTTCTACGTTTTTTGGGATGCTGGAACCGAAAATGATAACTAAAAATTAATTCATGACCACTATTACCCTCTTACCACCCCTTACAGGGGGTGAAAAATAAAATTTTTCTATAAAATCAAGATAGATGTGTATTTCTACGTTTTTTAGGATGCTGGAACCGAAAATGATTACTAAAAATAAAATTTAAGACCTCTATCACCCATTAACACCCTTCACCAACCCTTAAGACTGAATCATGATTTTTGTCCTATTCTTCACAAGTTTTTTCACTTTTTGTTTTTTTTTTTTGCTTTCTATTTAATACTACTTATACTGTTATCCATCCGGCAGTGTTGTAAAACGCTTAAAAGATGCTGAACCTAATTCTATGCCTCCGAAATAGAATTGTTACTATTTTCCTGAAAATTTAGGAGACTAAAAGATGCTGAACCTAATTCTATGGCTCCAAAATAGAAGGGACTATTTTCCTGACAATTTAGGAGACTACAGTGAGGAGCAAGATGCAAGGTTCCATCAGGATTAGAGTAGAATTAAATCATGAATATATATCAGATACTTCTGATCGATAAAGCATTTGAATTTCTAATATAAGAGCGAAAGAGAGAGTAACCTCAAACTACGAGTAGTTTGATAAACATGTCACTTACTGTAAATCGTTAAAATTTCTTCATACATCTTGATTTTATACAAAATTGAAAACCCCCATTAGGGATGGTTAGGGGGTGGTATTGAGTAAAAGAGGTATCAAATTCACTTTTGGTTGTCATTTTCGATTCCAGCATCCTAAAAAACGTAGAAATACACATCTATCTTGATTTTATAGAAAAATTGAAATTTTCACCCCCTGTGAGGGATGGTAGGGGGTGATAGTGGTCATAAATTTATTTTTAGTTATCATTTTCGGTTTCAGCATCCCAAAAAGCGTAGAAATACACATCTATTTTGATTTTATAGAAAAATTGAAATTTTCACCCCCTGTAAGGGATAGTAGGGGGAGATAGTGGTCATGAATTTATTTTTAGTTATCATTTTCGGTTTCAGCATCCCAAAAAACGTAGAAATACACATCTATCTTGATTTTATAGAAAAATTTAAATTTTCACCCCCCGTAAGGGGTGGTAGGGGGTGATAGTGGTCATAAATTTATTTTTAATTATCATTTTTTGGTTTCAGCATCCCAAAAAACGTAGAAATACACATCTATCTTGATTTTATACAAAAATTTCAATTTTCACCCCTTAAAAGTTAGTAAGGGGGTGCTAGCGGGAAAACTGGCATTTAAAATTAGTTTTTATTATCATATTCGGTTTCATCGATCCCAAAAACCTAAGAATAATGGGGTCTCACCTCTGGTTCATGACTTTTTTTTTTTTTTGTGTGCCTGTGTAATCAAAACTACTTACAAAATCTATACATTGTTAAAAAATTGATAAAAAAGAAATGGAAAAATCATTTATCGATATGAGATAAACTAGTGTCGCTTTTGTGTTTTATATATAAAAGAAAATAAGTAATTATTCTTTTATATATTATTCTTTTCTTAATTTTTAAGATGACGTCATGTTAAACGTGTTATAAATTAAACTTTAATGATCTTATGTTAATTAATAATTCCTTTACACAACACAGTCGCATAAATACGATCGAATCTCTTTTTGTCATCAAAATGTGTTATGTCCACCGTTTGCCACACAAATATGGACAAAATTTTTACAATATAACCAAAAAAATCTAAACTTTTATTATTTATTCCGACTTTAGCAAGACAAATCTAAGGTTTAAGAAGCTCTTCCTTTTAAAAAAAAAAATAGGAGTCACTAAAACTATGTACAATAATTATCAATGACGGAAGCTTTCTGTAGTCTCCGGGGTATTTATTTTAAAGAGGCAATGTGTTGTTTGATATATTATTATACCAAGAAAAAATATATTTTGTTTGTTGTTTTGCTAACATTAGCGGGTTAAAATGCCTAAATTAAAGCTTTTTTTTATTTTAAGCATTTTAAACTCGATTCTGCAGAAAAACTACAAAAGATATTATAATTTAGCGAAATTTTATTGATTGAATGGAAAGAAAGAAATGAAAATTAAATCAAATGATGTCATAAAGAAAGTGATAACTGATTGAAAATCAAAGTTACTTAGGTATTTATTTAAAAGGCAGATCTATTTTGAGAGAAAAACAAGATGTTTCACAAAACTTTAGGTCTTAATTTTCAAAATTATTTTCTCACTTTAAGTTGTAAGCAGTAAATCTATTAGATATATAATATAGACAATAGCGAATTGCTTGTGTTTACGCTCAGATCTTAAATAAACAGACTTGATAACAAGCAATGGGGTCTTTGTTGTAGTTAGATAGTGTCAAGCTTATATTATTATATAAGCTTTAATACCCTAGTTTAATATTAAACCAGGGTATTTCCCGAACGAACTTTGACGAAATTATAAATGTTAATAAAAAAACAATTGATTTTAAGTAAAATTATTATTATTTATTCAAGAAAATAAAATGTTAAATACATTTTTATTTATAATTAAAAAAAAAATACAAAAAAGTGTGATTAATAATAATACAAAATAGTAATATAATTAAATATGAAAATAAACTAAATCAGTAAATTATAAACAGCGCCATCTCTCGACAGTAACTAAAATTTAGCCTGTCTACAGACATCCATACATCCATCGGACAAAAGTGAAAACAATATAGAACGAACAAAGTTCATTCGTGAAAAAAAATATTTTCGAAATTTATCTTTTTCTGTATTCTAACTTTACACTATGGAAATATTTCGAAATGTGCGTTTAAAATATTTGTCATTCTTGACTTGAACATTTCTATAATATTTCTTGCATAACACTTTCAATACGATACCTATCGTGTATAATAAAAAAAGCAAGTAAACAAATATAGCAAGCGTTCAAACTGGAATCCAACAGAATTGTAATGTATTTGTTTTTAGAGCATAATTTAGTTTGAAACATGGGTTTTTATAATTTTATATACATGTATATGCTGATGTAAGTATGTGAGGTTGTAAATACACATCTATCTCGATTTTATAGAAAAATTGAAATTTTCACCCCCTTTAAGGGGTAGTAAGGGGGTGATGGAGGTCATGAATTTATTTTTAGTTATCATTTTCGGTTCCAGCATCCCAAAAAACGTAGAAATATACATCTATCTTGATTTTATAGAAAAATTGAAATTTTCACCCCCTGTAAGGGGTATTAGGGGGTGATAGTGGTCATAAATTTATTTTTAGTTATCATTTTCGGTTTCAGCATCCCAAGAAACGTAGAAATACACATCTGTCTTGATTTTATAAAAAAAAATGAAATTTTCACCCCCTGTAAGGGATGGTAGGGGGTGATAGTGGTCATGAATTTATTTTTAGTTATCATTTTCGGTTTCAGCATCCCAAAAAACGTAGAAAGACACATCTATCTTGATTTTTTACAACAATTTCAATTTTCACCCCTTAAGAGGTAGTAAGGGGGTGCTAGCGGGAAAACTGGCATTTAAAATTAGTTTTTATTGTCATATTCGGTTTCAGCGATCCCAAAAACCTAGGAATAATGGGGTCTCCCCTCTGGTTCATGACGTTTTTTTTTTTTTGTGTGCCTGTGCTATTGGTCAAAATGTATATATATAAATATGCGTGCGTGCGTCCAGATTCGACTTTTGTCAGCACGATAGTTGCCGCAGTTTCGCTCGGATCGCTTTCAAACTTTGCACAAAAATAAACCATCCAAAAATGTAGGTCAACTTCGTTAACCAGAGAAATCCGGCCACAGAGGGCGCTAGGGCCTCACTTTTTCTGATTTTAGTTTTTCGACCATAACTTTTCCCTATACAAAGTAGATCAATCGCGTTCATATTATATGACGTCTTTGATGAATACCTAGAACTAATGTAGATAAACCGGAAACACAACTTCAATAACTTAGGAGTGGGGGTAAAAAAACTAAAAATTTTTGGAAAAAAAATCATAACTTTTTTCTAGTAAACATTCTTACATCACAGGTATTTTTAATAGAAAGGTTATTTTTTAATCTAAATTTAAGTACCAAAAGTTTTTCCGTAGAAGGTATCGTTTCCGAGAAAAAAAATAAAAACCACTTAAAGCTTGAAAATTTAAGGTAGGTAAAACCACGGCAACTTTTTTCTGGTAAACATTCCCTCTCGCAAATATTTTTAATCGAAAGGTTATTTTTTACTCTAAATTTAAGTATTTCCAAAAAAGATACCTTTTCCGAGAAAAAAAATAAAAACCGCTTTTTGCTTGAAAATTTTTGATGTAAACAACGGCATCATGTGTTATTCTTAGATAGTGAGTTATATTTTAAACGAGTTAAACACAAGGTCTACCCACGCGTGTCCCCCTGCGGGCACGGATTTTTTTAAATATAAATTATAATACATTAAATCAGTTTTACTAAATATAAGTGATAAATTTAATAAAATTATTAGGCTATCAAAATGTATATGTAGTCTAAGAGAAGCAATCTGTGACACGTTTGATGCAAGTTGATTGTATTACTTAGACCTGAGGTAAATATATACATATTTTAGCAGTGGCAAAGGAAGCCCTAATATTATTTTCTCTTTATTATTATATTTATTCATTCAATGATTTTTATTTTACCCATACATATTTCGGTAACTCATTTTTATAACACTATTATATTTTATTCAGTTTGGTTAAACTGTATAATATGTTTTATATTTCGAAAATAGTGCCTTTTATCTATAAATATATGTATAAAAAATACAATTATAGTAAAGAAGTACTAACAGATAGACAAATATTCAATGTGGTCTTTATTGCTTTTAAAATTATTCAATATATCAAGCCGTTCTGAGGTACTGCACTACATAAATAGAGGTTAATGTATATGCTCTGCCCATTCCACTGATTGCTCTCGTTTTATTGACCCTGTGCCCATCGCACGTAATTACAGAGCTATAATGGTTCTACGTTCGGGATATATAAGACTATTTTTGTTATTGGACCAAGAATTTAAAGTAAAGGATTCCATTTTCCTTACAAACTCATATCAAAATCTTTCTATGTTTTTGAATTTTAATATTCATTCTATCGATTTTCAGAGATATAATTATTACCATATTTATCTGTAAAGATTTTTTATAATGAACTAATTAAAAAAGTTTTGGTACATCTGACGTAACAAACCGAATTGTGTTACTCGCAAACGTAATAATTCAGAGCCTATTGTCTGATTCTAATATTTAATAACAACTGATTAGTATTTTAGAAAATGTTAATTTTGTAACTATTTTACCATATTTTAAAGTTATTTTAAAGAATTATTTTATTATTAAGATATATTACTGTAAGCACAAAGTTTATTTTGTTTGTTTTTATTTATTGTAGTTTTGGTTAGTTTTTATCATATATATATTTTCGTCAGTGAAGATCAGAGGTCGAATCTGTATTCGTTTTCTAATCACATAAAACATTAACAAAGTAAGCTTTTTCATTTCAGGATAAAGACGTTCGTATATTTCTACAAAACCCATTAACTGAGTTATATATCTTAATGTAAGGTCATACTTACATTGTTACTTGTGTTTACAGTTCGTTATTTAGTGACCTCAGTGGAATTGTTCTTGACTAGATAAGAATAAACTTATATTTTATGATAATATTTTACTTAAAACTTAGTATACTATTTTCTCTAACATATATAATCACGTACCTAAGAATAATAAACATTTTAATTAAATGTATTTAATATCTATATTCTATAACTAAACAGTTGTCATGTCTTGATTTTTTGTTTGCTTTCCTCGCGACAGAAATGTTGATAGTACATACAAAACTACTACAATTAATATTTAATAGTCATTAATTTTCCAACGGATTTAGTATTAAGACAAACATCGCATAGTTATTAATTAAAATGATTAAAATATTAAAGAGAACTAGCTGAATAAATTGGTTTAAGTTCCTAAATAAACTCTGAATTGTACGTATAATTAATAATTACTGTATTTACTGAAAATGAAAAGAAAATTAAGAGTCAAGTTTATTTTGTTACAAGATAATAAGGATTATTTTGTTATAGTGTTCTTTTCCTTTTAATCGTTTCAAAACAAATTTTAAGTTCCTTATCCTTCATTAAGGACAATAAATGAATTATTGATTTTAATTAAATGTAGATTGTCAAATTCGTCGACAGGAATAAAATAGAATCTGCGTTCGCTGGGGAACCATCCCATCGCTCTACCAATTAAGCCGCTGTGTTCACGATCATGAATTTATGGATTCTACATATGATTCGATAATACAATTGATTACTTATAAAATAATGAGACCGTGCCTCAGTGACCGAAGGTTCGAGTCTGTTAGGTGTCTTAAATATCTTGTGATAAATTGTCCTTTATATTTTATATTAGCCATGGCTAAGGTAGAATCATTTTAGTTGATTGGTAGCATTGGTTGGTCATGCCACTTTTATCTTCGGCTGACATTTATTGTTGTATTTTGATCAACTTACAAAATATCCTTATATGTTATGGTCTCTACGTTTTTCTGACGTTAGTGTTAAGTTTAATGAATTTCCATTTATTAATTTCTTCGTGGAACAGCGATATCCTCCTTCACAAACTTTACCAATTATTAAACTGAACAGATGTGAAGACAATTTCAAAATTATAAAAATTGATATAGACAAATCTTACTTTTATAATTTTCTTTCCTTACAATATACCTTTTCTGTTAAAGTAATTTCTATTGAATTATGACTACTACTTGTAGTAAATTAACTAAAATAAGTGAAGGTGACATTTAAATTTAAACATTATTTGTTAACTATACCATATAAATAAACATTCTCTAATCCAATTTTCAATAGCAATCTTCGTCCGTCCTTAATAAAGCTAGGATTATCTTTTCATTTATGACCTCTTATGGCCGTAATAGAGCTGCAACGCGGTAATGTTACGTTAATATTACGCTAAACATTGCTAAAATTAAGTTACGAAAGAAAAATTGACTACACTATCACCTTATCATATATGTGTAATCATATATGTTATTGTTATCGTCTGTTCCTTCCTTGAATATATAACCTGCAAGGTATATATATTTTTTAGTATTTTACTTTGCTACACTAAAGAGAATTGTATATATTTATAAGCTTTTTGATAAAATTTGTTTTTTAATGTCAACAAGTGCAGCATTTTATGCATTCATTCTTCTGGTTGGAATCAAAGACTGCAATTTTTATGTAAACACAGAATTTTAAGGTAACCTTTTATCTTTAGATATATTATGGATTTAGATCTATCAAAAAGAGTTTAAATAAAAATCCCATTCATATCTTATTTTTAATTATTTGAGGTGGTTACTCATAATTAAAATTGGATAATTTATACATGTTATATCTATATTTGGTTGATGTGCCGCTATACAATTAAAGAGGGCCCCACTTTAATTATATAGTTAGAACAATTATCTGAAAAATCATATACTTTAATTTAAATAAGGGTATAAAACGAAGCTTTGTCATTACAAGATCAGTGACAGTCGTTAACTAATTTATTTATTAATTACCTATTTTATTTTTTTTAATTTGATGTAAACTATTTATTTTACTCGTAATACACTTTGGTACATATTACTAAGTTTTTCTTTATATTTTTGCGATAAATTCTCTCTAAATATACTGAGTTAAAATTGCGAATGTGGCCTCAGTTAATTAAAACATAATTTTAAATATAGTATTTAGCATATATCTTAAATATCCTTTATTAAATCTCATTAAATTGCGACATTTTGCCTAAAACTCAGTAAAAATAAAAATACTACTCCGAATGCCGTCCGATTCAATTAAAACTTTTAGTTTTTTAAACATTGTTTCTTCTCATTTCGGTTTATTTTGAATATATATATATATTTTTTGTAAAAAAATATATAAAAGTTCAGATATATGTGTAAATAAATTGAACTATATATCTATATACACATATATCTGAATCTTTATTACTATATTAAGTATGTTATAATCTGATGAATTAAATAAATCCACGAATTTCATTCAGCCGCGCTACGGCGCCTCAATTATCTAATAAATCCTTATGAAATGAAATCCACTTTAGAACTATTGTTCGAATAAATTATAATTTGAAAGCATATTTCTTCTTCAATATAAAATATTTGAAAAGTGTGTAGTTATTTAACCGTGGTTAATATCATCTCCTAATGAAGGTGGATGAACTCACAATATTCAGATTTCGATATGTAGCTGCAGTACGAGTTTAAATTAACTTTAATGAAAGCGTTACTTTTTTACTTTTCTAACTATAAAAATAATTTACTTATGACACTGAATATATTCTTATCATATAGAAATATACATTAGCTGTAGTACGAGTTTAAATGTACCACTAATGAAAGCTTTACTTTTTAACTTTTCTAACTATAAAATAATTTACTTATAACACTGAATATATTCTTATCATATAGAAATATACATTTCTTAATTAACTTTAACTCTTGATGTCGCTCATGTGAAGGAGTAAACAAAATAAAAATTTGGGGCAAAAGGTAATGGTATTGCCCTAGGTAAGTAAGCACCGTCATCTAATAACAGTTGCTAAGTAAGCTGTATTATTAAATGTGTATTTTAATTATAAAGCTTTGAAATAATATCAAATTGAGAGTCAAAAATTTTTATTTTCTATTCCGTTCCTTCCTAAGAATATCTTAAATATAAGATCGTTGTTTACAATCACCATGTCTTTTCATTGCCTGTTTGTTTTGTAATTTTATATTTTATTGTAATTTGTATTACAATAAAACATAATATTACATGCTATGCATGCTATGCTATATAATATTACATGCTGTGCAAAAAGTAAATACCTAGTACAGTGCATATTTTCCTTAAATTACAGTGTTTAACATTTAATATACTTTACGGTATAAGTACGTCATTAAAATAATATTGTTGCAAATAATGTCTGATATATTTTGTATTTTTATACCATATTAAACTTCTTAAATAACTAAATATGATTTTAAAACTATAGTTTAAAGATGAAATCACTTCAATTTCAACACTATTGACATTATAGTAACTTTACACTACATTTTCCCTAAGAGTGTTACCGTAGAGAAGGGTGTAAGTGGATAGATTTTCGATACGGTTGATCTCCAATTCAATTGCTACCGATGTTAGATTGAATATACTACAGAACTTCATAAAATTGTGCCATTTTTATTACGTTTCCAAGCCAGTGTTTATACATACAGACACCCCTTGGTAATCTTTTTATTGAAAAAGCATTATGTAAATGTAGTTTATCAAACCACCCATGGGTTCTCTGTGATATTCACTCGACAAATAATACTTAATCTGAATAATATATAAGATAAATCATACTTTATATTATTCTGTGAATTTATCACTTCGAATCATATGATACGTATATGAACACGAGTACAGCTTCTGTTTGAAACGTATTTTTAATATGTATCAACATCAAAGTAAAATCTGAAAAAAAAATTGCATCGGCTATTAAAATAATAAAATGAAATTAATATTTTAAACATAAATTTTATAATCATAGTGATTATTTTAAAATCCATTAAAAGAAACTGCTAATATTTACTCAAAGTGTATTTCTATTCAACAGTCATTCACAATCGTTATGAGGAACGTGACAAGTGCAAAACGAAACACTTACTCCGTTTACGTGACACGGTAAATCAAACAATCTTGTAACTACGTCACGTCTATATTTCGAGGTACTAAAGTAATTTAGCTGTACAATTAACAGTTTAGTTAAAGTTAAATTAATTAGTGTAGTTTGATTTTACAAGTCCAGGACTGACTCATAGTCCATATTTATTTATTTATTTATCTTCACGCCATATCCCTTGAGGGGTAGCCAGAAACGACGGAGCGCCAAACGCTACACGTCATAACGTCTGTAAATGATCTAGCTAGAAACAGGACGCCAGTCAAAGTGATTTAATTATTTATTTGATTTTATTATATGAGTAAATATTATTCGTCTTGTCTAGAGTTATTTTGCGTTTTTTAATTTTACATCAAACTCATTTTTAATGTGGATTGAAAATTTTATATTTTGAACTCTATTGTTTGGAAATAAATGTTATATCTATTATATAAAAATGAATCGCAAAATGTGTTGGTAAGCGCACAACTCAACAACGCATGGACCAATCTTAACAATTCTTTTTTTTAAATATTCCTTGAAGCCCAAGGATGGTTCTAACGGCGAGAAAAATTCGAATAATTTCCAGGAAAACCCTAAAAGAGCCCTTTTCTTTTTCCTATACAAATATTTTAAATATAGAATAAATAACTAAATGTAGAGCCAATTTGAACTGTATTGTTATTCAATAAAGTTTATATTAAATTACAAGCACTCTTTGTTATCTAAACAATTTAGGTATGTTGCTAACGTCGAAGAGTCAATTCGCGCTTTATTGTCTCTCCACAAAGTTCAAATTCAATCAAATATATGTATGTGCAGGTTCACGCAAAAGTGATAATATCGTGAACCCGACCAAATTGAAAAGTCAAAAAATTTAAGAGCTATAGATTTGATTGGCCTTGGAATATTCTTTCTTTTGTTTTAGTTTTGGAATGCGACATAAATTGTCATCAGTTTTCACGTCATTGCATCTGTCAAACAAACTGCGTTAAAAAGCGTTTATAATATTTAATAATTAATTTTGATTGTTTTATATCGTGTTTTGTGCAGTGTTTTAATACATGTGATTAATAATTATTGCATGTGACATAATTTAGGTGAGTATTTTCTATATGCCTCCTATAAGACGAAGTAATTTAGGTAGAAGAACCCGAACTGCTACAAACCAAACTAATTACCGATCTTATCATACTGCACAAGAACGTGACGACCGAAAAAAACGTAAAAGAATTCGTTTATCACGAACGCGGGAAGCGAGAGCGAGAGATTCAACCAATAATCCCGAAAGTTTGAATCGAGCTGCTTTCAATTATGATTTGTCAATTGACTACAGTAACCACCAATGTGTTACTATTGAATCTATGAACTTGGTTTGCTCTCATTGCAAGGCAAATGAAGCCAATGGATTGTGTTGCGCAAATGGGAAAGTGAAATTGATACCATTGGATCTACCACCAGAGTCATTGTACTTATTGGTTTCAGGAATAGAATCAGATTCCATACACTTTTTGTTAAATATCCAACAATATAACAATTGCTTTCAAATGACGTCATTTGGGGCAACAAACGTAGTTCGGGAAAATTTCATGCCAAATTTTAAGGTAGGTATTATAGAAGTTAATCATTATTATTTTAGTGAACAAAATTTCCTGTTAATTAAGTAAAGGTGTGTCATTAACCTTCAGTTCCTTAATCCCCAAGAAATATATTACTTAGTCATAATATTATTAGGTGATTCAGTATTAGCAATACTTTTATTATTTTGAAACACAATATAATTATTTGATGATGGATATTAGTTACAACTAATTATTACATATTGACATACCTAAGCATATCAATTATAAATTAGGGATTCAAATTAGGAGACAGATATACTTTTTACGAACAAATATTGTTTATATTTGACAAAAATCATTTTTTTTTAATTTACAGATACAAGGCCAACTATATCATAGCGCAGGTTCACTGTTACCAGTATCAGATAGCAATTACAAATTTCTGCAAATTTATTTCATTGGCAATTTACCACAAGAAATTGATATGCGTTGTTCAAATAACAATTCAGTAAAGGGGTCTATTGTAGAACAATTACAAACTTTATTTCATGAGTACAATCAATTGATTATATTGTTTAAAACTGCACTGGATCTGATGCCATCTGATAATCACAAAATTGTAATCAGAGCTAATAAAACACCTGTTGGCCAACATGCAAGACGTTTTAATGCACCAACTATTAATGAAGTTGCCATCGTAGTAGTTGGAGAAAACTTGGAATCCCTTGATATTGTTTTACATCGTCGGAATGATCAATTACAACGTATAAAGGAAACACACCGCTCATATGACGCATTGCAATATCTCATTATATTTTGGCAAGGTGAAGATGGCTATGATTTCTCAAACAAGATGATAAATCCCATTACAGGTAATAAAAAATATTAGTTTAGCAAGGAGATATATTATCAGTCACTATATTATTTTTTTTTATTTTCAATGTTATGAGAACAAAAATCTATTTTCAGGTTCTAAAACCAACAAAAAAGTCAGTTCAATGAACTATTATTGCTACCGCCTAATGATGACAATCACATATTCAAACGTCGGCGATTATATCACAAGTATGTTGTAGACATGTATGTTAAAATTAAAACGGAGAGATTAACATTCATCAGGTTGAATCAGACAAAACTCAGATATGAAGAGTATATTCACCTTCGAGATGCGATTAATACTGATGGTAATGCACAGAATCTTAGTCGAATAACTATTCTTCCAGCAACATACATCGTAAGCCCTCGACATATGCATGAATATGCTCAAAATGCCATGTCATATGTTTGTCATTATGGTACAGCAGATTTGTTAATCACATTTACATGCAATCCACACTGGATAGAAATAGACACAGCCAGAGTCTTTATACAAAAGTTGAAATCTTGAATGGATTTCATTGTGAAACATTATGTGTTTGGAGAGACACGCCGCTGGATGCATTCTGTGGAGTGGCAGAAACGGGGATTGCCACATGCACATATTTTGATTTGGTTAGTTGAAAAGATAAAGTCAAATGAAGTTGATGCAGTAATATCAGCTGAAATCCCTAATGTAGAAGTAGATCCTGGATTGCATGAGGTAGTTATCAAAAACATGTTACATGGTCCCTGTGGAACTCTTAATCAAAATTTACCATGTATGGTGGATGGTAAATGTTCAAAACGATATCCACGGACATTAATATCTGAAACAATCACTGGTATTGACGGTTATCCTTTGTATCATCGCCGATCGACAGCAGAAAATGGAAGATCAACAATTGTCAAATTAAATCAACAAGATATTGAAATAGATAATCGCTGGATTGTTCCATATTCACCCATTTTATCAAAGACCTTCAAAGCACACATCCACGTTGAATCTTGCCATTCAGTAAAATCTATTAAATACATTTGCAAATATGTAACCAAAGGGATTGATATGGCTGTGATTGGTATTAATGCAGAGAATTCCAATGATGAAGTTACCCAATACCAAATGGGTCGCTATGTTAGTAGTAATGAAGCAGTTTGGCGAATATTTTCTTTTCCTATTCATGAGAGACACCCTACTGTTGTTCATTTAGCTGTGCATTTAGAAAATGGACAAAGAGTATATTTTACAGCACAAAACGCAGTAGATAGAGCTGTACAGCCACCATCTACTACATTAACCAGTTTTTTTGAGACATGCCAAAACGATGCTTTTGCTCAAACATTGTTATATTCTGAAATGCCAAAATATTATACTTGGAATCAATCCTCAAGGAGATTTATACGACGGAAACAAGGAAAACCAGTTACAGGATACCCAGATGTATATTCTACCGATGTGATTGGTCGAATTCATTCAGTACATCCAAGCAATGATGAATGTTTTTATTTACGACTGCTATTAATTAGTCAATGTACGTGGCCCAACATCGTTCCAACATGTACGAACTGTTAATGGTGATTTGTGTGGATCATACACAGAAGCTTGCCAATGTTTGCGATTGCTAGAAAATGATGCTCATTGGGATCAAACTCTCAATGATGCTGTAATATCATCACAGGCTCATCAAATACGAAATTGTTTTCTATAATCATATCAACATGCTTCCCATCAAACCCAAAGGATCTGTGGATCAAGTACAAAGATAATATGTGTGATGATATTTTGTATCAAATACGGATTAGAAGGGGAAATCCAAATATACAAATAAGCGAAGAAATTTACAATGAAGTATTGATTTCAATTGAGGACATGTGCTTGATGATGTCAAACAAACTATTATTTCAATTAGGTCTGGCCGCGCCTGATCGTCCAATGCATAATGCTTTTAACCAAGAGTTGCACCGAGAAAAACTATATGATCTCAACACTTTGAAAGAATTATTTCAAACAAACCTTCCACTGTTCAATGAACAACAGGGTATGTATTTGATACACTTATGAAAGTAATAAATGATAAAAGAGGAGGGATTTACTTCTTAGATGCACCTGGTGGTACAGGAAAAACTTTTTTGATTTCATTGATATTAGCAACAATTCGCTCACAAAATGAAATTGCACTTGCACTCGCTTCATCGGGAATCGCAGCAACTTTGCTTGAAGGTGGTAGAACAGCTCATTCAGCACTAAAATTGCCATTGAACATGCAAAGCAACGAAACTCCAACCTGCAACATTTCGAAGAACTCTGCAATGGCAAAGGTTTTTCAGCAATGTGAATTGATTGTTTGGGATGAATGCACTATGGCACTTAAAAAATCTTTGGAGGCTTTAAATAGAACCTTACAAGATCTATGGAGCAATCATAACCTATTTGGTGATGCAATGAAATCTAAAAAAATAAAATCTCCTGCTAATAATAAAATTATTAGCAGGAGATTTTGTCAAACATTGCCAGTGATTCCCCGATCAATTACTGAAAATACTTATATACGTTTTATTTCATTTTTCTTTATTTCATCGGTTATTAACCCTATGTTAATAATAATAGTAATAAATAATTAAATTTCTCCACGTTTTGTCATTGAAGCACCCACTTTGTAAATATTTGTCACCTTTACGTTCCCACTATCCCTTTAGATTATTTTTCAATCAGGTTTGAACCTTATGTTCCCCTCTTAGTTTGAAGCCCTCTAGAAGACATCCCAGTCGGGGTTTTTAGTGCGTCTCAAAAGGGTGGCCAAAGTTCGTGGAAGCGAAGATACTTAGGTCATCCGAGCTGACCTTTTTCTTTAATTCTCCTGAACAGAACCGTCACCATAATGATAGGGCTATATGTGAGGGTCAGCGGAGTAAAAACATCTTAAGGTCGAAATATAAACTGCCACATTCCAAATCTATTTGACAGAACGAAGTCTGCCGAGTTGTATAAAAATTGTTGTATTTATTATAAAAATGTATTTTTTTCATTTTTTATGATTTATCTTTTAAAATTTAAATGTTTTGAGTTTAACTTATATTATATGGATTAGTAAAACCACCAAATATTTTTAATTATGAACATCTTATTAAAATGATAAAGTAACATATTAAAAAAAGGATAATTTTAGGATTTTTCTATCATATTATTTAAAATATTAAATGATAAAAAAAAATCCACCAGAATGCTTAATATATATAAATCACGTGTCACGTTGTTTGTCCACGATGGACTCCTTAACTACTTAACCGATTTTAATAAATTTACACACCACGTACAGTTGACCTAACTTAAAAGATAGAATAAGTTTCAACTCAATTCATAGTCGCCATATTATTTTATTGCAATTTTTTTGTTTATTATTTTGCAGTTACCTCCTAACAATTCTGAAAGATTGCGGTATCTATTGACTGAATTGAGTAATTACGAATGAGGTATCTACCCTACCTACCTTATTCGTAAGTTTAGTGTTCCAAGTTATTTACTAAAAACTTTGTAATATACAAATAAATAGTGTTATAAATTTGTATAAAATTTAAAAAATAATTATAATTATTTTGTTTTGTTTTTTGCTTAATATCGACTGTAAGAAAACATTATGGTTTTCATGAAAGATGTACTCTGAAGATTACCCCTTAAATAGTTCACTACAATGTAATATATCAAAAACAATAGTCACAGCAACGCGTGACCGGGTCTGCTAGTCAAGTAATAAAATCAGATAAGGAAGTTGCCTCTGCTTTTGAAAATTATTTTAGAAAAATTCCAGCTTCTACCACTTCTTCTTTAATTTCTTCTCCTGTAGTCGCCGAGTCATTACTACAAAAAAATGTAAAAAAATGTAACATTAAATTTAAGAAAATTTAATCCAATGATATAATTAAATGTTTTAGGACCTTAAATATTAAGAATACTCCTGACTTATGGGGAATATCTGTTAAGGTGATTGGCTCAATAGTGGACCTCGTTGCGCCTTACTTAGCGACCATTTTTAATGACTGTATTTCTTGTGGAGTATTTCCTGACCTAATGAAACACAGCAAAGTAATACCACTCTTAAAATCAGGCAATAATTCAGATCCGTCTAATTACAGACCAATATCAGTATTGCCTTCGTTTAGTAAAATATTTGAAAAAATCATGCTTAATCAGCTGATAGACCATTTTAATAAATATAAATTGCTTCACCATAAACATTTCGGTTTTACTAGAGGTCGCTCTACTACGGACGCCGGCGTCTTTCTTATAAAACATATATATGAGGCCTGGGATCAGTCACAGGATGCTCTTGGAGTATTCTGTGATTTATCTAAGGCTTTCGATTGTGTTCAGCATGAAACATTGGTCAGGAAATTGTACCACTATGGCATTAAGAACATTGATCTCAAACTCTTGATTTCTTACTTGTCTAATAGAATTCAGAGGGTAGAGGTGAATGGAAAAAGATCGGCTGGGGCTCCGATTGATATGGGGGTCCCTCAAGGTTCAATTTTAGGTCCATTTCTCTTCCTTGTTTATATAAATGTACTTTTTACCTACTTTTGTACCTACTTTTGTAGACAAACATAATGAGATAGTATTGTTTGCTGATGACACTTCTTTAATATTTAAAGTAAAACGGTATCAGGTAATGTATGACGATGTAAACAAGGCTCTCTCTCGAATAGTGCATTGGTTTAGTGTTAACAACCTGTTGCTTAATAATAAGAAGACTAAACTTCTTAGATTTTCAACTTCTAATATTAAACAGGTGCAAACTAATGTACTTTTAAATGAGGAAGCGATGGAAGTGGTGGAATCCACAGTTTTTCTAGGAATCACTGTTGATGCTAAGCTACAATGGGGCCCTCATATAGCTGGATTGGCTAGTAAACTTAGCTCTGCCGCGTACGCTGTTAAAAAAATTAGAAAAAAATCCCTAACTGACGAGACTACTGCTAAGTTAGTGTATTATAGTTATTTTCATAGCATAATGTCTTATGGTATCCTACTGTGGGGTAGTGCTACTGATATAAATACCATTTTCGTTATACAAAAAAGAGCTGTCCGTGCAATTTACAATCTGGGCCCTAGAGATTCTTTAAGAAATAAGTTTAAGCAAATTAATGTACTTACGGTCGCCAGTCAGTATATTTTTGAAAATCTTAAATATGTACATAAAAATACTGACAATTTTATTAAGCATAGTGATATACACACTATAAACACCAGGAACAAACACAAGCTCGCGCTACCTGTTACTCGACTTAAAAAAGTGAGTAAATCTTTCATGGGGCAATGTATACAGTTTTACAACAAAGTCCCAGCAAACGTTCAAGTATTACCATTTAACAAATTTAAGAGAATAGCTAAGGAACGTTTGTGTGCAAAAGGATATTACAATGTATCTGAATACTTAGAGGATAATGCACCGTGGGTATGAAGCGATCGCTGCCAGGCTGCTTCAAGATTATTTATTTAATATTGTGTAATGTATTTATGTTATTTAGAATTTTAGGGGAAAAGAAAAAAAAAAAAAAACAAACCATGACAATCCCGCTGAGTTTCTGTCGCCAGCTCTTCTCAGGTCTGTGGAAATAATTTTCCGAGCTGGTGGTAGCTTTGACAATGAAAAAATGTTTTGTATGAAACTTATTTTCAATAAAGATTTTTGATTTTGATTTTGATTTTGATTTTACTACGTCCACGCCGTTGTTCCTGGGTTACGCTAAGAGTAGAATTAAATCATAGATATATATCAGATACTTCTGATCGATAAAGCATTTGAATTTCTAATATAAGAGTACTCTCAAACTAGTTTGATAAACATGTCATTTACTGTAAATCGTTAAAATTTCTTCATACATCTTGATTACATACAAAATTGAAACTATCCCCACCCCGCCGTTAGGGGTAGTTAGGGAGCGGTATTGAATAAAAGAGGTATCAAATTCACTTTTGGTTATCATTTTCGGTTTCAGCGTCCCAAAAAACATAGAAATACACATCTATCTTGATTTTATACAAAAATTACAATTTTCACCCCTTAAGAGGTAGTAAGGGGGTGCTAGCGGGAAAACGGGCATTTAAAATTAGTTTTTATTGTCATATTCGGTTTCAGCGATCCCAAAAACCTAAGAATAATCGGGTCTCCAATCTGGTTCATGACTTTTTTTTTTGTGTGCCTGTTTATTTTTATTATAAACTAGCAGACCCGGTCACGCGTTGCTGTGACTATTGTTTTTGATATATTACATTGTAGTGAACTATTTAAGGGGTAATCTTCAGAGTACATCTTTCATGAAAACCATAATGTTTTCTTACAGTCGATATTAAGCAAAAAACAAAACAAAATAATTATAATTATTTTTTAAATTTTATACAAATTTATAACACTATTTATTTGTATATTACAAAGTTTTTAGTAAATAACTTGGAACACTAAACTTACGAATAAGGTAGGTAGGGTAGATACCTCATTCGTAATTACTCAATTCAGTCAATAGATACCGCAATCTTTCAGAATTGTTAGGAGGTAACTGCAAAATAATAAACAAAAAAATTGCAATAAAATAATATGGCGACTATGAATTGAGTTGAAACTTATTCTATCTTTTAAGTTAGGTCAACTGTACGTGGTGTGTAAATTTATTAAAATCGGTTAAGTAGTTAAGGAGTCCATCGTGGACAAACAACGTGACACGTGATTTATATATATTAAGCATTCTGGTGGATTTTTTTTTATCATTTAATATTTTAAATAATATGATAGAAAAATCCTAAAATTATCCTTTTTTTAATATGTTACTTTATCATTTTAATAAGATGTTCATAATTAAAAATATTTGGTGGTTTTACTAATCCATATAATATAAGTTAAACTCAAAACATTTAAATTTTAAAAGATAAATCATAAAAAATGAAAAAAATACATTTTTATAATAAATACAACAATTTTTATACAACTCGGCAGACTTCGTTCTGTCAAATAGATTTGGAATGTGGCAGTTTATATTTCGACCTTAAGATGTTTTTACTCCGCTGACCCTCACATATAGCCCTATCATTATGGTGACGGTTCTGTTCAGGAGAATTAAAGAAAAAGGTCAGCTCGGATGACCTAAGTATCTTCGCTTCCACGAACTTTGGCCACCCTTTTGAGACGCACTAAAAACCCCGACTGGGATGTCTTCTAGAGGGCTTCAAACTAAGAGGGGAACATAAGGTTCAAACCTGATTGAAAAATAATCTAAAGGGATAGTGGGAACGTAAAGGTGACAAATATTTACAAAGTGGGTGCTTCAATGACAAAACGTGGAGAAATTTAATTATTTATTACTATTATTATTAACATAGGGTTAATAACCGATGAAATAAAGAAAAATGAAATAAAACGTATATAAGTATTTTCAGTAATTGATCGGGGAATCACTGGCAATGTTTGACAAAATCTCCTGCTAATAATTTTATTATTAGCAGGAGATTTTATTTTTTTAGATTTCATTGCATCACCAAATAGGTTATGATTGCTCCATAGATCTTGTAAGGTTCTATTTAAAGCCTCCAAAGATTTTTTAAGTGCCATAGTGCATTCATCCCAAACAATCAATTCACATTGCTGAAAAACCTTTGCCATTGCAGAGTTCTTCGAAATGTTGCAGGTTGGAGTTTCGTTGCTTTGCATGTTCAATGGCAATTTTAGTGCTGAATGAGCTGTTCTACCACCTTCAAGCAAAGTTGCTGCGATTCCCGATGAAGCGAGTGCAAGTGCAATTTCATTTTGTGAGCGAATTGTTGCTAATATCAATGAAATCAAAAAAGTTTTTCCTGTACCACCAGGTGCATCTAAGAAGTAAATCCCTCCTCTTTTATCATTTATTACTTTCATAAGTGTATCAAATACATACCCTGTTGTTCATTGAACAGTGGAAGGTTTGTTTGAAATAATTCTTTCAAAGTGTTGAGATCATATAGTTTTTCTCGGTGCAACTCTTGGTTAAAAGCATTATGCATTGGACGATCAGGCGCGGCCAGACCTAATTGAAATAATAGTTTGTTTGACATCATCAAGCACATGTCCTCAATTGAAATCAATACTTCATTGTAAATTTCTTCGCTTATTTGTATATTTGGATTTCCCCTTCTAATCCGTATTTGATACAAAATATCATCACACATATTATCTTTGTACTTGATCCACAGATCCTTTGGGTTTGATGGGAAGCATGTTGATATGATTATAGAAAACAATTTCGTATTTGATGAGCCTGTGATGATATTACAGCATCATTGAGAGTTTGATCCCAATGAGCATCATTTTCTAGCAATCGCAAACATTGGCAAGCTTCTGTGTATGATCCACACAAATCACCATTAACAGTTCGTACATGTTGGAACGATGTTGGGCCACGTACATTGACTAATTAATAGCAGTCGTAAATAAAAACATTCATCATTGCTTGGATGTACTGAATGAATTCGACCAATCACATCGGTAGAATATACATCTGGGTATCCTGTAACTGGTTTTCCTTGTTTCCGTCGTATAAATCTCCTTGAGGATTGATTCCAAGTATAATATTTTGGCATTTCAGAATATAACAATGTTTGAGCAAAAGCATCGTTTTGGCATGTCTCAAAAAAACTGGTTAATGTAGTAGATGGTGGCTGTACAGCTCTATCTACTGCGTTTTGTGCTGTAAAATATACTCTTTGTCCATTTTCTAAATGCACAGCTAAATGAACAACAGTAGGGTGTCTCTCATGAATAGGAAAAGAAAATATTCGCCAAACTGCTTCATTACTACTAACATAGCGACCCATTTGGTATTGGGTAACTTCATCATTGGAATTCTCTGCATTAATACCAATCACAGCCATATCAATCCCTTTGGTTACATATTTGCAAATGTATTTAATAGATTTTACTGAATGGCAAGATTCAACGTGGATGTGTGCTTTGAAGGTCTTTGATAAAATGGGTGAATATGGAACAATCCAGCGATTATCTATTTCAATATCTTGTTGATTTAATTTGACAATTGTTGATCTTCCATTTTCTGCTGTCGATCGGCGATGATACAAAGGATAACCGTCAATACCAGTGATTGTTTCAGATATTAATGTCCGTGGATATCGTTTTGAACATTTACCATCCACCATACATGGTAAATTTTGATTAAGAGTTCCACAGGGACCATGTAACATGTTTTTGATAACTACCTCATGCAATCCAGGATCTACTTCTACATTAGGGATTTCAGCTGATATTACTGCATCAACTTCATTTGACTTTATCTTTTCAACTAACCAAATCAAAATATGTGCATGTGGCAATCCCCGTTTCTGCCACTCCACAGAATGCATCCAGCGGCGTGTCTCTCCAAACACATAATGTTTCACAATGAAATCCATTCAAGATTTCAACTTTTGTATAAAGACTCTGGCTGTGTCTATTTCTATCCAGTGTGGATTGCATGTAAATGTGATTAACAAATCTGCTGTACCATAATGACAAACATATGACATGGCATTTTGAGCATATTCATGCATATGTCGAGGGCTTACGATGTATGTTGCTGGAAGAATAGTTATTCGACTAAGATTCTGTGCATTACCATCAGTATTAATCGCATCTCGAAGGTGAATATACTCTTCATATCTGAGTTTTGTCTGATTCAACCTGATGAATGTTAATCTCTCCGTTTTAATTTTAACATACATGTCTACAACATACTTGTGATATAATCGCCGACGTTTGAATATGTGATTGTCATCATTAGGCGGTAGCAATAATAGTTCATTGAACTGACTTTTTTGTTGGTTTTAGAACCTGAAAATAGATTTTTGTTCTCATAACATTGAAAATAAAAAAAAATAATATAGTGACTGATAATATATCTCCTTGCTAAACTAATATTTTTTATTACCTGTAATGGGATTTATCATCTTGTTTGAGAAATCATAGCCATCTTCACCTTGCCAAAATATAATGAGATATTGCAATGCGTCATATGAGCGGTGTGTTTCCTTTATACGTTGTAATTGATCATTCCGACGATGTAAAACAATATCAAGGGATTCCAAGTTTTCTCCAACTACTACGATGGCAACTTCATTAATAGTTGGTGCATTAAAACGTCTTGCATGTTGGCCAACAGGTGTTTTATTAGCTCTGATTACAATTTTGTGATTATCAGATGGCATCAGATCCAGTGCAGTTTTAAACAATATAATCAATTGATTGTACTCATGAAATAAAGTTTGTAATTGTTCTACAATAGACCCCTTTACTGAATTGTTATTTGAACAACGCATATCAATTTCTTGTGGTAAATTGCCAATGAAATAAATTTGCAGAAATTTGTAATTGCTATCTGATACTGGTAACAGTGAACCTGCGCTATGATATAGTTGGCCTTGTATCTGTAAATTAAAAAAAAATGATTTTTGTCAAATATAAACAATATTTGTTCGTAAAAAGTATATCTGTCTCCTAATTTGAATCCCTAATTTATAATTGATATGCTTAGGTATGTCAATATGTAATAATTAGTTGTAACTAATATCCATCATCAAATAATTATATTGTGTTTCAAAATAATAAAAGTATTGCTAATACTGAATCACCTAATAATATTATGACTAAGTAATATATTTCTTGGGGATTAAGGAACTGAAGGTTAATGACACACCTTTACTTAATTAACAGGAAATTTTGTTCACTAAAATAATAATGATTAACTTCTATAATACCTACCTTAAAATTTGGCATGAAATTTTCCCGAACTACGTTTGTTGCCCCAAATGACGTCATTTGAAAGCAATTGTTATATTGTTGGATATTTAACAAAAAGTGTATGGAATCTGATTCTATTCCTGAAACCAATAAGTACAATGACTCTGGTGGTAGATCCAATGGTATCAATTTCACTTTCCCATTTGCGCAACACAATCCATTGGCTTCATTTGCCTTGCAATGAGAGCAAACCAAGTTCATAGATTCAATAGTAACACATTGGTGGTTACTGTAGTCAATTGACAAATCATAATTGAAAGCAGCTCGATTCAAACTTTCGGGATTATTGGTTGAATCTCTCGCTCTCGCTTCCCGCGTTCGTGATAAACGAATTCTTTTACGTTTTTTTCGGTCGTCACGTTCTTGTGCAGTATGATAAGATCGGTAATTAGTTTGGTTTGTAGCAGTTCGGGTTCTTCTACCTAAATTACTTCGTCTTATAGGAGGCATATAGAAAATACTCACCTAAATTATGTCACATGCAATAATTATTAATCACATGTATTAAAACACTGCACAAAACACGATATAAAACAATCAAAATTAATTATTAAATATTATAAACGCTTTTTAACGCAGTTTGTTTGACAGATGCAATGACGTGAAAACTGATGACAATTTATGTCGCATTCCAAAACTAAAACAAAAGAAAGAATATTCCAAGGCCAATCAAATCTATAGCTCTTAAATTTTTTGACTTTTCAATTTGGTCGGGTTCACGATATTATCACTTTTGCGTGAACCTGCACATACATATATTTGATTGAATTTGAACTTTGTGGAGAGACAATAAAGCGCGAATTGACTCTTCGACGTTAGCAACATACCTAAATTGTTTAGATAACAAAGAGTGCTTGTAATTTAATATAAACTTTATTGAATAACAATACAGTTCAAATTGGCTCTACATTTAGTTATTTATTCTATATTTAAAATATTTGTATAGGAAAAAGAAAAGGGCTCTTTTAGGGTTTTCCTGGAAATTATTCGAATTTTTCTCGCCGTTAGAACCATCCTTGGGCTTCAAGGAATATTTAAAAAAAAGAATTGTTAAGATTGGTCCATGCGTTGTTGAGTTGTGCGCTTACCAACACATTTTGCGATTCATTTTTATATAATAGATTATCCATTTGAAGAGAAAATTTGGAGTTGCGAGCTTTGCTTTTACCAGCTTCGCACTTTATAATATTCCAGGTCATTTTAATTTTATTTAAAGAATTACTAATTAAGTTTCTAATATGTAATGACCTGGCTTGTGAACAAACTTTATTAAATAATTTAGAATAATTTCTAATATGTTGAGCAAACGAGTCACTGCGATTGAGCTCCCTCTCATTGTAGAGTTCAAACAGTTTTTGTCTATTCTTATGAATTCCTGGGGTCGCCCACTCATTAAAAGAAAGGTGATTTCTCAAAGTGCAAGTTTTAGAGGAGAATGTCGATTTGAATTCATTATTAATAATTTTGAAAAATTTATCAAACAGTTGTGAAGGATTTTTATTATATTCCAGATATGAACATTTGGCCAAAATATTATTTTTAAACTTATCCATGCGCCTTACAGTTATAGGAACAAACACAATTTTTTGTTTTTCTTTGCTGAATTTGTAATTAAAAGATATTAATTGCCCACAGTGATCAGAATTTAACCTATCAATTATTTTCTTATTCTTCGGTATAAAGTCTGTGAAAATATTATCAATACAAGTGGAAGTAGACTCAGTTATTCTAGTGGGCTCTAAGAATAAGTTAATAAGGTTATATGATTTTAACAATGATCTGAATCTAATAGTGGTAGCGGAGTTATCTAATAAGTTTATGTTAAAATCACCACATACAATAATATTTTTATTAGACGCAGACAGTTTTAATAAAACATTTTCAAAAACAGGTTCAAAAGAATCATATAACGAACTTGGGGGTCTGTAAACACTAACAACAATGAAACGTTCAAGCTCTGCACAGGCTATTTCAATAGTCCGCTCTACAGAGAGGCTCACAATATCTTTACGTTCCTTAAATTTTAAATAATTGTTTACAAGAACTAAAGAGCCACCGCGTATAGCATTCACCCTGCAGAACGAACTAGCCACCTGGTGATCCTCAAAGTTAAACAACATTTCATGGCTTTTAAGCCAATGCTCTGTAACACACATTATATTAATTTCATTACTTTTCAAGAATAGCTCAATTTCAATTTCCTTATTCATAATTCCTTGAATATTCTGATGCACCAGGTGTATTAGATTACTAACATTATTATGGGCAATGCACTGATTACAAGAATTAATGTTTTTCTGTAAAACATTTTTTTTATTGCCAGAGAGTATCTCCTTTGTCTTATTTTCTAATTTAAATTATTTGATTCCAAATTCAATGTCAAATTATTAAATGTCAAATTATTAGATGTCATATTATTATTCTGCTCAATAAAAGCAGTAGTCTTATTAGCCAAATATTTGGCTGAATTAAAATGTAAATAATAAGATAGCGCATTAGCTACCAGTTTAAAATTATAATATGATAAGTAAAACCTATCAGATGTCATAATACAAAAGTTATTGTATCTATTTTTTGTTATACAATTAATATCTATTACATGACTTTTCATAGAAAATTTATTACTAATATAATTGTCATGTGTCAATGTGTATAACAATTCATTTAATGAAAATCTTATGTTATTTTCATGAGGCAAACCCTTTATATAAGGAAATGTAAAGAAAATAACTTCTTTAATGTTTAGTTGTGCTATTCTATTGAATAATTTAATTAAGTTATTTCTATTAACACTTCCCCTTCTCCCAATAATAAAAACTAAGGTTGTGTTGGGACTATGTTCAATATTTATGGCTTTACTTACAATTTGAAGAAATGAAGCTCCGGGCATGCAATAGTTAGTTATTGACTGTCCATAACACTCCCTGTAAAGTACAGTGCCTATATCCTTGCCTATTTCATCACTAAATACAGTTACATTTGCAGTCAAGGATGAAGGCAAAGTATTATTTTTATTTGTGCTATTGACATGGATATTCTTATTTAAACTATATAGGTCCTTGGGCACAGAATTACTTGGTAAGGAATTATTAAAAGAATATGTATTATAATTTCTGGTTAGTGAGTCAAAGCGCTCTGAGTTCTCATTACAAATTTTTACCAAATCATTCATGGCTAGGATATGTTCGGAGATTTCCTTTTGGGCTAATTGATATTTATTACTTATGTAATTTAATGATTTGCCTAAATTTAATATTTCAGATTGAAGAGTATCAATGTCAGCTTTATATTTTATTTCCATGTTTTGAGCTTCAGCACACATAATATTATATTGGTTGTTCAGCTCATGTTTCTCTGTAGACAATTTGGAATACTTTAAATTAAGGTTATTTATCTTTTTAAGGTGTTGTGTTTTTCTTATGAATTTATTTAATTTAACATAATTCTTGAGCTTTCTCTTAGATAGAATTGGCTGGGAGGTCACACAATCATCACCAGTCAAGTCAATAGTGCTAATATTTGTTTTACTGGTGGTATATGGTGAAACTAATGTAGAATCATTCCCAACCAATTCGTCAAATAGGCTTTGGGTTTGATTTGTAGTTAGGTCTGATATAGTACTTTGAAGGCTGGCAATTTGATCTTGGGCCTCTTGGAGGTTTAGCTTCAGTACATCAGTAACCCTAAGTGCTTCTTCATATTCAGCACTACATTGATCAAACCCATTGACTACAGATTGAAGCTCACAATTCTTTTCATAAACAATATTATATTCTGAATACAATGTACCCATTTCATTTTTTAATTGAGTATTTTTATTAATTAATTCTATGAGTTCCTTTTCATTGTCATCCCTTTCTTTTAAAAGTTGATCACACTGTTGTTTAGAGTCTTTAAGTTCCAGAAGAGCCATTTGGAGTTGGTTCTCCGCCTGGCGCGACTTAGTACCACGGGTCATCATATTTATAGATTAAATTTATTAAATTAAAGAAAAGTCACGAATATGTGACAGAGTTGTATTATTATTTATTGTAATAAAGGAATAACAATGAAAATAATTCAAATATGAGTTCGTTACCTGGTCTGACAGTTGGCGAAAACAAATTTCATACACAACACCCGTTACTCACTGAATTTAGAACTATATTACAAATTTTATATTACTATTGCGTAATAAATTATATCACTATTGTAAAATAGATTAGTATTCTAAATAATATAATTAAATAAAATTAGGAGAAGGTTTTAGACGTCTAGTCGATGGGGTTGCCACACAAAAACCCTAGTAGATTTCAGTTCCCTTTTGGGGTGCTGGATTAAAGTGAGTCCCCTTGCCTCTCACTATCCGGGGTGCTGAATTAAAGTGAGTCCTCTTGCCTCTCACTATTCAGCGTCTACTTGTTTCTACGATAACGAACTCTCTTGTTGTCAAAGGTTCTTCTAAGTGGTTTCCGTTTATTGGTTCTTTTCTGTTCTGGCAAATCTCTTTTTAAATTCCAACAGCAGTCTACTAACATATTGACATTCCATTTCCCCTGATAGCGCTGTTCCATTGTCTTAAGATCCTGATGGAACCTTTCACCTTGCTCCTCACTGTAGTCTCCTAAATTGTCAGGAAAATAGTTCCTTTTATTTCGGAGGCATAGAATTAGGTTCAGCATCTTTTAAGCGTTTTACAAGACTGCCGGATGGATAACAGTATAAGTAGAATTAAATAGAAAACAAAAAAAAAAAAACAAAAAATTAAAAAACTTGTTAAGAATAGGACAAAAATCATGATTCAGTCTTAGCATCATAATAACAAATATATGCATACAATAAGGTTACCATATACTTTATAATCATTTTTTCTCTCAGCATCTTGAAAAACATAGAAATTCACATCCATCTTGATTTTATATAAAAATTTAAATGTTCATCCCCCGTAAGGGTTGGTGAGGGATGTTAATGGGTGATAGAGGTCTTAAATTTATTTTTAGTAATCATTTTCGGTTCCAGCATCCTAAAAAACGTAGAATTACACATCTATCTTGATTTTATAGAAAAATTGAAATTTTCACCCCCTTTAAGGGGTGGTAAGGGGGTGATAGTGGTCATGAATTTATTTTCAGTTATCATTTTCGGTTCCAGCATCCCAAAAAACGTAGAAATATACATCTATCTTGATTTTATAGAAAAAAATGAAATTTTCATCCCCTGTAAGGGATGGTAGGGGGTGATAGTGGTCATGAATTTATTTTTAGTTATCATTTTCAGTTTCAGCATCCCAAAAAACATAGAAATACACATCTATCTTGATTTTATACAAAAATTTCAATTTTCACCCCTTAAGAGGTAGTAAGGGGGTGCTAGCGGGAAAATGGGCATTTAAAATTAGTTTTTATTGTCATATTCGGTTTCAGCGATCCCAAAAACCTAAGAATAATGGGGTCTCCCCTCTGGTTCATGACTTTTTTTTTGTGTGCCTGTGTAATTAATGTGTTTTTTTCAACTTCGGTTTTTTAATTCGTCCCAGTTAGTAGCTTCTAATCTGATGCATATACTTCAAAGAGTTTTGAATAATAGATAACAATATGATGTCAGTTATTCTGGCTTCTTATGAAAGGCTTTTAGATTATTACCGAGAAATAACAGGAAATCTTTTTTTAGTTGTGAACTTAATCTTGTTTTTCATAATGGCGTTTTATTTATAAATAATTGATCAACATAGGTCTTGTATCGTCAGTATAAAACATCTTTTAATTTGTTATTTTCAATTCATTAGATCAAAACATATTATTATTTTTGTTTTTAATTATAACTTGAAATTTTACTAATTTCAAATATTCAAGACGCAACGCAAGTTGTCAAAATTGTAGAAAAAAATGTAAATAGCTAGGAATTTCCGGCGATTTCAATAGATAGGGTGATTATTTTAGGGCACTATAAAAACGTTAATAGTGTCAATTAAGAGCTTTTGATGAAAACCTGGATTATAGGAAACCACTTTTTCAAATATAACATAAAAAACAGTTCCCGCATGAGGGATTATTTTCTTGTTACCGTCAAGAACAAACAACCAACATCCTTAACAAAATTTACTAAAAAAAATCCAATAAATTCATTAATGTTGCAATCGCTTATAATAATTAACATTGGTCTTAGTTACATGTCACAAACTGTAATAATGTCAAAGTATCTCGCTCTCGTCCTTTAATGCAGAAATTTTAACAATCTAATTTTATAAATTAGTTAAATCTTGTTCTCTATTTTAATATTACCTTTTATTGATTACAAAACTAGATTTATTTATTTCATAATTTATATATTATGATGAACTTTTCATATAGTAAATTATTGGACTTTTCCCACAATTACGTTTCGTTTCGTAAGTTCTCTACATTACCAATTTTGTATCCGCAAGATATTGAAAAGCATTAAAGCAAACAATCAAATCCGGTAACTTTTGCTAAATCTGTTCCCAAGTCTTCAGATGGGGATTAAAAGATCCCTTCTCTTAATCTCACAACCTTGGTTTCACAGAGGCTCTACAATTTAGCATTTCATTACATAAAATAGCGATATCCGGTTTAAGGTCAAAAATGGTATTGAAATTATAAAATATAAATACACTCTTTTATTGTTAAAATTATATATAGTGGTACAAATCATAGCTTTAGTAAAATTTCGAGTCGTTTATACACACAAGACTTATGAAAGAACTATATAGCAAAAAATCTACGAATTATGAAATGAACCTAAATAAAAATATAATAAAAACACAATATGTTCCATTGCCTAAAATTGTAAGATATTCAGAATTTATACGTCTCAAAACTATGGAGGAGATTTAATACAAAGGTTGTGACACGGTAGTGTACAATTTAATAAGTTGATGGCAAATTAGTTATCGGACTTTTAATATTATTGTTAATTTCACATTAAAGAAAATAATTGTCTTGATTTTATTGTTGGGCCTCTGATTCCCGGAAGTCGCTGAAAACGAAAGAAAATTTAAAGAAACTAACAGTGAGCATTGAGTTCAGCGTAACTTATTATCCATGTAATACATCGCCGTAAATTGAGAACACATACATGAAAGCTTTTGAAAGCACTCCACGACTAACGAGTTCAGAATTAATGTTATTCTAACTGAGTCGAGCCGTGAAAGTAATTTAATAAATACTTTATCTTTTCCACCAGTTCTAATGAACTTGTGGAAGCATAACTGTGTAATTTAAATGTAATTTTCTTACATATAATAACTAGGGCTTTGCATATTTATTGATATAACTTCTCTTTATGTACTATAGTTGCACATATAAACATATATATTAATGTATGTATATATATATATATTTGGTCTATTTCTTAATAATAGGGTGTTCTAAATTAGTACAAGTCATTCCTAGATAAAGTCTATTATTCTAACGATTTCATAATATGTACGCCTAAGGGGCCTTCAATCAAATGCAGTTATTCGAGCTAATGTTAACGAAAGGCAAACCAAATTAACTTGTAGTGGACTCACGTAGGTTGTTGAATATAATTTAGAAAACTGTTTACATCATTCGTACTTACATTTTTAGATAAAAAAAAGATTAAAATCTACACTCTATAACATAGTTATATGATGCATTAGTATTCTGTACTTTCATATTATTAATCTGATAATTATGAGTTTAAACATCGATTAAGACGCGTAGACTTGAAAACGAAAAAAAAAAAATCCGTGCCCGCAGGGGGACACGCGTGGGTAGACCCCGTTTGTAAAATAAAACTAAAATATAACTCACTACCTAAGAATAATAAATGATGCCGTTGTTTACATCAAAAATTTTCAAGCAAAAAGCAGTTTTAATTTTTTTTCTCGGAAAAGGTATCTTTTTTGGAAATACTTTTGGTACTTAAATTTAGAATAAAAAATAACCTTTCTATTAAAAATATTTGCGAGGAGGGAATGTTTACCAGAAAAAAGTTGCCGTGGTTTTACCTACCTAAAATTTACAAGCTAAAAGTGGTTTTTATTTTTTTTCTCGGAAACGGTACCTTTTACGGAAATACTTTTGGTACCTAAATTTAGAGTAAAAACTAACCTTTCTATTAAAAATACTTGTGATACAAGAATGTTTACCAGAAAAAAGTTATGATTTTTTTCCAAAAATTTTCGGTTTTTTTACCCCCACCCCTAAGTTATTGAAGTTAGGTTTTCGGTTTATCTACATTAGTTATAGGTATTTATCAAAGACATCATATAATATGAACGCGATTGATCTCCTTTGTATAGGGACAAAGTTATGGTCGAAAAACTGAAATCAGAAAAAGTGAGGCCCTAGCGCCCCCTGTGACCGGATTTCTCTGGTTAACGAACTTGACCTTCATTTTTGGATGGTTGATTTTTGTGCAAAGTTTGAAAGCGATCCGAGCGAAACTGCGGCCGCTATCGTGCTGACAAAAGTCGAATCTGGACGCACGCACGCATATATATATATATATATATATATATATATATATATATATATATATAAACTTTTTGACCAATGGTCATTTCGGACTCAGGCGGTCATAAGAAGACCTCCTGTGAAGAAATTTTTCAAAAAATTCGAAAGTAGGGGACAAATGAATAGGCAGACCGAATTCTTCGAGGTCTACCCAATAGTAAATTGTATATCACGAAATATTAAGTATGTAGCATGTGACACCACATTGTACCTAAGGATACTATAGGATTAATTACTTTTGATTTTTAAGAATGTTATGGCTTTTTTATTTTTCTAAAAGTTATAGACTTAAATTAGGTGGATATGTTAAATGGAAATTTTATTAACATATTTTTAAAGGCACAAAGATTTTGTAACCGAGGATCTAGCTAATACAGGAATATTAAAAATAAACAAAATACAATTTCTAATATTAGCTGCAAAGGTTATACTGTTACGTTTTATAGCCAATATCCCACAGGAACAATAGGAATAATTCGGTTTTACAACAATACATATTTCATCCACTATTTACATAAAACAAATGCTCCCTAGGTTATCTCGACTGAAATTGCTCGCGTTCAGCAAAACCTACAACTCTTGTACATTATTTAGTTCACCGTTTGCAATATATCTGCGTATATGTAAATAATATAGCGTTGAAATAGCTTCACTTAACGTTGCCATATCAACACAGTCGTCCTGGGAGTTTTAAATTTCTTGCTTATTTAATGTAACACACAGATTTTTTCCGGTAAATTAGTGGCTTTAAATTCTTGGGAAACTAACAAAATATTTGATTAAATACAGATACAGGATAAAAATAAGTTATGTCGGATAATCAGTATATTATAATTATAGTTTTGCTGTGACAGGCTTATAGTCAGCTTAAACATCAGGTCAAACTATTGTATTAAAATGTAAAGATACACTTATTTCATACTATTATGACAACTTATAATATTTTAAAAATATTGCATATCAAAACGTCTTTCAGCGCGCCTACATCGGTGTAACCGCAAAAATGAGATTTCCTTCTCTAAATGAACAGCTGACAGGTCAGCTCTAACGAGTTGGAAAACACAAACAAGATTATATTTTAAGAATCAGCTTGTTTATTAGAATGCTTAATTAAAAGACTGGAGAGGACATGTTAAGTCAAACCCATATCATACAAATAATACTAAAGATTATGCATTCTTAAATGATTCATTGTACTATATTTCGTGTATATAAATTATTTATCTAAAGTGAGATTTGATTAAACTGTAAATAATCTCATAAATAAAACATTTGGTATCTTGTTACTGTACATTAATCCACAGACTTTTTTACGAGTTTATATTAATTTTATATAGAGATTTTCGATAAATGCGAGTATTTTTTTTTACATTTTAGTACCTAATACATTTTAAGGAGAAATTAGTTTCATAACACTATAAAAAGAAAACGAAATCAAATTTGTTATTTTTTTTTTTTACTTTGATAACATTTATTTCTATTTATTTTTTATTCAATGGATAGTGGGTTTGTTGTTACTTGAGGCCAATTTCAAGTATTCACTTAATACTAATTTCTAATAACAACTTAAATATAAATTATATTTTTATATTCATATTTAATTCAATTTAACTTGTATAAAGAATATATTATCATAATACAAACATGGCTCCACCTAAACGTATGTATATAGCTAGTATCACTCGCCACAACTGATCTCTGACATTTGTCTCTGACACTGATATGACACTGTGTATCGGATTGCAATATGGTTCATAGGTAATTTGATGGTTTTGATATAAATTAAATTATAATATAATATAAATTATATAATAAATAATAATATAATATAAATTAAAACTGTTAAGATAAGACAAATGTCATTTAAAGTCTCTGAGTCTAATAAATAAGCGAGGCAGGTATTTATGACACAACTAACACTGTTCAAATAAATTAAAGTAGATCATTAAGTTCAAGGTCGGTAAAGAAGAAAAGTAAAAAAGCTGGTAAGGATTCAAATTTAATCTCATATCAAGTAATTATTTTAAGTTATAGAAAAATTAAATATTTAACATTACCTGCTTAGATGTTTTTGAGTAAATAATGATGTCATCACATGGAAGTGGTTGTGGCAATTTTCTTTAATTGTTTATATCTTTAAATATTGAACCAATGTTGCTATTGAATATTAATTATTTAAGCCAAAGTATATTATTCAATACAAACTAAAAGTAGATAACAAAGCGTAAAAAATACTTGGACTATTTATCTCTGTAGCTAAAGATTTGTAATGAATAGCGACGATGAAGGGGAAAGGGATTTTAATTATACTTTCATACGGTCATTATATATAATATATAATATATGATTGTATACCTTTCTTAGTGAAGAATCAAGGAAGTATTTAATTCAAATATGTTACAGAATATAAACAGCACAAGAAATTTGCGGTCGGTTGAGAGATTACTCATAATCGTTCATCTGCGACCTCAGCTTGTCCTAATACTCTGAGGGGGAGAGAATAATTGGTTTTCATCATTTTATATCATTTTGTTTCCGTTCATTTTTATTGCTTGATTGTTTTATTTAAAGTTGTCGTGTTGTTAAGTACTGTTCACACTTATCGTGTTGTTAGTTATATACTAATATATATCTCAATCATTTCATTCTTTTTTATTACCTACTTTTTATTATAGCCAGACGCAGATTCTATTAATATCGACGTATGCAATTACATATAAGTCTTAATATTAATAACGACTTCGCTTACTTTTTAAATAAAAAATTTTAAGGAAAGTAAATCGCTTTTACTTTTACCATAAGTCTTAAAAAAGAAACTTAAAATAATGTTATGTGCTTTTGAGTTGAAATTTCTTTTTCGCTTTATCAGAAAAGTTGCTTTATAACTCAATGACAATTGATTTACCTGTGTTAATGGAAAACAAAAAAAAATGAGTTTAGGTGATTGTTATATAGATCTAAAGTTTTTAATATTTTTGTAAAACTATTTAATAGTAATTATATAATAGGGTTGTGAAAATAATCAATATTCGTGATTAGAATTGAATCTAGAATGAAGCGACGACCACATTTTTATTTTAGCCTCAAAATAAATTTAATAAAAGCAAAAGGAAATAAATTGGTAAACTCCAAAACAAATACTACATTTATGACTATATGTAATATAAATATATGTATATATATGAATGTAAGATTTGTTAAAACATATACTTTATTTGAGTTAATTCATATTGAATCAAAGATACTAATAATTATTATGTTGTTAAAAATTTTAAAGGAAAGTAAAGGATTATACTTTAGCAAAATATTATAAATGTTATATTATCCAAAATATTTAATTTAATCCTTTAGTAAATGTCATTAAATATAACCAACCGACCATTTATTAAATCAACTCAACTTAATTACGATCGCAATATAACGAAGGGGTTACCAATTAGTTCTATATTTATCTAATATATATGTATTAAGAATAAATGAATATTACTGTTTAAATAACACAAATATAAATTTAAATAAAACTGAACAATTCAAAACAATTTACTTATTATTGAATTACTGAGAGATCATTTAGAAATCTCCTTGAGGTATTAGCCCCAAGATGAACAAAGGTTGTAATTAACGGATAGTACAAAGTAACAATTAAACTAGATTTAATTGATATTAAAATAAATTATTTTGGAAAATGTCATTATTTGCAACAAGGAGGCATCCCAATGTGAACTGTACGGTCCAACGGGTTAATAATATATATAATACTAATCATACTAACACTAATCACTATTATTTTATTTCACTGTAATACTACTTATACGTATATACTATTAATATTTTTTTTTACTAACTATTAGAATTTTATCGATAGAGAATATTAAAAGGACACGTTATCTACCTAAGTGACGCCATTAGTTGTGGTACCGGAGGGAGGGGAGCGGGGATCAATGGGCCTTAAAGGGCCTCTAATGTGTGATATCCGTTCAACTGCGAGATACAGGTTGACCCTACTCATGGTGGTGTCTATAGTAAGTTTGACAGAAATCTTTTACAATCCTTCGTACACCTTACTGATCAGGATACCTGGACAAGGACATAAACTACTCATCAAACGCACGTTTAAACTTGTTATACCATCATTACGTTATGTAAGTTTAAAAAAAAACTGCTGTTTTCGTTATTTTTGTTTTCTCTCCAAGCGAATGCTGAAATTCTTTTCTTTAATTTACAATATTTTTTTTATCATTTTATACACTTGAAATGTACTACAGATTCGCTACGACGCAGCGATGCTGCAGTAAAAGTAACAAATCTTTCAATGGCAGATTTTTGTGTAGTGTATGTTATGTATGGGTCTGTATAAAGGCAATTGGAGTTCAATATTATAGTGGATATATTGTTTGTTATGAAATGACATAACGAATGATTATATTTAGTACTAGTAGTTGTAGTATAATATATTATAAGGTATTTAACATGTATATATAAATTATAACAGGTACTTCACCACTTAAAGGAACAAAAAGTAAAGATATTTATTTATAGAAATTTGAAACTACCAATAGATTTTTTCCAGGTCAGTAACAAAGTATTTTAATTGCAGTAAATCCGCAGAGTACCAACTAGTCAACTATAACAATTGTCTTTTATTGTGACAGTGAATGAGAAAGGCTGTACACATTGTTTTCAGTTGATCAATTCATTAGGTACCATTTGTACAATGGCTGACACAATGTGTGTGTAAGAGATATGTGTATATACACGTGTATATGTGTGCACGATGTCTATGTGCATGTACTGTTGTGCATTAATGTAGACAAATATAATATTAGCAGAAATTTCCTTTAGCTCTATGACTTCTCGTAACAGAAAATAAATGTTATATATTACTAAGGACTGAGTTAAACATTACCGTAAATTAGTGACTTATTAAAATGGGTTTGAAACGTTAATTTGTGAGGAAGAAAATAATGTAATTAACCTTGTTTCATTACATACAATGAGTTTTAAATTAGCTTTTTTACTTTTATAGTTGCTCTCTTATAATTATATTTATGAAACTGACTTGTGATATTATAATAAGATATGTTAATACTATTAATATATTATATTATAGCATAAAGATAGATTTTTAAGCTGTTTGCTAAAATAATAATTATATTATAACGTAACACAAACCTCTTATTTTAAATTGCGGTTTCAATTATTCCGCGTTGTTGATTACTAAGTACGAAATTTTGACGTAAGGAAACCACATTTGCTCTTGACATTATTCAACGAAATGTCTCATTTACCACGATTCCTTTAATAAGATTATTTTAGTATTGTTATCAATTAGTATTTTACTATTATATTTCATGAAAATGTGTTTTATTGACCATAATGAAAAATACTTCTCAAATTGTGAAAAAACAACAAAATGTTGGTTTTCTCAAAACAAAATGTCCTCGGTTATGATAAGTTTCTATATGATATTTATAATTGAATTATTGAGCGAAGCGAACGAAGTGAGCGGAGCGTTTTACTGGAGACTTTTTACTTTCTTTGTCACGAATTGGCTCGAAAATTACTAAACGGAAAATTATGAAAATTATCAAAAAGACACATATTAGGTGATGGTTCTTATAAAAAAAAATCGAAAAATGTCCTCAAAAAAAAAAATTAATATCATGTCAAAAAATTTAAATTAACGGGAAACGATGAGTCAATACTCCGAGCTCGCTTCGCTCAATATGCAAACGGCACCCAAGATTTCACGAGCGCAGTGAGTCGAAATTGAGGGTTTGTTGGCGCCCCTAGTTAACAACGAATTTACAAAGTTAAATACTTTTCATAATGTTTCCAAGAGTAACTGGGTTCATGTTAATATAGTTAGACACTACTCGTATAGAAGACGAAACGACTAGAATTTCATAATGACTACAGTTCTGTGGCGTTATTCTACGCATCTGTTAGTGAAATCTGATTGATTACACAATGAGTTAGAAAGAAATTGAAATGAAAAATAAACACAATAGAGATGTAATTCAATTGTGAAATCTAAAATAATACGGTGTTAATATTATTTAATATTAACTATTACTATTTATATTATTCTCTTAATTTAAGAAAAAAAAAATTTAATTTAATTTTATGCAGAAAATTTAATGCAGAAACTTTATAGAATTTTAAAAATCTAATATTATAAATTAGTTAAATCTTGTTCTCTTTTTTAATATTACCTTTTATTGATAACAAAACTAGATTTATTTATCTCATAATTTATATATTATGATGAAATTTTCATATAGTAAATTTTTGGACTTTTCCCACGATTACGTTTCGTTTCGTAAGTTCTCTAAATTACCAATTTTGTATCCGCAAGATATTCAAAAGCGTTAAAGCAAACAATCAAATCCGGTAACTTTTACTAAATCTGTTCCCAAGTCTTCAGATGGGGATTAAAAGATCCCTTCTCTTAATCTCACAATCTTGGTTTCACAAAGGCTCTACGATTTAGCATTTCATTTCATAAAATAACGATATCCTGTTTAGGGTCAAAAATGGTATTGAAATTATAAAATATAAATACACTCTTTTATTGTTAAAATTTGCAGTCGGTTATACATACAAGACTAATGAAAGAACTATATAGAAAAAAACCTACAATTTATGAAATGAACTTAAATAAAAATATAATAAAAACACAATATGTTCTATTGTCTAAAATTTTAAGATATTTAGAATTTATAGGTCTCAAAACTATGGAGGAGATTTAATACAAAGGTTGTGACACGGTAGTGTACAATTTTATAAGTTGATGGCAAATTAGTTATCGGACTTTTAATATTATTTTTAATTCAACATCAAAGAAAATAATTGTGTTGATTTTATTGTTAGGTCTTTGATTCCAGGAACATAGGAAGACGCTGAAAACGAAAGAAAATTTGAAGAAACTAAGAATGAGCATTGAGTTCAGCGTAACTTATTATCCATGTATTACATCGCCGTAAATTGAGAACACATACATGAAAGCTTTTGAAAGCACTCCACGACTAACGAGTTCAGAATTAATGTTATTCTAACTGAGTCGAGCCGTGAAAGTAATTTAATAAATACTTTATCTCTTCCACCAGTTCTAATGAACTTGTGGAAGCATAACTGTGTAATTTAAATGTAATTTTCTTACATATAATAACTAGGGCTTTGTATATTTATTGATATAACTTCTCTTTATGTACTATAGTTGCATAAATAAACACATATATTAAAGTATATATATATATTTGGTCTATTTCTTAATAATAGGGTGTTCTAACTTAGTCAATCCTAGATAAAGTCTATTATTCTAACGATTTCATAATATGTACGCCTAAGGGGCCTTCAATCAAATGCAGTTATTCGAGCTAATGTTAACGAAAGGCAAACCAAATTAACTTGTAGTGGACTAACGTAGGTTGTTGAATTTAATTAAGAAAACTGTTCACTTCATTCGTACTTACATTTTTAGATAAAAAGAAAAGATTAAAATCTACACTCCATAACATAGTCATATGATGCATTAGTGTTCTGTATTGTCATATTATTAATCAGATAATTATGAGTTTAAACATCGATTAAGACGCGTAGACTTGAAAACGAAAAAAAATAGTAAATTGTAAATCACGAAATATTAAGTAGGTAGCATGTGACACCACATTGTCCCTAAGGATACTATAGGATTAATTACTTTAAATTTTTAAGAATGTTATGGCTTTTTTATTTTTCTAAAAGTTATAGACTTAAATTAGGTGGATATGTTAAATGAACATTTTTTTAACATATTTTTAAAGGCACAAAGATTTTGTAACCGAGTATCTAGCTAGTACAGGAATATTAAAAATAAACAAAATACAATTTCTAATATTAGCTGCAAAGGTTATTCTGTTACGTTTTATAGCCAATATCCCACAGGAACAATAGGTATAATTCGGTTTTACAACAATACATATTTCATCCACTATTTACATAAAACAAATGCTCCCTAGGTTATCTCGACTGAAATTGCTCGCGTTCAGCAAAACCTACAACTCTGAAACATTATTTAGTTCCCCGTTTGCAATACGAGTATATCTGCTGCATATGTATATAATACAGCGTTGAAATAGCTTCACTTAACGTTGCCATATCAACACAGTCGTCCTGGGAGTTTTAAATTTCTTGCTTATTTAATGTAACAGATTTTTTCCTGTAAATTAGTAGCTTTAAATTCTTGGGAAACTAACAAAATATTTGATTAAAAACAGATACAGGATAAAAATAAGTTATGTCGGATAATCAGTATATTATAATTATAGTTTCGCTGTGATAGGCTTATAGTCAGCTTAAACATCAGGTCAAACTATTGTATTAATATGTAAAGTTACACTTATTTCATACTATTATGACAACTTATAATATTTTTAAAATATTGTGTATGAAAACGTCTCTCAGCTCGCCTCGCCTCGTCACCGCAAAAATGAGATTTCCTTCTCTAAATGAACAGCTGACCTGTCTCTAACGAGTTGGAAAACACAGACAAGATTATATTTTAAGAATCAGCTTGTTTATTAAAATGCTTAATTAAAAGACTGGAGAGGACATGTTTAGTCAAACTCATATCATACAAATAATAATAAAAATTATACATTCTTAAATGATTCATTGTACCATATTTCATGTATATAAATTATTTCTCTAAAGTGAGATTTGATTAAACTGTAAATAATCTCATAAACACAGATTTTACGAGTTTATATTAATTTTATAGAGAGATATTCGATAAATGCGAGTAATTTTTTCTACATTTTAGTAATACATATTAAGGAGAAATTAGGTTCATAACACTATGAAAAGAAAAAGAAAATAAATCTGTAAAATATATTTTTTTCATAATTTGATAACATTTATTTATTATTCAATTGTTAGTGGGTTTGTAGTTTCCACTTAATACCAATTGGTAATAACAACTTAAATAAAAAATATATTTTTATATTCATATTTAATTACAAACATATCTCCACCTACGTATGTATGTAGTTAGTATGACTCGCCACAACTGATTTGAGATTTGTCTCTGACACTGATATGATAGTGTATCTGACACTAGTTTGTTGTTGTTGTACTAGTTTGTTGTTGTCAGTCACTATCATATCATTGCAATGTGGTTAATTGGTACTTTGGTGGTTTTAAAATAGTAAAGTTAGGGTAAATGTCGTTTAAAATCTCTGAGTGGTAATAAATAGGCGAGGCAGGTATTTATGACACAATTAACTTACACTATTCAAATAGCTTAAAGTAGATGATTAAGTTCAAGGTCGGTTAAAAAAAACTGGTAAGGATTCAAATTGAATCTTATATCAAGTAAATATTTTAAGTTAAAGATAAAAAAAAATATTTACCATTACCTGTTTAGATATTTTTGAGTAAATAATTATGTTATCACGTGGAAGTGGTTGTTTCAATTTTCTTTAATTGTTTATATCCTAAATATTTGACCAATATTTTATTGAATGTTAGTTTCTTAAGCCAATATATTATTCAATACAAACTAAAAGTAGATAACAAAGCGTAAAAAAATACTTGGACTATTTATCTCTGTAGCTATAGATTTGTAATGAATATCGACGATGAAGGGGAAAGGGATTTTAATTATATTTTCACACGGTCATTCAAGTCAGTCAGTCAAGGAAGTATTTAATTCAAACATGTTACAGAATATAAACAGCACAAGAAATTTGCGGTCGGTTGAGAGATTACTCATAATCGTTCATCTGCGACCTCAACTTGTCCTAATACTCTGAGGGGGAGAGAATAATTTGTTTTCATCATTTTATATCATTTTGTTTCCGTTCATTTTTATTGCTTGTTTGTTTTATTAAAAAATGGCGTGTTGTTAAGAATTGTTCACACTTGTCGTGTTGTTAGTTATATACTAATATATATTCTTAATTATTTCATTCTTCTTTATTACCTAATTTTTATTATAGCCAGACGCTGAAAATACGAGCTATTTTATTTTTATCGACGCAACCAATTACATATAACTTTTAATATTAATAACGACTTCGCTTACTTTTGAAATAGGAAATTTGGAAGAAAGTAAATCGCTTTTACTTATGCCATAAGTTTTAAAAAAGAATTATTAAAAAAACTGAAGAAAGAAGAAAAGTATAAGATTAAACTTTAGCAAAATGTTATAACTTCTAACATAAATGTTATATTATGCAAAATATTTAATTTCGTCCTTTAGCAAATGTCATTAAATATAACCAACCGACCATTTATTAAATCAGCTCTACTTAATTACGATCGCAATATAACGAAGGGGTTACCAATTAGTTCTATATTTAACCAATATATATGTATTAAAAATAAATGAATATTAGTGTTTAAACAACACAAATATAAATTTAAACAAAACTGAACAATTCAAAACAATTTATTTATTATTGAATTACTGAGAGATCATTGGAATTCTTCAATTCTTCAATTGGAGCAAAGCTTGTCAGTAAGGGTAATTGCGAAGTAACATCTAAACTAGATTTAATTTATATTAAAATAAATTATTTAGGAAAATATCATTATTCGCAACAAGGAGGCATCCCGATGTGAACTGTACGGTCCAACGGGTTAATAATATATATAATACTAATCATACTAATACTAATCACTATTATTTTATTTCACTGTAATACTATTTATACGTATATACTATTAATATTTTTTTTTACTAACTATTAGAATTTTATCGATAGAGAATATTAAAAGGACACCCGTCATCTACCTAAGTGACGCCATTAGTTGTGGTACCAGAGGGAGGGGAGCGGGGATCAATGGGCCTTAACGGCCTCTAATGTGTGATATCCGTTCAACTGCGAGATACAGGTTGACCCTACTCATGGTGGTGTCTATAGTAAGTTTGACATAAAACTTTTTCAATCCCTCGTACACCTTACTGATCAGGATAGCCCTTCACCTGGACAAGGACATAAACTACTCATCAAACGCACGTTTAAACTTGTTATACCATCATTAAGTTTAACAAAAAACTGCTTTTTTCGTTATTTTTGTTTTCTTTCAGGTTGCTACAGGTTGGCTACGACGCAGAGATGCTGCAGTAAAAGTAACAAATCTTTCAATGGCAGATTTTTGTGTGTGTATGTATCTTTGTGTAGTGTATGTAATGTATGGGTCTGTATAAAGGAAATTGGAGTTCAATAGTGCCGTAGATATTTTGTTTGTTATTAAATGACATAACGAATGATTATATTTAGTAGTTATAATATCTTATAAGGTATTTAACATGTATATATAAATTATAACAGGTACTTCACCCTTTAAAGGAACAAAAAGTAAAGATATTTATTTATAGAAATTTTAACCTTCCAATAGACTTTTTTTCCAGGTCAGTAACAAAGTATTTTAATTGCAGTAAATCTTCATACTACCAACTAGTCAACTATGACAATTGTCTTTTATTGTGACAGTGAATGAGAAAGGCTGTACACATTGTTTTCAGTTGATCAATTCATTAGGTACCATTTGTACAATGGTTGACACAATGTGTGTGTAAGAGATGTGTATATGTGTGCATGATGTCTATGTGCATGTATTGTTGTGCATTAATGTAGACAAATATAATATTAGTACAAATTTCCTTTAGCTCTATGACTTCTCGTAACAGAAAATAAATGTTATATATTACTAAGGACTGAGTTAAACATTACTCTACATTAGTGACTTATTAAGATGGGTTCAAAATATTAATTCGTGAGGAAGAAAATAATGTAATCAACCTTGTTTTATTACATACAATGTGTTTTAAATTAGCTTTTTTACTTTTATAGTTGCTCTTTTATAATTATATTTATGAAACTGCCTTGTGATATTATAATAAGATATGTTAATACTATTAATATATTATAATATAGCATAAAGATATATTTTTTAGTTGTTTGCCAAAATAATAATTATATTATAACGTAACACAAACCTCTTATTCTAAATTGCGGTTTCAATTATTCCGCGTTGTTGATTACTAAGTACGAAATTTTGACGTAAGGAAACCACATTTGCTCTTGACATTATTCAACGAAATGTCTCACTTACCACGATTCCTTTAATAAGATTATTTTAGTATTGATATTAGTTAGTATTTTACTATTATATTTCATGAAAATGTGTTTTATTCACATTAATTAAAAATATTTCTCAAACTGAAAAAACAACATAATTTCGGTTTTCAAAAATAAAATGTCCTCGGTTATGATAAGTTTCTATATGATATTAATAATTGAATTATTAACAACAAATTTACAATGTTAAATACTTTTCATAATGTTTCCAAGAGTAACTGGGTTCATGTTAATATAGTTAGACACTACTCGTATAGAAGACGAAACGACTAGAAATTCATAATGACTACAGTTCTGTGGCGTTATTCTACGCATCTGTTAGTGAAATCTGATTGATTACATAATGAGTTGGGAAGAAATTGAAATGAAAAATAAACACAACATAGATGTAATTCAATTATGAAATCTAAAATCGGTGTTAATATTATTTAAGATTAGCTATTATACTATATATATTATAGTATTGTCTTAATTTAAGAAAAATAAAAAATTAAATAGATGAAAATATAAGTCTCTCTTAAACTTTTTATGAAATTCAGCAAAGATAACAATATTTAACTCTAATGTTTTTTATTTATTGTAACTTACGTCTTACATATAGTGGCTTCAAGAGACTAACTTTTATAAGTACTTGATTTATTGAAGAAAAAACATAATATAGTAAGAAAAAGTTTAAAGAAAGTAATACTTTATAGACTTTGAAAGATTTTTTTTCTTTTATCGAGGTCAAAATGAATTTAAGCGGCTCGAGGTAAAAAATATGTGGAATTAACTAAAACACCGATTTTATTCCATGGTGTTATAAAATTGTTGTTTTGTTCGGCTCTTGTACCTTGAAAGTCAATTATTTTGTAGTCAAATATTTATTATTTATTCACTATAAACTTATTATAAGAAATACTGCAAACCTAAATTATGATTGTTGCATGTTAAATGTATTAACATAAAATTTCATTGATATATCAACTACAACCAACTAATGCTTGCTGGAGCAGATCAAGATAATTTGTATTATGTATCGTATATAATTAATCATCTTATTTGAATCCTCTAGATATTACAATATTGCATTAATCGAGTCAACTAGTATAGAAAACTTTTCTTTTTTAGAGGCCCCCTGTTTTACGAGTCTTAATTCTAAATTAACATGTCATATCAGAAAAACTACACATTTTACATACATATATTACAAAAAAAATTGTAGCGTATAATATATATGCAAAATAATATATCAATACTCTTTAAAATAAGGCATTTTATATTCTTATATTCATATTCTTGATCGGAACATAAAACATTTCTTGCATAAAACTAGCGTCTGTCGAACCACATACGGCCTGCGTTCAAACTGGAACATAATTATATCATCAGACTTATTGATAAAATATTTATATTTATAACCCAATACTTCAAATAGTTTATAATTTTAAAACATCAATTCATTTAATTAAATAAACATATGTTTAAGTATCTCTTTGTCCGAGCGTCCTTCATAGAGTTGTAGTTATTATGTCAAGTATCATTAATAATTATGCATTATATTACAAACTAAATTAATTATTCTAACAAAGATATAGACATTTAATATATTTAATAAAAATCTTGCATTGTTTCTGGTAACCAGCTATCATCCTATGCAAAATATTATGAGGATGTTTGTTGCTCTTTCACGCAAAAATCAGTAAATGGATATGAATAAAGCTTAATAATAATACAGTTCTCACATCAGAGTAAAACATACATACTTACTTTCAATGTAAATTCTGAATTGACATATCGTTTTTCTTCAATTCTTCTTCTACTGATATTTAAAGTGATGATGAACATTTCTTACAATTCTTCACATTTACGTGCATTCACTTCACATTTAGGTAACAAAATTATTATGATCCGTCCGAATAATCCATTAATCAATGAAAATATATTATAAACATATATAAACGATACATTGCATATTTAGTATAGAAACATCAAACATATTTATAGGTAGGTCAGGTTTAATTGTCTTTATTTATTTTTCTTTAAAAGAACTTATTATGTTGTAGAACGTATAATTCGACGACTCATTTGTCTCAGCTGTTGAAACTGCGGATTGAGTTAGATTTAAAGTTGTCTATGTTACTCGATCACACATTGAAGCTTTATAACTTATTCTTTATAAAAAAAATACTACTTGTACTTAGATATTAATCTAGTAATGTAATTTCAAAATAACACTTCTTATATTTGTAGTGAAAACTTACTATTTTTAAAAACTACTAATTCTACTTAAATTTTAACCTTGTAATCCACTGAAGCGGGTAAAACTGGAGTATGTTATTAGGAGCGATGTACACAACTCTCATTATACGTCCATTAGCCAGCACGTGTGTGAGCACTTTAACGACTCCAAACTTAATTGAATCTTAAAATTTTAAAGCTGTTTGTAAGTCAACAACACATAAATAAATATGATTTAATATTTTTCATGCAACGGTAACATTTATTTTTCAATAGCTTTAGTTATATAAGAAATAATATTAACTTAAATAAATAGAAAAACACAATACCAATAAAATATTTGTTTTTTATATAATTTTACTAGCAGACCCGGTCACGCATTGCTGTGACTATTGTTTTTGATATATTACATTGTAGTAAACTATTTAAGGGGTAACGTTTAGAGTACTTCTGTCATGAAAATCATAATGTTTTCTTACAGTCGATATTAAGCAAAAATAGAAACAAAATTATTTTTTAAATTTAATCCAAATTTATAACACTATTTGTAAATTACAAAGTTTTTAGTAAATAACTTGGAACACTAAACTTACGAATGAGGTAGGTAGGGTAGATACATCATTCGTAATTATTCAATCCAGTCAACAGATACCGCCATTTTTTAGAATTGTTAGGAGCTAACTGCAAAATAATAAACAAATAAAATAATATTGCGACTATGAATTGAGTTGAAAATTATTATATATCTTTTAAGTTAGGTCAAACTGTACGTGGTGTGTAAATTTATTAAAATCAGTTAAGTAGTTTAGGAGTCCATCGCGGACAAACAACGTGACACATGATTTATACATATTAAGATTTCTGGTGGATCTTTTTTATCATTTAATATTTTAAATAATATGATAAATAAATCGTAAAATTATCCTTTTTTTAATATGTTACTTTATCATTTTAATAAGATGAAATAAAGAATAATGAAATAAAACGTATATAAGTATTTTCAGTAATCGTATTAATAACAAAAATCTGTTTTATTTGTATTGTAGTGCTTTATGATACACAATGTTTTTTGTTTGATTACCCGGTGAATACAAACAAATCTGATGGTTTTCCAACATGGGAACAGGCAACATACAATTGACCCCTGGGACTTATTTATGGTCATAGCAAAAGCAAGCCGCACTGGAAACTGTCAGTCGGAATCATTGCGATGCGTGGCATCAACACGTCTTCTCCTTTATACTTTCCTTTCAGTATAGTTGCTTCTATTACGTTGTTCAATAATTTTTTTATCGCTAACCGTGTGCCGTTGCAAAAACGTGATTGGTTGATATTTCTCAACATTATAACTAACGATAATTAAAGGTTTAATTGAAGATTGTGAGGTGGCAATCCTGGTAAATCCAGCGAATTTAAAAATTCAGGCGGATAGTTGACGACATCATCTTGGTTAGTAGCCGAATCAACTGATATATCCTCAATTCGCCTGTAATTTGTTCTTGAATTTTGAAATTTAATTCATTTACATCTATGTTTTTTGTAGCTAATATAGTTCTTTCGCTTAACCAATCATGGTTTCTGTAATTTTGAGCAACATCTGGAAACACCTTTTGAATAAGTTCATCTTTTGATCTAGTTAGCTGACAAAAACGTTGAGGAAAGTTAATGCAACCAGTCAAGGTGTCTATAGGAAATTTGCCATTACCAATGTCAATGAGTTGTTTAGAGAATATGTCTCCATATTGGTGATTTTGCAACTTGACACGCATATTCTTGCTTAAATGTAATATCTTCACATGCTTGCACAAATTGGAGGACTTTAAATATGCATTAAGCTCATCAGCTGGCGTTGATCGTAGAATCACGGGCAATATTTGACGAAAATATCCTGCTAATAAAATCATTGCACCACCAAATGGGTTATGATTGCTCCGTAGATCTTGTAAGGTTCTATCTAAAGCCTCAAAAGATTTTTTATGTGCCATCGTGCATTCATCCCAAACAATCAATTCACATTGCTGCATAACCTTTGCCATTGCAGAGTTCTTCGAAATGTTGCAGGTTGTGGTTTCGTTGCTTTGCCAGTGTAAAGTGGCAATTTTAGTCCTGAATGTTGTTATTATTTTGTTTTGTTGCGAATTGTTGCTAATATCAATGAAATCAAAAAAAAAAATCCTGTACCACCAGGTGCATCTAAGAAGTAAATCCCTCCTCTTTTATCATTTATTACTTTCATAAGTGTATCAAATACATACTTCTGTTGTTCATTCAGTAGTGGAAGATTTGTTTGAATTAATTCTTTCAAAGTATTGAGATCATAGAGTTTTTCTCGGTGCAACTCTTGGTTAAAAGCATCATGCATTGGACGATTGGGCGCGGCCAGGCCTAATTGAAATAATAGTTTGTTTGACATCATCAAGCACATGTCCTCAATTGAAATCAATACTTCAATGTAAATTTCTTCGCTTATTTGTATATTTGGATTTCCCCTTCTAATCTGTATTTGATACAAAATATCATCACACATATTATCTTTGTACTTGATCCACAAATCCTTTGGGTTTGATGGGAAGCATGTAGATATGATTATAGAAAACAATGTTCGTATTTGATGAGCTTGTGATGATATTACAGCATCATTGAGAGTTTGATCCCAATGAGAATTTTTCTAGCAATCGCAAACGTTGGCAAGCTTTTTTGTATGATCCACACAAATCACCATCAACAGTTCGTACATATTGGAATGATGTTGGGCCACGTACATTGTCTAATAGCAGTCGTGAATGAAAACTTTCATCATTGCTTTGATATACTGAATAAATTCGACCAATCGCATCGGTAGAATATAAATCTGGGTATCCTGAAACTGGTTTTCCTTGATTCCGTGGTATAAATCTCCTTAAGGATTGATTCCAAGTATAATATTTTGGCATTTCAGAATATAACAATGTTTGAGCAAAAGCATCGTTTTGGCATGTCAAAAAAAACTGGTTAATGTAATAGATGGTGGCTGTACAGCTCTTTGTACTGCGTTCAGTGCTGTAAAATATACTCTTTGTCCATTTTCTAAATGCACAGCTAAATGAACAACAGTAGGGTGTCTCTCATGAATAGGAAAAGAAAATATTCGCCAAACTGCTTCATTACTACTAACATAGCGACCCATTTGGTATTGGGTAACTTCATTATTGGAATTCTTTGGTTACATATTTGGTTACATATTTGCAAATGTATTTAATAGATTTTACTGAATGGCAAGATTCAACGTTGATTTGCGCTTTGAAGGTCTTTGATAAAATGGGTGAATATGGAACAATCCAGCGATTATCTATTTCAATATCTTGTTGATTTAATTTGACAATTGTTGATCTTCCATTTTTTGCTGTCGATCGGCGACGATACAAAGGATAACCGTCAATACCAGTGATTGTTTCAGATGTTAATGTCCGTGGATATCGTTTTGAACATTTACCATCCACCATACATGGTAAATTTTGATTAAGAGTTCCACAGGGACCATGTACCATGTTTTTGATAACTACCTCATGCAATCCAGGATCTACTTTTACATTAGGGATTTCAGCTGATATTACTGCATCAACTTCATTTGACTTTATCTTGTCAACTAACCAAATCAAAATATGTGCATGTGGCAATCCCCGTTTCTGCCACTCCACAGAATGCAGCCAGCGGCGTGTCTCTCCAAACACATAATGTTTCACAATGAAATCCATTAAAGATTTCAACTTTTGTATAAAGACTCTGGCTGTGTCTATTTCTATCTAGTGTGGATTGCGTGTAAATGTGATGAACAAATCTGCTGTACCATAATGACAAACATATGACATGGCATTTTGAGCAAATTCATGCATATGTCGAGGGCTTACGATGTATGTTGCTGGAAGAATAGTTATTCGACTAAGATTCTGTGCATTACTATCAGTATTAATCGCATCTCGATGGTGAATATACTCTTCAGATCTGAGTTTTGTCTGATTCAACCTGATGAATGTTAATCTCTCCGTTTCAATTATAACATACATGTCTACAACATACTTGTGATATAATCGCCGACGTTTGATTATGTGATTGTCATCATTAGGCGGTCGGAATAATAGTTCATTGAACTGACTTTTTTGTTGGTTTTAGAACCTGAAAATAGATTTTTGTTTTCATAACATTGAAAATAAAAAAATAATAATAAAGTGACTGATAATATATCTCCTTGCTAAACTAATATTTTTTATTACCTGTAATGGGCTTTATCATCTTGTTTGAGAAATCATAGCCATCTTCACCTTGCTAAAATATAATGGGATATTGCAATGCGTCATATGAGCGGTGTGTTTCCTTTATACGTTGTAATTGATCATTCCGACGATGTAAAACAATATCAAGGGATTCCAAGTTTTCTCCAACTACAACGATTGCAACGTCATCAATAGTGGGTGCATTAAAACGTCTTGCATGTTGGCCAACAGTTGTTTTATCAGCTCTGATTACAATTTTGTGATTATCAGATGGCATCAGATCCAGTGCAGTTTTAAACAACATTATCAATTGATTGTACTCATGAAATAAAGTTTGTAATTGTTCTACAATAGACCTCTTTACTGAGTTGTTATTTGAACAACGCATATCAATTTCTTGTGGTGAATTGCCAATGAAATAAATTTGCAGGAATTTGTAATTGCTATCTGACACTGGTAACAGTGAACCTGCGCTATGATATAGTTGGCCTTGTATCTGTAAATAAAAAAAATGATTTTTGTCAAATATAAATAATATTTGTTGGTAAAAAGTATATCTGTCTCCTAATTTGAATCCCCAATTTATAATTGATATGCTTAGGTATGTCAATATGTAAAAATTAGTTGTAACTAATAACCATCATCAAATAATTATATTGTGTTTCAAAATAATAAAAGTATTGCTAATACTGAATCACCAAATAATATTATGACTAAGTAATATATTTCTTGGGGATTAAGGAACTGAAGGTTAATGACACACCTTTACTTAAATAATAATAATTAACTGCTATAATACCTACCTTAAAATTTGGCATGAAATTTTCCCGAACTACGTTTGTTGCCCCAAATGACGTCATTTGAAAGCAATTGTTATATTGTTGAATATTTGTGTTTCCAAAAAGTGTATGGAATGGATATGTGTGTTGTGTATCCAAAAAGTGTATGGAATCTGGTTCTATTCCTGAAACCAATGAGTACAATGGCTCTGGTGGTAGATCCAATGGTATCAATTTCACTTTCCCATTTGCGCAACACAATCCATTGGCTTCATTTGCCTTACAATGAGAGCAAACCAAGTTCATAGATCCAATAGTAACACATTGGTGGTTACTGTAGTCAATTGACAAAAATCATAATTGAAAGCAGCTCGATTCAAACTTTCGGGATTATTGGTTGAATCTCTCGCTCTCGCTTCCCGCGTTCGTGATATACGAATTCTTTCACGTTCTTTTTGGTCGTCACCTTCTTGTGCAGTATGATAAGATCGGTAATTAGTTTGGTTTGTAGCATTTCGGGTTCTTCTACCTAAATTACTTCGTCTTATAGTAGGCATATCGAATGTACTCACCTAAATTATGTCACATGCAATAATCATTAATCACAGGTATTAAAACACTTTGCACAAAACACGATATAAAACAATCAAAATTAATTATTAAATATTATAAACTCTTTTTAACGCGGTTTGTTTGACAGATGAAATGATGTGAAAACTGATGACAAATTATGTCGCATTCCAAAACTAAAACAAAAGAAAGAATATTCCAAGGCCAATCAAATCTATAGCTCTTAAATTTTTTGACTTTTCAATTTGGTCGGGTTCACGATATTATCACTTTTGCGTGAACCTGCACACACATATATTTGATTGAATTTGAACTTTGTGCAGAGACAATAAAGTGCAAATTGACTCTTCGACGTTAGCAACACACCTACATTGTTTAGACAAAAATGAGTTCTTGTAATTTTATATGAACTTTATTATATAGCAATACAGTTCAAATTGACTCTAAATTTAGTTAGAAAATATTTGTATAGGAAAAAGAAAAAGGGCTCTTTTAGGGTTTTCCTGGAAATTATTCGAATTTTTCTCGCCGTAAGAACCATCCTTGGGCTTCAAGGAATATTTAAAAAAAGGAATTGTTAAGATTGGTCCATGCGTTGTTGAGTTGTGCGCTTACCAACACATTTTGCGATTCATTTTTATATAATAGATTATATAATCAAGACATATTATATACTTCAATATACTATTTACGGTCATTATTGTTTTTTATTTAATCAAAAACATATTCATATTCATACCTGTATACAGTCTAATTCCAAAAAAAAATATTTCAATCAACTACAAAATATATTTTTAATATAATTTCGGAATATGAGATATCGTAGTTTAATTAAATTAAAAATAAAACTTAAAAACAAAAGACATTAAAATGGCTTTACTCCAACCCAGTAACATTTGATTACAATATCTGAGCCTAAATAATTTTATAAGTAACCTCACAATAGAAGGATTAATATCCGCCCTCTCCACTTCGTCTGAGAGTTAGTAATTACGTCCGGGGATATCCGAGCGAACAATCACCTGGAACAAATTAAACATCATAAGTTATAAGAACCTCGTATTTCATATGGGCAATATGATCTTGAACAGTAACACAGATACTCGTATAAATAAAATGAAATTAAAACTAATATTTGTATGTAGTTAAATAAAACCTTATATAAAAGTACATTTATAAAATCCATATATTTATAATTATATTGTTATTATAGTCCAAATCAATTTGTAATGATTTTCATAAAATGTTAATAACTTTCAAGGGTAAAGCGCATTAAGATGCGCTTTAAGTAGTTTTAGTCAAATCATAAGGTTTTATTTAAGATATAGTTAGTGTTATATTAAAGCTTGCACCACATTTCAAAAATAGCCATCCAGTATTATTATTATAAAAGGAATCGCTTTTTGTATTCCTAATGAAAAAAGAGTGAATTTAATATATTAAAAGGTTTATGAAAACTGGACTCATAAGAAGCCTACTAAAGTATTTGAATAAATACTAAATGAAAATAATAAACATGTTTTTTTTCAAAAGATCATTTTAAATGAGCCATAATTAATTAATAAAAAAGACAATGACAGAATTATATACATAACCAAATACACGGAATATATTAGGATTATGAAATAAAATAAAACAGGATGACATTAATAATCTTATGTTATATACATATATAATAATAAAGGATTTAAAATTAACATGGACTTTGTATTGAATAACAGCAGTTTGACCAAGATAGAGACCAATTAAGTGAAATTATTGGAGCGAATAATGTGGCTGAGTAAATATAATATTCTCAATATTAGAATGTACTAAGATATCTACTTTAATAACTTCTAAGACTTTTACTATTATTATGTGATTAATGTATTTCAGCTTAATTTTCCTAGCAATAATTTTCAGTTATGTAATATCGTCAATCTTGCTAAAAGAAGCTTTATTTACTAAAATTATTCCTTTTTGTATTACCATCTTGAGACGGCACAGACGGCCTTGTTGTTTTTAACAGAGACGCAGATATCTAAATCTAGTGACATCCTTTTATACTACCCTTAGGGGTATCTGTGTTCGCAAGGAAGGGTACTTCTACTGTCGCCGTCAGATTTTTGAAGGTCAGCATCTAAACGTGCCTCTTTAAATTAAGTCTCTCGTCTTATTTTATATTAAGTCCCATAGTGGTAATGTAGAAACGGATCAACTCTTGGGCCACGTCCAAGCGAAGATTGACCCCTCTCTTTCACAGACTCTCTCCGCCGAAGTCGTTGTTCTGGGAGACTTCAACGTGCACAATACCGATTGGTTAGGGACACGTGCCACTGACTACGCAGGGAGATCTGTGTTTAACTTTGGTCTGGTAAGTAGTCTGTCCTAGATGGTTAAGACGCTTGTCTTGTCTACGGGACATGGACAGCCACACGCCCTCTTAGTTGGATCTTTTGCTGACTACACATCCAGAAAAGTACAAGGTCACTGTTGAGGCGCCCCGAGGGTTTTTTCCCATCCAATGATCCTCTATGCTACCGCTTGGTAGCAGTTTGAGGCCTTGATTTTCTGAGTTTGATTCGTCTGTTAAGGCTGCAGAAGCTCGCAAACGTCAGAAATATCAAGTTTGGGTTAATACTTTAATGGCCATGGTCGATCGGCTGGTGATCTTCTTTTACATCTTACACACTTTTAGGTAGTAGTTAATGAAAACAAGAGTGAGAATTTGGCAGTTAGTCTGGGCTTCTTTAGAAGTTTCCTGCCTATGGGCTTCCCGAGAATTTATGCAAAAGTAACACCAGCTTTCTTACTGAGTGGAGCATACCGCACCGTACCACACAGCACGTTATCGCCTCCAATAAATCAGTACCACCTGGATGTGTGACGATTTTCCAATGTGCATTTTTCAAGGCCTTTTTCCACTTACCACTCGAATGTGGAATGAACTCCCTTTGTCATAATTTCCAAATCGATACGACATTCAGAAAAGGTATATACTCCTAAAAAAATCATTATATTATAATGTCCAAACACTTTCTCTCTACTATCGTTGTAGCTTTAATTTGAACGCCCGTAGTTTGAGTATTTGGTTTAGAGCTTTCATTATTACTCATAATTTACAAATTAATGTAATAAAAATACTGATTTTAAAATTAGTTAAGCATATAAATTTGCATTGCTTTATTATTTATCTCTTTTCGATAATGTTAATTATAATGAGTAGGTATTATTTGTTTAAAAACAAAAAAGGCAATCGTTCAAGTAAGTGAATTCTATTTTATTTAATAACAAAACTTTTTAACTACAAACTTATCCTACATTTTAGTACATTTTTATGGAAAACTTTAAAACTGAATAATATTTATCTTTCAATATATTCTACATTTATAGTATTTTATAATGGCATATAAAATGTTTCGAGCTAGAATTGTAATTTTACTATTATAACGTTCACTTTATGAGGCGGTGCTAAGAAAAGTCTTTGACGTTTCAGTCTTCATGAACAAAGGAGTACGAGCAATATTTCCTTGGAATATTTATTCATTCAAGAGTTGTAAGATTTATTAAAGTCACTTTTAAAACATTATCGTTCAGAGTGCAAATTAAATTACATTTTTAAACTTTATGTGTAATTACAGTGTAGTAGTTAATAATTATTTGATATTGAACAAAACTAAATTATACTCTTTATAATTATAAGAATACACGACGAATTTTTGTTTCGCATTAGGAATAGCATTATATCGATATATCTGTACAGTTTATAAATCACACATACTAATATTGAGAATATGAAATTGTAATAGACAATGAAATATTTATTACAAATGGATATTAAATTGTTTCTTTTCTCAACTACAATGATAAACTTACTCCTTATCTTAATAACAAGGTATACTTATAACCATGTACCCTACGCTAATAATACCACGTATTATCTGAGAGCAGATACGTACCGGAGATAATATTACGTTTAATCGGATATTGCGTGAAGCCCTTTTCGTTTTCAATATCTCTGTCACTGTAGGCCATGAAGTGTAGCCCTGTTCTGTTCAGTTTCTGTGTAGAAGAGCTGAGACATAATAATCATTCTTTGCATTTTACGCGTTAATGCAGAGGAACTCTTGCAGTCCAACGCACAATATATGTTTAAAATGATTTATTTATAAAGTTACTGATTTCTTTTTTATAATAAAAAGACTTGACAAAGTTGAAAAAAAATACAAATCTTGCATTAAATTATTAATAGAGACAATGTGCAAAATTTTATCACGAACGGTCGTTAAGGGACGAAGTTTCAAAGTAGATATATATAACATTTTCATAAACTTATATCGATATCGAAAAGACGTAATCTATTTTGCGTTGATAAAACGTGACTAAACGTGTCATTGGCAGACTTTATTAACTTGTAGACCTGTTTCTAAAATTATAACAACTAAATAGTAAAAAAGAGCTTAAAATTATAGAATCTGATTAAAATTAAGGAGTTGAAATCGTAAATATAATAATAATTTATTTTATTTAATAATAATAATTTATTTATTTTCAGGACCCGCCCATTTAGTGTTAGTAACAATATTTCTTATTAACTAGTGTTAGTACAATCATATATCCTTAATATTATTATTATTAGATAATGTATCCGTATTTGCAAAATAATATATATAAAATATTGAAATAATAACTAGGTGTTATTCTCTTTTACAACAGTTGTGAATCTAAGGGTTTTTAGATTATAAATAATTAGAGCTACTAACTTATCGCGGAATATTATATAACACTTACCTGACAACATTTTATAAGTATCGCTTTTCTGAAGTTATCAATTGATTGATAGAGAATGTTTTTAAGTGAAATAAAAAGTCAAAGCAATAATTTTCACCCCTTGTATATTATTATTAACAGCAAGTAATATAGTAGAAATTAACAATAATTGATCATATTAAATATAAGCAAACCCCTAACAGAATTATCCTAAGCGGATGTAACTGCGGGTCAACTTTGGCGGAGAAGGTTAGTTGACGATCAGAAGTTAAACAAAAACCTGTACTGAAAGTTACTGAAAATAATTTTATTTGATATTTAAATAAAATATTAAATAAAAAAAAATCTAATTGGTTTCAAAATGACGAGCAAAAAAAAATCAGCATTATTTTATTAAACTTAGTACTTTTAATTTTCATTCTTCTCAAATAACTTCTCTGTATTTATTAATTGTAAATATTATATATATAACTCGGATTTTTGCTTTTAACGTTTGTTTATCAAGTAAATATAATTGTAACTCACAGCGGCTCCGGTAAATATAAATAATATTACTCTCGCTATAAGCCTACGGCTTTGTAAAGCAATCAGTTTAATATCCAATATTTCCGATTTTATAAGTAATATTGTTGATAATTCAAAAGCATTACCTGTAATAGTTCTATACATTATGTTCAAGTATACATAAATAATTTAATAATGAGTTTTAAGGGCAACAATGAACCATCCAGAAAACAATTACAATTACTGTAAATAGAAAAGTAATAAAGTAATAAGAAACATATAGGATCATGTTCAATATTTTATTGACTAGACTTATTAACAATGGAATTATGTAAACTTACAATATACTTAAGTACAAAGTAAACTTTTAATATGTAAGATACTATAACTTGACAATAGTTGGAACTTCGACAACTGAAGCAAAAGCTGAACTAAATCCCAGCCGCGAGCGATTGCCTGAAATATAGTGGAGTAAAACTTGGGCAATCTTACAAAAGATAACATGTACAATACATGGTTACATGGAGAAGTCTCGATGAAATATGTATTTCAGGCATTGCGTTCTGGATACTAAATACATTAAAAATTATAATGTAGTGTTTGTTCAAACTCTCTTGATGACTATATCGACTATATTTATTTTTACCATCTCTGATAAAAATACTTTTGTTTCGACCAATTACTAATAGAGGAAGATAACTGAATTATCTATTATTTTTTCCGTTATACAGATTTTATTATTCAACGAATCTTTTGTTTTTAAATCTTTATTTAATTTATTTTATATTAAATTAATTCAATTTAATCCGCTAACAAAGGCTTTATTTTATACGAGCGTCTCTTTGGGGAAAGTCACAAGTTTTCAGAGTTTTAAAAGGCGTCTTTGAAAAGTTGTAATTTGTTGAGACCTCAATATTTTCTATTATTATTGTTTCTTTTTAATTATTATTTATTTCAATATGGACCTAATCTTATTCCAAATTCGTATTTCTATTACGTTTATGCCCTACTAAGATATTAAGTTTATAAATCTGACAAAAAGTATTCGTTGAGATAAAGAGTTAAGAACAAGTGAAAGATTAAATAAATAAAGCTTCGGTCGTTTTGAATTAACAATGCCTTAGGAATATTCAGGATTAATAAAGGAAAATTTTGCGCTCAATTGGGAAATGAGAAAATGAGTACCATTTAACACTATTACATCAAACATAAACATAAATAAGGACATGATTTAATAGCAGGTTTCCAATTTCTTGTTAACAATAAATATTTACTAAGTTTGAAGAGTATGAAAGGCTTTTGCGAGAAAATTACATGTAAATAGTATTCATTGTAAGTACTTCATTTAAAATGTTTTTTCCCATCCAATAATCCTCTATGGTACCACTTGGTGGCAGTTTGCGGCCTTTGTTTGATTCGTCTGTCAGGGCTGCAGCAGCTCGCAAACGTCAGAAATATCAAGCTTGGGTTAATGCTTTAATCGCCATGGTCGATCGGCTGGTGATCTTCTATTACATCTTACACACTTTTAGGTAGTGGTGAAGAGAGAGCATACAAAAGGAACACCAGCTTTCTCACTGAGTGGAGCATACCGCACCGTACCACACAGCACGTTATCGCCTCCAATAAAATCAGTACCACCTTGATGTGTGACGATCTTCCGCTGTGCATTTTTCAAGCCCTTTTTCCACTTACCACTCGAATGTGGAATGAACTCCCTTTGTCATAATTTCGAAATCGATACGACATTCAGAAAAGGCATATACTCCTAAAAAAATCGTTATATTATAATGCCCATACACTTTCTCTCTACTATCGTTGTAGCTTTAATCTGAACGCCCGTAGTTTGAGTATTTGTTTTAGAGCTTTCATTATTACTCGTAATTTACAATTTAATGTAATAAAAAATACTAATTTTAAAATTAGTTTAGCATATAAATTTGCATTGCTTTATTATTTATCTCTTTTCGATAATATTAATTATAATGAGTAGGTATTATTTGTTTAAAAACAAAAAAGGCAATCGTTCAAGTAAGTGAATTCTATTTTATTTAATAAAAAACTTTTTAACTACAAACTTATCCTACATTTGAGTACATTTTTATTGAGAACTTTAAAACTGAATAATATTCATCTTTCAACATATTCTACATTTATAGTATTTTATAATGGCATATAAAATGTTTCGAGCTAGAATTGTAATTTTACTATAATAACGTTCACTTTATGACGCGGCGCTAAGAAAAGTCTTTGATGTTTCAGTCTTCATGAACAAAGGAGTACGAGCAATATTTCCTTGGAATATTTATTCATTCAAAAGTTGTAGGACTTATTAAAGTCACTTTTAAAACATTGATATTTTATAAAGGAGATCAAATTATCGTTCAGAGTGCAAATTAAATTACAATTTTAAACTTTATGTGTAATTACAGTGTAGTAATTAATAATTATTTGATATTGAACAAAACTAAATTATACTCTTTATAATTATAACAATACACGACGAATTTTCGTTTCGTATTAGGAATAGCATTATATCGATATATCTGTACAGTTTTTAAACAACACATACTAATATTGAGAATATGAAATTGTAATAGACAATGAAATATTTATTACAAATGGATATTAAATTGTTTCTTTATTCAAATACAATGATAAACTTACTCCTTATCTTAATAACAAGGTATACTTATAACCATGTACCCTACGCTAATAATACCACGTATTATCTGAGAGCAGATACGTACCGGAGATAATATTACGTTTAATCGGATATTGCGTGAAGCCCTTTTCGTTTCCAATATCTCTGTCCCTGTAGGCCATGAAGTGTAGCCCTGTTCTGTTCAGTTTCTGTGTAGAAGAGCTGAGACATAATAATCATTCTTTGCATTTTACGCGTTAATGCAGAGGAACTCTTGCAGTCCAACGCACAATATATGTTTAAAATGATTTATTTATAAAGTTACTGATTTCTTTTTTATAATAGAAAGACTTGACAAAGTTGAAAAAAAATACAAATCTTGCATTAAATTATTAATAGAGATAATGTGCAAAATTTTATCACGAACGATCTTTAATGGGCGAAGTTTCAAAGTAGAAATATTACATTTTCATAAACTTATATCGATATCGAAAAGACGTAATCTATTTTGCGTTGATAAAACGTGACTAAACGTGTCATTGGCAGACTTTATTAACTTGTAGACCTGTTTCTAAAATTATAACAACTAAATAGTAAAATAATACTTAAAATTATAGAATATGATTAAAATTAAGGAGTTGAAATCGTAAATATAATATGTCTGTTTTTGCAAAAATATTTATATCACTTGCAAAGACAGGAGTGAGGAGTATTGAATTGACAAAGAATGTTATTTATTGAATAATAAATATTGAAATAATAACTAGATGTTATTCTCTGTTACAATAGTTGTGAATCTAAGGGTTTTCAGATTATAAATAATTAGAGCTACTGACTTATCGCGGAATATTATATAACACTTACCTGACAACATTTTATAAGTATTCACTTTTCTGAAGTTATCTCTTGATTGATAGAGAATGTTTTTAAGTGAAATAAAAAATCAAAGCAATCATTTTCAACCCTCGTATATTATTAACTATATATTAACAGCAAGTAATATAGTAGAAATTAACAATAATTGATCATATTAAATATAAGCAAACCCCTAACAGAATTATCCTAAGCGGATGTAGCTGCGGGTCAACTTTGTCGGAGAAGGTTAGTTGACGATCAGAAGTTAAACAAAAACTTGTACTGAAAGTTACTGAAAATAATTTTACTTGATATTTAAATAAAATATTAAATTAAATAAATTCTAATTGGCTTCAAAATGACGAGCAAAAAAAAAATCAGCATTATTTTATTAAACTTAGTACTTTTAATTTTCATTTTTCTCAAATAACTTCTCTGTATTTATTAATTGTAAATATTATATATATAACTCGTATTTTTGCTTTTAACGTTTGCTTATCAGGTAAATATAATTGTAACTCACAGCGGCTGCGGTAAATATAAATAATATTACCCTCCCTATAAGCCTACGGCTTTGTAAAGCAATCAGTTTAATATCCAATATTTCCGATTTTATAAGTAATATTGTTGATAATTCAAAAGCATTACCTGTAATAGTTCTATACATTATGTTCAAGTATACATAAATAATTTAATAATGATTTTTAAGGGCAACAATGAACCATCCAGAAAACAATTACAATTACTGTGAATAGAAAAGTAATAAAGTAATAAGAAACATATAGGATCATGTTCAATATTTTATTGACTAGACTTATTAACAATGGAATTATGTAAACTTACAATATACTTAAGTACAAAGTAAACTTTTAATATTTAAGATACTATAACTTGACAATAGTTGGAAGTTCGACAACTAAATCAAAAGCTGAACTAAATCCCAGCCGCGAGCGATTGCCTGAAACATAGTGGAGTAAAACTTGGGCAATCTTACAAAAGATAACATGTACAATACATGGTTACATGGAGAAGTCTCGATGAAATATGTATTTCAGGCATTGCGTTCTGGATACTAAATACATTAAAAATTATAATGTAGTGTTTGTTCAAACTCTCTTGATGACTATATCGACTGTATTTATTTTTTACCATCTCTGATAAAAATACTTTTGTTTTGACCAACTAATAATAGAGGAAGATAACTGAATTATCTAATATTTTTCCCGTTATACATATTTTATTATTTAACGAATCTGTTATTTTTAAATCTTTATTTAATTTAATTTTATATTAAATTAATCCAATTTAATCCGCTAACAAAGGCTTTATTTTATACGAGCGTCTCTTTGGGGAAAGTCACAAGTTTTCAGAGTTTTAAAAGGCGTCTTTGAAAAGTGCTAGTTTGTTGAGACCTCAATATTTTGTATTATTATTGTTTTTTTTTAATTATATTTGTTTCAATATGGACGTAATCTTATTCCAAATTTCTATTTCTATTACGTTTATGAACTACTAACATATTAAGTTTGTAAATCTGACAAAAAGTATTCGTTGAGATAAAGAGTTAAGAACAACTGAAAGATTAAATAAATAAAACTTTGACAAAGCTTCGGTCGTCTTGATTTAACAATGCCTTAGGAATTAGGAATAAAAAAGGAAAATTTTGCACTCAATTGGGAAATGAGAAAATGAGAACCATTTAACACTATTACATCAAACATAAACATAAATAAGGACATGATTTAATAGCAGGTTTCCAATTTTTTGTCAACAATAAATATTAATTAAGTTTGAAGAGTCTGAAAGGCTTTTGCGAGAAAATTACATGTAAATAGTATTCATTGTAAGTACTTCATTTAAAATGGTTTCATTAATTTTCTTATTTGCATTTAAAATAACGGCATTGAGAGAAATCCGAAAAGACGCTGTTATACGGCAGCCAAACGTGGGTAACACAGAAGAAGAATGTAAGAAAGATGAATGCTGTGGAGATGCGATCTCTTCGCCAAATATGCGGAGTCGGTTTAGCTCACCGAATTCGCAATGAAGAGATCCACAGAATGGCAGGTACTAGCGAAGATGTTATGATGAGAATGAAGAAGAACGTACTCAGGTGGTTTGGGCACGTCGAACGAATGAGTGATGAAAGAATGGTAAAAAAGATTTATAAAGGAAAAGTAAGCGGTAAGAGAGACAGGGGGAGGCCTCGAGTGACCTTCGAAAACACAGTAGCTACGATACTGGAGGAAGGTCACGTAAAAAGCATGAGGACCCCCGGAGGGCATGTATGAAGAGGTTAATGTCTGTGGTCGAGGCGAAAGAGGTATGCAGGGACCGTCGTCTCTGGCTACCCCGCAAGGGATATGGCGTGAAGATAAGTAAGTAAGTACTAAATTACTGGTAGGAAATACATAGAAAAAAGTTTTTATTACCGCAGAGCTAAATAACAATTTAATATTGAGCTCCTGAGAACCTTATTATTCATAACATGAGATTAAGGTAAGCGGTCTTGTCATTATTATATTGGATGTGGACTTACTCATACTTCGTTAGTAGTACTTGCTAATCCTTACAAACCACTAAAAGCACTGAAGTAGTACGAATTAATATATAAATAGCTAACTAGAGAACTCCTAGTCTTATGTTGCTTACAGAAATATATACCAATAAAATTAAACATGATAATAAATAAAAATAAACAGCCTGAATCTAAAATTGAAAAATAATTATAAACTTAATATAACCAAGTGCATTCATATTTTTTTATTTCAAGTTAGCTTTTAATTACATTTCATTGAAGACTTGTTAGCAGGAAGTGTTATGGAACCCACCGCATTCACTTCAAAGCTTTCTAATAAATATTTTTTACATACATATGCTTTTGAAGTTAAATTTTATAAGATTTACATTTTTCATGATTATCGCCTTTACTTTATCAAAGCCGCAGCAACTTGAGAACTTACTTGAAGCGTATTGTCTTTTGTGCTAAAGGTTCCTTTGGTTCCCTCACATTTCAGTTACCTCTTAACCATGCGTGAAATAATATCGATTAATTATTACATTTACAATTAAATACACTGACTCAGATGATACAAAATAACATTATTATTATTATATTAACAATTATAATATTAAGAAATATCATTCCTTTGAGTTAAGATATAATTATAATTGTACCTTTATAATTTATAGAAGCCAAGGAACTGGTTACAAGAAAATATTTTTTATTGGTTTATGGAGTAAATGTACTGTGATATTTTCACAATTCACTGCTCTTCAACACTTCCTTCACCACTTTTGTAATTCTACACCAATACGTCTCGTTTGAACAATTTTACAATAAAAAACTTTCTTAAAAAAATTTTCTTAAAAACTAGGAATAGGTACTTTTGTTTCAAATAAGAAGCCTAACATTATATGTATTAAAAAAAGCATTATTATCGCTGAAAATCTTTAAAATATTACGAAAAATAGGTTTCTCCTAAGATGTATCCCTCTTAAATTATTAAAAAGGGGCCTCTTAAAGGATTAAAAAGGGGCCTTTGTTTCCAAACAGTTATTTTAGAATTTCCAAAGTATTGGGCTATATATTCTTAGCATCAAATAATTTTGTACAATTTAATAATTTTCTTCATTACGTTTTTAATAGTAAGGATGAACAAAAAAACTTTTTTATCTCGAATGAAGGCTCGAAGAAGGGTTTCACGAAGCTGTTACAAATTTAGAAGGTTGAATTTTCATTTTCGTTAATTTCAAGTCGAAATGTCTAATTAATAATTACAAGGCTTTTTGAGCTCTCTTTAAATTATTTTTCACAAAAAAGTTTAAGAATCGTAAGATAATGAATTGAAAAATGTTAGACTTTAGTATTTTATAGACACTAAATCAAGTGAATGTTCTACTTTGTAGGTTCTCAGTGAGACAACTATAATTTAGAAATTCATACATTATACGCAGATTTATACTGAAACTTCTTAACATATAAAACTTCTATATAGAAACACATTTCTAATATACACTTTAGTTATAATAAAATATAAATATATGTTAACTCAAGAACAAACTGCAGTCAAATATAATGTAGATAAAACATTTCGTTTTTACCACTAACATCTTCCTCAATAATTCTGTCAGGGGTACTTAAATAGAAAGTTAAAATATATTTTTGTTCATTGTGTCATTATGCTTTGATTAAAATAAAAATACGATTTTATTTATATTAAAATAAAACATCAATAACATTTCTTTAGTAGATATTTTTATTGTTTACAATATGAAAAGTAGTTGGAATAATATGTTTAAGTTAAAGAATTTCATTATCCTACTATGATATATCACATACAGCTCATAATTCAAATACTTTACTTAACTTTGACCTATTCACATCTTGTAAGCAGATATGACAAGAAAAAATTTTACAACACCTACAAAGCTCTAAAGATGTTATTATTGTTTTTAATTAATTTTTTTGTGTCTCACTCCTTCTTATTGAAAGTGTATTAGAGAAATATTCACTTCCAATAATTGGCAAAGCTATTATAAATAATAACGTTATAATAATAATCAATGTATTTATTTAATTTAACTTGAATAACTAACGTGTTCTATTCTTTGTTACAGGTATTGCAGATACGTGAAGTGTAACGTACTAAGGTTTACTATTTTATTGGTTGTTTGTTTGACGTTGTTGCAAATCTTGTAAAAAAATCTATTAATTCCAAATCTGTTAAATGTATATTTATTAAATTTATTATTAACTCGTGACATAGATTTTTATTTGAAAGTTTGTTAGGTTAAGGTTCAGTGTCTTGAGTTACGGACGCAGTGGTGTTGGTTTTAACAAAGCTGTTTACTCAAAGCGACCTCACTCACAAATATTTATCCGGTAATACACTTCAGGCTGTGATGCATTACATAAGAGAAGTTAAATGTATAATTTTAAAAATAAAACCAGGTGATTTACCTTTTATTTTATCTATTCACTTATTATTATCTTATTCACAAATAATTATATTCTAGTTTAAAAGTGAAGAACAAATGCTTTAAGCAAGAATTGAAATAAATCTTCGTCTATGGAAGGTTTTACACTTAAAAAATTTAATGGCTATCCAAAACTCACTATATTAACTTATTTTTAGCAAATATTTGAGAAACTATGTACGGATAAAAAAATAGAACGGATTTGGCTTACATAGTAGAATTTAGAGAATACAATAGACCTCGATAAATTACAAGAAAATAATATTTTAAGTGTGTGAATATACCTTTACTTTTTTAGAAATAGAATAACAATATTATTGTGTAATTGATCTCGCTTTATCAACAATCTTTCATGTATTTCATGTGTAATATAAATTGGCCTTTTGTTGTTTCAGGTATTCATATTATTAATATATATTTTCTTCCTGATTTATGCAAACATTTTCAAAGGAAAGTCTATAAAAATGTTAACAAGTACCCAAATTGCGTTTTATTGTATTTTATTTTATATTAATGCAGATATTATTTGTAAATTAAACTATATAAATCCTTTGTCTTTAGGTCATCAATTATTCATGTAGTATATTTTATACACAGAAAAGCTAGTACTGTTGTTTCAATATCTTTTACATTTATAATTGTGTAAATGTATTTGATTAATAAACTTTTGTGATCATTTAATATTACCAAATGTAATGCAAGCTCAGTGACCTTTTACAGGTCAAAGTAGTTCTTCGTATAGAAACTGCGATAGCCACAAAGGATCAAAGACGACCCACCTTCCAGAGCCATAGATCAATAATTAAATATTCTGTGCTATTTGAATACAAATTATTATAATAATACAGAGTAAATAACTTCATTGATTGTGATGTTTTTAATAAATTTTTTTTGCTCTTTCAAGTGTTCATTATAGTTTTACATATTTTTTAAAAAAGGCTATTGCTGTACCCAAAATAATTAAACTAATCTACTAAAGAAGTTATGTAAATTAAAATGGCATTCATATTAAATATATTTACTTATTGCTTTATATATGTAATATATATTATATACCTTTATTGTAGAGTTTAAATATATAATTTAAAATAAAAACTATTGCAACAAATGTCATGCAAATACTTTTAGTGAATAAGATCCTTGATAATATGTTATGGTATATTAAAGTCATAGGTGCCACTGACAATGGACAAGCGAATACATATAGATAGCCCCTTGTACATAAAGAAGATTGCAATGAAATACTTATTCTTTAAATAATAATATATATTGTTTTGAACAAATATATAACGTTGTACATCAAAAAATATTTTCTTAATATTTTAACGAGAACGAGGCATTTAAAGGCAGACTTAATAATCAGCTATTACAGATCAGAAAACTGGACGTCCAGGACGACACCACAGTTTTATTTTTACCCGCGATAAAGATTTATTCGGGCAAAATTCCTGTAATGAATAATATACAGGTTATCGAACTACGAAATATCCACTCCGTAACCTATTCAAATAATACCAAATTAAAAAGCTATTATAACTTATGGAGGAAAATGACCTCACAAGCAATACAATTGCTTAAGTCAACTCCAATTGTCGAAATACTGAAACATAAACATTCCTAGAAATGCCGGCAATACAAATTATGATTAATCCATAATATTTAATCAACCCTGCAATAATATACGTGAATGATTATAAGGACTAACGCCTTATGAGCGTTATTAAGAACACTAATTACAACAACGCTCACCTTAGGGTAACAGAAAGTAAATCTCTGAAGTGCTTCCGATAGAAAGAACTAGAGAGGTAATGCCATCGAAATTCTAAATTTATTAATTTAAATGATTCAATACTTATTTGCAATAAGTTAATTGCGCTACATACGCAGAACGTCAAACAAATTGTGGATAAATATAATAATCAAAAACGAAAAAAATTATTTCAGTAATATATTTATCTACAGAACTGAATGTCTTTGGAAACAATTAAGAATTACTAATTGATAACATTTTAATATAATTATAACTATCAATCAATAAGACAACGCAGACAACATCTAAACATTTGCAGCTATTTTTAAATAATATTGTGAGTGCTATCAATTTATATAATTGATTGATTTCCGGGAACAAAGTAACCTCAAGCTGGCAACATCTACTCGTAATTTCTAAAATAATTCTAAATGTCATAAACCATTCATTTCTTCTGAATTACCTTACAACAGGTAATTAATTGACCTAATGTCTTTAGACAAGGCGATCGACAAAGATAAAAATTGGAATGTTTGAGTATCTAATTATTTAAATTACCACCAACAAGCAAATTTCTACGTCACACCTTATCACTAAATTAACCGGTAATTCAAGAATCTTTAACATGAAATGGTTGCTCAAATTTAAAAAAAACTGTTTATACTTTTTGTGGCTTATTATACTTGGATTATTGGTTTACTTGTTTTAATTATATTTTACAAACAAATTTTTACCTCTCAATTTTCGGTCCCTTTTTTTTCACAGTAAATAATCTGTTTAGAAGAAATGTTAAAGCGAAATTTAGCGTCACATTTAATAAAGCGTGGATTTACTGCTCTGGCCTGAGATTAAATCGAATATTTTATCCAAATTTTACTTACCCTGCTAGTCACAAAATACCTTAAATGAAGTGATTTAATGGAGTCAAGAATAATTACAATGTTGTGACAGATACACATATTTTTCAAACTTAGACTCCAAATTAATTATTGCCTTAAAAACCAGTTTCTTCAACTGAGAATGAAAAACTTAATATCTCCATCGTACGCCGAGAATTAGACTACCTTAGAACTACAAATTTTGCTCCCGGGAACGATGAACTTCTTTATTCTATGCCTAAAAAATGTTTTGATATTATTTTACATTATTTTTTGATATATGGTTTTATATCTGTTTTTCCAATGCTGAAACTAGGAAGTGATCTTCAAAATTGTAACTCATACAGACCGATTTTCTTGATGTCTTGAATGTAGAACAAATAAAATTCCTGCGAATTCTTGAAAATTTAAGAAATTTTAAATTCGAGAAATCAACTTTAGATTTGCTAATCGGATATTTTACCATATGTTGCTTTGTAGCTATTAGTGGTGCGTATAACAATGCAGATATATTTTTATTAAATGTATTAAACAGTATTGGAACTTGGCTTCTATTTATGAAAATGTTTTTTTCGAAACTTGAAATACTTTAAAATTTTATTTGATGTTACATAAATGTAGTCGCGATTTAGCTCAGGGTGATTCACTTTTCTCATTCTTGTTTAATCTTTGTACCGTTGACATGCAAATATGTTTTAGATTCGTTAATATCTTATTAAGCTAATGTCTTATCATTTTATTCAACTTTTAAAAATGCACAGCATGGGTCTAGGATTTTGCAGAATATGCTAAATGAATTACCTAATTTATTACCTAATAGCGAGCTTCAATTATTCTCCACAAAAACGTTGTGCGTTTTCATGAGAGGTTATTTTTACAAAAAATCCTATTTTCTATATAAATAACCTAGAATTAGAGACACTTGAAAGTATGCAATATTTGGGTTGCTGTCTCGCTTAGCGTAAATATATTAATGCGTTTGTAAATAAACGTTAAAATTATTTAATTTATTCAAACCGCTGACTGGATCTGTTTAAACAATGCACTACTTTTAGGTTGGCAATATATATTTTTAAATTTAATTCCTTTTCCTGTTAATACCGCCATTGTTGTTACTGTTAATGGAAGCTTAACCTTAGCTTAGCTCATTACCACAAGACTTTCTTGTGCTATATCATATCTACGTTGTTTAATAAAGTAGCAGTTCAAGACAAGCTTTTGTTCATTTATTATTCCTTCTGAGCAATATGCTCGTTTCACTTAAGAAAACATTTTATTATATCTATCATCAGAAGTAGAATTGATTATTCGTCATTCCTATACGAGAATGTCTCAAAAAGCAATTGAGTTGAATAAGATTAAATACCCTGGTATATTCTACTAGAAATTAAGCGTTTTTTAATCTAAATACTTAAAAGAAGGAATTATTTATAAGTATAGCAAAAATTTTTAATCCATCGATATCGATATCTTAAAGAAAACGGATTCTCCATTTTGTCTCGTTTGTGGAAAAAATAGGATGTATTTCATGTCCTGACGGAATGTGTCCACAGCGAAGTTGATAGACGAATATTGGTTCTATCTCTTATAGAAAAAAAATATAGAAATTAAAATACGTAACGTACGTAACGTACGTAAAATACTTGACTTGACTTAATATGACTTATAAAATTGAGATATAAAATGAAAATTTAATAATCCCCTAATTGCTATTGGAATATCCTTGTTTATCTTGTCCAACGATAATCCCACGCGTTTGAGATGATTTAGTTTTATCTTCACCATAATATGTGGTCAATAAATTTTGTAATTGAAATTATTTGACTCTAGTTTATATTTATTTTAGGTAAACTAATTCTGGTTATGATTAAGACTAAGATCCCTCCATATGATCCCGTGATTAAAAGAGAACTAAGAGAAATAACATTTATCTGAATCCAGCTATAACCAGGTATCTGGAAGGAAATCCTACCAACATTCTAAAGGAGGGTGGGAAGCAATTACTCTGTAGTTTCCCACAGAGTAATTGCTTTGTAAGTGATTTGGAAGGGTTAATTTTATATGTAATTAATGTGTATGAATCACAAGATTGAGATTGAAGATATATTCGTAGGTGTAGATTTTAATGGATATGTGTGGATATAAATAAATATCACCATTATTATTAATACGGTTTAAGTTTAATAATACTTTATTACTAATTGTAGAATTAAGAAATTTAATGAAGGAGTTACAAGTTACATTGCAGAGAATTATTCTGTTCGGTAATATCAGTGATAGTAAATTGATTGCATTATACAGTCTCCGGTGTCTGTCAGAGAGCATAAGTAATGTCCTTATTTCCACTGGGACTGTAGGTACTAACCTACAGTCATCTGCATACAATTCGTGCGCTTTCGAATTGTTTATTTAAAGACTATTGTTTATTTTTGTCATTTGAAATAAAATTCTAAATAATACTATCAAAAGGGGTTTATATAATGAATGTATAAAATAGGTTACTAAGATATTTCACATTAATAAAAAACGGAAAAAAATATATTGCAAAGGTTTCAAACCTATGTTTTGCATATTAAACTATGTAGTAGTGACCCTAGCTGCGGTAGTGGGTTCGACTCCCAGAAGGGACAACGACTTTGTGTATTAGATATTTCCAGCTTTAATAAAAACTGAACAAAATCACAAAATTTCGCTCGCTCCCATGTGTACATGTGAATTCGTTTGTGATCAAACATCGTGTTTGCCACAAACAAATTTTTCTCCTTACAAAATTCCAAAATAAGCTTCCCAGCCTCATTTATTCTCTTATCACCGTACTTGCCTAGCACGCTTTCGTAACCACTTCGCGCGGTTCCAACCCATCCATTCATATCTCCACATACTATTAACTTTTCATTATCTCTGACATTACTTAGAACATCCCTGACACTCTCCCAAAATTCCTCGAGCTCGCTCACTCACTCACTCAGCTCCACTGAGGATACTGGCGCATAAATGGCCAACAAGAATACTCTTGTTATCCCCAGCTTAAAGCGAACCCAAAGAAGCCTCGGGTTGATAGCCTTGTATTCTACCATAGCATTAACCATTCGAGAGGACAACAACACGCCAACACCTTGGCAACCTCGCTCACCCTCTGGAACCCCAGCCCAGAAAGCGACCCGGTTGCCAGGCAAATCGGTCGCATCATTGCCTTTTCGTTTGGTCTCAGACACACAAATAACATCCAGATCTTTGTCATCCATCACATCTAATAATTCATTCATCTTATGTTCCATTCCTCCTCTTACATTCCACGTAGCTATTTGTAGCTCCGTCCTCCACCTCCCGCCGTTCGGAACATGGCGTGTTGGTTGGCGGTCCCCAACGCCGCATTCATTCATTTGTATTCGTTCATTTGATTCAATGTAATAAAATTCATTTTAAAGCATTATTGCACAAACCTTTCACTTACATATACAAAAGTTGGCTTAAATTTACGAGGACTGAACTAATTTGGGGAGTGAACTGAACTTATGAACGTGGCCTAAACTTATTATATAAATACGGATCTGCATCTCCGAACTATTTTCCACTGTTTTGGAACTTCAACAATTTCAAGGTCCTTTCTTTAAGTCTATTTAGTATGAATAAAGCGAATATATTGTTTGCGATTGACATATTTAGTTTAACTTAAAAATCTTATTTACTTTCGATGATTGAAATGATGAATTTCGATGATGAAAGATAAAATAATAAAAATATTGTAATTGGTCTAATCAAGATCGCTGTGTAGAAGTTAAATAATATAATAATAATAATATTACTCACCTATTCTCGTCGTCTTGACTCAATTATATATTTTTATTGATATTGTTATATATTTTTAAATCTTAATTTTGGAAAAAAAAGGACTAAACATTTTTGAAAAAAATATAGTACTTACTATTAATCATTAATTACCTAAATAAGCTGTACCAAAAGCAAAGTAGTTGTTTACTTAAAAATAAATAAATATATATGTATATCTATCTTCTTATTATATAAAAATGAATCGCAAAATGTGTTGGTAAGCGCATAACTCAACAACGCATGGACCAATCTTAACAATTCTTTTTTTTAAATGTTCCTTGAAGTCCAAGGATGGCTCTAACGGCGAGAAAAATTTGAATAATTTCCAGGGAAACCCTAAAAGAGCCCTTTTCTTTTTCCTATACAAATATTTTAAATGTAGAATAAATAACTAAATGTAGAGTTAATTTGAACTGTATTGCTATTCAATAAAGTTGATATTAAATTACAAGCACTCATTGTTGTCTAAACAATGTAGGTGTGTTGCTAACGTCAAAGAGTCAATTCGCGCTTTATTGTCGCTGCACAACGTTCAAATTTAATCAAATGAATGTGTACACCCGACCAAATTGAAAAGTCAAAAAAAGTAAATGTAAGATTTGATTGGCCTTGGAATATTCTTTCTTTTGTTTTAGTTTCGGAATGCGACATAAATTGTCATCAGTTTTCACGTCATTGCATCTGTCAAACAAACTGCGTTAAAAAGCGTTTATAATATTTAATAATTAATTTTGATTGTATAAATACCTGTGATTAATAATTATTTCATGTGAATAAATTTAGGTAATTATATACGATATGCCTCCTATAAGACGAAGTAATTTAAGTAGAAGAACCCGAAATGCTACAAACCAAATGAATTACCGATATTATCATACTGCACATGAACGTGACGACCGAAATGAACGCGAAAGAATTCGTATATCACGAACGCGGGAAGCGAGAGCGAGAGATTCAACTAATAATCTCGAAAGTTTGAATCGAGCTGCTTTCAATTACGATTTGTCAATTGACTACAGTAACCACCAATGTGTTGCTATTGGATCTATGAACTTGGTTTGTTCTTATTGTAAGGCATTGAAATACAAAAATGAAGCAAATGGATTGTGTTGCGCAAATGGGAAAGTGAAATTGATACCATTGGATCCACCACCAGAGCCATTGTACTCATTGGTTTCAGGAATAGAACCAGATTCCATACACTTTTTGTCAAATATTCAACAATATAACAATTGCTTTCAAATGACATCATTTGGGGCAACAAACGTAGTTCGGGAAAATTTCATGACAACTTTTAAGGTATGTATTATAGCAGTTAATCATTATTATTTTAATGAACAAAATTTCCTGTTAACTAAGTAAATATGTGTCATTAACCTTCAGTTTCCTAAACCCCAAAACATATATTACTTAGTCATTATATTATTTGGTGATTCAGTATTAGCAACACTTTTATTATTTTGAAACACAATATAATTATTTGATGATAGATATTAGTTACAACTAATTATTACATATTGACATACCTAAGCATATCAATTATTATTTGGTGACTCAAATTAGGAGACAGATATACTTTTTAGGAACACATATTATTTATATTTGGCAAAAATCATTTTTTTTTATTTACAGATACAAGGCCAAATATATTATAGCGCAGGTTCACTGTTACCAGTGTCAGATAGCAATTACAAATTCCTGCAAATTTATTTCATGGGCGATTCACCACAAGAAATTGATATGCGTGGTTTACATAACAATTCACTAAAGACGTCTATTGTAGAACAATTACAAACTTTATTTCACGAGCACAATCAATTGATTATGTTGTTTAAGACGGCACTGGATTTGATGCCATCTGATAATCACAAAATTGTAATCAGAGCTGATAAAACACCTGTTGGCCAACATGCAAGACGATTTAATGCACCAACTATTGATGAAGTTGCCATCGTTGTAGTTGGAGAAAACGTGGAATCCCGTGACATTGTTTTACATCGTCGGAATGATCAATTACAACGGATAAAGGAAACACACCGCTCATATGACGCATTGCAATATCCCATTATATTTTGACAAGGTGAAGATGGCTATGATTTCTCAAACAAAATGATAAATCCCATTACAGGTAACTGAAACATTAGTTTAGCTATAAAAATATATTATCTCATTTTAATTTGGCTTCAAGATAAAATCCGTCCAAAAGAAATTGATTAAATAATTTCAGCCGAAATTCCAGGCCCCTTCAATTGATCAAGGATTTTTTATTATTGTTACCAAACACATGATCCACGGGCCGTGCGGTACATTTAACATGACATCACTATGCACGGAAAATGGAAAATGTACGAAAAATTTCCCAAAACCGCATACGAATGATACTATCACGGATATTGATGGTTATCCCATGTATCGCCGCAAAAATGCTGAAAATGGTGACCACACATTCACAATGTGACTGCCGAATTCTACAAATCAAGTAGAATTTGATAATCAGTGGGTGGTACCATACTCACCATTACTTTTAAAAACTTATGAAGCTCATATCAGTGTTGAGCTTTGTAGCTGTGTAAAATCAATTAAATACATTTGGAAAATATGTAAATAAAGGCAGTGATTTAGCCTTATTTGAATTGCAAAATATTGATAAAAATGATAAAATAACACGATACCAAATGGGTAGATACATCAGCAGCAACGAAGCTATTTGGCATATTCTTAGCTTTCCTATACACGAAAGAGATCCTTCTGTCTAGCATCTATCAGTACATCTTGAAAATGGTCAACGCGTATACTTTAATGAAGAAAATGTTCTCCAAAGAGCACTTGACCCTCCAAAAACGACACTAACAGAATTTTTTACATTGTGTCAAAAACCTGACATTTTTGGCCAATTCGCAAAGACATTGACATATACTGATGTTCCACGTTATTAAACATGGAACAAATCCGGTGAAAAATGTGAGCCACGAACACAAGGAAAGGTACATCATTCCATTAGAGACATATTCAAAGCTAAGACTTTAGGGGGGGCTTTACGCGGTACACCCCAAGCAACGTGAGTGCTTCTTCTATTTACGTTTGTTATTAGTGAATGTTCTCGGACCAACGTCTTTTGAATTTTTGCGAACAATTAATGACAGAGTATTCATTAAATACCAAGATGCATGTCGTGAACTACAATTTTTAGATGACGATAATCATTGGGACTTAACGCTTGCTAATGCTGCGTTGACATCAATGCCCAATAACATTCGTCAGCTGCTTGCAATTATTTTGACGACCTGTTTTCCATCGTAAGCACACTCTTTGTCAGAAAAATATAAGAATTGTATGACAAAAGACATATTGCACTGATTTATACAAATATATTACTGCCAAAACATAGATAACACACCAGAGATGTATAACGAAGCGTTAGTGCTGATTGAAGATTTATGAGTTTTAATGTCAAATCTACCACTTCATCATTATGGTATGCCTTCACCTGATCGCCCAGCAACCGACTTAGTCAACACCAATTTACAACGAGAAAACCAATATGACCCTGGCAATTTAGTAACAATTATTGCCAATAGTGAGCCACTATTAACTAACAAAAAAATATTTATGATCGGATAATGCTGCTGTATAAGGCGGTTTTTTTGGATGCACCAGGTGGAACCGGTAAGATATTTTTGATATCATTGGTTCTTGCCAAGAAACGGTCACAACAGAAAATTGCATGGGCAGTTGCATCGTCAGGCATTGCGGCTACTTTGCTAGATGGTGGGCGAACCGCACATTCAACATTCAAGCTACCATTAGACATTCATAATAAACAAAACGCTATGTGTAACATAAAAAAGAATAGTGCAATAGCTGCATTATTACGGAAGAGTTCAATCATAATTTGGGATGAGTGCACAATGGCTCATAAACATTCACTCGAAGCATTGAATAGAACTATGCAAAATTTAAACCGCAACGATAATCTTTTCGGTGGTGCTATCTTACTTTTTTCTGGTGATTTCCAACAGACCCTACCGATCATACCTCGCTCTACTTTCGCAGATGAGATAAATGCATGTTTAAAACAATCAATCTTATGGCGAAATGTTGAAATATTTCGATTAACTATAAACATGCGCGTACAATTGCAAAATGATTCATCAGTACAAATATTTTCCGACCAAATACTAAATATTGGAAGCGGTAAAATAGAACTGCAACCAAATACGCAATGCATTAAACTACCAGGCTATTTCTGCACCATTCCACACGGACAAGATGAATTAATTCAGAGAATTTTCCCAGATATAGGAAGCAATTACTTGAACCATAACTGGTTTAGCGATCGGGCTGTTTTGGCAGTCACAAATGTTGATGTTGACAAAATAAACTTCCAGATACAACAGATCTTACCAGGCGATCTGATGTCTTTTAAATCAATCGATTTTGTTATTGAAGAAGATCAAAGTTTGAATTTTCCAGTTGAATTCTTAAATTCACTCGATACACCTGGAATGCCACCACATAATCTTCGATTGAAGATTGGTTCACATATTATGCTCTTGCGTAATTTGAATCCACGATTATGCAACGGTACGCGTTTAGTAATCAGGAAAATCAGCGGAAATGTTCTTGAAGCAACCATTTAAACTGGAAAGTTTAAAGGAGAAGTGGTCCTGTTGCCGCTTATTCCAATGTTACCGTCCGACTTTTTGATACCCTTCATAAGACTTCAGTTTCGAATTCGTTTAACTTTCGCCATGTCTATAAATAAGTCTCAAGGCCAAACAATGTATATTTGTGATTTAGATTTAGGTTTTTCTCATGGGCTAATATATGATGCATGTTCACGTGTAGCAAAACCGACGAATCTATTTGTGTTAGCTAAGCTAAGATAGGTTAATCAAAGATATTGTTCACCGATTAGTGCTAAATTAATTAATATATAAGTATATAATATAAAATTCATAATAATTTGTATTATTCTTAAAAATTTTGAACTATCTGCCCATATATACCTCATTCGTAAATTTAAGTGTTTCATGTTATTTACTAAAAACTTTGTATAGTTATTTATATACTTATTTGTTACAAACTTGAATAAAAAAATATAATAAAATTGATTTTTTTATTTTTTTTATTTTGGCTAAATATTGACTTTAAAAAAACACGGTGGTTCTCATAACAGATATTCTCTTACCGTTACCTCTTAAATAGTTTGCTACAATGTAATACATCAAAAACTATAGTCACAGCAACGCGTGACCGGGTCTGCTAGTATATATATATATATATATATATGATATAGTAATGATTACGTCAAAAGAAAAGTAAATATATTTAATTTATTATAATACTATTTCAGTTATCTGAAAGCGACAAGTGACGCGGGGTTCCATCCTCACAGTCACTCGCCAGGTTTATCTATTTAAAGTATCACTAATAATTTATTTCGTAACATTGTACATATACAAGTATGCTTACAAAAACATTTTTTTACCTTACTATAGAACTATAGAACAAAAATATATGAAACTGGCCTACAAATGTAGTTGATGTTTGAAGAAAAGTATGTAATGAAAAGAAAAAGAACACTAAAGTTACATCAACCTGATTTTCTATGAAAATATGGTACTATCCCAGCATGTTAGTTTGAGAATGAAACATCAAAATGCTATTCTTACACTTTATAAGAAACATACATAGGAATAAAATGTAAAATTTTGCTATAATTCTTTAGCAATGGGATTGGACTCTGTTATTATAACTTTAAATAGATACCATGTAATTAAGAATTTTAAACAGGACATGGCGGTGTAATACTAATTATTAAATATGTATTTAATGTGTCATGAGGGAGTATTAATGAAAAAGTGATAGGAAGTTTAATTTTCTTTTTTTCTTAAAACTACGTTTTTTATTATGGAAACATGATTTTTCTAAAGCCTATTTATATGTATTCGAGCTATTATGCATCATAGCTAAGTAAATTTTTAATCTAAGCTTTTTATTTCAGATAGCAGAACACATTAATTTTAAATTAGCAGGTTACAAATTAATATTCAAAATCTAGCAAGAATTATAATTCCTTTAAAACGACCTAATATAATTTATCTGTTTAATTAGTAAAGTGGTTTTGGTTTCTGGCCAAAGCGGTTAAATCGAACTTCAGCCCCTCGCTCCCTGCACTGAAGCCTGACGGAATTTCTTCTCACACCAAAGAGCATAAATCAAATTTATATGCTATTCTTTTCGCGCCACTATTAGATTATATTTTGTTCCTTCAAACCAAACATTATATATGACACACACATATATATATAGTGACAGTATGGAAAAGGAAATAGGCTTAGTATTTAATTCCAATTTTAATGGAAAAAGGGCATTTAACAGCTGTTTTTACATTACTACTTGAACTGATAAATCAAGTAAACAGTTTAATATTTCATCATATTTGATATTTTGTTTTATAAAACTAAGCTAAGCTATACTGCTATTATGACATAAATATTTTATTTGTTTTTTCTCGAAAATTACATTGTTTATAGCACACAAAAATTATCACAAATAACATTTAATAATTGTTAATTTCTTCAGTGAATTAACAAAAAACAAATACGGTATACTTATTAATTAAACGGTCTAAAATATTACAGAGAACCGGCTGAATAAGTTTTGTTTAAATACCTAAATAAACTTTGAATTGTACGTATAATTAATAACTTCTGTATTTACTTCAAATGAAATGAAAATTAACTGTAAAGTCCACAGATATGGTAATCCAAAAATAAAACTATAACAAAATAATTTTTGTTATAGTTTTTATCTTGATCGTTTCAAAACAAATTCAAATTTCTTATTCTCCATTTCTGTGTCATTTTAGAGAATGAATAATTTATTGATTCTAAATAAACGTAGATTGTAAGATTCATCGACTAGAATAGAACCTGCGACCTCTGGGAATGCATACCATCGCTCTACCAACTAAGCTACCGTGTCGCTAAATATGTCGATGAATTTGTAGGTTTCATATATGATTCGATACAACTGTATACATATAGAACAATAAAATTATTCCTCAGTGATCGTAGATTAGAATCTGGTAGCTGTGGATAATTTTAACCACGACTAAAAGAGCTTTTGGACGTGGTTTCGCTTGAGATAATTTGGTTGGTTTAGTAACATCGGTGTGTCATTTCTACTTTAGTTGCAACTTAGTAGACAAATCAATTATTTTTCATTATCTGACTTAATATCTATCGTTGTATTTACGTATGATCTATATAAGTGTAAAGTTGATTTCTTCGTTGCAGAGTGAGAACCATCGACCCTCACAAACATTTTCATTTATTGACAATTTTAAAATTATAAATTTGATTTAGGCAGATCTACATTTACAGATCTACATTTACAGATTTCCACCTTTTTAATACACTTCTTCTACTAATAAAATTTTCATTGTATTTTGACATAATCTTACAAATTTAAGTGAAGGTGACATTAAAATTTAAAAATATTTATTAATTATATTACAAACCATTTTTATAGCTTCTCTAATCGAATTTTCAATATCTATTTTCGACCGTCCTTAATAATGATAACAATATCTTTTATAATCATTTTATGACCCCTTATGGCCTTATTAGAGCTGGAACAGGGTAATATTACCCTAACATTGCTGAAATTATGCTTTAAAAAGAAAATTTATTGCAATATAACCTTAATTTATCAATATCAGTAATATTAAGACTATAAATAAATAATATATATTATTTACTTATGGTTTCTTCCCTCCTCAAATATTTACTCTGCTATTTATCGTACTAAACTATCGTATACTGTATATATTTTACTGATATTTTTACAATTTTATTGATAAAATTTTTGTTTTAACGTCATAATAAGGGAATTATCCTAAGTAATAAATATTAAATAATTGCAGAAGGGTGATTTAAGGAAAATCTATGTAGAAATTATTGTTTTCATGTTGTAAACTCATATTATTGAATTAATAGTACAATATAGCTGGTTATATATTTGTATATACAGTAGTTCCAAAAGATGAACGAATGTGAATAAAGAAAGGGATCCTCGTCGCTCCATTGCAATTTATTAAAATATTTTTTGTTATGTACGCATGTTAAATAAAAACTTTGAAATTATATATAATATTATTCTTAAAGCAGTATTTATTTTATAAACTAAATAACAAAAAGAGTACACAAGTTTAAGGCGCGCTTTTTTCATTAAAACTTACGATGGTAATTTTGATATGATAATTTTAAACATTTTCCTTTATCTGTGATTTTTAAGACTTAAGTTTAAATTGAGTCATGTCCCCTTAAGAAAACACCTTCCTCAGCATTCATCCTCACAACTCCCAACAGAAATCAAAGAGTACTTATATGTAAATATTTTACAAATTAACCTGTTATCTTTGGAAATTTTATCGATTTGGTTCTATGTATCAATAAGCTTTTAAAGAAAAAATCCTTTAGTTTTTATTCTTTTTGTCAAAAATATACAATAATAATATCACTATTTTTGTATTAATTTTATAAACCTTCATCCTTTTTATTCTTAAATGTTATTCCTCAAAATATTTTGAAAAAAATGGTCCTTTAGGTCAATCTACTCGTACTATAGATTAATCTATATACACATACGTATTTTATCAATTAAGTATGTTATAGCCCGCTGACTTAATCTGCCAATACTATTCAGCCTGCATTTTCTAATAAATACTTAAAATGAAATCCACTTTAGAAAACTATTGTTCGAATAAATTAAATTATCAAAACATTTTTCTTCTTAAATAGTTATTAATTGAAAATTCTTTAATTATTGAACCGTCGTTATTATCGACCCGTAATGATGTTGACCGCACTTAGAATATCAAGATCATCATTTGTAGCTCGGATATGAGTATGTAGCTTAAGTTTAAATGTGTAATGAAATAGAAACATACTTATAAAGTTACTTTCTAGTAAAAATTTTTTATCAAATCTTACTATTATTAACTAGCAAAAGTGTTAAGATATAGTTACTTATCATACGTAATACTCATAGATCTAATTGATATAATATTGCATTTAATAGAATACTATCAGAAAAAAAAATCTTAACTAGTTTGTTTATTTGGTCTCCATTTCTATCATGTTAAGTATGATATAATAAAATAATAATGTGTGCAAAAGGTAATAATCCCTAAGTAAGTAATCACATCTACTAATAGTAGTTAATAAGTAAGCTATATTAGTCTTTAGACATTAATTATAAAACTTTAAAATGATATCAAATTGAAGGGCAAAAAGGAGATAGACTTTATATTTATAATATTAAGATTATTGATTATTGGCTTATTTAATTAAGTGAGATGATTCTTTTTAATTTCTATTCTGTTAATTCCTCCGAATAACTTAAATGTAAGACTGTTGTTTACAATCCCCGTGTCTTTTCATTGCCTATTTGTTTTTCAATTTCATATTTTATTGTAATTTGTATTATGCTTACTCATGTTCAATTGTCAAAAAATAAATATCTAGTACAGTTCATATTTTACTAAAACTACAGTTTTTAACATTTAATATACTTTACGCTATAATACCTCTAGGTTATTATTTGTACAATAATATTATTTCAACGATGTTCTCTAGAACATCGTTCCAAATAATATATCAGTTCTATACTTTTATGATTCGATACATGTAATACTAATACTTCTTAAAAAACTTAATAAAAAAATTACTTCAATTTCAGTACTAAAGAAATGTTATAGTAACTTTACACCACTTTTTCCCTAAGGGTATTATCGTAGAAACGGTGGATAGGTTTTGGATACGGTTGAAGATAGGTAAAAGTCCACTGAAATATAGAAAGGTCTCTCCAATTCAATTGCTACAGATGTTAGATCGAATATACTACATTATTGGATAAAACCGTGCTTTTTATTCCGCTTTCAACCTTCTGTTTATGCACATAGAGATCATTATTAATTCTTGGTAATCTTTTTATTCAATGTGCATTATGTAAATGTAGTTTATCAAATGATCCATAGGCTCCCTGTGATATTCACTCGACAAATAATACTTACTATTTATAACAAAATAAATGCTACTTTATATTATGCTATGAATTTATCAATTCAAACCATATGATATCATAGACGAGTACAACTTCTGTTTGAAACGTATCTTTAATATGTATCAATATAAAATTTAAAATCGACTAAAAAAGGATCGTCAATTAAAATTATAAAATGGAATTTACATTTCAAAATAACAATAAAAGTAACATTTGAAAAATAAATCATAAAACCATAGTGATTACTTTCAAATCCATAACATGAAGCTCTAACCCTCTGCTAATAATTAAATTAATAAAGTTTATACAGTCATTAGCAGTCGTTATGAGGAACGTGACAAGTGTAATGTGAAACACTCCATTTACGTGACACGCTAAAACAAACTTGTAATTACGTCACGTTAACATTTTAGTTGTACAATTAATTAATTAGTGTAAATTGATTTTACAAGTAATTAACTAATATTCAACGTCTGCAATTAATCTAGCTAGAATCAAGAAGCCAGTCAATGTGATTGAAATATTTATGCATTGAGTGGTTGAGTATTTATATTTATTTATATAGTAGTATACTTGTCTATATTAATTTTACTTCAAATTCATTTTTATTCGTTATATGTCAATATTATATTTTGAATTTTATTATTGCGAAATAATTGTTGCTTGTACAATGAAGTTAATTATTTAAACTTAAAAATACATCGGTTTTTTTTAAATACATGTCACAATTATTAATTTTATTCAATATGATGAAAACATTAAAAAAGGTTTTGAATTAAATAAATGTGATGTTATTCTGGTATATTATGAAAAGCTTTTAGACGAAATTATCACCGAGAAGTAACAAAAAACGTCTTTCTGAAAACTTCTGAATCAAATCTTGTTTCTCATAATGGCGTTCCTTTTCATAGTTCATGTTTTATGACAAAAGTTGCAGAGAAAATAATAAGTTAATCAAACTTTTCTTATCTCACCTTTTGTTATGTATATTTTATTTATTATTGACCAAAATATATTTCGTATCTTCAACATAAAATATTTTCGTATTTGTTATTTTCAATTAATATAATTTATTTATAATTTTTAATTCTCAACAAGAAACGAAGAAGATATATAAGTATATAAACAGAAATCTTGATAATAAACATTTAAAATCTTTACAACAATCTTTTTATTACGTACTTATAAAACTTTCACTCATTGAAACTAAATCCATTTATCAATCATTTGTAGCGGCGAAAGAACAATCAATCAACACAATATATTTCTTTGAGAAATTTTCGTAAAATACTACAAATACAAATACTGCAAAAGGTACATTTTTAACTAAAATTATAATATTACTATCTAATCTCACAAAGCATTAACTAATCATTATAGTCAAGTTATTTATAAGATAATTATCGTAATCTAAGAGCTTATCTAATACGTATACAGCGTATATTGAGTAGTTAAAGAATAGTTTATGAAGCTGTGTTAAAATTTTACACTACTATATATTTCCTACAATTATATCAAGACAAGATAAATTCATGATATTAATGATAATAATTTGATTTAGCACTATATCAGAGGCTTTTAGATACCATATCGGTATCTGGATATAAAACTAGAATAGAAAATACGGATTCAAAAATGAACGTAAAGTTATAAAGTGTAACTTTTTATTTTTGTTACTCTTTTAATAGTGAGCGCGCTTCGTTGCCAATTCTCGCTTTTCTAAATCTGTAAGCGTTGCCAAAACCCAACAGTTATTTTAAAAAAGTACATATGAAATTTGTGTGATTTTTAAACATGGGACAACAAAAAAGTAAAAAAATATTTTATAGAATAAAGTTTTTCAATTTTCACGGTCCATAATAAAGTTTAACTTTAATTTTAGTTGGTATTCTTAAGGAATATGAATATTTAAAAATCTGTTTCGGTTGTTATAGTTTTAAATGTAATTTTATTATAATATTTCAGAGGTCATATCGGAGACGTTCAATGTCTTAGTGATTTGTTTGATATAATGCCATAAATTAGTTTTACCTTTCTCAAATTTGTTAACCACTGATTTGATAATTTAATGGGGGGTTTTAATGTTATTATATACTATAATATAATTTATAGTTTATTTCGTAGGTAAATCGATTTACTAATTTCACTGACGTCATCCAAAGTTTAGGTAATTTACATATTCATGTTACAATTTTTATTTCTAGATTTTCACCTGATGATTGCGTTAATTAAAGTCTCGTCGTTTTATTTCACTATATCTCTTTCTGTAACAATATTTCAAAAAGATCGCATCGCATAGAGAGGATGACGATTAGAAATTTAAAAAACGCAAATGTTAACATTTATTTTTAATTTATTATTTAAAATTATGTATAAATATTATTATGGGACAATGATAAATTTACATTTTATGGGATTCAAAAATAATCAAACAATGGAGTCAACCTCTGACTCTGAAATAGCAAAAATGAGGATAAAGATATCTAAAAGTATCAACGTTTTTTATGTTAATAAGTTTTTTTTGTCAATGATAATTATGGTATTAAGTATCAAGTTGAAGCAAATATATATTTATTATTCTCATAGCCCATATATGGTCTTATAACAAGGTCTAAATTGGATACTATTGATACGTTCTCAGCTCCAATAATTGTGGGTATATGAAGAGCGTTGAGAAATATAATATTTTCAATTGTTGTTCAGCTTCTAAGGATTTAGTAACAGAATTTTTAAGATTGTTTTTTTTTATGTCTCCTTCTTACGTTGAACTTAGCATTAATATAAAATAGATATTTTTTATGAATATCTTGGTATTTATAGAGATGTTATTAGCCTGGATTATTTTATGGCGTTGTGAAAGCGATTGTATTGTAATTAAGGGGTAATTCAAACCCGCAATTTAGAAAAACACTTTCAAGCATAATGCTTGAACTATATCGTTATCATAGATAACTGATCTGTCTTCAAATTAAAATAAAGTCAGATTGTGCTGATGAAAATTTAACAGTACTTTTAAAGAATTATTTTTTTCAGTTTGTGAAGTAAAAGCGACGAGCGAGGAAAAACGAGAAGGTTTTAAACAATTTCGATATTTTCTTGATTTAAAAATACTATAAGTTGAAATGTATGAAAGTAATAACAATAGATAGTTCATTTAAAAAATGTATTAGATAAATAATATAATGAAAATATAAAAGTAAATGTCACAATGTCATTCTTTTTATACTTCCTGAGTCACTTACTAAGTTATATTGAATCAGAGGTAGACAAACATGAGGTTTTGGATAAGGTTGAAAGTTTTAAGCAAATAATATATTCATCTGATATAATGCTTTAATAATATAACAGTCTCTCAGAATTAGTGAAATAAAATTTTATAAGATCCAGTATAATATTATCTTCTATTCACTTTTTAATAGGATTCGAAATAACATAATATTCAAAATTTATTTCTCCCTCTTCTTCATGAAATGTTATACCACAAAAACACATTATTACTTAAATAACGTGGAGTAAAAGTAAAAAATTCAAGAACATTGCAGGGTAGCGTGTTTCACAGAACATATCAAGCCTTCAACATGCAACCTTACAATATTATGAAATTAGTTATAAAATAAAACATATAATAGTACAACTTAGGACTTACTATATGGCTGTTTCCTGGTATTAAATTAAATATTTTACTAGAACTGATGATACGTGTTGTCGGTTTATCATTCCTTTAGTAAATATTTTTTATTTGAACTATGAATACACAGAACATGATAATCGGATTAAGTATCCTCGTTACTTACTTATATGTTATTGTTTAAACTGGTCTGGCTCACTGTTTAAATAAAATCTGTCTGTATTTTGATTTTACTAAAAGTCAATTTAATAAAACTTTTGTATTAAATACTATCGCGTCTGATATTCTGAACGTTAACGAACAAACAAGCTTCCAGCAAAAATATTGAAGCTTTAAAACAACACGTACATGCATTCGTGCTTATTAATTTACTGTAATGTAAAGCTTTTGGAGAGGATTAAAATATTGAGTGTTTTTATAGTTATTTAAACACCAATACCTCGCTGTGAATCGTATCGTTATTTTCACTTTATTTTGCTTATTTTAGAGTTCAGTTTCAATTCCGTTGTGTGTTGTACTTTTTTAAAAAAAGAATAATAAATTAATATAAATTTTTATATTATTTTTATTATTTAAATGTCTACTTTGTTCAATTTTCTTTTTAAAAAGTAGTATTTTCGTAACCCTGGAACCTATTTTCAATATTTACATGGTTTGCTATAGAAAATCTTAATAAACTTTGCGTCGTGTCTTTTCTGAACGTAACCATGACGCAAAGTGAGTTATGGGTGTATTAAAAATGATTCGGATACTAGATAAACAAACATAAACAACATAATATTTTCTAAGATTTTTTCCTTTTAATCCGATCTTTCAAATGACTTCGGGCTTAAATTTAAATGTAATCAAAATACAGCGACTAAATTCATATTTTATTTTATAATATGGGTAAAATATTAAATGTATGATCCGGTTTGAAATATGACTTGCAGGTCCTTTTTCTCCTTCACTAAAACGTGTCGTGAACAAATCCCTACGAAAGTAGTTTATTTTCTGTCAGAGAAATTATTATGACATCAGAAAAGAAATGCGGACGTTTTCATATCATTATTTATATAATATTTATATCACTTATATAATATGAAACATGGGAATTTAGTTACTAACATATATTTCAAAGATGTAAAGAAATGATTTTTTTTGTAATTTATTAAATGTCACTAATATATTCATTAGTGACATTAAATAAGTCATCAAAATCTTTATCTATTGGTAAAGAGCATAAACATAGCTAACTTACAATTATAAATTTAGAAAATGATAGTGTTTTAATAAAAACTTTTACCTCCTCGGTTTATTTTTGGTAATTATAATCTAAATAATTTTTATTTTTATCTTGTGTCCTTAAGATATTTGCAATTTTAACACAGCTCAAACTAATTCCTAACGAAGTATATAATGTAACTCACTTCAAGTCACATAAATGAAGTGATGTAACTTACGCTATGAACTCTCAAGGCTGGTTTATACAGCATAGAGAAGTGCTTCAATGTCATCGTGAACGCCTCAATATCGTTATGAAAACGGAACAAAAAAGCTTATTTTGAAAAAAAAAGGTCTACAAAAAATAAATTATATCAGCACTATATATTTTTTTTAATGCGGAATTTTTGCGATATTCGCTGTCTGAAATATCGGATTCATTGCAAAACTTAATAATATAAGAAAATGAAATAACCACCCATAAATCTTAAACTATATTTCAATGTATAATCCTTGATGTGGTTGGAAAGTAATTAAGGCGATGTTCAGATCCTCAGATTGCTCATTAACCAGCGATTAGCCTGCATGTGTGCTGGCGCTTAAAATCCTAATTGTTTGCTGAACCTTATTTCTATTTCAAAGTAATTATACTCGTAATATTAATAATTAATAAGTAGCAAATACAGAAAAATAATCCAAATTCCGTAAAAAAGTCGTTGGACATTATGATCTTTGTAATTTCAATAAAATTTCAATAATTTGTTTTGAAGAGATCGCTACTTAGCGATAAGACCGCCTTATTGTACACCCATACATAGTTTAAAGGTTTTATTGCTCCCGTTCTGTTATTTTACATTGTGGTTGCAATAAAGTATATTATTACTATTATTATATTTAAAAGCTTGTATTGTGGAAGTAAACGTAACACTATGTGTTTTAGGTTACGTCTGTTAGATTTGTTGATTCGTTTGTAAATACCAGCTCAATCAACTAACAAAGTCATAAAATTTTCTATATGTTATTGCTATATGCAAATATATAAAATATGCTAATATACATATACGTTCTAATTTAACCTAAAAAAACTTTACGAACAATCCATACCATTTTTACAATACCATCTGTACCACCGGTATGCGTAGCGATCCTCTATTGTACTGTTTCCAAGAACTTTTCACACTTCCACACACTTTCCACATATCCCTAAGATGTGACACGAACGTGATTCGGCGGTATTTGCGGATCGATACGACATGGGTACCGCCAAGAAAGGCGTGTACCCCCAAGGTTGACAATGCTCTTGCGATTCCCCGATGTTGCAAGAGAGATAGAGTAGTGACTTGTCACCGGTGACCCGTACGTGTTGCTTTTGTATAACTAGTCATAGTAATTTTTTTTTGTCGTAGCATTACAATATTTACTCTAAATACTCTTCTGGATCGAAGTCCTAGAGTTAAAAAATAATAAATGTAATTTCTAGTACTGTTAGAGTATACTATATAAATTTTTATACAAAATTCTCAACTTCACAAAACTAACTGTTGTAATAAATGTGTGTACTTTTTCAATGAATTAGTACTTTAGATTATCTCATAACACTCAGCACATAACAGTTAGTAGAGTCTGTATAAATTAGACATATATTATTTATTTAAACAATAAATTTCTAAACATATCAAGATAAAAACATCTGCAATTAGATACAGCGTAAAGATTTTTTCATCTCCATCTTCTCTGTCTTTATTGGCAATACTGATATTTTAATTTCCATTCTATTGAAGTTAAAGAGATACTTAATACAAAAAAAAATATGTAAATATGGTTTTTTAAACATTTTGTATTTTTGTATAAACTATAAGGTTCCATCCAATATTTATTAATTTGCTAAAAAGATTTAATGTTGAGCTCGTTTGATTGATTATTTGGTAAATTCATTTATGAAGAATTTTATCTATTATGTATAAAATTGAAGTGAAAATTTAATCTGTTTCTTAAAAAAAATAAGAGCTCTTCACTAAATGGATATAAAAGTATATACGTTAATTACATTAAAAAAAACATTTTTAAAATTTTTCTCTATCTGTCTGTCTGTCTGTTTGGTATGGCTACTCTGAAACCACTAGACCGATTTTAATATGACTTTCACTAGCGTATAGATGATGTTATAAAGAGTAACTTAGGCCACTTTAAAAAGAAAAACAATCGGCGCGTCTGAAGTCGTGGGCACAACTAGTATATAACAAATATACTTGCTATTTATTATATATTTTATTCCAATAAATTGTGTCATTAATGTATTCTATTTATGAATATAATATTGAATATTTCTAATAACCTATGAAAGTTTCAGTAATTGAATCGAATACTTCTTAGATTTAAAATATTTCTATTTATATAATTTTATTTCATAAGGAATATAGTTGAACGGTAAGCACTGTTAGTTAATAGTTCGTTTTGTGACAGGCTTATATATATAAAAATCGTTTTGACACTAAATACATCTCTTTAGGATCCAAAGACTCTTATTTATCGCCTTTCTATGTCGGCAGCGTCGCGACTTAGTTGTAATACTATTATGATATGGATAATTCTTTTTTGTTTAGTAAATTTCTAGAAAAATATATTTATATACATTTGTAAATAATTTGAGTTTAAAACTGTAAAATATAATATTTGTTTAAAAGGTACACTAAAAGTACAAAAATATTATCCAGAACTTAAGAACCAGTTAAAAATATATATTTAATTATTCTGAAAAAGTACAATTTTATCATCTCATCCACTTTACAAATCCCGAAAAATTGCTGGTAATTTATTTGAAGCTCGTCCGTCCTTTTGTGTGATATAAAGTCTCTTACATCCATTTTAAATCACAAATGTCTCTTTTATGTCTGATCATAAAACTTTAATTTTATATATTGATTTATATTTAATTCCTTTAAGTGAAATAAAAAATCCGAGCAATAACTTCCAAAGACTAGTATGTTATTGTAAACTGCAAGTAATATAGTAGAAATTAAAAGTATTTGATTATTTTAAATAGAAGCAAAACCAGGGTTAATTTTTTTTTAGCACTGTGTGCTTGTTTGGTGTTTCGAAAACAGAAACAGGATTATCTCAGGCGGCTCAACTACCTTGGAGAAGGCTAGTTGACGATAAGTAGTTAGACAAAAACCTGTACTAAAAGTTACTGTAAATATTTTTGAATAATACATAAAAAAAATCAATTATAAAATTATACAATAGGCTTAAACGAAGAGCTAATAATAATTATTATTTTATTAAACGCATTTTTTTTATTCCTATCAAGTAACTTCTCTGCGTTTATTTATTGTATATATTATATATATATAAATTATATTATTACTTCTAACGTTTTTTATCAAGTAAATATAACTTTAGCCCACAACGGCTCCGGTAAATATAAATAATATTACGCTCCCTGTAAGCCCACAGTTTTGTAAAGCAATCAATTTACTAGTCAATATTTCCGAACTGATTGATTTTACAAGTAATATTGTTGATAATTTAAATGCATTAAATTTAACAATTCTGTAGAATATCTTCAAATATACATGTAACATTTCATAATAAGTTTTAAAAGCAACAATTAATCCAAAACACAAAGCAATTACTGTATGTTTACAAATAATAAGAAACATACTTCACCATCAAAGTATTATAAAAGTTAGTGAAGGATCATGTTTGTCATTTACTTTATTTATTAACACTATGTTAATGTAATGTAAAGTAATGATGTAAATTTGTTTTATACTTATAAAGTAATTTTTTATGTAAGATGATACTATACCTTGATACTAGTTGGAACTTTTGTAATTGAAGTGGAATCTGAACTAAGTCACACCCGCGAGGTATTGCCCAAAACTGGGTGGAGTAAAACTTCGTCAATCTGCAAAAGATATCGTATATCGATACATGGTTGCATGGAAAGCCTCGGTTAACTCTAACATTTCAGGCATTGCATTCTAGACACTAATAAATTTTAAATACTTGCTGAAGGAGCTAAACCCAATTTGTCAATATTACCTTAAGTAGTGTCGTTCAGCGGCAAAAGAACGATCAATCAATATTGTTTCTTTGAAAACATTACAATAATAAGTGCAGAAGAAACATTTTATTACTAAAATCATAATAATAGTAACTAATATCACATACTAGTAACTAAAAAATATAATAATAATACATAGCGTACAATTACATAATTTATCAATATGTTATCAATTTAACACATTTTGTGACACGTTAAACCAAGTAAGCCTTTTTCTTTAGATAATATAGTCATATTTAGTATATAAATCTACTATACAATCAAAAAAAGATAAATTCACCGAAAATTATTTTATTATAAATATTTATTCACCTTAACAATACAGCAGAGGCTTTGTAGTTACCATAATGTTATTTGGATATAATAACAGAATACCAAATACGGATTCATAAACATGAAAGCAAAGTTATAAAATGAAACTAATTCTTTTAATTAATAGTGAGTTCCTGTTGCCAAAACGAAACGGTCAGTTTAAAAAAGAGTGACGAAAGAAATATATCTGATAATTAATCATTGAAAAGCAAGCAAGCATTGAAAACATTTATATTACTATCTATTAACCAAGATTTGTATTATGATTTATTATATGAGGTCGATGTTTTACTTTAAGATGTATGTAAAATAATACCAAGAAAATAAAATAAAATTTTAAAAGGTATCATTGAATTATTCACTTCAATTCACTTTTCAAAATTGATGCTAAGTGAAAGTAGAACATATTTAACAGTAAAGTTATTTTTAATATACCATCATTTTTCTTAAGGCGATTTCTGAAGACATAAATTTTTTTTTAAATACATGTTTTTTCGTGTGCTCATGGTCAAGATTAATTTTAAAACATATTGTAAGTAAAAGCTAAAAAAATATGTAATAAGTTAGGTTTGGTTAGGGTTAAGTATTAATTTATTGTTATTTACATAAAAAGCTTTAAAAGCCTTACAATACCTGCCATTTGCCATCTGGTAAATAAAAAATAAAATCACGCTTCCATATTGCCGATGGTGACTCTGTAACCCAATCAATTTACAATCACCGATATTTCCGAACTGATTGCTTCCCCGTGCTCGACTCTCGTAATCAAAGTTAATACCTGCTGCTACTACCAATGAAATATATTATTGGTTGGCAACGAAGCATTACAATTTACTCAAAAAATATTAAATAAAATAGGTTTTATGATAAAATACAATTGAATATATAATATTATATTTAGTGATGTCTTAGAAACCTTTTATTTTTTATTAATTATAATATTTGATAAAATCCGATCTTATATATTTTTTATAATATAAAAGAGCAAACGAGACATCGGGTTAATCATTAATGTCCGATCACATCTGTCTGCGATTTCACGCAAAATAAATTGCTAGTTACGCCGATAAAAAAAAATAACTATGATTTTTGTATATCATCCTATTGCTTTGTTTTGTGATATATTCCAGTTTAACTATCGAAATAAGATCAAATAAACCAACACTTCAAATGAAATGCAATTCGAACACAAAAGAAATTCAAGTTTTGGAGTGAGCACGCCGCTTTGAGGAACACTATTATTCAAGAGCTTGGAATTCAAACAATGAACTCTGAGAATGTTTTGAAAGGTGATGAACTTCCATAAACTTTCGAAAACACTTTATAATACAAGAACTGTGAATGTGAATTATAAGTTTGTCATGACATTGCTCTCTTAATGGTGAATTAATCACGTTCAGTTGGTCTTTGGTTTTACACTTGTGATAACGAAATATATTGTTCTCTTTATTAGGTTTACAAACAGCTTATCAAATTTGCACTTAATAGTAAAAATTATCATAATAACTAAGTATTTACATGATGTATTGAGTGAGTATTTACAAAATGAGAAGAAAAGTGTAGTTTACACCACATTAGAATATATTACACATATAATATAAACTTACTTAATTTTGGGATTAATTCAAGTACACTCTCACCAAAATCATTTAAAAATTATATTTACATTTATTAATTGGTGTTATAATTATAGATTATATTAAGTAGACAAGTATAAGCCACCAACCAACCAACCGAAGAACTATTTTATGGCTCTTTTTTCACTGAATGGTCTCTAAATATTTATTTTCTTAGTTTTATAATTGCATTGAAAAAAAGGAATGTAAGCAAATCTCTACCTAAAGCTAAGCAAAGAGATCACTTTGTCATCTATATTTATTTATTCCGCACATTAAAAGAGTTAATCGTTTTTCGGCTTGATGAGAGTGATTTGATCAAAGGACTAAATTTGCTTAAGTTTTAATTACTTAGGGATTTTGTTTATAGAACTCGAATCTCATTGATAAATAAATTATTAACTTTCTTGAAATAAAAACATTGATTTTTGAAAATGTGGCGCCAATTGACGATTGCGATTAAAAGCAATTAAAATAAATATGAAAGAATTCAACCACATTCAGTTTATAGTATTTCAAGAAAGATTTTTTTTGTACCATATAGGTTAATGCTTGACTACATTCCACCTGAAGGAAAGTGGAAATGTAGTCGTAGGTGGTAGGGCGCATTAACTTAGCAACCTATTTACTTTTCTCTTTAAGACACCCACATTTTATTGGGATGGAAATACCGACGCAGGCAAGCTGTTCTAGGCCTTCGCTGTACGAATTTAAAAGCAAAGCACTTCGTTCGGACAGGGGGAATGACCACAACGTAAGGATGGATACCTGCCGTGCGTCGGAACGTCCTGTGATGGATGGAGGACCGAGGAATTAAATCGTGTAATCCTAGCGCACACTCACCAAAGTGTATCCTATAGAATACTGAGAGGCTAGCAGTTCTACGCCTGTGATTAACTTATAAAATTATTCAAAGCATTATTGATAATGTTTTGTATAATAATTCACTACGAGATATGAAAATAGCCACCTTTAATATTTATGAAGACAGCAGATATTAATGATTTAATTACAACAGATGAGAGAAACGTGACTGTTTATATAAGGCATGAAGCGTGAACGTGACTACTTATATCTTACGCAATTTTATCTCAAAAAATATTTTAGTTCGTCACAAATATCGAATAACTGATACTTTCAATATGTTAAATTATAAAACAAAGAAGAATCAGTTACTTACTTAATTAGGTAGAGTGTGGTTAAAGTCATAAATGAACATCAAGTAATCAAGTTACTTCTTTATAACTTTAAATATTTTTGGTTATTGTTTGTTTACTGAACCTTCTGTATATGAGTGATCAAACATTAGTAATTTAGTTAATCCTATAAAACTCCGCATTTAAAAGTTTTATAGTTTTTACAAAAGTCACAAAAAGTATTTTTAAAATAATATATAATAAAATTAGTAATATTTCATGTATTTAAACCGTGTATTAACCAAGTAGAGTGCTAACAATAGCAAGATGCAACGGAGATAGATGAGATAACAATATCGACGATCGGATATTGAATGAAGATATTTTCATTTCCAACTTCTCTGCCTCTGAAATAAAAATATACTAATTTACATTCTCTTGAAGTAAAAGGCTCCAATGCTATAAAAGAGCTACTTAATACTAACTTAAGTTATATTGTATATATAAATGTCATGTGTATAATAAAAGTACCAAATTCAATCAATTTGAAAGTTCTATTTAATATTTATTAATTTGCTAAGAGGGCTAATGTTGAGCTCGCTTGCTCGATAATTTGTCAAATTCATTAATGAATATAAAATATGTTAAATACATTTGCTATATTTTGGTTATAAAAATTATAGTTTATACTATACTTCAATAATTTTGTCTTATTTTGATTTTTTTTTTAATAAATATAATGTATTCTTTAAAATATAAAGAAACTGAGTACTTGAATCTTATTCTTAAAATATTACTTGTTTTATTTTCTTCCTGCGCGTTTATTACTCGTATATCGTAAATGGCACACACCTACCAACCACTTAAATGTTTTAAAATTACAATATGGAAGAATACAATGTAGTTATTCTTTAAGATTTATTAATGAGTTAAGATAAGAAATATCTCTTATTGTAAAATTATTCCGTTAGCAATATAAGTACTATCACAAAAATGTGCTGGTCCGAATGTTTAAAAAAAACTCTTTAAAATTTCACACATGAATGATCGATTTGATCATTTAATATAATTAACATAACTTCATTAAAATGATAATACTACATAATATCAGAAATGCTATGAATGTACAAGAGTTGTTGTCGCCTGTACGCCTGTTATTGAACTACGCTAGTCAGTGTCATGGAGTACGACAAAGGAATTATATCTGAAAGGTAATGTGGTAGCAAAGTAATAAAATGCTCCACTCCACGAAATCTCACCGATAAAATAAAAATTGTCACTTAAAGGTATTGAATCAAGAAGTTAAAAAGAAGAGTAATTATCTAATTCTGCACTTAATAGTAATAAAAATCTTATTAAGATGCAATTTCATCCACTTTTGCTTATTTTAAACTATAATAAATAATGTGCTCAGTTCCTTTATTTTTGCTTATTTTTTAAATTGTTTTCAAGATATTGTTTTAATTTGATAGATTATTTTAGGGTAGATAAATTTTATACATTTTAATAAAGGCAAAACCGCACTGTTTATTTGTTAGTATGTATTGTTTGATTATTATGAATATGACTAGTGTGATAAAAAAAATATTATAACCATATATATTTTACAGAAATAAATTGAAACTAACTAGTGTTAAATTTTTTTTTATTATTTCTTATTGACTAGATGATTTGTTTGGTAAGCAGTGTGTTGTTAAAAATAAAAATTACTAAATGGACTGAATGTTTGTAAATGAATGCATAAATAAGAAAATCGAAGGGAGAATATTTATGTTGACTAAGCCATTACTCATAATTCTTATTTAAAACTATGGCTCCAATTACTCCGCATTGAAGACTGCTGAGTAGAAAATCGTAAGGAAAGTAAAGCGTCTCTGCTCTTAGCGTGATTTAATGAAATAATTCTGCTTACCTAAATATTCACTTTACTAAATCTGACAATAGAGAGATGGAAGGATACACGGGTGTTCTGCCTGAGCGACGCTATTAATGTTAGTCGAGGAGGGAGTGCACAGGGGAGCCATCGTCCTTTAAGAAGTCCAAATATAGGCTCTTCATTCATCTGTGAGATGCAAGTTGACCCAACTCATACAATGGCTGAATGTCTGTTGTGAAGTTACTTTGTGATAAATCCTTTGTAATCCCTCTTATACCATTACCGATCGTAATAATCCCTCATCCGGACAAAGGCTATTTATTCTTGATGGACTTTGTCTTGTAAAAAAGGCTATAACCAATATTATATTAATTGGTGGGTTAGTTTTATAACTGAAATAAAAATATATAACCAATATTATATTAATTGGTTGGTTAGTTTTATAACTGAAATAAAAATATATATAGAGGGACGCCTTCTCTGCGATAATTTTAAAACTTTCACAAACTTGACCATTTTTATATACCACATTTCGACAAAGTTTTATTTAAATTCATTAAGGAAGTAAATTCACTTTAAATGAATTTACTCGCGACTTGTAAAATTTAAATATTGGCTTTATATATAAATATAGTTATACGAGTATAGCTTGAGTTGTTTCTTTTTAACCGTGACTTCTATTAGTTAAATAGGTACTTTACCCCCTAGATGTAATGAAAATAGTACAGACATTGTTTTATAAAAAAAATATTTAAAATTTCATACAGATTTTTTTCCAGACAGTAACAAAACATTTTTTTCGTTAAGTGCGAATGCATCCATTCGAAAGCATGTAGTATAACAGTCATCTAAAAACATACAGTATGAATAGGGATGTACTGTCCTTTATTGTGACAGTGAATAACAAAAGCCGAGGGCTGTATACATTGTTCACTCGTTATTCAATTGATTACGAACCGTTTGCACGAAACTTGACACAATGTTTGTGTACGAGATGGATATATGTGGGCACTACGCCTATGTATTTGTCCTGTTGGGCAATAATGAAGACAAATATTACATTAGTTGGAGTTTCCTTTCGCCTTATTGTTTATTATATGTTGTTTTATATATAGTTTAGTGTGTTGTGTACAATATATAAACTATTATATGTTCTTAATGAGCACAATGATGCAATATTAATTTCCCTCGACCGTTTTTATCATTACGTAATAAAATTACTTATGTGCTAATTATATTGATTAAGATATTTAATATATTTAACACAAGGGACATTCTGATGACAAATATACAATACTATGTCTCTGAGACTTCTAATATGCAAATTTTATTTATTTATTTATTTACCTTCACGCCATATCCCTTGCGGGGTAGCCAGAGACGACGGAGCGCCAAACGCTACGGTCTCTGCATACCTCTTTCGCCTCGCCACAGACATCAACCTCTTCATACATGCCCTCCGGGGGGTCCTCATGCTTTTTACGTGACCTTCCTCCAGTAACATTGGAAGGAAGTGTTTTCGAAGGTCACTCGAGGCCTCCCCCTGTCTCTCTTACCGCTCACTTTTCCTATATAAATCTTTTTTACCATTCTTTCATCACTCATTCGTTCGACGTGCCCAAACCACCTGAGCACGTTCTTCTTCATTCTCACCGTGACATCTTCGCTAGTACCTGCCATTCTGTGGATCTCTTCATTGCGGATTCGATCAGCTAGACTGACTCAATATGCAAATATGAGACAAAAATCTAAATTGTATTATTCTATAGTTTTATTAAAAACTAGCTTTTGCCCGCGACTTCGTCCGCGTTTCCGTCGTTTTTCGAAAAAAAATTAGCAGATGTCCTCCCTCATAGTTTTGACGTAACAGGCAGATTCACTTTCGTATTTTAGAAGGGCAATAGTAATATAATATGCCAATCCACAAAACTGTTGAAAAATATAAGTAACCGCAGAATATTATAATATACCCACGCTATACCCACGACTCGGTCAGCGTGTAACTCCTTGTTTTTTATTAAGATAATATATTGCTAATATTTTTAGATCAAATTAAAATGTTTCAGCGCAAAGCTTCTGGGTAGACTATGTTAAGAGTCGACCCGTCCGGCACGTGAACGTAAAGATTCCTAGAATTGCTAACCCGGGAAAGAGCGACGTATAATTGACCATGCGAGAAACAGCTAACACCGAGATCTACTCCAGCAACACGAAAAGTCTGCCCTTGAGCTTTATTGATAGTCATGGCATAGCACACCGATACTGGGAATTGCGTTCTTTTAAATTGGAATGGAAAATTATTTGGTATTATGGGAATTCTGGGAATAAAGACAGTTTCTCCTGCACCGCAACCTGTTAAAATTTGAGCCTCGATTACATTTTGTTGCAACTGGGTTACTTTTAGCCGAGTTCCATTGCAAAGTTGAGGTGGTCTTAAATTTCGGAGCAGAATTATCGGTATGCCAATTTTTAAACAAATTATATGAGAAGGTAGTCCAGGCATACTTAACGAATTTAAAAATTCTATCGGGTAATTAGTGGCTTCTTGTTCATCAACCATTCTATTTATTGAACTATAAACTTTGCTTTCTCCCTGTATATTAGACAGTATTTTATTATTAATTTCAGATGCCTGGTCATTGCGAGGAGTCAAAATGGACCTTTCGCAAAGCCAAGAATTGTCCCTATTTAATATAATTGTTATGTCACCGTAAACCGAAGATATAAGATGTTGTTGGGATTGCACTATACAACATAACTCAGGTGTCAGAATAAGTTTTCCTTGGTGTAGTTGTGGATAGGTACCTTCACCAATCTTCAATAATGTATCAGAAAATTCACGATTATCTGCGTTGTCTCCAGTTCTCACTCGCATATTTATAGTCAAATGCACCGATTGTATATCACGCCACAAATAAGAGCTTTTCAGGCAAGCCCTAATCTCATCAGCTCGGGTTCCCCGTGGTATTACCGGTAAGGTTTGTCGGAAATCACCACAAAATAAAACCGTAATACCGCCCATTGGTCGATCATTTTGTCTTATGTCCCTTAGAGTTCTGTCTACTGCTTCTACTCCTTTTCGATGGGCCATCGTACATTCATCCCATACGATTAAATTACACTCACGCAATACCTTAGCTTTGTCGCTATTTCTTGAAATACTACAGGTTGGACTTTCCGTGCGATCTAAATTAATTGGTATTTTAAACATAGTGTGAGCAGTCTTACCTCCTGGTAGCAATGTTGCAGCTATACCTGATGAAGCCACGGCAAGAGCGATTTTACGCTGATTTCGAACATAAGCTAATATTAATTTAGTCAAAAAAGTTTTCCCAGTTCCTCCAGGTGCATCTAAAAACCATATTGTTCCTAAATTATTCTGCACACTCTCGCACACGCGATCATAGACTAAGCGTTGTTCTGCAGTCATCATTGGGACACCGTTTTCTAATGTTACCAGCAGTTCCATTGGGTTGTAACCAATCTCTGCGGAATATTCCCTATTGGTAACCTCCCCGACTGAGGTTGGCGTTGGCAAACCATATTCACAAAGTGATTTACCGCCTACTGCTGTTAAGTCTTCCTGAAGAGCTAATAAGCACTGATTTATAGCCAGATCTCGAAAATTATCATTAGTTGCGCCTTCATTATTGTGAGATAAATTCCGAAGAAAGTCTTCTGCAAATTTTTCTTTATATTTTTCCCATAATTGGACAGGATCAGATAAATTACAAAATGTGAGTAATGTTACAAATAAATGGCGTAACCGTCGTGGATTATCACTAACACAGGATTCTGCTAAAGCGTCATCCCAATGTTGATCATTTTCAAGCAAATGACGCGCTTGGCAAGCTGCATGATAAGTTGGATAAACAACATCGTCTACTTTTCTCAAATCTATAAATGATGTTGGTCCTCGCACTGTATGTAATAATAATCTCAAATAAAAACACTCTGCGTTGTTAGGATGAACAGTATACACTCTACCAAGAACATGTTCTTTGAAAATACCTGTCTCGCCATCTACAGGCCTGCCTCGGCGTCTACGGTTAAAGACACCTCGTTGTTTATCGTAGGTATAATACGATGGAACTTCTTCATACAAAAGAGGCTTTGCGAAATTATCAGTTTGGCAAAGTCGAAAGAATGCCAATAAAGTTGTTTGTCTAGGGTTCTCTAATCGTTCTGTAACATTTTCGGCGTTAAAATATATACGTTGACCGCCTTCCAGATGAACATCCAGATGGGTCACAGGTGGATATCTTTCGTGAATATTAAAACTTAAGATCCGCCACACAGCTTCTGAAGAGCTGATATATCTGCCTGACTGAAATCTAGTAACTTCATCATGTTCATTTCTTAACGCAAACGTAGCTTGGTCACTGCCCTTGTTAATGTACTTACAAATATATTTAATTGACTCTACACTATTACACATTTCTACATTTATGTGAGCTTGAAATGCTCTGGACAATACAGGCGAATACGGAACGACCCACCTATTATCTAAAGTAACCTGTTGTCCAGACATTCGCTTTTCAACAGTAAAACCACCATTGTCTCTTGAACGGCGACGATATAATGGGTATCCATCATGTCCTGTTACAGTTTCATCCACTAATGCTTTTGGATACCTTTTAGTGCAACGACCGTCTTGCATGCAAGGAGCATTTGCGTTAAATGCACCACATGGACCATGTATCATATGAGTTTTAACAATGTCGTATAACAGGGGATCTGCAGTCGGATCTGGAATTTCAGCACTGATTAATCTGTCTACATCATTAGGTCGAACCTTATCTTTTAACCAAAGCAAGATATGTGCGTGAGGGAAGCCGCGTTTTTGCCACTCAACACTATACATATAACACAATACTTCTCCAAAAATGTTATCTTTGGTAAGAAGATCTATCATTGATTTTAATTTTAAATGAAACACTCTTGCAATAATATCATGGCGGTCATGCGGTGCCTGACCCTCAAGAAGCTCCCGAGTGATTTCATCCCACTTGGGATTGGTAGTTACAGTAACAAATAAGTCGGGACGTCCATATTTTCTTACGTAACAAAAAGCGTCTTGAGTACGTTCATGCATGTAGCGTGGACCACCAGTAAAAGAAGAGGGTAAAATAACTAAACGACCCATATTCACAGTATCGTTATCTTGCTGCATGGCATCGCGAAGGTGCACGTATTCTTCAGCGCGCAGCTGCCTTTGATTAGATCGTATATAAACTAATCTTTCGGTTTCAATTTTTGCGTACATGTCAACAATAAACTGATTAAATAAGCCACGAAAACGTTGAAAGTATACCAATCTATTCCGTCTCACTTGCAGGTGGTAACAATAAAATTGAAGGCATGACACCTTTTTATTATAATTAGGTGCGCCTGTGCGCGGATCGGTTTGGTATACAGCGAAATTATAACCATCTTCCCCTCGACAGTATATCATAGGATATTGCAAACTGTCGTAAGCCCTGTGGGTTTCGAAAATACGTTGCAAACGATTGTCTCTGGAACGTATAACGATATCACGCCTATCACATTCCTGGTCGACCAGTACTACAGCAACTTCATTCGTGGATGGAACGTTATGACGCCCAGGGTGTTCCTGAGTTGGACGCTTATCGGCATTTATAACAATTTTATAATTGTTATTACCATCTTGAGAAAGGGCTTCTAATGCCGATTTAAAACTGCATACGTACGAATTAACCTGATGTAACATGTTCTGAAGTTGTGAAATGAGTTCAGTATTTAAATTCGGAAAATATTGATTTCTTATATTCGACTGTTCGTTGTAATCGGATACAAAATATATTTGAAGAAATTTAGGTTGTTCTTCAGGCAAAAGGGACCCTATCAAATGGTAAACCTGACCTTGTACCTTAAAAGTAGGCATGAAAGGGCCTTCTGAGATTTGTTTAGCACCAAAGGATGTCATTTGGAATGCACTATTATAAGTGCGAATATTATCTAAAAACTGTTTGGATTGCAAATGTTCCCCTAAAAGTAGTGATTTTAAAGGTTCCGGTGGGTCTTCGAACGAAGGCAAATTTATTTTACCTCCAGAACAACAGAAACCAGCAGACTCCTTCCTCCACTTCGAAGCATTACAAAAGGAACATACTACGTTCATATCGCCTATTTCAGAAGATGATCTGTAATCAATTGTGAGGTTATAAGCAAACCCACTTTTATATTTATCGGACCACGCCACCGAATTTGTAGATTGATCTACCACGTGTATATCTAAGTCATTAAGACCATGTCGAAATCTATCTGCAGTAAGACGGGCCTCTCGCTGTTCTTCTGTTTCAAGCGACCGAATATTTTCAATTCTTAATCTTTCATTAGATAAAGTAATCAATTGTTCTTGTCTCAAAGAATTGTAATAATCGCGTCCCGACTCTAGTCGTTGTTCATGCTCATGTTCATCTTCAAGAGATCGAATCATGTTATGGTGCGCCCTATCATTTGTCAAACGGTCTTGATATTGAGTAAAAGTTTCAGATTCTCGAGACAAAATATGACGTTCGCGATCAGCTGTAAGCCGTAATTCCCTCTCAGTGAAGGTTTCGGACTCGCGAGATAAAATATGACGTTCGTGGTCAGCTGTAAGCCGTAATTCCCTCTCAGTGAAGGTTTCGGACTCGCGAGATAAAATATGACGTTCGCGGTCAGCTGTAAGCCGTAATTCCCTCTCAGTGAAGGTTTCAGACTCGCGAGATAATGTATGCCGTTCGCGGTCAGCTGTGAGTCGCAATTCTCGTTGTAAAGCAGTTTCAGCTTCTCGGGATAACGCATGTTGTTCCCGGTCAATGGAACGCCTTAGCTCTCGTTGAGAAGAGCTTTGAGAAGCCCGTGTTGTAGCTCGTCTCGCTCTTTCAGCTGCTAATCGCATCTCTCTTTCTGGAGAGCTTTCATTAGCTCGAGATGTTGAGGCACTAACTCTCATAGAGTTTAACCGATGTGCTCTTTCCTCTTCCGATTCTTGAGAACGCGTCATTCTCATTCTCCTAGCTTGACTCGAAGTTCGAGATAAAGATGGTCGTTTTTTAGGTGGCATCGTTTATTTTATTTTTAATCGACGGTAACTTAAATTCTATTTAGTTACCCAACAAAAAACTTACGTCAGAGGTCCTAACTATAGCTAAGTATATAATAAATAGAATATAAATCTAAGTGCCTATTAAAACTAAAATAATATTCTAATCGAATTATAAATATGTACGTAGGTACCTACAAATTACAAAAGAATAAAAAATGAAAATAAAGCTATACTTAATGCGTGTGCAATACTATCTACACTTACCTACTTCACTTAAAAATGAATAATAAGAAATACCTACAACTACTGTAATTAATCAAAGTACCTATGCTAATACAAAAAAAACCTTAGATGTTCTAAGTACAGCTGCTATATAATAAAAAAATATAAATCTAAGTGCCTATTTAAACTTAAATACCTAATATTCTAATAGAATTAAACTAAGAAATATGTACCTACCTACCTACAACTTAGGTACAAAAAAAAAAGAAATGAAAATAAAGCTAAAACACGTGTGCAGTATAGGTAGATAGTAGGCAATATCTACCTATACCTACTTCACTTAAAAATAAATAAAAAATACCTATGAATACTATAATTAATAAAAGTACCTACCTACGCTTTTATCTACTCAATACAAAAAAAACTAAACATAAAATGCCCAAAACTAACCTATCAGTAACTAAAAATCTAACAATAATCTAATCTATCTATCTATTATCTAATCTAAAAATCGAATCTAAATCTACTTAAAAAGAAATAAAATAGGAACTATTAATAGTTAAGAATTTAAACAAAACTAAAACTAATTTAGAAAATAACAACAAAAGAAATTAAAATAAACTATTTAAAGACAAAAAGTCGCGCTGATAAGCACGGTTTATAAAATAACAATTATTGTCTGTCAATAAAGTTCAACACTCTGAACGCATCAACAGCCAAATATTGAATGACGCTTGCGCTCGCCTCCCGCCCCTTTTATACTCTGCCGCCGCGAGCCCCGTCGAGCGCGGCAACCGTTACGCAAAAATAATCCTTATAGCTTGATTCACTATTCACGCGCGATGTCTTGTTGGCGTATTTCATGTAAGTAAGTATAAGTTTGGTGTTTCTATACCGATTTCAATGATTCTTTTTTTATTGAATTGGTGCTAATGTTTATTTTTTTTTTAATTAGGAATGATGGTGAGCATTATTGGTTTTATAAACGTAAAAGTAAACAAATATAATAAGAAATCTCCGAACTGCTAAGCTATCGAGAGTTATGCGTGTTATTGTGAGTTAACTATAAAAGGTAGATATATGCTGTCTTGGAATATTTTTCGTGTATTTTTATGTAGAATATTGCCGTTATACATAGTTTCTATGTAGCTCTAACCATTAAGGCTGCACACGCGACGGAAGCTTAAAAAATCAAGCAACTTCTCCCATTTTCTCAACATTTCCTTTCACTGCTCTGCTCCTATTCATTGTAGTGTGATGAAAAGTATACTATTACCTGCCCAGGAGTATAAAGAATAATTGTACTAAGTTTCGTTAAAATCCGTCGAGTAGTTTTTTTTTCTATAAATAACATACAAACAGACAGACAGACAGACAGACAGACAAAAATTTTTTTAACTGCATTTTTGGCATCAGTATCGAACACTAATCACCCCCTGCTACTTATTTTGTAAATATATTTCATGTACAGAATTGACCTCTCTACAGATTTATTATAAGTATAGATATTTAATTAAATATTAATTAAAAAATGTATATTATATATACTAAAGTAGGATAAAACTATAAAGCTCTTATTTCACGACGTTAATTAATCTGCATTGTTGAATACTAAGTACGAAATTTTAAGGTAAGGAAAGTACATTATCAAATATAAGAGTTATTGTTTTACAGAAACGTAAAAAATATTTCTCAGTTTGTAAAAAGTTACCAAGATAAATACTAAACTAAAATTTTTATTATATGACCCCATTGTTATAGATTCTTAATGAATTTTCTATAATTATTTAAAGACATAAAATTGAGTACTGATTTTTTACTGATTCTTCATAATATTGTGTTGGAAGTGTTGTATATTATGAGTAAATCAGATCTTCGGAACCTTCATGGTATTTGGTACGTGGTGTGCTAAGCACATGATTAACCTCATTCCACTGGCAAATGCTGAGGGAATTAAATTTTATATTAAATTATACAAATTAACAATATCCTGTGACCTCTGGGGAAACGTCCCGTCGTATCTTTTGATACCACTATCCGTTGTTAACTTTTTTTACTTTTGTAAAATTTTCTTACTGAAATTTCAGATATAACAATATTTATTTATAATTATATCGAATACAATTTTTATTAGAATAAGCGATTGCTGTTGTTTTCAAGTTTTTATTTATTTTTTAATGTAAAGAAAATAAAAAAAATAAGTTAAACCGAATATATATTTCACTTTTAGTATAGTTGATTTTATTATTCATAATAGAAATTACAATTTCTTTGAATTTTTCATCACCTGAATTAGGGATAATGTATCTACATTAAAAATATATTATATTTAAATCTAATGACGATATTATGGATAATATTCTAGTTTAAAAGGGCTTGAGGGCTTAATTTTACCGAAGTGTACATTAATTTTAATTTCATATAAAGTTTACATAAAAATACATTTAAAAAATGTATGCAAATAATAAATCTGTACTTGTTTTAAACAATAAAGTAATAAAGATAATTAATACATTTTCCACCATATTTGAATAAGTAAGTCTACTTACTTATCGAATTAACAATGCGTGGTCACGTCCGATTGGATTGAAACTTCAGACATTTAATTCCTACGCCTGCTAATATTTATAGGAGTTTAATATGATTTAAAACTCGTACGAAATTGAATTTTAAGATTTTATTGAATTTGAAGTCAAGTGACCTATATATTTCATATTCCATCATTAAGATATTTTTAAATTATTACTTGGTATATCCTAATATCCTAATACAGGCTAGTGCTACGCTATATCTCTCATCGTTTTCCAAGCCTCAAATGTCCTTGTGGCATTGGGTTTTTTCTTATTTCCGTGGTAATATGAGGCTTAAGTCTTTTAAATCTTTTTTGGGGTGCGTTCGAATCTAAATCTCCACGGGGACTTTTACACTTGTAAGAGTTTAGACTTTGAATTAACTGAGGAAAAAATTTGGCGTAAGTAGTAACAAATCGGAGGGAATACGAAAATCAGACATACCGCACATTACTGCTTCAACCAACCGCTGATCAGCCGCTGAACCGCTATCATCTTCTTGGCCATCTTCTTGTTCCATTAAGGATTTCCCTATCGAACAGGTCAGATTCGATTTTGAGGTCTTCAAGGTTGCGGCACCACACTGGAATTGTATCGGTCCGGTCATCAGTCTCAAACATAAATGTGTCAAGATTCCTCATACGTAGAGTTGATGTTATATTAGGAGGATTAAAAGCTTGGGCAGTGTGGTTTGAATTGATTGGGCTATTATTTGTTGCCTCATATTTTGCACAAAGTTCAAAGGCACAAATTCTACTCTCCTTGATGTTCATGTCCCGGTTGTTGGTTGTCCTCGCTGGGTCTTGATTACCAAGCACCACGCATGTTTTTTGGGGAAGTCGTGGTGTTGCTCGGAGCAGTGCTGCCATCGGCCGCACCATCAATATTTCGAGGGGATGAATTGTAGGTAGTTCGAGAATTTTTCCTGAAGATCGGTGAAGTGACGCATCGGACGTCGCATCACTGCACTGGATTCCTGCAAAGTGGCTGCATGCTAATTCCGCTGCTCATCATTCGACGACATGGCTAATTTATCATTGCTATACATTTTTAATGCAATCCTGAAACAGTTTATATTCTTGGACGTAGTTTATGTAACAAATCGCACTTCTTATGTGGCTGAAGGGTTAACAAAATATTATAATATCAAAACTATAATGATATGTTTTATTTTGCAACATACATTATTTAATTAAAGGTATAATTAATGAAATAATTCTAAATAAATAATAAAAATAATATAATTACATAAGTGTATTAATAATTAAATTATTCCAGCAAGATAACGTCAATACAATTCAGATAAATATTACAATACTAATATACCTTCGTAGTACATTCAATATACTTTAGTAATACAATAATCACATACCTGATCCACAGAGATTGTTCAGAGCACTAGGTCGTGCCGTGTCTGAGTCCTGACAACGTCTGATCTGTCGACAGGCGCTTAGCTTATTTATAGGCCGGTGACGCCAGAGGCCGGTGTGAAGCGAGTGATTTTTTTCATAAAACTACCCTCATATTTTAATTTAAACAAAATTGTTTCAAAGTTACCTAATATCTTATTATGGCTTAATTTGAAGTTAAATACTTTGAAAATTAACAAAATCTCTCATATAGTACTAGACAATTACACAGGCACACAAAAAAAAAACATGAACCAGAGGGGAGACCCCACTATTCTGAGGTTTTTGGGATCGCTGAAACCGAATATGACAATAAAAACTAATTATAATTGCCCGTTTTCCCGCTAGCACCCCCTTACTACCTCTTAAGGGGTAAAAATTTAAATTTTTGTATAAAATCAAGATAGATGTGTATATCTACGTTTTTTGGGATGCTGAAACCGAATATGATAACTAAAAATTAATTCAAGACCTATATAACCCATTAACACTTTCTTACTACCCCTTATGGGGAGTGAAGTTTTCCTTTTTTGTATAAAATAAAGATGAATGTGTATTTCTATGTTTTTCGTTATAATGAAACCGAAAATGACAACCAAAAGTGAATTAGATACCTCTTTTACTCAATAACACCCCCTAACCACCCCTTACGGGGGGGTGGGGGTGGTTTCAATTTTGTATAAAATCAAGATGTATGAAGAAATTTTAACGATTTACAGTAAATGACATGTTTATCAAACTAGTTTGAGGTTACTCTTAGCTCTTATATTAGAAATTTAAATGCTTAATCAATCAGAAATATCTGATATATATTCATGATTTAATTCTCCTTGCTTTCATAATATTAATGATGATATTGTAGGCAAAATCTTCATTAAAATTCAACGAACGCATTTGTAATTGTTCATTAGTAAGCGCTTCATTTATGCAACTTTACTTAAGTTGTAATATACTCGTAATTTAAGAAGGTCTTTGCAATTTTCAGGCGTCTTGTTGCCTTAGAATCTACAACTACTTACAAAATCTATACACTGTGAGAAAGGAGTTCTCATGGGAAAATTCATTTATCGATACGGGAAAAACTAGAATCACTTTGGTGTTTTATACATAAATTACGTAAAAGTAAATAAAATAAATTTATATTTTTTTAACTTCTAAGATGACATGTAAATTATGTACTTGACTTAATAAATTATACTTTCTTATTTTTATATTAGTAATACACGACACTCGGAGATTTATTATTAAAAGTGTTAATAAATTCGATCGAGTACCTTTTTGTCTTCAAAACTAGTTACGTCCACCGTCATCCATATAGAAACTGATAATATTTTTATTTAGAAATACAAGATCTTTCACGAAATCTTCAGGTCTTACTTTAATCAAAACAATTTAATTACATTGGGTTTTAATAGGTTTATCCCAAATAGAGCTCAAGTTGAAGATTATGTTTAATTAATTAATTACTTTCTCTGGTTATTTGATTACGTTAGACTTAAGATCACTTTTTATATTTAAATATAAATAATGTTTATGCATTAAATATATTAGATATATAATATGGTCTGCAATAGCTAATTGCGTATGTTTACGCTTAGATCTTGAATTAATAGACTTTATAGTAAGCAATTTGGTTGTCGTTGAAGTAAGATGGTGTTAAATAATATCACAAAAAATAAAAAATTATACATATTTTTCCATAGGAATATTTTAAAAATATTTTTGACCTGAACATTTCTAGAAAATTTATCATGTTTTAAAAGCAAGGAAGCAAATATAGCAAGCTTTTAACCTGAAATCCATTTTATTTATAATGTATTTGTTTTTAGAGGATAATTTAATTTTAAATTAGTTTTTTATAATTTTATATGCACATAGTTATTATACTAATAGACTAGATTAAACTAACTACATTAGATTATATAATCTAACTATTAAATATTATATGAGGTAAAAATTAATAACAGATAAAATATCACACAATGGTAAATAGAGTCCTTGAGCAGAAAATTTAAGAAAAAAATTTTAAAGCTACCGTCCCACATATCTGAATATGTTAAAATCTTGTTAGAATTTTTTTTTAGAATTAGATATTATATAAAATCTGCGAGCTTTAAATAAGTAAGTTTCAAATTACTGTGATTTACTAACTACAATTTTGATCTGTGTTGACACAAAATATCATAGCTTAAACTGTAATGTTGTTTGTATTCATATTCCTAGCAGTAATTTCTTAAAGATATTCAATATAAGCAATACAGAATTGATGCGGCAGTTAACTAAAAGTATGAGATATTATAATGAAGTTAAGTCTAAGTTAAGCACTTGTTAAGTAAGAAATGTTCTAAACAATAGGATTGCCGTTTGGCTGAAATATTGTCCCTGTGAATTAAGCTGTTTAGGAACTATCATATTAAAACACTGGTACTGTTTCAAATGTGAATGGGTTTTGAGGTAAGGAAAAATCTGATATAGAAAGAGATTTTTCCATATATCTATTTAAAACAAGATTTTTCTAACTCTAGCACATTGAGAGGATCAAAACTGATTTAATAATCATTTACAGAATAGTTATTAGTATTTTAACAATGTTTAGATATTTGGTAAAATGTATGGTGTGTGAAACTAACAATTAGTTTGTCAAAACTGACACTGAACGATCGCAATACTCCACGAGTTGTTTAAATTAATGTTTAAAATGACTTATCTGATTGAATTATCTCATTACCTTTAACTGTTTATTGTTATTTTTGATAGTTAAGATTCATTTCAATCAAACTAAAAAAAATACGCAAATTTGTGAATTAGTTTACTCATCGTCTATTTGTACGTTCAGACACAAACAGCAATCCCTTTCTATTTTAATTTCTTATATAAATGTCATGTCTATTATAATAATGCATTTTATAATATTTCTCTTTTAAATAATTAAAAACGAAACTCTAATTAAATGTAAAGTAGTTATAACCACTGTTATAATATTAATTCGCTTGTGTTCGTTAAATTCAGTTAGTCTTAATTTGTTTCATTTTGAAATCCCGACAGCCTCTGAATCTGTAAGTCTCTGATATATTTCTTTAAAGTTTGTCAAAACTATTAAATTTTTGCATTGAAAGATCTCTAAATTACCATTTATACAACAAATATGGTTTTAAAACTTAAATTTGAATAATGTAATCGATGTTTCTGTTTTTATTGTAGCAATTTTCTTCGCCACTATTCAAAATTCTAACACTACTGCAGCTAAAATACAAAAAATGATTCTCATTTTAGTTACTTATGACTGATTGAACAAGCATCTCATCGAATATTCTCATCTCTTTATCTGTAAACAAATAAAAAAAACAAACTCTATTTTAACTTCTAAATAATCAATGCATATATATTCTTACAACATATATATTATAATTGGTTATAATTTCTTTTCTTAGAACATTCTAATCAAAATAACTCTGATTAACTGCATCAATAAAAACTGTTTAAAATTAATTGTCATCTCAATCGTGAATTATTCATAGGCTCCGCTTTATTATGCGTATGAGAAAGCAATTAACTATATTAAAATGAATTAATATATAATTATAATAACATTTGTACGGTTATGTACAACACTCCCCATTAGTTCAACTAAGTAGTTCAACGCTTGAACAAGTCAGTAGTAGTAAATGCGTAGGACAACAAAACGTTAATGACTGATAGACAAAAGCACAATCACTGCATTTTGGCAGTCGGAGTATTCGGCGTTTTGGCAAACTTCCTATAACTTTCTGATAATCACGGAATATTTATTTAGATAAAAGATTTAATAATGTATGAAGAAATATTTTGACCATAATTGCTTCATTTATTATTTGCATATATATGCTGCTATAAAATATAAAATGTATTTCTTTTTACATTACATGTATAAATAGTAACATAAATTAAAAAAACTAAAATCAAAATCCTTTGAATATTGGCTTGTCTTGGTCTTTTTTAGAAGCTTAAGAACTGAATTATATTTATAATAAATCTAGAAGTATCCTTTCAGCAAGCGTTTAATACTCAAGGTGCATAATATTCTAGATATTCAAAAATACTGTATATCCGTTAAGAGACAAAGGTTTCTTAACAGGATTTTTGAATTTATTAAAGGAGTAGGAGCTGGTTGATAAAGTGTACCCATTGCCTCATGAAATAATTACTCACTTTTTTGAGTCGAGTGACAGGTAAAGCGAACTCGCGTTTTTTTTCTCGTTTTTATATAGTGATGTACACTAACATTGTGTTAATTAATATTATGTTTATATAATTAATCTACACAAAGTATATTACTCTATGTAAAACAATTGCAATTAATTTATACATAAATATAATTAAACAACAAAGTTTTGTAAAAGTTAGTGAAGGATCATGTTCAATATTTTACTTAACTTATTAACATCGTAATGATGTAAATTTTCAATGTTCCAAGAGAGCATCGAAAATAATACTTATATATAAAACAAACTTTTAATATGAATGATGTTATAACTTGATATTACTTAGTAACTTCGGTAACAGAAGCGGAAGTTGATCATAGCTATAGCATATGATACATGGTTACATGGAGAAGCCTCGATGAACTATGTATTTCAGGTATTACGTTCTAGACACTAAAGACATTAAAATGATAATGAAGTCTTTGTGCAAACTCACTTTAAGGCAACAAGCATTTTAACGTTTATAAATCTGATAAAAAGTACTTGTTGAGATTGAGAGTTAAGAACAAATGAAAGATTAAATAAATAAAGCCCTGACTAAGCCTTGGTAGTCTTGAATCAACAAAGAACTTTTCACACTCAATTAAGAAATGAGAAAATGAGAATGATACATTAAGCTTGTGACTAGCGAATTTAGAAAGTCGAATAAGGACATTTTGTGTTAATATTTGAAAATTGAAATTGTTGAATTCAATCTAACAAGTTCTACTTCTTAAAAAGTTTTTACTTTCGTCTTACCTATCAAAATTAAATAAGTTTCAGGAGTATAAAATGACTTTGAGAGAGAAGACGAGTTTATTTCATATTATATTGCATTTAATATTTGAAATGGATTTGGAACTTTACGAATAAACAAATATTTAAATTTATTGGAGTTACGATTAGGAATTAAGTTAGCAGTTTCGTTAAGAAGTATTGACTTTTTATATTTGAAAGAAACTTGACAAACAACAAATATGTTTATTAATGTTATATCTGCGGAAAAATTTCATTTTTTTGTAATCTAATGTTACTGAATTTGGATGAGCTATCAATACCGTATAGTTTATGTTTATGTTTGTGAAACAACAGTTTGTAAAACCAGGCGCACAACATAGCATACTATCCTCATACATATTCATTGTATCATGTCACTAAATTTTAAATGTTAAACTCTCTACAGAATTTACCAATAAACAAACTTTTTGTAAATTTACTTTACAAATACGTTATATTATTTGCTGAATGTATGAAGCTAAAAATAAAGATTTTCCTTAAATTTAAAATAACAACTATTGTCGAAACTACTACACATACACTGTACAGGTTTCAAGGGTTATCTAAGGTTCTATATTTATTAAATTCAAATGTTGTGTTGTCAAAAATAGCAATTGTTGAAACATAACTCAGAAATTTTAATAACAGAGAGAGATTTACAAAATCGACTAATGTTGTCACTATCTATATGCTGATGGAATGGCAGACTTATGCACAAGAGCAATAAGAATGGGGACCCATGTTGCACTTACTTGTTAATTTTTTTTTTGTTTTCCTATCAAAATGACTCCACTAAGCCTTATGTTAAGCAGTTAGTGAAGTCCAAAAATTGTGGCGACCATTCTCATTAAAGCAAAAAAGATTGAAGAGTGGTGGTCTCCACTATGGAGGCCTTGTTAGATGCTTTTTTACGTCTCGCTTAAAAGACCCAGGGAAGTAAACACGTGCTCGTAGTGGGAAGGAAACACGTGCCGTCGTAGTGAATTCCACATTTTGATAGACCCATATAAATATGATGTAGATGATTGTCCAAAAAGAACATGGTTTAGACAATTAAAAGGTTATAAAAGTATTTTATAATGTACTTATAAAGTATTTTATAATGCTCTTTCTCCTCTTTACCATCATCATTCATTCGTCCCTTCTATTCTTTCTAAACAGTTCTTTGTACAGACTACTTAGTTCGTTTCTTTAATACAAGATAATTGTAAAAAAACTAGTCGTTCTGTGAACAGTAGAACTCAGTGCGTTAGGGGATAAGATAATTTTGGGAAATTATTTATAGTGGATTTCACGAGGTGTAGTGGTTACGATATTTAACCCGTGAACCAAGTATGAGCGCCACCCCAGTAACTTCCTTGCGCTGGACCTAAAATAAAACAAAAAATAGAATACTTAGACGAAATTTGGCTGTCATTTTGGATTTTGAAATAACAAAAAAACACCTTCGATTTTGGCAAAGAATACTTAGACGAAATTTCAGCCCGCTAGCTGCCGCAAAGTCCGTTTCTGTGGTACGAATCAGAAATCCGCCATTTTGAAATTTTTCGCCCAAGCAAAAAAACGGCTCGACATCAAAATTTAAATAATTCAAAGAACACACCTACCAATTTTCGTGTCAATTGTATAAAAATTCCGTCAGCTACGCCAAAACAAAAACTTAAATCACCGTCATTTTGGATTTTTCCTCCCAGTAAGAAAAATGGCCGGATGATCACAAATTTTTGTGGCAATCGAATGAAAATTGCTCCTGCTAGGCCAAAAACAAAACTAAAAAACGCCGCCATTTTGGTTTTTTTGCCCAATCAAAAAAACGGCTCGACATAAAAATTCAAATAATGCAAAGAATACGCCTGCCGATTTTCGTGACGATAGAATGAAAAATAAACTGGCTACGCCGGAACAAACATACTGAAATACATACGGAAAAATAGCAGAATGGGCCTATCATGTGGAAACGTAGTACTTCGGACAAACGCTTCGCTACGCTCAGCATTCGTCCTTCGGTCAAAAGACAAATGTCTTCCAAATTTTTAAAAAGTTTAAACTCTTAAAGAGGTCTACTCTACTCTTAAAACATAAGTCTAAACATGTATTAATTTGATTTCAGTTTATGTTGGTAAAAGAAATGGTTCACAAAACTTCTTCTTCTTTAATATCGTAAATATGTCAGCTAACTTTATAATAAAATATTTAATCTAGTTTTATTTATAATAAAATTGTATTAAAAACAAATCCGACGTTCTAATAGCGCTTGTCTTGGTTAGCCCTTGTTATTCCTGAAGAGCACATGACGGTATGCTCTTGATTTATACATTTACAGAATATTTATAATTTTTCAGGAACATTTAAAAAAAAATTGTTTTTAATTCTATAAATACGACCTCCTACTAACTTCTTTTTCAACACACATTGGGTACAACAGCAAAATCTAATTGTAATATAAACTTTTTTAATCTTTAGGTTTAGGACATAGTATTTTTCAAGATCCCTCTTTATTTTTTAATCACTGATGCAATTATGATAAATCAGAAAAAATTCAAACTCTTCTTTCGAGAACTAAAAATTCAAAATCAAGCAAATGAAATTAAGGAAGCAATAAACTGCAACGTCCACGGAAGGAAGATATGAACGCGGAAAATCAGCTACTCGTCGTTACAAGCTTGACGAAGCATCGATAATCCGTAATGGGGATTTTGGGATATTATTAAATGAAATGTATATCGGATCGACATCGTTATTAAATTTCTCATCAGTCTTGACGTAAGCGAATCGTTGGGTAATTTTGAAAATGAAATGAAATGTAAAAACGAAATCTTGAATTTCTGCACTAGTCTTCAATAAACGAAACGTATGACAATTGCTAGAGCAGTAATACTAGTCTTCAGTGTGACTCGAAGGATAGTGTCCGTTCTATATATGATATTTAATATCTAATAATAAAAAAGTACGTACGTAAGTAAGTAGTTGTACACCAATCTTTCCAGATATAATAGATATAGTTTATTAAAGGTAATCTACGTCTTTGGGTCTGATTGGTCTAATCAAATAAATCCCACATTGAGTTAATTTAATCGCTTGTGTAAATTTACTCCAACTACAGCACTACTCTAATTATAATTAATAAATAACCGTGAATTATTAATTATTAAAAAAGATAATAATTGTATATACAGATGTTGCGTTCGCTTTTCCAATCATTGCTCTAGTGTAGTTAAGTGAGTATCTGCCGATAAAACCATTAAGGAATTATTTTAGATAACCGGTACACTAACTAGGTCTTCTATTTTTGGGAATGTGTATTACAACGTATTACACATAATATGCCTAGCCTTTTTAAATTAATCTACAGTTTAGATTAAATAAAACTATTTAAAATTAAGCTACGAAAACCTGATATGTACTCGTAGCACTATTGTAGAGATACAACATTTAGTTTCTAGTTTATTTTTCACTAAAAACACAATCATAATTCATATTTCCTTGAGCAAACGGTAAAATTAAAGAGCAAATATTCCATTCATATTTCCAATAATGGTAATATTGAATCGTTTATTGTTATTCAAGGAATTTATTTCATTTCATTCAAATGAAATCGTTCGTGTATTATTTTTATTCACAAAACGATAATATACAAGTAATATATTTTTTTATAACTATGAATAATGAACAATGAGCCTTTCTTATATTATAATTATTTAAAGTAAAGTCACTCATACAGATACATATATTAAATTAATACACACCAATTTTTAATCTCATTTCAAGATTCTCTGTCATTTTATTAATTTTATGTAGTGGTAGATTTATGTAGATACAACTTGTGAAGTTTGTTTAAAAACATACATTCTTCACAAATATAAAAAAAAACATATTTGACAATTATCTTTTCTGTCGATTGCTACAGAAAAGTTGTGGGAAATTCATAAATTGTATTCACGTAGCACTTATGCCTCGAACATATGCCTTTTAGTGTAATTATTTTCTATGTTAATAGATATAAGGTTCAACATTCCGGTATCACAGTAATTCCGTAATTGAGTCTATTACATAAGATCATCTGCAAGAATTTAATTACTGGAATTAAATAATAAAGTTTGATAAAAAGGAATAAAATATTTAAATCGACGCTAAATATAATTGAAAAAACTAATCTAAAAACCTAAGTGCTGAAGGTTTTCAATAAGTATTTGATTTGATAAAGGATTTTTAAAAATATATTGTATGTAAAAAAATTGTTTGAATTAGTTTATATAACAGTAGTTATAACACTTGAAGTACATCGCGGTACCACTGAGAAGGTTAAATGTTTTTGACGCTAACTGACTTTTGGACGATACTAACAGCGATACTTAAACATAAAGTTAACATATAGTTTTGTTTATTAAAGCAATAAAATAATCGTCTTATAAAACAAACATATAATTCTATTGTAATTTATATTGAAATAAAATATCAATAATATTTCTTTAGTACATATATATATATATTGCTTAGAATATGGAAAATAGTTGAAAAGCTACTTGCGTCAGTATGATATATATTATATTATTTTATTATATGTAAGAATACAGATACAACCCACAATTCACTAACCTTAGTTAACTGAGGACTATTAAAGGGAGTCACGAGCCTAACTGAAGTCTTTTAAAGTATAATTAAGTTTTCATTATAGGCATATATGATAAGAAAAGTTTTTAAAACAATCAAAAAGTTGTAAAGATATTATTATTGTTTTTAAATTATCTTTTTTCTCTAATTCTTCTCTATTATAAATTGACGAATGTTAGAAAATTTTTGATATTTAACAAAACTAATGTTATAAACTATAGATCAATGTTTTGATGATTAATATTACCAATTTATTCTATTGTTTGTTACAGGTAATGTCGATACGCCGATATGTATCCAAGTATTTATTATGTTACCAAATGTATTACTTTTTGGACCATTTGGGGATTGTGGTCTGACTAAAGTCTTTATAATGTTACGGATAGAAGTTTATTCAAATTTTATGTTCGAAATAGGCGCTTGGTTAAAGAAATATAAATTTGGAAGTTTCTTTGTTAAAATCAAACCATATATATTGATATACTTCATAAAATATCTTAAAGGAAAATATTTATTATGGTTGAGTGTCTTGAGTTACGGACGTAGTAGTGTTGGTTTTAACAAAGCAGTTTACTTAAAGGGACTTCACTCACGGATATATAACCGGTAATGCACTTCAGACTGGTATATGATATAAGATAAGTTGTAGGAATAACTTTAAAACTTGTATAGAAATGGGAAAAATACATTCTGTCAATATGTTATATTTTTTCATAGCTTCCTATTAAATTTGACTTGCTATATTATGGACTATTCCGTTACAAGTAGCGTATACTAAAAGCTAATTGAAATGCGAGTCACTTGTAAATGTAGCGAGAGCTTAAACGCTTAACTTTTATAGCCACTTATCAGTTCAGATATATAAACATTTTTTCATTTTAGCTATATTATTGATTTGAATAGATTTTGTAATATTGTACCATATTATTGCAAACACTTACTTTTATAATTTAGTTATTATTTTATTTATTAGACTTCTCTGTTGCTGCTATTTATTTTACTCTTAATATTGCTAATGTTGAGAAAATTACAAATTATTATTTATGCGACAAGTAGCGGCAGTCCTCTGGTTCTCCTGTTGGCGAATGAGAGACCTCTGTTAGGTGTGATATAAATTAACTTATTATCTTCAACCACTGCTCTTGAACTATGTTTGTTAATAGTAAAACTTAAAGAAATATTTATTTGGTAATATATACATTTATGTATATTCCGAATTTAATATTTATTTAAATATGTAAAGATTGATTAGAATAGAATTACGTAAATTAAATAAACCGATCAGCTACGGATAGTGTTGACTGATGACATTGTAGAATCAGTATTCAATATTTGTCGAGAAACTGAGTATACTTAGTCTATTATAGTATTACACCGAGGATGACATAATTTATGAATTAACAATGAACTTAAATTTAATTTTTTGAATCGCAAAATACCCCGATTATGTTCTGCGACTTCTGCCATGCGTCGTAAGTGTGCTTAAGAAGTGTGGCACCGGTATCAGTTGTTAATTTACCCTTAGTGAAACCATATTGTTCATTATGCATGATTTTATTGCTCTCACCTAATTTATGATTCTTTTCTTTTGAAGATTTTACTTAAGGTCGGTAAAACATAGATATGCCTATATTTTCCGGGTGTACAATTTCCTGCGAAATCACCATCATAATTAAAAACATGGCAATTTTGATTTAAAATTACAATGAAAGGCTTGGACGAATGTCTATTGATACATAAAAATAAAATAAAAAGGTTTACAATCGTCCACTGAAAATAGAAACAACTCTCTAATTCGATTTCTACAGACGTTAAATCCAATATACTACATTACTGAACGAAACTATGACACTTTTACGTTAAATTGAACCCTATGTTTTTTGATATCAGGATCATTTCACCCGATAGAATATCACGTGTAATTTATCAAATGACCCCTCTAGACAAATAATACGTTATTATTATAATATATTGCAGAAATGTGATAGGTACTTTAAAATTTATATAAAATAAATTGAATTGAAATTACAGAATTGAGCACCACTTTTATTACAAAATGTTCCTCTTATTAAAACATAAACCTCAATTGTATATAATGGGTATTAAAATTAAAGAATAAATTAACATTTAAAAATACTTTTTAAATACGTAATATTAGTTTTTAATTCCACAACTTAAACTTGAAGCACTTGTCCTCCACTGCTTTTAATTCTATAAATTTACATAATAATCTACGTTTAACACAGACAGATGTAACACATAGTACAATACAATGCACAAAAGTAGTTAATAAACGTAATGAGGAACGTGACAAGTGTAAAACAAAACACTCCCTCCATTTATGTGACGGCAAATCAAACTACCTTGTAATTACTTCACGTCTGTAGTTTCGCGGAGTTAAACTGATTTAGCTATATAGTAAATAATATTATAATAGTTTAACTACTCAGAGTTGTGATTTAACAAGCAAATGATTTATAATCAATGCTTGATAAGAGATATGTGAGTGTGAGAAAAAGGTAATGAAAAGTATTGAAATGTAATGAAATGCATTGTATCAAAGATTTAAAATCTAAACAAACCTACTGAAAATATGGAAGTGGTTGTAAAGGAAAGGACATCATTTATTATGTGAAAACGAAAGGACACAGACTTAACAGTCTTTAACAAATAAACTAAGCTTATAATGAAACATGTCGCATATTCCGAACTGAAGATATTTGGTGACTTTCCAAGCTTTGTATTTCCCATGTCAGTATTTATGTGAAAATAAACAAAATGGAAAATATAGGTTCATAAGCGTGAAAATAGAATTAAATTTTTTTTTTAACTTTTTTATTTCATTTTTTAATATTGAACGTGTTTTGATGCTTCTTTGCCTCTTTTCCTAAGCGTTGAAAGTTGCCAAAATCTAACAGCTAATTTAAAAAAGCGCTACGAATCAAATGTGTATAGTATATAAATAGGGAAAGCAAAAAAGTTTTATAGTTTGATTTGATTTAATTCAATCATCGAATACTTGTAAAAATAACTAAAGTATCTTTTACCTTTAGTTGGTATTCTATACTGAGCAGTTGGGGTGCAGAAATTTCTAGAATTTATTAAAAATCGAATTTGTTGAAAATCTGGTTCTGTTGTTTTATTTATTTTTATATTATTTTCTAACATAAGAATTTATAGGTTAGGTAAGGGTAAAAAAAATATCTTAGTGATTTGGTTCCATTTAATGTCATATAACTACATTACTTTGACGTTTTGACTTTTCAACAACTTGGCAGTAATCGTGTTCAAAGGGAATAGATGAGGCAGGTGTCTCCCCGTAAGTAAGTTAATTTGTCATTTACTTCCAACTGTTTCATAGGCTCCGAGCAAAGAGTTCAAAATGCACACAAAACACCCTAACATTATCTTAGGATCTTACATTGTATTCACAAAATTGGGAAAACCGTATTTTTCATGAGAAGGTATTAGATGGAGTCCAACCATCTTCTCTATTAAAATTATATTTTTTCAATAACCTATATATGAAAATAATTGAGAATAATTATATATATGAAAAGTATATATATATTTTCGCGGGCAAGGATCTTAAGATTGTCAAATATGATGGAAGTATTATTTATTGGGCTTGTCTATTATTTGTACACACACTGCAGAAGAACAACTATTTTTTTAATCTAAGATCATTAATCTAGCATCAATCCTCTTTTTTTTGTCTTTGGTCAAGATTGTATACTCCTGAACATTGCACAAAGAATGTTACTTTGTTATAATAATGTTAAGTCAACTTAAAAATTGGCCCACTTTTGTGGTTTATTATTGTTCCTATTGAAACCTCATTGAAGATGTCTGTTCTGCCAGTAACCCCTTCAGATATGGTAGTAGTGGTGGCTGATAATAAACTGTGAATAATGTAGATATATTTCAAAAGATGCAAGTTTTTTTCTTTTTAATAAAATCACAAAATTTGCGCGCCTTTATAAGTGTAAGTGATTTTCCACCAAAGTATTACAACAATTGTAGTAATAAATATTCTCGGTAGTCAAAAGATTAGTATCTTCTTCTCTTGGTACAGAAAATATGTTAAAAATCTAACTCTCGAGAAAATGCTGTTAGTGTTATTGAGTTTTTTTCTTATATATTGTATTCATTTAGTAAAAGAGGTACGACATGATAATTGTTATGACCGATTAGGTTGATATTTACTTGGTTAAAAATGTTATTCATAGTTTATAAATAATAATTTAAGGTTTCATAATGTTTTTTTGTAAAAAGTATATCGGAAAAGCTCTCATATTCATCTGCTAAGAACAACCGAAAATATTTACATTTTTGTTTAATATTTTAAACCGGAAAAACACTCCAGGTAACTATTAACTGCGGAATTATAAATATATTTAGCAATATTTTATAAAAAAAAAACATCTAAACAGTGAAACTTAATCTCCCGTGAAAAATCTGGGAAGAATATAATTAATCTTTAATTTATTTCTACAGTCCGGACGTTCCAAATAATAGGCAAGATAGTATGTGACAGCTCTGTTGGAAGAACTCTAATTGCTTACCGAGAAACTAGAGAACTTACTACCTGAAACAAATTAAACTTTAAAATCACTTAAACTAACTAGCATGAGTTTCTCAGACATGGCTGTTGACAGTTGTCGCTGTTTTATAACTTCTACTTACAATTTATTAACTATATATTAAACTTTGATTACTTTTTGTTTGTGTAAAAAAAGACGAAAACAAAATAAAACAATTTTTATTATTGCGTATTTATATCTAACAGTCCACGTTTCTGACTCTCTACAGTATTTTATTAAAGTCATCTAACTACAAGTTATGATCTGATCTGGAAATATTTAAGCTGACCCTTTTATAATCGCTATCTGTTGCTGAGGTTCATTTATAGAGTAATCTTATCTTTTGAAATATCTTAATTTATTTTATCTTCATTCTTTTAAATTTACATTAACACATTGAATTATTAACTATGCTTTCATCAATGTAATAAAACATATAAATATATAAATAAATATTGTATAAAATAAATTAAATCATTACAACCCGTTTAGAACTTTTGATCCACCTTAACTCTCACGCAAACAAGGCTCAGCAACCTGACACGATTAAATTAAAAATATCAAACAATTCCCAATCATTATGTTTAAATTGGATATCAAACAATAATATATTAAAAGGTATCAAAATTAAACCTTATCTACACCTATAATAAAATAGTAATTAAGCAAATTTTAAATATTACTTGGAAAAAATAATATTCAATCAGTACAATTCATATTCAAATCAATCTGATTTTTTTTCTTTTTTGTTGTACTGTTAGTTTTTTCACAGATCATGCAAAACAAACTACACCGTTTTTGTAACTGTTATACTTTATTGCCCAGCTTACGTACAGGGTACTATTTAGTTACTGTACTTGAAAAGCTTAGATAATAAATAAGAAAAAGATTTTTAGCTTTTATCTCAATATTTTTAAGGAAAAATATAAAAGATAATATAAATTATGACAGTTAAAATGATGTTAAGTGACTTATAACTTAAGTCAAAAAACTAATATCATTTTTATTGTAAAATGTTAATGGTGTGTAATGTTATGTCAATATTTTCGAATGAAAATATATGTTAGACATAATCGCTGCTTATTTACAAATGAACTGAGAGCTGAGTCGTCATAACTAACAAGGTCCTTGTATCTAGAACTGTAGGGACTTGTTAGCTTGTGAGCGTCGAGTGTGTATTGAGAACTTGACTGGAGATAACATTCTGATTTTTCATTGAATAAATAAAAGAAGCTCATTTAGACAACAATATATAGATTGAAGGACATACTAACAAGATGCTGATTGCAATTTAGGTAACCATTATGTGTCTCAGTCAAGTTAGATCCAGATCTGAATTTCCAGCAACAAGAACTGTTATTTCATGTTTATTATTTTGATGACTTGACTATAATCTATCTTAATGTAACTTCGTCTGAGTTGACAACAATGTTTGAACATGAACTGAACGTCTTCAAATGAACTGTGAGTTGACATTTTGTAAAATAATACCACAATAGGTATTTTATATTACGATTTGAGACTTTGAAGTGTAATCAATACAATGAAATATTGTAATCTTGGTTAATATTTAACTATATATAATCAATTAATATTGCTTATTCCATTAACAATTAATATAATCACTAAGAGTAAAGTCCGCTTGCTCACCAGGAACCGAGTCAACTCGAACATCAAGAATGTTTTATAGAACACCCGTATAGCAACTAAATAGCTGGTAATAGTTAAAATCGTTCTTGGTTGGGAGAAAATATATAGTATAGCAAATAAAAGAATAATAACATTATTTAGAATTTGAAGCAATATTCCTTGTTTATTCTTATATCCCACATTATCATTTTATTTTACATATGACAGAATGGCAGAACGAGCAAATATCATCTCGTGGTTCGAGTCATCACTTTTTTTTGGACATTTACCAAAAGTACAGTAAGAATAATACTAAATATTTTCCTAATATCTGATGTCTTCTAAGTTTATATAAATCTTTTGTTTCCTAAAGCATTTAATTTTATGTTCTTTAGAAAAATAAAAAAAAGAATATTGATAAATAAGGCTTTAAACATACAAATATAAAGACGTTTTTTGTTCGTTAATCTGGGGATATTTTGAATTTATATTTGAGATATTTTATATATCAGAATATGTAAAAAAAATATAATATTACAATATTATCAACATTTTTCACCCAGTCACCTTGTAAAACAAATGCTCCACAGGATACCTCAACTGAATTGGCTTACGTCCAGCAAATAAAGACCTCCTACACATTATTTAATTCCCTATTCACTATAAGTTTATTGTATATTGCAGCCATAGAATGGTTCTACTTAATTTTATCATATCTGGAGAATAATTTATTTTATCAAGCGATTGTCAACCTTATATACAATTATGCAAGTCTTTAAGTTTTCAAAGGATCAAAATAGAGCAATAACGACACTATCCTCTGGCGAATTGCGCTAAATGTCTTGCTTAATTACTGCAAAGCACAAACATATTTCACTTAAATGTTCCCGTATTAAATTATTTGCAAGTAAATAAATAAACAACATTTATTTTTAGGTCAACCGTTAGGTATATTTTAGATCCTTATGAAATATTATAATTAAAAACGATTGATCGGCCTTAACTTAACGAGAATTCCTCGTGACTATTATCTCAAAAATGAAATAATGTATTTCTTTACACATATTAAAAAACATAATCATTTAGATTTTTTATTATTATAAAATATCAATAGTCTAAACAACTGTTTATTTATATATTTTTTTGGTAATTGTTGCAGGTACATTTTAAATGATTAGAAGAAAACATCCTAGCAGTAAATCAAAAGTAATCAAAATAATACTTTTTTTTAATCGTCGACACATACAAGTGTCATATTTATTGATGCTTAGAAATGTACAAGACAATGAAATTTGGATATATATTTTAACAGACATTTAACTGTTTATAAAAATTGTACCTCGGGAATAAATTCGACAATTTTTAAAAGCTCACTGTATAGGAGCATACTTTCTTTACTTATATTTAAATTCAACTTTGTTACGACTTTTAGTTCTTTGTCTTTCGTTTCCTATATTAAAGATTTAAAAATTTGTTTAATAAAAGGCCCGGATTTAAGGTTATTTTATTTTGTCCTTAAATGTTTCGAAAAAAAACGGGTTTCGTATTTTCGGAAAGCTTTTAATAAAGCCTCACAATGTCCGCTTTATACCAGCCCGTTAATAAAAAATAAAATCACGTTTCAATACTGCCGCCGACGGCTCTGTAAGTCAATCAATTTAATATCACTGATATTTCCTAACTAATTGCATCCCTACTTCACTCTCGTTATCAAAGTAATACTGCTTTAAATAACACATATTTTATTGTACTAGTTTTATGATAAAACACAAGTTAAAATATCGTGAACGTATAAAGATTTATTTTCATAACCATAATTTTTAGTTCTACCTAAACTAATATGATGCGATGTAAAAGAAATAAAAGAGGCTTTATTCAGAGGACGACCACAATTAAAACAAGGTATAGAGTAGAATACATAAGTAAAGAGAATAGAACGATCATCAAATTGGTATTTCAAGAAACATTATAGAATATTCTGTATAAAAAAGGTGACTTGTTTTATTTCAGCATTTTTGAGAGACATACATTTCATTTTTAATGTAGAGTATTTTGTATACGATATGAGAAGAAAAAAAATGAATATTTTAAAGAAAAAAAACTTTTGCAAAAAATATTTTTGGTAATATTTTTCTTATCATATTGAGAGTCTCAATCAGTAGTATTGTTACCACTTGTTGTACTCTTAGACAAACCTCAAAAACTATGCTAACAAGAAACAATATCTTTTTTTGTGTATTAAAAAAAGCTTGATACAAACTTGTATATTCATAGTGTGTATAGAACGTGGAACATAAAAAAAACATATATCTGTTATATGTTGGGTATATTATATGAAATTTTTCTTTAGGAACACATCGTGAATGAGCATCACGTATGCAGATATATGCAGATAGGCATCAGATCAAATATCACAATACTTCAAACACAATGCACTTCGAACACAATAGCAATAAAGTTAGGAAATGGACACGCAGCTATGAATACCAATGTCCGGGGGCATGGAATCCGGGCAATAACAATACAAAATGACTTGTATAATATTCCACTTTCATACATTTTCAAAAAGCCTATAGGAAAAGTATAATAATGCAAAAACTAAATGTGAATTGTAATCGTAAGTCTAACAAATTAATCAAATATCAATTAGTACCTGACTTTGTACTTGAAATAATATTTAATATTTATTTAAATACAATAATTTACAATGTAGAAAATTACAAAATATTACTTAACAATTGAGATTTGTATGATGTTTCAATGGATTACAGCGATCAATAATGCTGGTGGAATTCAAGTAAACTCTCTTCAAATAATATTTAAAATAATATTTTCAATTATTATGTAAGCATGTCCTTGTTTTAATTATTGATTAGATAAAGTAGACCAATATGGTTAGTCTAGCTATAAACTATTAAGTTGAAGGGACTATGACAGAAAATCAATACGAATGTAAAAACCCCACTAATAATTAACATTATATTTATTTAAATTGGTTCATTATGTTTCTTAAACTTTTTTTATCACTACATATTATCTTTTATATGTTTTCTTACTTCTTAATAGTTGCCTTCAAAAATTGCTACTCGAAGCTGCGCCAAGAGACCTTATCATCTAGGTAATTCAGAGGCAATTTAATATTAAACTCCTTTGCTCTAAGATTCTTATTATTCAGCGTTTGATGGAATGTTTTACTTTGTAAGTATATTTTGTATTATCATAAATATTGCCATGTTGGCTGGATCATCATGAAGGTAGCAGATTTTTTCAAATGTATCCTTAATTTGGAGCAAAACAAACGCAGTGCAGTAATATAAAAAATGACAAACCTTTTTTTCTAAATTCTTGTCACTAGTATCTTCTTATTATTAAATATATGTGGATGTTATTCTACACTAAGTATTTTTTTTAACCGCAAATGAAATAGTTAACAGTTTTTCGGCTTAAGTGAATAAAAAAATAGGTTTGATCAAAGGACCAGACTAAACCAGAATTGATCCTTATTACGAGTATATTTAATTTGCTAAAAAAAGTTCTGCTTATCGGTTCGAAAAAGTTCGGATCGACAAAGAAAAATTTGCCAGCAGTATTCTACTAGTCATTACGAGTCTTATGACGGGTCACTCGGCATATATTGGGTGAGGGGGGAACCACCACCCACCCCTATCTCCTAAACGGGGGTTCGCATCAAAAAACTTTTCGTAAAAAAAGTTTCCTCTTTTAATTTGTTAATTTTCTAAGATTTTTCCGACATCAAAATTTTACCTTCTTCTGTGACTTTTTTCGGTTTTTAACATTCAACCCCCCCAGTTCCCCAACCCCCCGACCGATTTCCCCCGTTCAAGAACTTAACCTTCATTTTGTCCTTAAGAATGTGTATACCGAGTTTGAAAATCCTCCGTCAATATTTGCGACCTGTAGCGTGTCCCAAAGGTTTGCACTTTCACCCCCCTCCCAGCCACCCCTTTTACTGTTTCCAAAAAATCCAGCTGTTTCGTTTGTCCTACTAATTTATCCTATCGACCTGTGAAGTCAGATTTTGTCTACGATGAATTTGGACTGATGGATCATATATACATATATATATAGAGGGATATATAATTATTTTTTTTCGACGGATTCTCAATCTCCAGTTCATAAACGACGTAGCGCCCCTACTCTCGGGTCTGGGTCCCGTCATCGCATCGATTGCAATAGGTAGATTCATCTATGGAATCTACCTAAAATAGCCAGCAACAAATGTCTTGTCTCAAATGTCTTAAAGAAATTGCTTTAATTCGATACAGGGATTATTTTTTTCATTTTAGGCGAAATAGCGCTATAAGTACACATTGTTTGATTACATTAAGACTCATTTTGGAAATCCCATGTCGTTTAAGGAGTAGCTTCATGGTATAATTATGTATGGCAACAAAATATTATAAAAATAGATGAGCTGACAAAGAAAATACAGAACATTATTTTTTTAAAGGAAAATATTTTTATATTTACTTCCGTAAATACCCGTAAGCATTTATAACAAACAATAACCTAAAAGCATCGCCGCCACTTGTAAAACAGAATATATTATAATGAATAAACGCGGTATCAACACCTTTTAACTGTCTTATTTAGAATGATATTAAAACTTTATGATCAGACATAAAAGAGACTCAAACAAAAGGACGGACTTAAAATAAATTAACTTCTTAAGGGCCGTTATTTGTTAAGTGAATGAAATAATAATGGTATTTGTAATATATAATTTTCTAATCTGGTTACTTGGTTCTATTAAATTATTTATTTAAGTTCCTTTTCAGATAACCTTGTATGAATTATTATAATTTATAAATATTTAATGCACAATTTAAACTGTATTTCTTTTTTTGTCCTTTAAGTAAGTATATGAAAAAAATAATCTACATTTTTCTAGAAATCAACCAAGCTTAAAATATCAATTATAATACTGGACCTCGGCGTTTCGAGCTACTATCGGTTTCATGGTCATCTGATGGTCAGAGATGAAGACCAAGTTGCCCCCTATGAAATTGGGAGTGATCAATAGAGCGATGTAGTAGTTTAAGCCTGCGTTCTATAAGAAGTAGGTCTGGCCTAGGAATTTTTTAACAGTTAACGTTTATTCGGATCAGTGCAGTGCATAAATAAAGTATTACCTTAATATAATTGGCTTACTATAACACTCTCAATATCAAATAGATAATATTTTGATAAGTTACAATTATCAAATAAGGAAATAGAAGAAAATTTAACAAAGATAAATGCAATAATTATAGAGATTTACTTTTTGTCTAATCACCCCATAACATGCAAACTCACAATTACAGTCTATTTGAGTTACTAGATGACGATATATATAATTTTATTATCATTCTTCGTTCTAACTGCTTGAATGTTTTGTTTAAAATAGGTGTGTTAATAATAATTAGTGAATGAACTGAATGTCTGTAAATTACATAATTCGTGGGAACTATGTTATTCATTTTAATAATAAAATTACAGCTCCAGTTACTCCACATTTAAATTTGCTGACTCAGAAATCTAGCGGAATTTATACCGCCTTTGATTAAAGAGAAATTAAATGACAAACAACTCTGCTCACCTAAATATTAAACAATGTTTTAGATTTATTATATTTGGGCTTCAAGGTTTTTTTTCGCACATTTAAAAATAACTCAACTCTATGACAATTGATATTTTTTTTTGTGATTAGTTGTCTCTAGAATGCGACGAGATAATTAGTTAAAAATTTTCTCATGTATGTTGGAGCCGAACGCGGATGTTATAGCGAAAACAGATTGAAAAATTTTTAGCCATTCAAAATTTATAAAAAAAAATCACTCCTGCCATAGACAATACATTAGAACTGCCATGCGCGTGCGAGCAATGTGCTGAGCTGAAGGTGACAATTAGTCCTAATAAATCGATATTTCCTGTAGCTATTCAGATGAAAGGAGAGAGGCTCAGCTCAATACCCGCCGCGCACGGTTGGCGGATCCTGGTTTCATATAGACTGCACCTTTCTTATTTTAATAAAATTATTATTAAGATATATTTAACGTTTTTTTATTAAACTCCCGACATTTCAAAGTAGTTGCATGTGCAATATTAAGTCTGCCCATACATAAGTTTTATTAAATGTGATAATTGATATTTATAATGATGTAAACAAGAATATGAAATTGAAGAAAGCAAAAAAATACAATCAAATCAAAAAGAATCTATTTTTAAAAGTTCAGAAAAGTAAGAAAAATTAAATTATAAACCAAACTGGTGTGTAACAAATTTCAGAAGTATATTTGTTAAAGGTATTTAAAAAAATAATATAGTTATAATAAAGTTTACACATTATTGTTATTATATTTTCAATCACAATAAAAAACGTATTCATAGACTTACAGCACAAACACATCGCTAATAAAAATACGTTAAAGCTCTCCTAAAAGATCAATATTGTTCTATCAGGAGACTCTTCGTACATCTCATATAATGTCGTACGTGAGCTGCACTAAGAGTGTTTATTACAGTAATCAACGTCTTATAATAGTGCTAATTAACACATTAAACCTCAATGTTTATTTTTTATATGTGTTGTTATTTATAATATTGCACGAGGTTGGTGTTTAATTTCATCTAATGACTGAAAATATACACGAATCTAACTTGAGTTCCGACCCGAGATATTTATAGGAGCCCTAACACAAAATTATATAATATTACTCCTATCCCAGACGGCAAGTCTTTGTGAGCCAAAGATTCAACTTAATTGCGATAGCAAAAGAACAATAGAGCTACCTAAGTAGGTAGATTCACGTATGAAGTGTTGTTAAGTATTCCGAATAATTCCACATTCAGAGTAATGCATACTTAACGTTGTATTATCTAATGTGCCTTTGAACCAGTCCCAAGTTGTAACAACAACAAGAACAAAGGCTCACAAGTTAATATTACATCACATTACGAAATGGCATAAATCTAATATTGTAACTGATGTATGTTAATTATTTGTTTTAAGTAAACAGAATATAGATATAAGATAAGTTTTATAAGACATTAGGAGCTTATTAGTCATTTTTTGTTTAGTTTTATATTAATACAAACACTATTAATTTAATGTAACTGCAATATAAGTATTTCTGACTCAAATATCAGGCAACTAGTTAGTTACTCATACTTTGTCTATGGAGTTATATTTAGCTACTGTTACTTTATTAATGTAAGCAGATCTTGTAAGTTACAGAGCATTTAAATTAGCTTAGTATTTTTTAAAAAGTTGCGTAAAATTACTTCTAAGAATTAATCTAAATCAGAACAAGCGAAGACAAATAGAGCTGATGTTTATACATACGAGTAAAACCTTTATTCATTAATATTAAAACAAGTACATATCTTCTACCTGGGTGACGCCATTCATGATAGTAGAAGAGGAAGGGGAGGGGGGATATATTTTTCTAAAAGGTGTTCTAGAGTACTCTGTCCGTTGAATTGCGAGATTTAAGTTGACCCAAACTCATACAATGGCGTCTGATTTGGGGTTACTTTGAGATTGATGCTTTGTACCCTCGTATACCTCACCAATAATGATAATCCTTCATCCGGACAAAAACTATAATTTTTTTTATGGATTTTGTCTTATAAAAGAAATATAATCAATATTATATTGTCTGTTTAATTAGTTTTAAAACTGCATTAAAAAAAATGATCACGCCTCTTCAATAACTATCTTTAATTATAAAGTTTTAACGAAGCTTATGATTTTTGCAGGTATTATTTTAAAAAATTCTTAACGTTAATTAATAATACACAGCTGATTCGTTATTATTGTATATACAATGGATTTATATAGATTGCACCTCACTCAGATATTGTGAATTCTATTTAAGATTGCTTGACTTCAGTTGCTTTGTAACATTTACCATTTTATTTTAGAACAACAATAACCAAACGTAAATTTATTCAAAGGCACTTTATTTTTTATTTTATTTCTTCGTTTCTCTAATTTTGTATATAATACAAAATTATTAGTAATTGCAATTAAGTATATCATACTAAATAAACTAAACTTTAAAAAAAGCTTAACACTATATTAAATAGTATGTATTTAATAGAACTGTCAAAATATTCTCTTCGCAAATACTTATACGTTCCGTTCGATTGACAAATCAAATAGTTTTGTCATAATAGTAACCTACAAAAACTGAGTTATATAAATATATTTGTTTATGTATTTGAATAACATATCAAGTATATTTGTTTTGTTATAATAAAATTATTTGTTAAAATAACAGTTACTACAAAAATTGTCTACTAAATAACTTTGTCTCCTTAAAGTTGTTTACTTAACGTCATTGAAGGAAATATAAGATATATATTAATAAGTCTTTTACGTCGTTTCAATGTTATATTTTTTTCCTAAACACTCTTAAGTATGTCGGGAGTATTTTAGAACAAGGGAAATTCTGTTAGAAAATAAAAAATACATGTTTGTGATCCCACCGAGAAGACTTTATAAGAGTTATTTGTACCAACTTTTAAGTCTTTACTTATAAAAAATAAATCTTAATATTAAAAACATCTTATCTTTTTAATAAAAACGTCTTATAAAGAAGTTTTATAAGTTTAAATATTATACGAGTCTATATAAGAAAAAAGCTCTTATACTAAATTGAATTATACTACATTATTTAATACTAAGTAAGAAATTTTGAGATAAGAAAACCACATTTGCACTTGTCATTATTTAACGAAAAATATCTCGATTACCTAAAGGAAGAAAAGGTCTATTTACAACATTTTTCCACATACGACTGGAAATAACTTGTCAAGAGAACTTTCCTTAAAAATATATTAGTTAGCCTGTACTCGCAATAAACCTAACATAAAGCAGTAAGCTGGTTAAAGAAATAAAATTTCAAGACAAATAAAACATCTACGTTTTTTAACCATTAAAATGAAGTTGTCAAATATAATTGCTAAATTTAAAAAATATTTTACAAACATATTTTTACTGTAAAGTTTTAATTGTTTTTTTGCACACATTAATTCATTAAATTTTAAACAAGGCTAAACAAGGTTTTAAGATTTAAAGATAATATAACTGTATTTGTCACTCTCCCTCTACATAATTACCGTTACAAATACTCATCTTTCAAAGGTAACAACGCTGCGAAACTTTACCTTCATTTTTTTATTACAAATGTCCAACAACAATGGGTTACCAACTCACATCACTTGGATCGTCATTACGTTATGTACATAGTCCCACAAAGTCCCACAAATAATGATATGACATACAAGAATATTTAATTACTTTGTTATCATAATACATGATACTATAATTGTAGTCTTCACTAATTTACAATTCAATGAACACGCCCGAAGACTTTGTAATTGTTCATTAGCAGCCGCTTCATTTATGCAACGTTCTTTGACTTGAAATACAAATTAAGAACTCTGGTCAAAGAGAAACAAAATAATTATTTAAATAACCTTTAAAAGTACTTCATGTATAATACGTACGACTACTCATTTTTATAAAATTTTAGGAGGTTTCTTACAAATTGTATCTCAATGTATTCTTTTTATGTTTTACAAAACGTTAACGTTACGTTAAATCTAGAATTTTTGTCATAAACAATAAAAAAGTATTGAAATAAAAATAAAACGCTCACAATTAAATACAAAAAATATAATACAAAAACCTTGTGAAGGCTATTAAATCATAAAAGTTTAATAAAAGATTTTCCTCATAAGTACAACAACAGTCGATATTTTTATGTATCAAAAACATAGGCCTCTCTGAAGTCTCCGGGGCATTTATTTAGGCAGAACCGACATTTTGTAAGCTTATTTATTATATAATGTTAATAATAACATTTTGTTTATTCTTTCGCTAATAATTTGTTATGGAATTGTTATATCTTCTATAAAAGATCTATAAAAATTGCGTTAACGTCTATAATCTTCATTAATTAAACGTCTTCAAAGATATGTGTATCGGAACTGTTAGGAATATTTAACCACTGTGAAAATCCTTTATTTCCATTACTTCAGATTTGAGACTATTCAAAAATGTTTCTACAATTGTATTGTAATTGACAATATCAAAATAAAATAGTGAAATTTTATACTACGTCCAGTACTGTTATGGCAAATCTCTCTTCAAGATCTTATGATTGCTTTATTATTTTATTTCAATTTTTATCGCATATTTATTTATTTAACTCTGTCGATTAGACAGAAACTTATTAATTGTTTGAAGTTTGACTCTTCATATCTACAGTATTTATATATTTTATACAAATAAGACTATAGTTTATTGTCTGCTTCAGTGAGGCTCGTAACGAACCTCCTTGCTCTGTTGAATATAATTTATAAATTATCAAGGGTTTCTGTTAATTAATTTGTAAATTGCTTAGACTTTATTAAATACTAGTAATTTACATTACACTGGATGGTCCTGACTCAATTCCCGGCACTTAATTATTCAATAATATACCAAACAATGAAAACATCAGGGACACGGACTGACTACATATTCACATTTAATCATATTTATAATAGAGCAAACAATACAGCAATAAATATAATATTATATTGAATTAAATAAAAAAAACTATAGCATTGCCTAGAAAAAAACTAAATTCAAATATTACTTTTGAAATGAATTCAATGAATGACTTTTTTTTATACTCAACTTGGTTAACTTTTTGCCAACCAACATGTTCTGTAACCTTTTGCACTATCGACAACTAGGTCTTGATACAGATAGGTTTACTATTTACAAAAATACATTGTCATACATTCAACAATAATGTTCCCGTATAACGTAATGGAATACCTATCCGTACCCTCTGTAGGGACCCTTCGAACGTATTTCTACAATTCTTAAAGTTTCTTTCTGACCCTTTATATCACCTGCGACCTCTTTATCACGAAGGTCTGTATTACGAACCAAAGTATCTACATTGTCATGTTTTTCTGCTTAGAAACATTTGCACCGTTCGTGTAAAGAAAGGTTTTTTTCAAAAGCAATTGATTTCATGAAAAAAAATATACAATAGCTGATTAAAAATCATAGTCCTTTTTGAGGTATTTATTTAAAAACAGATTTATTTTAAGAGAAAAACAAGATTATTCACAAAATGCTCAGATCTTACTTTAATCAAAATAGTTTGATAATGTGGATTAAGTCGTCAATATATTTTTATTTAATGTAATTTGATTTGGTAACATTTTATTTTGTAATGGTCGATAATTAAAGAGAATCATAACTACCGTCAAATATTTCTAATTTATAATCTATTACTATTAAATTGTATATGTTTTTATTAATTCTATATGTTAGTACTAACAGGTTACCCGTACTTCGCGACGGGAATAAACAAAAAAAAACTGACTTTCGTGAGGGTCATAGGTTCAATCTATGACCCTACCCTTCACACATATACGCTTTATCTATTCTCCAACCCATCATGACCCGCCATCAGTGCGAGAAAGCCTTGAGTTTGATAACTACAGAGTTTCATTCCTATCGGGTTATAGGTACACTCTTGTTTCTCACATTGCAGCGTGTTGAGAATAAACATAGTGACTGGCAAATAGTTTTAATTTCTATTGCAATGCAATGGGAGAAGAGAGGGAGCGGGGGGTAAACTTTGCAGTTTTTTAGCTGTAACTTTGGAGCGGTTTGGACCTTTGCAAAATTCTTTATTATTTCAGTGTCCAAATTTCAGCTTTCTAGAAAAATTAATTCGTTGTACAAATTATTCTCTGTAATAAGATTCCTTTATAAATCCAAATATCAATTGTTTGACCTATTTGTTGACTGTTACTAACAAGGAAATATATTATTTTAATGTGATAGAGGAATTAAGGGCACAATTACGAGGTCGTAAAATTGTAAATCAAGAAAGGTCGAGAGTTAGTAACATTTGTTGAGAATAATTAAATATCAAATAAATAAGAATTTATATGAATTAGTAGTTCCAAGGTAGGTTATTTCCAAAATGCTATAAATATATTACATCAGTTACAACGCGCGTATTCAAATATATTTTACTTAGTAGTGTTTAGTGCGCGTAAGAGGTAGTTGGTCGGATTACTATAAAAACAATTCTTAGTGTAATTCTAAACTTTTTGTTTTCTGTATTCGTTATTTAATTGTTTGCAACATATTATTAAATACAATGTTTTGTTTTTGTAGAGTATGATGTTTTAATTAAAACTGAGAAACCGAAAATTAATTACGAACTATTTTTTTTTACAATTAAAATCTTTCATAGTTTGATTTGATTCATTAAAGTTTGTAGGGACTTTTTTAACAAATGGTAATAGATATTTTTTTCATTAGATACTTTTTCTTTATATATTAAACAAAAAAGTATGAAATAAAAAAAATAATATTTTTTCTAGATATCGTTTAGAATAATTTAATATTTCCTGTAATTGGTCTTATTGAAACAATAGAAATTTGATTTAAATTCATGAATATTCGGATAAGGTAATATACATTATAAACTCTTACTGAACAATCTTGCAACTTTAACATAAATTGGTACAAATTTACGCCATGTCAACTTAGTTCATCTGTATTACAAACGAGTACTTAGTTTGTCATATTAAATTATATTGTTTGGAAACTAAAACAAGGTAGTAACTAGCTACCTAATTACCAAACTAGTAAGGTAAATATTAGAGTAATCCGACCGCTGCCGTATCGCTAGTCACATCGTTATATTTATAGATTCCATGATAAGATAATACAATTATGGACATATAGAACAATGTGATCATTCCTCAGTGATCGAAGAGTCACGTCCTGTAGGTGTCGATAATTTTATACAGCTTTTGGCCGCGGTATCGGTAGAGTTTCTTTGCTTGTTTATTTGCTATGTACAAAATATTGTAAAAATTAAGTCAATGAATTAATAGTAAAATATAGCTGGATATATCTTTTGTATACCGTTGTTCGAAAAGATAAACAAATGTGAATGAAGAAAGGGGAACTCGTCGCTCAATCGCAAATTATTAAAATATTTTTTTAACAATATACGTGTAATAGATACCTAACAAATAAATGTGTGAAAAAACATTAAACAGAGTATTATTTGTAAAGTATTTATTTTATTAATTTAATAACAAAATAAACACAAACAACTTAAGGAGCGTTTTTTCATTGAAATGACAAGGGTAAATTTTATATTACAATTTGAAAAGATTTTCCTTTATCTGTGATTTATAACACTTACGTTTAAATGGTCTGAAAATGATTTAATATCGCAGAGTCATGTCTCCTTTAGCAAGCACTTTAATCAGCAATCTTCACCCAACAGAAATCAAAGATTACAATTATTATGTAAATATAGAAATATAAATTTACTTTTTATCTTTAGCATCTTATCTATTTAGCTCTATGCATCAAAATGCTTTTAAATAAATCCCATTCATATCTTATTTTTAAGTGGCTAGTAATATTCTGATCTTTTTAAAAAAATATATTAATAATAAACATATTCTTTTAGCCAAAAATAGCTTACACTAATTCAAAATATTATTTATTGTAATGATTATTGTTATTGATTTTATAGTTTTATCCAGAATTTTATTCCTTAAAAGATTTTGAAAAAATGCTCCTGTAGGTCAATTACTCAAATATACACATACATGTTAAATTGTATAATTATTTATTATTATTATTGTATTAATAATTTGTCAATTAAGTATGTTATAATCCGATGAATGATTAATCTGCGAATTTGATTTTCGGCGGCTTAATTTTGTAACAAATCCTTAAAATGAAATCCACTTTAGAACTATTGTTCGAATAAATTATACTTTCAAAGAGTATTCCTTCTTCAATACAAAAGAATTGAAATGTATAATTATTTGAACATCCTTAATATAGACTCTTAAAAATGGTGGTGACTCTTAATGATCAAGATCTTGATATGTACATAGCTCCGATACGAGTATCTAGTTTTAGCATAAATGAAAGTGAATTTCACTTCTAAAGTCACTTTTTCGTCAATTTATTATTTAAGATATCTATAATTCTAATTGACTTCTGATTACATTGAATAAACATATATCAGAAATATAAATAAGTGGCAATAGGTAATGATATTACCCTAGGTAGCTAGGCAGGTAGGTAAATAATCACCATCGACTAACAGTAGTTAATAAGTTAGCTATATTAGTCTATATTTATTAATTATAAAACTTTGACATCATGTCCAATTGAGAGGCAAAGTAGGAGACAGACTTTATATTAATAATATAAAGCTACGATAAAAAAAATAGGTGTGTTGTTTTTTAATAAAGAAGTTAAATGAAGTAGTTTATTTAATTTAGTAACATGATTCTGTTTCATTTCTATACTCTTCATGCCTAAGAATATCTTAAATGTAAGACGTACTCGTATAATTTGCAATAGCTTGTTACTTCAAATAATCATCCATCACCCATTTGTACTGTAATTTTATTTTTTATTGTAATTTGTATTATACTTACTTAAGATTAATTATAAAAAAATAAATAGTTATCTTAAAAAACCTAGTTCAATGCTTTTTTTTTTATAACAGTCTAATAAACTTTACGGTAAAAAACTTACAGAACGACCTTAAAATAATATTGTTACAAATAATGTATCAGTAAAATATGTCTCTTCTATATTTTTATACTACATTATACTTCTTAAATAACTTAATAACATTTACATAAATTTATTAATATTGTTATTCCAATAAGAAATTGTTCAATTTCAGTCCTAAAGATATATTATAGTAACTTTACACTATATTTTCCCTAAGGGTGTGTAAGGTTCAGGTAAAAGTCCACTGAAATATAGAAAGGTCTCTCCAATTCAATTGCTACAGATGTTAGATCGAATATACTACATTACTGGACAAAACTGTAGTTTTATTCCGCTTTCAACCTTACGTTTATAAATATAAAGATCATTATTACCTCTTGGTAATCTTTTATTCAAAACCTATTATGTAAATGTAGTTTATCAAATGCCCCGCAGGTTCTATATGATATACATATTATAATAAATTATGCTTTGTCTTATACTATGAATTGATATCTTAGACACGAACACCTGTTTGAAACATCTTTAATATGTATCAAGGTTCTGCATCGGCTATTAAAATTATTAAATGAAATTAACATTTGACATAGTTAGTTTAGAATCATAGCAATTATTATAAACTCCATTATATAAAACTTTCAATAAATTACATAATAAAGTTGATTCTTATACAATAGTTGTTAACAGTCGTTATGAGGAACGTGACAAGTGCCAAGCGAAACACTCACTCCGTTTACGTGACACGATAAATCAAACAATCTTGTAACTACGTCACGTCTGTATTTCGCGGCGCTAAAGTAATTTAGTTGAACAATTAATTAATTAGTGTAGTTTGAGTTTACAAGTCATTTACCTACATTCAACGTCTGTAAACGATTTAGCCAGAATCAGGAAAGCAGTTGAAGGGATTTAATTATTTATTTATTAAGTTATAATCAAAATGTAAAAGTATATTTTGTCCATGTCTTGTGTAGAGTTATTTTGCAAAAAATTTTAACTTTTGGATGAAATGAGCACCGTGAAATAACAGAAAACTTCTGTAGTTCCGAACTCAATATTGTATCTCATAAAGGCGTTCCTTTTTTTAATCTTTCAAGATAAAAGTTGCTGAGAAAATAATAAGTAAATTAAAATTTTCTTATCTGACATTTATATATATATATATACATTTTATTTATTAATAATTTGACCAAAATACGGTCTGCATCTTCACATTAAAACATTTATTTGTTATTTTCAATTAACATAGAACGATACATACAAATATTTTTGATTTTAAGTTTAAACAAGAAACTTTTCTATATTGAAATATTCAAGACACAGTATAAGTATATATAGAAAAAATCTTGGGAATAAACGTTAAAAATCCTTGCAACAAACTCTTTATTATGTACTTATAAAACCTTTTCTCGTTGAAACTAAATCCCTTTATTAAAATTACTTCAAGTAGTGTCCTGAAGATGCGAAAGAACAATCAATATATAGAGTATGATTTTTTTAAAGCATTACAATAAGAACTGAAGAAGATATGTTTTGTTACTTAAATTATAATATTAGTAACTAATATTCCATAGCAGCATATAAACATTATAATCAAATTATTTATACTCTGTTAACGTAATTTTAATATTTATTTAGTTATTATTTATTTATCTTCACGCCATATCCCTTGCGGGGTAGCCATAGACGACGGATCGCCAAACGCTACGGTCCCTGCATACCTTTTTCGCCTCGGCCACAGACATCAACCTCTTTATACATGCTATTCATAATTTTATAGCTTATCTAATATATATAATAGTAATCAATTTTAAAATACGATATATTTCCTATAATTCTATTAAGACAAGATTTAAGAAATTCAAAAGATTGATAATAATAATTTTACTTAACAATACTTCAGAGGCTTTGAAGTTACTATATCGGTATTTGGATATAAACATGTAGTTATAAAAAATATGAATTTTGAAGATGAACGTAAAGTTATAAAAGTTGTAAGAGTTCCAAACTTTTTGTTTTCTTTTACTTTTTTAAAAGTAGCAACCTTGGTGGCCATTTCTAGTTGTTCTAAATCACTAAACGTTGCCAAAATGAAACAATTCATTTAAAAAAGGTACATAGACATTTGTGTGATATTTAAACAGGGAACAGAAAATATTGGCGTGGGTTAATTAGATTTCATTTAATTATACGATACTTTTAACAGAGTAAAATATGTTTTTAGATTTTTTCAACCTTAGGTATAGACAGATTCATGACTCATAATAAAGTTTCACTTTACTTTTAGTTTTTTAGTTTAAAGGGTTATTTATACATGACTGTTAAAATATCTGTTTAGACCTATATAGTTTGTGGAGTTAGTTAGTTAGTTAGAGAATTTTTTAACGCAAATATTTAGTAGAATATAATTTATAGTTTATTTAGAATATCGGTATATTAATTTGTTAATTACACTGACTTTATCTGAAGTTTAAGTAATTTACATATTCATGTTATATTTAATTTCAATATTTAAGACAGATTTTCACCTACTATGACTTCGTTGAATCTTATCTTTTTATGTTACTATATCGCTGTCTGTGTCAAATTAAAATAAATAGGAAAAACAAAGATTCCAAGACGATCTGAAATTTAAACGTAAACTTAAAATGTAAACTGTTTGAAATGTAAACATTATTTAAAACTATGTGTAAACGTAAGCAATGATACATTAATTTTTTATGGGAGGTAAAACATCAACCAAAGGAAACAACAACCTCTGACTCCGTCGAAACAAACTACTATTTTGTAATAATGATAATGAAAGTCTAAAAGTAACCTTTTGATTTAATATTTTATTTAATACAAAAGAGATGTAGATTTGTATTGTATTCAATAAGTAAGATAAATCAAACGTTTATTTATTATTCTTCCAACAAATGTATGGTCTTATAACAAGGTTTGAATTCGATACTACTGATACGTTGAGAACTTCAATAATTTTGGTATGTGAGAAGCGTTGAGGAATATCAAATTTTCAATTGTTATTCTATTCAGAAGGGAGTGAAAAGTGGCAACAGCGCACGTCGAAATAAGAAACTTTCCTAATTAAATATATTCACTGATCAGTTTTTAATTAATATTATATTTTTTTATTACAATAATCACAAAATAACTTTTATAATTAAATATAAATATATAATCCAAAGTTCTTACTAAAATAAATAATATCATTCCACCTACTCGTATCTGTGACAGTTTCACCTTCGCTGATGTTAAGAAGTGTGATGTTTAAACAGCTATGGTTAGTATCAGTTCTAGAGCAGTGTGTGAGAACAACATAAGTCGTGACATGTTGATTCCATTTCCATTATTGATTGTTACAAAACATATTTTAAACTTTTATTTTTTATTACCCTTTCTTGACTATGCTAACGTTTGTTACGTGGATGTATCTGAGGAACTGCCTAATAAATTAGATCGCTTTCAAAACTTGTGATCGTCTACAAAAAAATATATATAATTCATTGCGGTTGAAGTACTATATGGGATTTCATTTCCTATGGTATTGTCTTTGACATATTGTATAAAGTTTATTTAAAAATACTGTTTTAGTATTTTTATATTTGTCGTGAGCAAATAAACGCCCACTTACTTGAAAAAACACTTTCTAGGAGCTCCAGCTGAAGTACGATCATAGGTATTTCCATCATTTTCTATTTTCTTATTGGTGTTATTACTGATTACTTACTTTTATGATATATGTGGTGTGCAATAAAAATATAAATAAATAAATAATAAAACTATATCATTAGATCGTAGACCATATTCATGAAAATTTTAAAGAATTACTTTTTCAGTTTTTGAAGTGAAATCGACCAGCGTGGAAGAACGAGTTTAAACTAATTGTGTATATTGCTCGATATAAACAATACTATAAGAATAATTTGTAAAAAAGTTATAACAATAGATAGTTCATTTAAGTTGAATCAGGGAACGAAAGAGTTAACAATAATGAGTTTTGAGTAAACTTAAAAGTATTAAACAAAAATTAAAGTGGATCAGAATTAATTAAGTGTTATTTTCAAAATACTAATATAAGTATTCCATACTTTGTTTTTGCTCTCTTTTTGAATAAGATTCGAAATTATTTCATCTTGACGTTTTCTTCTATAAACTTATAGAACCTGGACTAAATGCAAAAAGTTGAAGAATTGCACGGTAGCGTGTTGCACAGAACATTTCAAGCCTTCAACATGCAATCTAAATCAGTGTCTGTACATTGTGAAATCAGAAAACAAATACATATAATAGTACAACTTACTTTAAAGGTTGGATAACGGATACGAAACTGTTACCAGGTATGAAGTTAAATATCAATTTACTAGAATTGACTGAAGGTATGGTTCGTTGATTATTCCATTGGGAAATTTATATTTGTTATGTAAAATTTACACACAAAATATGATAATCAGTAATCAAAATAAGTATTTCGTTACTTAGTTTAATATTGTTATGATGGCGTGTACACTGCTGTCTCTGTCCTACACACTGATAAAAAAACAGACTTTAATTTATATTTTTTATTAAATTGATAAATCATGGTAATTTGATTTTACTGAAAGTCCATTTAATAAAACTTTTGTATTCAATCCTATCGAATGTGATATTCTGTATGTTAACGAACAAACAAGCTTCCAGCAAAAATGTTGAATCTTTAAAACACAATTTAAAGCTTTTGAAAGGATTAACATATTTTCGTTTAAGTGTTTTTATTACAGTTATTTATATTATAATGATTCCGATACGAGTATTCGCTGTTTGTACACTAGATTAAGAAACATATATATAATCTTTCAAATTACATTTCGGATTTAAATTATATGTAGTCAATAGACGCCAGTAAATACTTTATGTATATTCTTTTAACTTTATCTTTTATACTTACTTAAACCTCCACTTAAGATATCTACAATTTTGACACTGATTTAAAGTATATAATGTAACTTACTTCAAAGCACTTCGACAGTGATCCAGGAGACAAAGGCAAAGTTAGGGTGCAGTGTATCTTATGTTATAAACTTTATGATCGGTTCCAAAAGCATAAAGAAGTGCTTCAGTTTCATTGTTAGTACCTCAATAACGCTATGATAATAGAACGAAATACGATTACTTATAAAAAAATATATCATAGTACCGCTTCGGAGTTTGCTTTCTTTGTAATATCGGTTATTATTACAACACGTCCTCAGATTGCTCATTACACAGCCATGAGCCGGCAATAACGTAATATAATATTTTTGTTGTATATTATACTTACATAACACAACTGCCATTAATTTTATTATATTACATAAAAAATAGACTCAAAAGTGGAGACTGGTCTATAAAAGTGTAAAGTATTTAACACGCAATGAACATACTAATTACATTTTCAAAGCAACATTTGAGGTTGTTCCAATTGTATGAAATATTTATGTGTGTTCTTAAAACGACTATTCAAACGAGTGAAAACATTCATTTACTTTTATTTTTTCTCTTTCAGCAATATTTCAAAGCAGTAGCAAAATTTAATATTTTAGTAGCAACATCATATTTTAATATTAACTATTATTTTTGTTATAGTGCCCATAAAGTAATTTTTGTTTTCTTCAAAATCAACTAGCAATAAAATCTACTTTCTTCTTAGTTTATTATGATAATTATATCTTTAAGTATAAGGCGTTTTAAATTATTATTTCTCAGTTAAGAAATCTAAATTGTTTGTAATAATTGGCCTTTTGTTAAAAATAAATCCTAATTATCGTACGATACGTAATTTGAGCGAAATTTTGAAAACTCCAGTATTTTTTACACAATTGCTTCACGATATATATGACGCAAAAGTTTTATCACAGTAACTATCCACAATAAACGTTTACGTAAATAAACCTCTGTAGCTTAAAAAATACAAATAAAATAAACACCTTATTATCAACACATTTTAACTATCTCATTATTATCATTACTTATAATGAGATCATAGACATTGTCATTAAAGCTTTATGATCAGACATAAAAGAGACTTTTGTGATGTAAAATGGAGGTAAGAAAGACACTTTATATGACACAAAAGGACGGACAAGCTAAAAATAAATTTCTAGCAATAGTTTTACAAATGCAGAAAGCATTTGTAAAGTGGATGAAATGATAAAATTTTTACTTTTTTAGAATAATTTAATATCTTTTTTAAGTACTTTTAGTGTATCTTATAACGAATTATCATATTTACTATGTGTTTTACGTTCTTTAGAAACAAAGCTTTTAGTAAATAAATTTAAAAGTACTCGTAAAAGCCCACTGTTGTTTTAAGAAACGGAGTGGTGATAAATTACTAAAGTCATTAAGTGTTTATGAAGTAAATTTACTTTAACTGTTTAAGAAATCTAAATTAAATGAAGCCTCATTTTTCAGGCTTTTGGGATCATATCTTAAATACTAAATAGAATAGACTAAGTATTCTATGTACATTAATGCGGCAGTTTGTATTACTTTTTGTAAATCAATCACTATTAACATATCTAACTTTAATAAGGTAATAAAGTGTTACACGGAATGTTGGACTGAGAAACATGCCTCATGAAAGGATCAGAATACAAATAACATGTAAGATTTCCTGAAAATACGTCTGTTAAAAAGAAATATTATTAGGAGGGACTGCTAATTTTCTTGTATTTTTTTTTTCTTGAAAATAGGATAACAATTTTATTACAAGCGATAAAGTATCAGAAAATATAGAGAGAAGTCTAGGAATTGCTTAATATTGAATTAATAACATGAATATTAAAAGAATACACATCTTCTACCAAGTGACGCCATTCAGTAGTGGAGGGGGTGAGCGACAAGATGTTTGAAAACCTATACTAAAAGTACTGAAAATCAGTTTAATTGATATATATATTTAATTGATATATTAATAAAATATTCAATTAAAAATCTATGTAATTATGTTAAAAAACGAAGAGAAAATAATAAATCCGTATTTTTTTTAACTTTTTTTAATTATACATTTTTTGATTGTAAATATTATATTAATAACTCGGATTTTTGCTTGTAACGTTTGTTTATCAGGTAAATATAACTGTAGCCCACAGCGGCTCTGGTAAATAAAAAATAATATTACTCTCCCTGTAAGCCCACGGCTCTGTAAAGCAATCAATTTACTATCCGATATTTCCGAACTGATTATTTTCAAACTTGTTGAAAAGCATAACCTCTAATAATTCTGTAGAATATGTTCAAATATACTAAAATAATTTAATAATTACTTTTAAAAGCAACAATGAACCATCCAGACAACAGCAATAACTGTGTATAGAAAAATAATAAAATAATAAGAAACATACATAACATCAAAGTTTTGTAAAAGTTTTTGAAAGATCATGTAAATTTTCAACGTACTCGTAAAACTTTTAATATGTTATATCTTGATACTAGTTAGGAACTTCAGCAACTGAAACGGAGGCTGAACTAAATTGCCCAAGACCTAGTGGAGTAAAACTTGGTGAATCATGCAAAAGATATCGTACATCATACGCTGAGAAGCCTCAATTAACTATGTATTTCAGGCGTAGCGTTCTGGACACTAAATAATTTCTTAAAGCAATCTCTTTGATAACAATTTCGTTTATTGCCACTTTTACCTTTTTTTTTAATAAATACTTTTTTTTACTAACTAATAATAAAGTATTATAATAGAACATATTTTTTTCATTTTACCGATTTTATTATTTTATGAATCTGTTCTTTTTTAAAACTTTACTTAATAAAGTAAAAAAGTTGTGAGTTAAGAACCATTGAAGGATTAAATAAATAAAACTTTGACTAAACCCCGGTCATCTTGAGCTAAAAATGCCTTAGAAATATTAGGAATAATAAAGTAATTTTTACACTCAAACAAGAAATGAGAAATGGAAAAACATTTAACATTATTACATGGAATATTAAAATTTTATGAATTTAGATACTACAATAAGGACACGATTTAATAGCAAATTACCAATCTCTTGTTAACAAGAAAAATTAATTAAGTTTTAGGAATATGAAAAGATTTTGGGAGATATATAAAATTTTATAATATTCATGTAAATAGTAATTATAGTAAATACTTTATTTATAATAGCTTCATATATTTTCTTATTTGAATTTTAAATAATAGCATTGCCAGAAATCCTCAAATTTATCTTAAAAACTATAAAGAGATAAAAGGTACGTTACTGAATATCTGGTCAGAATTACAAAGAGAAAACTCTTTATTACTGCGGATTTAAATAACAATTTAATATTGAGCTCCTGAGAACCTTTTTATTCATTATATGAGTATAAGGTAAGCGGTTTTGTCATAATTATATTGGATGTGGACTTACTCATACTTCTTAAGTAAATATTTTTTATTAAATTAATAAACATGAAATGAAGTATTATATAGGCTTTATTATTATATGATTTTACAAAACCATAAAAAAAATTAAAGAAATCATTTCTGCAAAATCAGGACTGAAATAGTTTGAATTAAATTATAAATAACTATATAGAGAGCTTAGTTCTACGATGCTTAAACAAATATGTACCATACAAAAATTGTGCAAAAAAACACAAAAATAAACAACTCAGTTATGAAATAAATAAAAAAATAATATGAATGGATATGATATCACCAATTTTAATTCAATTTCAGTCTTTTCTTATAAATATGTTTCACGATTATCGCTTTCACTTCATCAAAGCTACATCACTTGAGAACTTACTTGAAGCGTAGTATCTTTAGTGCTAAAGGTTCCTTTGTATCCGTCTTCACATCTCAACGACCTCTCTCCCATCCGTGAGATATATTGACTAAGACATTAACTAAGACATTATCTAAGACATTTGCAATTAAATACATAAAACCAGAACAAAAAATAACATTAATAATATCATTAGAATTATACGTATAATATCATCCTTTCAAGTCCATCGCGTTAACACTGGGAGAGTTAAGAAATCCTTTTTTTTTTATTTAACAGCCTTCTCTATAATTCTGCCAGAGGTACTTAATAAACTAGGTATATATTTTGAATCTTTGTATCAATAAATAAATGCTTTGATCAAAATAAAAATATGATTATATTAATATTGAAATAGAACATCTTGAATATTATTTAACTATATTAATATATGAGTCAGTTTAATGAAATTAAAGTGATATATTTTATATTATTCTACTGTTCTATTGTGCTATACATACAATTCACTATGCCTTTACCTTTCAGGGAGACTAGGATCTAAGGTTTAACTTGTAAAGTATGATAAAATTTTATTTACAGGCACATGTAATAAAAAAAGTTTTAAAACTGTATAAAGATTATTATGGTTTCTAATTTCTTTGTGTCTTATTCCTTCTTATTGTAAAATAACGGTCTTAGAGGAATATTAGATTTCAATATTTCAAAACTATTGTTATAAATTATAAATGAATATTTTGGTTTGTTGTAATGATTAATATAACTAATTCATTCTATTGTTTGTTACAGGTATTGCAGATACGTGCAGTATAACATACTTAAGTATTTATTATGTTATACTCGTAGAACGTTATTTCAATTTAAATACAATTAACTGAACACATATATATATATATATATATATATATATATATATATATATATGTATACATTTTAAAGTTTGTTACTTAACAACAAACCATAAATATTGACATACTTCTTAAATTGTATTTCCAAGGAAAATATTTATTATGGTTAAGTCTTGAGTTACGGACGCAGTGGTGTTGATTTTAACAAAGCTGTTTACTTAAAGCGCTCCACTCAGACTATGATAGATGACATAACAAAAGAGGAACGAGGGAACTTACCATTTTATTATATACTCTTGAATAAAATTGTTGAATAATATTATTTACTTTTTTTTATATTATTTTTATTTCACTTTCACGCCATATCACTCGCGGGGTAGCCAGAGACGACGGAGCGCCAAACGCTACGGTCTCTGCATCCCTAAAAGTAACAATTGATTTTAATAAAGTAACAATTGATTTTAATAAATCCACAATTGAAAAATGTGCATAATATCCCATCACTACTTATTTAGCATTACATATAGAAATTTTAATAGCAATCAAAATATCACTAAATTACCTTATTTTTATTGAATATTAAGGGAAATATCTAACGACAAAGTTATATAGAACAGATCTGACTAACTTTGTAATATCATCCAGAAAATTACAATATACTCGTATATATTATTATACCTGCATTTCGTAGACCTCATATTGTATTCCTTTTGTTCTTCGTTACATTTCACTTACTTTGTTAATCACAAGAATCTTAAGATAAAAAGCTTCAAAGGAATCAAGATTAATTACAATGTAATGGATTTATACAAACTCTTTGATTCCAGATTAATTATAAACACTGGTTTAAAACCACAAACACTAGTTTTCATATGAGAATGCAAAACTAAATATATCTATAGTACGCCAATTATAACTACTGATTTTTTCCCTGGCATGACCTTTTTTATTCCGGTTATACCTTCGCAATGGTGAAACATTAAAGTTTTTCCTATCATTTCAGGATTTGATTTTTCTACTATATATATAATAACTTAACTTTATTTTTATCTGGATTATCTTTCAGACGTGATCTACAAAATTATGACACATATACACCGATTTCGTTGATGTCTTATATATTTACTTATACTAGACAGGATTTTTACGGTCTCTTACCCAAATGAATAATGGTTTGTCGTCTTACTCCACAGAATGTTTAAAAATCCATTTAAATCACGATTTAATTCACGAAATTAAGAGGTTCAAGAATACTAATAGATTCACTAACAAAATAATCAGCTCAAACAATGTCTCAAACATTTTAATGCTTTGGACAAATCCTTAAATGCTTCACATTAACAAAAATCTCTTATACAAGAAAAAAAAATCATAGCAAAAAAAAAATTGCTTGACACAAATGAAAAAGTTTCGTTAGCAAACCCCCATCCAGAACTAAGTGCAATAAGTTTTATCTGCACTCTTGAATGTATTTTATGAAATAAAATGAAATTGAATATAAATTTCCTAATTGCTCTTGGAATATCCTCGTTAATCTTGTCTAATGCTAATCCCTTGCGGTTGAGGTGAATAATTGACTTTGTAATTGACATTCTTCGGCTCAAATTTATATAATATGTTACAAATAATATTGCAGAGAAGTATTCTGTTCAGTAATATCAGTGATATTAAATTGATTCTATTATACAGTCTCCGGTGTCTGTCAAAGAGCGTAAATTTATTCTTTATTTCCCATTATTTATGCTCATCTGGAGCCAATACTTAGAATTATTTTTATTGAAAACAATACTTTTTTTTGTCCTGTCAACTAAAATTCTAAATACAAACTCTATAGTGGTTAGTGACTGTGGTCCTGGGTTTGACTCCCAGAAAGGACCAAGACTTTGTATAATCCATTGTGGAAGGTTTTTGTTATATTTATTATATGTTTCTAAGTTGAATTAAGACTGAGGGAACAAAAACATCACAAAACGAATTTCTAATTAACGAGAACGCATTTTTTGTCTTTAGCCCGTGAATTGTCTCTTTTAGTTTAAGCTTATTTTTCCCGCGGCCTTATTTATTACGTATTTAGGAATGTATTTTTTAACAAAAGTTTAACTTATCTCATACCCACCAAATTTTTTTTGAGAGCCGTTTATTTCTAATAAATACAATTTGGTTAGGTATATCATATTTAGATTGACACGGCCTACACCTTAATTTAAGTTTAATTTAGAATTTAACTGAAATTTTTACAAGAAAAATTTTGTTTTAAAAAAAGAAATTATTTTGTTAGTGAATCTATTGGTATTCTCGAACTTCTTAATTTTTCATGACTTAAATGGATTTTTTAAACATTCTGTGGAGTAAGATGACAAACCATTATTCATTTGGGTAAGAGACCCTAAAAATCCTGTCTAGTATATGTTAATATATAAGACATCAACAAAATCGGTATATATGTGTCATAATTTTGTAGATCACGTGGAATATTTTTGTGGAAGATAATCCAGATAAAAATAAAGTTAGGTTATTTTATATATAGTTAAAAAATAAAATCCTGAAAGGATTAGAAACTTTATAGTCTCCCCATTGCGAAGGTATAACCAGAATGAAAAAGGTTATCCCAGGGGCAAATTCTGTAGTTATAATTCTTGGCATACGATTCAAGTATTTAGTTTTGCATTCTTATGTAAAAACTAGTCTTTATGGTTTTAACTAGTGTTTATAATTAATCCGGAATCAAAGTGAGAAGGAAGTGTGTATCTTTCTATATAGTACATTGTATATAATCTTGACTGCTTTAAATCGTTTCATCTTACGAGTCTTGTGATTAACAAAGTAAGTAAAATTTAACGAAGAACAAAAGGCATACCATATGAGGTCTACGGAATGCAGTTATAATAATATATACGAGTATATTGTAATTTTCTAGATGATATTGCTATGTGAGTCAGATCCGTTCTATGTAACTTTGTATAAAACTAACATAATAATACATCAACAGAGTATGTAATAAATTTGTTTTGTTGTTAACTAACAAACTTTAAAATGTATATATATATATATGTATATATATATATATATATATATATATATATATATATATATATATATATATATATATATTTATATATATATATATATATATATATATATATATATATATAAAATTTTGTTTTAAAAAAAGAAAAATTTAAAATTTAAAAATATAAATTTTATTTTAATTTTATTTAAATTCTAAATTAAATTTTCGGTTATTTCGAGTGTAATAAGATTAATTTTAAACATTATTGAACAAACCTTTTACTTACATAAACAATTTCCATAAATTGTCGTGAACTGAACTTAGTTGGATATTACATACCAGTATTTAGATCTCTGTATTATGCTCCACTGATCTGGAATTTTAACCATTTCAAAATTCCTTAATTCTCTTTTGCCACAATAAGGTGAATACATGGTTAGTGACTGAGGGATTTAGTTCAATTAATATAAAATAAACCTTTTATATTGATCCTGTATATATTATAAAATTACTTATCAGATGAAAAATAAATTAAAAGAAAATATTACTATAGGGATTTTTAGTATGGTATTACTTGTATCTATTGGCTTGAGGTTTTTTTTAAAGTACTATTTTCTAGTAAAATCTAAGTTTTACTAATCTTAACGTTCCTTCCGAGAATATTAAAGTAAACGTATACCTTAAGCAGCCTTAGACTCTTTACATACAAAATATATAATATTAGAAGATTCAATATTATTCATGATAAGTAGAACAATTTGTTAGTAATTTAAAAACGTAATTGTCACTTTTCCTAAAATCCATATAAAATATCCTCTCAAACATGTATTGTCTTTAAAAGTGGTTTATATTTTACCATTTTACATTTCTGGTTAACATAATAAAGGTTATTAATTATATATTATTCAATTTCTTTTATTTTACATGAACAACAATACCGAGTTAATGTAAATACTATAAGAAGGCAAAAATAAAAACAAAACTTACTGTGAAATAAGTGCGCTTTATTTACTTACTTTACTTTTGAAATATATTATTCCAAGCATTTTTTATCAAAGTAAAAAACCTTTTTCTTTATTTACTGTCATTGATTAAGGACTAGAAAAAAAAATAGTAATTGGTCTATTCAGGATCACTATGAACAAGTTAAATAATATATGTTACTGATCTTTTCTATTCCCGTCGTCTTGACTCAGTGTTGTTAACATTTTTATTATTTTAATCTTAATTTTAGAAAAAAAAGGCTATTATTCTCGGTAACGCTTTTTATATTGTTATGTAAAAAATGTTGAATTTCTTTGTATATAATGTAAAATTTATGCTAAAATTGTATGTCAAGATTTTTTAAAATATTTTTTAATGTGTCTTGAGAGAGTAATAAAGAATATCAACGAATAAATAAATAAAAAAAAAAAGAACATTACCTTTTTTTATTTGGAACAAAAATTTCTTAAAGCCTGCTTACTTTGTATTCGAGCTCAAAATCATGCATCGTAGTAAAGTAACGAGCTCCGGTGATATGGGACTTGTGTTGTTTTCCTACAAAAAGTCACGGAAGCTATTGTTAAGAATCTGGATGGATATAAACTATAAAAAATTGTTATGTATTTGATCCCATATTTTGACAAAAAGTTTTTTGTTTAAATGTAAGCTTTTTTATTTCAGAGAGAGACATATATTATTTAACTCTAAGGATACAATTATAAATCAATATTCAAAGAATTATACTATATTAATACCTTTAAAATGACCTAATATAACTTTTCCCGTTTAATTAGTAAAGTGTTTTGGTGCGGGGCCAAAGCAGTTAAATCAAACTTCCGCAGCCCCTCGCCCTCTGCACTAAACCTTGCCTGACGGAATCTCAACTCACACCAAAGAACATGAAGCAAATTTGTGCTTTTTTATATTATATTTAATTTAAAGTTTAAGTAGACAATCTTTCACCTTAATCACTTTGATTGACCTACAACCTCTAAGATGCCTCTGATGTTGAAATAAACCTCTTCTTAATAAAATTGAGAATAAAAATATAATAAATTAACTTATTTTTATGTAAATTAAATATGTTGAATAAATAATTAAATAATACAATAGAGGTCGCTGTAGATTTGTATTACATGTGACAGTGAATGTTATATTTATTTATTTTTCTACTGACGCATGTGTGGTCTTATAACAAGGTCTAAATTTAATAATGTGGATACGTTCTCGACTCCAATAATTGTGGGCACATGAGAAGCGATGGGAAATATAAGATTTTCAATTATTATTCTGCTTCTAAGCAACAAGACAACAAGACAACTTTAGCAACAAAGTTATGGCTTTACTGGCATTAATTTGTAAGATTTAGTATAATAACGTTATTATTTCTTTTTCTAACTAATATAAAATAAGTTAGTTAATCATTTTTTTAATCCTATAATAACATAGAAAATGTTACAACCATATGAACTGCCTGCTGATTTGTAACTCAGTCCCATGAAACGGTCGAGTCGATATAACCTATTCTACTCTAAAATTAACTAATAACCCTTGTGCAGTTGTTCTTGTCGAATAAAATATACTTAACTAAATTCTCTAAAAAATCCATCAAATTAATCAGTATTCTAAGTTCTTATAATATTTTAAATTAGCCTTACTTACCTCTAATAACGTTGAAGTCCTTTTCGTCCTTGAAGAACTTGAACGAACCCCTCTCATTAATCTTTTTAAATATTATCTCTATCTCAATGTCACTTTTACAAATTAAAACTTTTGATCTCAAAATTTTATGTATCATTATATTACACTTTTTATATAATTACCATTATTATTATGAGTAGCTATTGCCCACGGTTACTTCTTCATTGACAGAATATTTATTATTTCTGTAATTTGAATTGCAAAACATTATAATAATAACTTGAATATGTAATTGTAATCTCAATGACGTTTTTTCCAGTTACTTTAAAAATTAAAATAAATATATAAATAAATCAATAAATAGGAATCTGTATCGAAGTATAATGAAAAATCCCGTAGCCTTAATCTCACAACCTTGATTTTTAAAGGGGCTCTACGGTTTAGTGTTTTATATAATGTCCTAATCTAGGACTATTAAACCTTATCTTTGACTATAAGACCTAGGTTTTAAGAAAAGTTTATTATACTTTGTTTACTATCTCTAGAAAGACAGTATATTTTGTTCAATAACTATTATATATTATTATTATTATTATTATTATTATTATTATTATTATTATTATTATTATTATTATTAAAACTTCAATCTGGCCTAAAAGTTTGCAGGATATTAATTACAAAAATAGTGGCACAGCGGATTACAATGTTATACTTGTAAACAAAAGGCCAACTGAATGTTGGATTTTGTAATTACGTTGAATGCGTAAATTAAAAAAATAAAAAGTACTTGCATTTATATGATTATTGCGTGATATTTTTCTGTTTATAATCCGGAACATGGGAAGTCCCATAAAATAGAAAAATCTTTGGTTCTGAGTATTGATTATAAAACAGTACAATAGTTATTATCTATAACTATTGACTCGGGTGCCATAAATGAAATGCAGTATTTGGAGCTAAAATGTACTAACATTAGTCATCAAATCATACAAATGCTTCACTTATTATGATATATTAATTTTTAATAATATATACTAATTAATATATAATAATTATATATACTGTTAGTAAGAACGTGAAGCGTGAAACATTTATTTAATAAAGGTTTAGGGTTAAGTGTTATTTTGTTCTCTTTTAAAATTTTCGGATAAAAGAAGAGGTTTCGTATTTTCAAACATCTTTATATAAATTCCACCATACCTGCTATTTGTTAATAAAAAAATAAAATCACGCTATCGCTGGCGGCTCTGTAACCCAATCAATTTACAATCACCGATATTTCCGAACTGATTGCTTCTCCGTGCTCGACTCTCTTAATCAAGGTTAATACATGTTGCTGCTACCCATAAAATATATCATTGTTAAGCACATATCCTATATATATAATAGGTTTTATGAGAATATACCATTGAAAATCCATTTGAATGTATAACAATATCTTTAGTGGTATCTTAAAAACCATCTGATAAACGTATTAAGGTTATCTTTTATTGCCATATATTGTTTTTGTTCAACTTCATTTTTTATAGATTATATTAAACAGACAAGTATAAACCACCAATCAATCAAAGATATATTATGTTTCTATGAAATTATTCGATCTATTTTACTTTATTTTTTTTACTGCATATTCTGTAAATGTGTTTTCTTAGTTTTTAACCGCCTCAAAACTAAAAGGAAGGTAAACAATGTTTCTACTTAAACCTGTTCCAAGAGATCACTTTATGAAATTCAGAGGCAATTTAATATTGAGCTCTTTCGCCCTGAGATTATTATTCAACGTTTTGTGGAATGGTCTACTTTACATAAATATTACCATCGTTGGCATAAAATCATAATAGTAGCTGGTTTTTATGTTATATATTTTACTTAAAGCAAAACAATAACAGCAGACCTCGCGATATACAGAGAACATAACAAAATCTTTATAGTCTTGTGACAAGTATCTTCTTATTATTAGATACATGTGGGATTTACTATAACCTAAAACATCTTTATCAGATTGTTTATATTAAATCAAAAGAGTTAACAGTTTTTCGGCTTAATGAGTGATTTGATCAAAGGACTAGTCTTAACCAAACTTAATCCTATATGTATTAAGGTTGCTTATGTTTTAATTACTTAGGGTTTTTGTTAATAGAAATCAAATCTTATTTATAATTAAATTACTAACTTTCTTCAAATCTAGACATTAAAAATGAAATGTGAAGTCAATTGACGATTAGGATTATAGACAATTAAATTAAATATTAAAGAATGTTGGCATATATAGTTTAGTGTATTTATTAATATTGATAAAAAAACAAACATCTCTCTCATTTAAGAAAACAGAAAATATTAATGATTTAAGTCCAACAGATGAGAGAAACGTGACTACTTATGAAATGCATGAAGCATACCCTTTGCCTTTTCACCTCAAATCATATTTTAGGTCGTCGTCGTACTAAATTTTTAAATAAGGAATATTTTAAAATATAAAACCAGTTAATATAAAGGCATGTGGTAATTAAATTAAGTAGAGAGAGGTGTTCAAGTTTAATATAAATAAACATCAAGTTACTTTATTATAATTGTAAATATTTTTGATTTAGCAGACATCGTACGAGATAATTAGTCCAGATGCCCTTTGATTAATAAACAGTATTTTTAATAAAAACTCGTAAAATGAATATTAAAATTTTTATACTGTACCTAAAACATCTTTATTTTGAATAATATTTAAATACATTGAAAAAAAATGTTATAAAATATTATTTTATAAAATACATTAATTCTTTATTAAGGAGATTTTTTTTTATATTTCTACATTGTTACTCAAAAGCGGACTTTAAAACTTGTATTTGCAATTGGATTTTTAAACTTAGTTCTTTTGTCTATAAATTTCTTACTAGAATTGTATTTTCACAGTGCTATCTATACAATGTTTTAATATTGCAAGGTAACAAGTACTTGAATAAAATATGTATTAAGGCTTTATTATTTTCATCCAGTTTTTTATTTCGTAATAAATAAATAAATCTATTATAGTTAGGTTTCGTATACTGAATTAAAGTGCTGGATCTCCAAAAGCTGTTCGCTTTTTCTCCATTTAACCTAGTCACCTGTATCGATTTACTGAGAGATGACAAAACTCATCAACAAATTCACATATTTACGAAGTGGCGAGGCACCGCTTACCACCACCGCTTGTTTCGCTCTTATTCTATTAAAATAGCATATTTTATTCGGAGTAATAATAATAAATAGCAAGTGTTATTGAATATATTTTTTGATTTGATTTGGTTGGATTTTGGTAGAATCGCTCGCAATTAAATTGATTTAATTCGGCTTGATTTTTTCGATTCCAATTGACTTGCATTCGACTTTGTTCTGACAATTATGATTATGAGTCATACACTTATATTGTATAAAAGAAAATATTTTGACTTTAAAAGAAAACTATCTAGCTGCATAAAAATATTGTTAATATAGACAAGGAAACTAAATGGTATGTTATGTAATGGCGCAGATTGTAAAATAACTATTACTGTTAACCTACACCTTCTAATTGTTATATTAAGTACAACATTATTTTTACAATCGTTCCTACAAGCCTCATGGTCTTATCAATACTGCATTTTTCCTTTGTTACATTTTTAATTGCCTAAACACTTTTAGTAACTGTATAATCATGTAAATAGTTTTGAAGGTTCTGTTATATTATTCTTTTATAATCACTCGAACATGCATTTAAGATATTTACAATTTAACGCTTCTGAACTAGAATGTATGAATTTAGATGCTCCAAGGCACTTCAATAAAGTGATTCAGGGAACAAAGGAAAAGTTAGTGTAACTTACGCTATAAACTTTATGACCGGTGACAAGTGCTTAAATTGAATTGTTATAAAGAAGTAACAACATTAAGTTTATTAACTAAATATATATCTATAATATTTATTATTATTTGGATCTAAAATGTGCTATGTAATTATTCTTAACTTTTCTTGTGTCGGCGTAGTAAAAATAACTGCTCTCTTTAGAATCACTTGTGACTCCCAAACTCGGTAATTTAGATACATAAGCAAGTATTTCTTATTCATTATCTTAACAATAAACAAATTATACATAACGGTAAAACATTATCCCAAGGGGGTTATATATAAAATCCTGTACGCGAATGGCAAGTACTAAGGGAGATGTACTCAGCGCTCATCATACATCCATCATGCACGTGGAGCGGCGTTTTAAAGATTATTTGTTTACTGAACCTTATTTCTGGTTATAAGCGATTATGTAAATCCTATTTCCCTTCTGTTGAAGTATGTAATAGTAAATTTCTATTTATATATATACGGAGATACTTAAGAATTTTAACCCATGGTCAAAGTCCCCAACTATATTATGATTTTTCATCTACAATATATGCATTCTATAGTTTTATCAAAAATACATTTACATTTATAAGATTAAAAAACTCAAATCTCTAATCTGATATCCGTTTTTAAAGTGAAAAACAATTTTATTTCCATTTAATTATTACCCTTAATTTATAACTTTTCTCGTAAAAGTTAAGTACTAACTGTTTTAAATAATTATTACTCATTAAATACCAGTTTTATTTATTCAAAAAATTAAAAAAAAAACAGAAATAAAATATGTAATTGGAAACATGACTGCTAGATTAAATTTGTAGATGTAGTACAGAATAAAGATATTTTTATCTCTCAGCCTACTCTATCTCCCCACACTACTCTGGGGCGTAATTGTGTTGGTACAATACCGATAAGGTAACCTAGAACAAATTAAAGAAAGCCAAAAAAGTAATAAAGACCTATTATTACATTTGCCTGAATATTGTGTAAGTATAGATCGTGTTATCAACATTACAGCTTTATTTCGGTGTTTCGTTATGAAAGAAATAAACCGAAAACCGGAAGCTATTATTCATACAGACGAGACAGAACCACCAAAAGGGACCATAAGGATAACGTATAAACTGAAATTTTATGTTGTATTTTCTGAAGTTCATCTTCTAATGCTATAAATCACCACAATAAAAGAAAAGACAACTTTACGAGAGTATCTGAGTTAAATATAATAAACATCTGAACACCGTTAATTAGATGAGAAAATAATATTGTTTTTACAAAGGTCTACTTTTTAATGACATTCTTGCGTGTGTTATTAGCAGTACTTTTATCCATTGTGTAGTAAAACTTTCCTTGTTTAGTAGATTTAAAAGACTGTGAAGAATGTTAAATGTTAATGTTATGTTTTGAATTAACAATATTTTAAAAAAATAACAATAATAAAAAAACCTTGAACATACAGATATACAGTCGTCGCATATACCTTAAAATTTACTACATAATTTAATAGTCTATAAGTATATCCCTAAATCCCAAAAGACAAGTCCGCTCAGTGTCTCGCCGGCTCTTCTCATATCTGTAATTTCTTGTAAACGGTTATATTTTTTATTTAAAAGTTGATTAAAATTCTAATAATACCAAGATGTAACGGAGATAGAAGAGGTAATAACGCTTCCGATCGGATATTGAATGAAGACATTTTTATTTCCAACTTCTCTGCCTCTGAAATAAAAATACATTAATTTACATTTTATTGAAGTAAAAGGCTTCATTGCTATGAAAGAGCTTTTCACTACTACCTTCAGCTATATTGTATACATAAATGTAATAATATGTATATAATAAAATTACCAAATTTAATTTCGTTGTTTTCATTTTATACTTCTTATTTTGTTATGCTCGGTTGTTAGAAAATTTGTAAAATTTATCATTGAAGATATAAGATAATATATACTAAATATATTTGCTATATTTTGATCATAAGATCTATACTTTATACTTTAGTGAGGTCGAAACTAACAATTTTATTATTAATATAATTTTTTTGCATATAAATGTCATGTATTTTTTGTGATAAATATATAATATACATAATAAAATATAAACTGCTTGAGTAATTGAGTAAGCTTTCTGTGTGTGTTTGAAGTCGTAAAAGGCACGTGACGGTGTGGTGAATGAAGCAGTATATTACTAGTATATTAATAATAATAGTAAAGTATATTACTGAACTACACATAAAAAATATATAATTGAAAAAATAATCTAAAAACCCAAGTCCGTAACGGTTAATATCGAGTAAGAAAAAGTATTGTATGTAAAGTATAAGTTTAAATTAGTTTATATAATTATAATTAATTAATTATTAATTATTAGTCTTTAGAATATGGAAAGTATTTGAAAATCTAGCTAGGATAATATTTATAAATTAAAATCTTTTAAATATTTTACTTAGAATTTTTAAAAAGAGTCTCGAGCCTAACTGGGTTCTTGTAAAGTGTGATAAAGTTTTTATTACAAACAGATGTGACGAGAACAAGTTGTTAAAACAACTACAAAGATCTGAAGATATTATTATTGTTTCTCATTTTATTTAAATTGGAAATTGAAAGAATTTTAACCTAATTATTTATATTTAGCAAAACTAATGTTATAGATTATAAATCAATGTTTTGGTTTTCATGATTAGTATAACAAATTCATTGTAATGGTTATTACAGGTATTGCGGATACGGGTGAAAAACAATACAATACATATATTTATTATTGGTCAAAGATGTTATTTTACTATTAATATTATTAACTAAACACAGATATTACGCAATATTACTTTAAACTATTTGTGGATTGTCGTCCCTCTGGGATATTTCTAATATATTTATTTTTTTCTATTCGAAATTGACTTCTTCTTTAAAAATATATATTTCAAAGTTTGTTAAAAACAAACCACATAAATATTGATATACATCATAAAATGTATCTCCAAGGAAAATATTTATTTTGTTCAATAGTTACGGACACAAAGGTGTTGATTTTAACAAAACTGTTTCCTTAAAGCGACCTCACTCAGAGATATTTAACCGGTAACTCACTTCAAAGTGTGACAGGTGACATAACAGAAGTTCAGAAGGACTACTTTAAAAATGAAAATCATTTCCATTTTAATTATGTTATCTTGAATAAAGTTGCGAATATCTAATATATATATATATATATATATATATATATATATATATATATATATATATATATATATTCTGTTCACTTATTATCTTCTTCAGAACTCTTTTTCTTTGGGTTTCTTATGGGTTAATGAAGTCCATCACTACCAATTCAGCTTAACAAAGACAACAAAATCAACAACTCCAATTTCTAAGACATCGAACACTTGGAAATTTTATAAATAGTGCAAAACTTAATTTTAATGAGCATTTAAGAAAATAACTAGCAGCAAAGATTGTTGAGTCTGTCTTACACAGTAACGGCATCTAAAAAAATACAATATATATTTCATTATAATAATTAATATCTTTACACGTAATACATCTTTGTCCTCAAATTATATATATTGTGCTTTAAATGGTACGAATGTGTCTTATTCCAATATGATACTGCCATAGACAGTTAAATACAGAGAAATATTATTTCATTAACACTCTCATTATAAAACGTATCATAAAAGACTAATGTGTAAAAGAGACTTGTCGGATATTTATTACGTATAAAGATTAAATTAAATAAAGTAAGAAAATTGTAGAGCTTATTTTTTTTAGTTCAGTAAAAATAGACAAGATATTTTTACAGCACTATTGCTGATCTGTTCATACTAAATTGCAGGTTTGTATCTGCTATTTGTTATATACATTGTAGCTATAAACTATTAAACCTAGTACTTAATTTAATTAGTATTAAAACTATTGAGATTGCACACACCCGCCGTTTGCACATGTGGCATAATTACAAGGCTCTTGTTGATTTACAGCAACGTGTTACTCAACTCTACAGCGTGATTAGCTCTGCACATGTCACGTTGCACATTCCGTTTATATGTACTTTGTATTATTAATGTTTGTTATTAAGATAATCTACATTTGTTTGAATACCACATAGATTTGTTTCGGAATCTTAAATAAAAATATATTATACAAGCATTTCCCCGTGATTACCGAGCAGAATACAGATGGGCGTTACTTGTTCGAAACATTGCTTAACTTCTGACCTAAAGATTCATCCAATTGAACATTTTGATTCTTTATATTCATACTATTAAAAACATTTAAAAAATAGAACAATGAATCTGATCCTTGCCAATTACTTTATTTACCATCGAACAAAATTTAATCTGATTTATATAACTTGTGAAGTTTGTCTAAAACATCTTTTCATCATAAATATAAAATAACATATTTGACAATTATCATTTCTGTAGATTGTTATTGACCGAAGGACGAATGCTGAGCGTAGCGAAACGTTTGTTCGAAGGACTACATTTTCACTTGATGGGCCTATACTGCTATTTTTCCGTATGTATTTAAGCATGTTTGTTCCGGCGTAGCCGCTGTATTCTTCATCCTATCGTCACGAAAATCGCCAGGCGTATTCTGAGAATTATTAGAATTTTTATGTCGAGCCGGTATATGATTGGGCGAAAAAATTCAAAATGGCGGCGTTTTTTAGTTTTGTTTTTGGCCTAACAGGAGCAATTTTCATCTGATCGCCACGAAAATTGGTAATCATGTTTTTTGAGTTATTTAATTTTTTTTTTGTTTGGCAATTTTTCTTACTGGGAGGAAAAATCCATAATAGCGGTGATTTAAGTTTTTGTTTTGGCGTAGCAGACGTATTTTTTATACAATCGTCACGAATTGGTAGGTGTGTTCTTTGAATTATTTAAATTTTTATGTCGAGCCGTTTTTTTGCTTGGGCGAAAAATTTCAAAATGGCGGATTTCTGATCCGTACCACAAAAACGGACTTTGATTTCAAAATCCAAAATGGCGGTCAAATTTCGTCTAAGTATTCTTTTTTTTTGTTTTGTTTTAGGTCCAGTGTACGGAGGTTACTGGGGTGGCGCTCATACTTGATTCACGAGTGAAATATCGTAACCACTGCACCTCGTGAAATTCACTATAAATAATTTCCCAACATTTTCTCATCCCCTAACGTACTGAGGTCTACTGTTCACAGAACGACTAGTACATTTACGTAACACTAATGCCTCGTAAAAGTGGCATTTAATGTAATAAATCAAAATATATAATACTACAACAGTATCAACATTTTTCACCCAGTCTCCTTGTAAACTAAATGCTCCCGAGGATACCTCAACTGAATTGGCTTACGTCCAGCAAATGAAGACCTCCTACACATTATTTTATTCCCTATTCACCATAAATTTATTACATATTGCAGCAATAGAGTGACTCTACTTAATTTTATCATATCTGGAGAACAATTTATTTTATAAAACGATTATCAACCTTATGTATTATGTTGTAAGTCTTGAAATTTTCCAAACGATCAAAATAGAGCAATAACGACACAATCCTCTCGCGGATTGTGTTAAATGTCTTGCTTAATTATTGTAAACCAAAGACATTTTCACTTCACTGTTCCTTTCTTCAATTATTTGAAGAAAATAAATTAAAAAAATATATATTTATGTACACCTAAAGTAGATCCTTATTAAATATTAAAATAAAAAATTATCTAATGCAATTAAACCAAATAGTTTATCATTCGGTAAAAGGAAATCTCGGACTACAAAAACTATTTTCCATACCCTGTGTGAATCGAGAAGTTTTTTTTTAGAGGTTCACTTTATTTATTGATAATATAGTTTGCAGTAGCAGCTGCAATATTTAGAAAATAATTTTTAGTTTATCAATTTATTAAAATGCTCCAAGCGAAAACTAAACAAAGTGTTAAGTGCCCTTACCGAGGCACAACTTAAAAAACTTCACAACCTTGCCATTCGGTTCATATTTGGCTTGCGCAAGTATTTTTTTTTTATGTAAGAGGAGGGCATACGAGCTGGCGGGTCACAGATAGACGTGATCACCGCCGCCCATAAACTCTTGCAACATCCGAGGATTTACAAGAGTGTTGCCGGCCATGTAGGTAGGAATAAACGCCTTTTTTGAAGGTACCCATTTCGTGCCGATCTGGAAATACCGCCGAAGGGAGTTCGTTCCACAAGAGAGTGGAACGTGGAAAAAATGTCCTTGAGAACCGCACAGTAGAGGATTGCCACGCATCCAGGTGGTAAGGATGGTATTGGAGGCGATGGCGCGCTGTGCGGTGATGAAATTCGACGGCAGGCATCGGATCGAATAGTTCTTCGGAACACTCCCCGTTGTAAATGCGGTAGAAGACGCACAGAGATGCAACGTCTCTACGCAATGCCAAAGAGTCCAGCCGTTCGCAGAGCACCAGATCCCCGACAATTCGAACGGCTCTAAATCGACGAAATTAATGGCAACCACCAAACAAAGGTTAATGGCAACCACCTGAGAATCTACATATCCTTTCACTTCTGTATTGTGTTGTACTCAATCCATTCTTCGTGTTATTTAAAGGAAAAAATCCTATTTCTATGCACTTATAGTAGAATTCTTAGGTCTTCTGATAGCCTCACTCTTCTCGTTTGTTTAAATATTTTTAATAGAGTTATAGGTAGATTAGTAATACTTGACCCCAATTTCTATCAATATGTACTACTTGAAATGTAAATATATAATACTTCTTTTATATCATTATATTTTAAAAATATGGGATATCAAAGCTACTCTCAGCTGACCGTCGTCTTATTTAATTCAATTCAATTTATTAAAAACTGGTATTTATTTTACTTATATAATTAAATAATATAATTAAGTTCACTGGCCACAACTGATGGTTCACATTTGTCTCTGACATTGACATAATGAAATTGAATTTATAGATGCAGTCCAGAATAGAGATATTTTTATCTCTCACCTTACTTTATCTCCCCACTCTTCTCTGGGGCGTAATTACGGCTTGGTAATGATTACTTAACACCGATGAGCTAACCTGAAACAAATTAATAATAGGTTTTTATTACACATTTTCTTATATATTATATAAGTATAGATAGTGTTATAAACATTACATCTCCATATCGGAGATTTGCAAGGGCGAATCTTCCACAAGGATGCAAGAAAGAAATAACATACCGGAATCTGTAATTCATACAGACGGGTTAGAATTATGAATCGAGACCATAATAGTCACAGGTAAATGGTAGATTTCAGTTTAGTATATTCTAAAATGCTTCTTACTCAACTGCTATGAATTATTATAATTTTTTTTTTATTATAATTTTAAAAAAACTTTGAAAGTTTTTCTGAATTAAATACAGTAAACCACTGACTGTTAAGATGAGCAAATAATATTTTTCTTAAAAATATGTACATTTTTACATATGTGATATTTTAAGTTGAAAAAGATTTCATATTACATAGAGACAGTGAACTAAGTTCAGCTCCTTAGGCAGTAAAACGTTCAGTTTATAAATAAAATTAAAAGACTATAGAATATTAAAATTGTTTAACAAAATTATATATACTAATTAATTATAACAATTAATTAATTAAAAAAAACTAAACTATTAAAATATAAAGAGTTACTAACTTCTTTTAAAAAGCACAAAGATACATTTTCTAAACCTACATTTTTTTCATGTTAAAAATCATGTTTGAATAATTTATTTCAAAGGCAAAAATACAATTTTGTCATTTTGTGGTAAAAATTTTCATTTTTTGGTTTTTTTAATATTTTATCTTTACCCAGTTATAGTTGGTATAAGATAACGCGTCTATACGCGCAGCTGTTTTTTTGAGACCAGACAAATATTTATTGATTAAGATAATATTTTCTACCATGATTCAAAAGTTTCCTGTAATTTAAAGCGCAATCCCTTAAAAAGCCAATCCACAATGAAACAGCAGTTTATGTTAAAAGTTAAGTTATTTACAAGACTCTGAACATTAGGGAATCTGATCTCCCTAGATAACCCGAGATCCAAATTAAAATATCGAAATTAATTACTAAAGACACTACACCAGTCAAAAGCTGTTCAATCATAGTTTTGTAACACTTTGTAAAGATATTATTACCTTCGAAACACTTATCAAAGATATACTAAATATTATTAAACTATTTAGAGCGTGTGCGATCGGTTCCTCTTAACTTAAAAGAATGAAATTCGTATAGAACGAAGGATTAGAAGAAATATAACAAATGGCGATGAAAATTAACCAACACGCCATGTTCCGAACGGCGGAAGGTGGAGGACGGAGCTACAAATAGCTACGTGGAATGTAAGAGGAGGAATGGAACAGAAGATGAATGAATTATTAGATGTGATGGATGACAAAGATCTGGATGTTATTTGTGTGTCTGAGACCAAGCGAAAAGGCAATGATACGACCGATTTGCCTGGCAACCGGGTCGCTTTCTGGGCTGGGGTTCCAGAGGGTGAGCGAGGTTGCCAAGGTGTAGGCGTATTATTGTCCTCTCGAATGGTTAATGCAATGGTAGAATACAAGGCGATTAACCCGAGGCTTCTTTGGGTTCGCTTTAAGCTGGGGATAACAAGAGTATTCTTGTTAGCCATGTATGCGCCAGTATCCTCAGCTCAAATGAGCGAGCTCGAGGAGTTTTGGGAGAATGTCAGGGATGTTCTAAGTAGTGTCAGAGATTATGAAAAGTTGATAGTATGTGGAGATATGAATGGATGGGTTGGAACCGCGCGAAGCGGTTACGAAAGCGTGCTAGGCAAATATGGTGATAAGAGGGTAAATGAGGCTGGAAAGCTTATTTTGGAATTTTGTAAGGAGAAAAATTTGTTTGTGGCAAACACGATGTTTGATCACAAACAAATTCACATGTACACATGGGAGCGAGCGGAAGAAAGAAGTATGATTGATTTATTCCTAGTGGACCAGCGTATTCGAAGTCAAGTTATGGACACGCGAGTGTTCAGAGGTGCTGATCTGGGAACGGACCACTATCTAGTCGTTGCTAGAATAAGAGGTTTGTTCGCAGGTTGGCGCAGCCGCACGACGTGTCCAAGCTTGGCGTCGAATTATCGCATAAGAAGCTGGAAGCTTCAGGATCCACCGATCAGAGAGGAATATCAAGAGAGGGTTTCCAAGAAGCTTGAAAGCTATGATTCTGGAAATGAAAGTGTTGAACTATGCTGGCAGAACCTTAGGAATGGTATGGTGAAAGTAGCGTCAGAAGTATGTGGTAAAAGGAAAAGAGGTTTTAGTAAAAAGCGCGATGAATGGTGGGATGATGAAGTGAAAGACGCTGTAGAGTTAAAGAAGAAAGCATGGCTGGATTATAAAGCCTCTGGTAAGGATAAAAGTATGAGAGAGATAAGAAAAAGAGCGTACAAGCTGCAAAAGCACAAAACGAAAGCACTTATAAAGATGAAGCGTGAAAATTCTAAGAGAGAAAGGGATGAAAGGTTGACGAACAACTTCCGGGAAAACACGAAGCTTTTCTGGCGAGAAGTTAGTGGTTCCCGGGGTTGTTCGGTAACCTGTAGAATGAAAGGGGTGCTTTCGAAAAGCGGTGAAATTTTAACTGAGCAAGCACACGTTTTGCAGCGGTGGGCGGAATTCTATAAGGAGATGTATGAACGTGAGGACGCCTCGGTCTTGACTACCAGCGTAATGCTGAGTCAAGATGTAGCCGATGGTGAAATCAGTTTAGAAGAAGTAGAGAACGTGATTCGAAGTCTGAAATGTGGTAAGGCTGCGGGAGCAGATGAAGTTACTGCCGAGATGATCAAATATGGTGGGCCACGCGTCTGGGACTTTTTCTGGTTTTTATGCAATTTATGCTGGAAATCTGGGGAGGTCCCAGACGATTGGCGAAGTGCAGTCATCGTACCTTTGTATAAAGGCAAAGGTTCACAGATAGACTGTGCAAGCTATAGGGCCATCAGTTTGATTAGCTTGGGCGGTAAAGTTTATGCTAAAATTTTAGCGAGAAGAATGCAAGAGAGATCTGAAAGGCTGTTGTGGGAGGCACAAGGAGGTTTTAGACCTGGAAGAGGGTGTATAGATCAGATCTTTTCCCTCCGCATGATCACGGAAAAGTTTTTGGCCCTAAACCAAAAGGTTTTCTGTGCTTTTGTGGATTTGGAAAAGGCGTTTGACAGGGTTGTGAGAAAGAAGTTATGGGAGATACTGCCCCGATACAATGTGAACGGACCCTTGCTACAGGCTGTAAGGTCTCTTTACCGAGATCACTCAGCCTGTGTGCAAGTAGGAGCTGGCATGTTGCCCTGGTTTGACATCCAATCGGGTGTTAAGCAAGGTTGCGCTATGTCAGCTTGGTTGTTCAATTTGTATTTGGATAGTTGTCTCCAAGGAGTGAAAGATAGTGACATGGGAGTGAAAGTAGGTGACCTTAAGGTCAATTGCTTACTATATGCAGATGATGCAGTGCTCATTGCATCATCAGAATGCAATTTGCAGGCATTGGTCACCACTCTGAAAGATGGGTGTGAAATTAATGGTCTTAACCTGAATGTAGATAAGACGAAGGTTCTGATATTTGAAAGAAATGAAGAAAGAACAGAATGTAAGATCAACGTGAATGATAAGATAATAGAACAAGTGAATGAAGTGGTATATTTGGGAAGTATGTTTAGCAGAGACGGAAGATACGAAATGGATGTGGAAAGGCGTATTGCTGCTGGTAACAGAGTCAATGGTGCTTTGACTGCATTGTTGAGACGGCAAAACGTCAGTATAGCTGCACGTTTGGCTGTACACAATGCAGTTTTGCTACCGACACTGTTATACGGCAGCCAAACGTGGGTAACACAGAAGAAGAATGTAAGAAAGATGAATGCTGTAGAGATGCGCTCTCTTCGCAGAATATGCGGAGTCAGTCTAGCTGATCGAATCCGCAATGAAGAGATCCACAGAATGGCAGGTACTAGCGAAGATGTCACGGTGAGAATGAAGAAGAACGTGCTCAGGTGGTTTGGGCACGTTGAACGAATGAGTGATGAAAGAATGGTAAAAAAGATTTATATGGGAAAAGTGAGCGGTAAGAGAGACAGGGGGAGGCCTCGAGTGACCTTCGAAAACACAGTAGCTACGATACTGGAGGAAGGTCACGTAAAAAGCATGAGGACCCCCCGGAGGGCATGTATGAAGAAGTTGATGTCTGTGGCCGAGGCGAAAGAGGTATGCAGAGACCGTAGCGTTTGGCGCTCCGTCGTCTCTGGCTACCCCGCAAGGGATATGGCGTGAAGGTAAATAAATAAATAAATAAATAAATGAAAATTCAAAAAGATTCTTTTTATTTTTACTTTCCAAATAAAAATACTCTAAAATATGCGTTGCCTTGTAGGATAGAAGTACTGCCTAGTTAATTAATTATATCATCGAATGAAATAACTCATATTTTTTTTTTTTTTTTTTATGTTAGAGGAGGGCAAACGAGCTTGCGGGTCACCGTTGGTATGTGATCACCGCCGCCCATGAACTCTTGCAACATCCGAGGATACACAAGAGCGTTGCCGGCCTTGGAGAAAGGAATATATGCCTTTTTTGAAGGTACCCATGTCGTATCGATCTGGAAATACCGCCGACGGAAGTTCGTTCCACATTTGAGTGGTACGTGGGAAAAAAGTCCTTGAAAACCGCACAGTTGAAGATCGCCACGCGTCCAGGTGGTATGGATGATAAAGGAGGCGATGGCGAGCTGTGCGGTAGTGAAATTCGGCAGTAGGCATCAGTTATAACGAATAGTTCTTCGGAACACTCCCCGTTGTAAATGCGGTAGAAGACGCACAAAGAAGCCACGTCTCTACGCAATGCCAAAGAGTCCAGCCGTTCACAGAGCACTGGGTTCCCGACAATCCGAACGGCTCTCCGTTGTACGCGGTCAAATGGTAGAAGCTGATATTGGAGTGATCCGGACCAGAGATGAGAACAGTACTTCATGTGAGGCCGGACCTGCGCCTTATAGAGCGCAAGTCTTTGGCCAGGTTTGAAATACTGCCTCGCTCTATTGATCACTCCCAATTTTATCGAGGCCAACTTGGCCTTGCTCTCCAGATGACCACGAAACTGACAATCACTCGAAATGTCGAGACCCAGTATTCTGATACTTGGCGAGGCAATAAGAGGAGTGCTCTAGAAGAGCGGTGATACGACAAATGAGGTTTTCTTAGTGGTAAACGCGCAAACCTGTGTCTTTAGGGGATTGAATTGAACGTGGTTCAGTTCACCCCACTCAGAGACCATCCCTAGGGAGGTCTCTATTGATGACACAAGTTTCTTTCGGCACTCGTCGACGTTTTCCCGAGAGAGACCTGTATGCTCCGCCCAGTGAGAAAACTGGTGATCCACTTGCATAAACCCTCGGGAAGCCCATAGGAAAGTAGCTTCGAAAGAAGCCCCTTGTGCCATACACGATCAAAGGCTTTTGCCATATCCAGACTAACTGCCAGACCTTCTCCCTTGCTTTCAATAACCGCTGCCCAACGGTGCGTAAGGTATAACAGAAGATCACCAGCTGATCGACCATTTCGAAAGCCATACTGCCGGTCATTGATCAACTGGTGATCCTCTAGGTACGTTAGGAGCTGTCGGTTTATGATAATCTCCATTATTTTGGAGAGAAGGGAGGTAATGGCGATAGGTCTGTAGTTAGCTGGGTCCGAGCTATCACCTTTTTTAGGGATCGGATGGACAAGGGCACGCTTCCACGAGACCGAGACTACGCCTTTAAGGTAGGAGTACCGAAATAGACGCGTTAGCACTGGAGTCAATTCAGGGGCACACGTTCGTAGCACTAATGGAGAAATGCCATCCGGCCCACTCGACTTATGAACGTCCAAGGAAAATAGAGACTGCCTGATAGTTTTTTGCCGAAAAACTATTTCCGGCATTGAATTCTGACACCGCGGGATGATAGGCGGTGTCTTTCCTTGGTCCTCCAAAGTCGAGTTGGAGGCGAAAAGAGTGCCCAAGAGATCGGCTTTCTCTTTTGCCGTGTGGGCCAGATAGTCATTCCCCATGTGCAACGGCGGTAGGGAAGGCTGGCTAAAGTTGCCCAGAGTGGCCTTGGTAAGCGCCCAGAATTTGCGCGTGCCAGGCGGGTACTTTGCCAGCTGATCCCCAATTTTGACGACATGCTTGAACTTTGCTCTAGCGATTTGCCGTTTGAAGAATTTGGAGGCACGGTTGTATTTCCTCTTCAGAACTCTAGAGTTCGGATCCTCAGTGACTAATGCATTAGCCCAAGCTTGATAAGCCTGCCGTTTGCCAGCTGCTGCAGCCCTGACAGACGCATCAAACCAAGGCCGCGATCTGCCGCCAAGTGGTACCACAGAGCTTGGTACAAATAGTTCCATGCCCTGAAGTATCACATCAGCTACAGCCGCAGCGCAGTCACTAGGATCATTGGAAGGGAATCAAATCGGCCCCCATGGGTAGGATGCAAAAAAGGATCGCATTCCATCCCAATCCGCTGACTTGCAGTGCCAAACGCGTCGAGTCGCAGGTCTTGTGCGATCAGGACGTCGAATGGGCACTACACTCCGTACCAGACAGTGATCAGAGGAACCTAAGGGCGCCTCGACAGTGATCTGGTACTTTTCTGGACGTGTAGTCAGCAGAAGATCCAACAAAGAGGGCGTGTGGCTGTCCACGTCCGGTAGACGAGTGTGCGTCTTTACCAGCTGGGACAGACTATTTGCCAGAGCAAAGTCAAACACAGATCTCCCCGCGTAGTCGGTGGCACGTGACCCTAGCCAATCGGCATGGTGCGCATTGAAATCCCCGAGGACTACGACTTCGGCGGAGGGAGTCTGTGAAAGCAGATCGTCAATCTTCGCCTGAACATGGCCCAAGAGTTGATCCGTTTCTGCATTACCACTATGGGACCTGTAGAGGCGCGCGTAGACTCTGACATGGTCGTCCATGTCCACGCGCAGCCAGAGTACAGACAGGTCCCGGTTCAAAAACCTGAAGGCGGTCCCGGTTCAAAAACCTGAAGGCGACGGTAGCAGATATCCTCCCTTACGAACACAGATACCCCGGCGTGTGGTATAAAATGATGTTCTAGTTTATACCCGGGGTATGACAGGTACGCTGTGTCGCTAGGTTGAGATATCTGCGTCTTCGTCAAAAACAACAAGGCCGGCTGCGCCGTCTCAAGGTGGTAGTGGACGGCGTTTAGGTTCGAGTGAAACCCCCGGATGTTGCAAAAGTCCACATCTAGAGTGGAGCGGGGTGCCGCTGTTTGCCGTCGTTTGCCCTCAGAAAACACAAAAGGCGATACTTTGCCCGCCCCAGATACGACGGGCAGCCCGAGCAAAATCCGAGAATCATTTCCCCGATTTTGCTCGGGGAGAGGGTCCCCGACTTCATCAAAGCCGGTACCCTCCTGGGGTATTTTTCTTCTAGGCATCGCTTTCATGTTTGGCGCGGGGAGGAGGTTGGGCTTCCGGATTCTCTCACTCACCGACGGAACATAACCAAATGAATTTGGTTACTACACGTCGGTCTTCTGTGAGAGGGTGGTCCTTCCCCGGTCGAGCCAGCCCAATACGAGCTGCAGTCGGAAAACTACAGCTAGGCTCTACCATCTACCAGTCGAACTTCACATTAAGAAGTTCGTTTGATCATATATAATATTCAAAATTCAAAACTTTGATGATTTATTTAATTGAATTCTAATATAAGTTCGTGTATTGTCGATAAATTCTTAAAGACAAGGCAATATATATATTTAATTAAGGATTCCCTTAACAAGTATTAAATAATTCTACATTCAGAACAATATGTACTTAATATTAAATTACCTGAACTATACAAATCTCAAATACATAACTTTTTATCCTTCCCAACAAATAACATCACATCGTTTAAGAAACTTTCAAATATGTATTAATAAATCTTTCAAATCGTTCCATTTTTTATTTGTTTTGTTAAACATTTTGTTATCATTATGTTAAAACAAAAAAAACATTATGTTAAACATGTTTTGTTGAAAATAAAAAACAAATGTTTGTGATCCCACCGAGAAGACTTTGTTAGACTTACTTGTAGCTATAAGTCATTATTTATAAAAAATAACCTCTTACAAAGAAGTCTTATAAGTTAAAATATTATACGAGTATATATAATACGAAGCTCTTATTATTTATTCCGCATCGTTAAATACTAAGTAAAATATGTTGAGGTAAGAAAACCTCATTTGTTCTTGACATTATTCGACACATTGTCTCTTTTACCTAAAGGAAGAAAAAGTATCTTTACAAGGTGTTTCCAAATACGACTAAAAACATCTTGTTAAGAGAACTTTCTTTAAAACAATCTTAGTTAAATAATTTTAACCTGGATGGTAGCGACATCTATTAAGTTTATTTCGAGTTTTTTAACCAATAACTAAGTTTTCAGTATTAATTAACATTGATACGACGACGCAGTCGAAATCACAGTTTGAAATTATGTACAGTCATGTTCCAGAAGTCGAAGGTTCGAATCCTGCCCATGTCATTTTATATTTTTTTACAATTTATATAAGCTTAACGTGGATAAAAGTTTTAAATCTATTATACAGATATTTTAGACAATTTAAGTAAAACTATAGAATAATTTGTAACAGCTGTACGCGGGATCGTTTTCTTAATAAAGTTCAATTCATAAATATGGAAATTGCTGTATTCTACATCAGTATTGAATATTACTTACTTATTTAAAGTGATTTTTGTTTCCACTAAGATACATAAATCTAATATGATAGCCATTAATAAAGTAACGTTATGAATTTTATATACTTTGAGGAAAAGAAGAAAATGCTTATCATGGGATTAATTGTAATAAATAAACATTTACTTAATTCTTCTAAATTGTAAAAAAAAAGAATATTCGTTTTTTTTAAAGTTATTTTACTTTACTTCTTAATTATTTTGTATATTTTGGGACAGCACTAGGCATTAACTAATAGCGCGTCAAGACGTGTCTACATTGAGTCCCTGGCCCTCTTACTCATATAAGTATTATAAAGACTGTTGTAATAATTATTAAATATATAATATTTTAAAAGTATTTAATCTTTCAAGAAAATTACATAATATCTAGTAGGAATCATCTACAAGATCAAAAGAAAAAGTATTTTAAGCAATTTTTCTTTTAATCTGTTCTCTTTTAGTGGGAATCAAATAAATATAAAAAGTATTTGATGCCGATACTTAAAATAAAATGAAGTACTCTCAACTGGTATAAAATCGTTTCATTGTTGAGAGACAATTAAAAAAAACTGAGAAATAAAAAGAATAAAAGAATAAAGTGATGTCGTTCCACTCGTTCCACAAATTTTCCTCTCGAGTAGTCCCAAAGAGGACCTCAATGTACTGGAAAAGAAAATCCAGTAAATGACAGTAACAGCTACTCTAATAACTTGTATAATTGCGAAGTTTATGAAAATAGTTTTACGAACTTAATAACAGTAAATGGTTTAAATTGTTTATTCATGAAAAAAATACTTTTTCCTTTTGGCCTTCTTAACAAGGTTTCAAGATTTAAAGATTAAATAACATTAAGTCTAGCTAGTGGACTACAGTTTCTATTTTCGAGGTTTTATTTTGTTATTACCACAACGTCATAAATGATCACCAAACAGTGCTTATCCCACAGATAAGCTTCTGTAATTGCCATCACCCTCTCTCTATATAATTACCGCTACGGAATACTCAATTATCCAAGGTAACAACGCTTCTGAAATTTTTCCTTAATTGTTTAATTACAAATGTCCAAGAACGACAAGTTACCAACTCCCACCAGTTTGAACGTCATTACGTTTATGTTCCTAACCCCCGCGGAAAAATAAAAATATTGTCATAACACACAAAAATATTTAATTACTTTATTATCATAATACATGATACTATAAAGGTAAAATCTTCTCTAATTTGCATTTCAACGAACGCGCTCGAAAACTTTGTAATTGTTCATTAGCAGCGGTTCATTTATGCAACGTTCTTTGACTTAAAATACAAATTAACAAGGTTGGTCTAAGAAAAACAAAATAAATCTCTAAATTACCTTTAAAATTACTTCATATATAATAAGTAAAAAGATGTTTGATGTTTTTATTTTAATAAATGACTCGACATTTTTTTTTTTTAAGTTTCAGAAGTTTCTTACTAAAAACTCAATATATTTATTTTTTGCTCTACAAAAAGTTTCTAAATCTAAAATTCATGTCATAAAAAATTGTAAAAAAACTTTCAAGATAAAACATAATATTATATCAGATATGATAAAGAAAAAATGGAAATACAAAAACCTTGTCATGGCTATTAAATCATACAAATATAATAACATATTTTTTCTCATAAGTACAATAACAGTCGATAATATTATGTATCAAAAACAGGCCTCTGAAGTCTCCGGGGCATTTGTTTAGGCAGAACAGATATTATGTGAGGTAATTTATTATATAAAGAAAATAACAACATTTTGCTTGTTCTTTTGTTAGTAATTTGTTTTTAAATTGTTACATCTCCTATAAAATTAGCAATACGTTAGTCTCGCAAAACCTTATATTTGCTTGCCCAGAACTGTAATGTCCATAAATTATTGCAAAACCGAGCAAAATTTTACTTGACTTCTTTTATACCTGAATCTGAACTTTTAGGAATACTTAACCACTGTGAGGTTCCTTTGTTTTCACTAGCTCTAATGTGTTACTATTGAAAAATGTATTCACAACAGCTTTCACAATTGTATTGAGATCAAAAAAAAAAATTAACTGGGAGATTGTTATGACAAGATCTCTCTTCAAAATCTTATGATTTCTTTATTAATTTATTTGAATTATTGTCGCATATCTTTTCATTTAAGTTTATCGATTCGCAGAAAATTACCATTTTTTTTTAAATTGAACCTTTATATGTATCATTAATAAATATTTATATATTTTACATAAATCGTAATATAATATATAGTCTTCAATAAAGCTCGAAACGAACCTCTTCGCTCCGTTTAATATAATTTATAACTTAAGAAGGGTACCTGTTAACTGATTTGTTAATTTCTTGCATAAAACTTTAGACACGACACCTAGCGTGCTTGTAAAATGTACACACTGCAAGCGTTCAACTTGGATTCTAACTTAATTATTATATCAGACTTGTTCATTAAATAGAGAACTAAACATACAATGTAATTTAATACCAATATTTGCAATGCAAACTCTTCTTCGCTTTGATATTAAAAGTAGATAAACATTTCTTTTTAAAATAGAAAGTTTGTCAAATATTTTACAACGATAACAAAGTAATTGTGTTAGATAAAATAATATGGCTGTCTCGCATCTGACGATGTAACCGGCATAGCGGATAATAAGATAATTACGGCGATAAAGTCACCCGAAATGAATCACAAAACTACTGTCGAACTTAGCGGGTGTAAAGCCGCTTGCAAAAGCTAGTATAAAATATTTATGTATATATAATTGCATGTTTGGTATAGAGTAAATTATACCAAATATTTGTATCTAATTGATTCTTATATTTTAAATATTATTAAAATAAATCTAAAAATATCCCATTTCTCTAGTTGTGAACTAACATACTTTATTTTATTTCACGAGTAACTAAATCAACGTAAACATACTATAATAAAAATACACATCGAGAAAACATATCTGAAAACATCAAAATAATCTGGTTCTAACTTATTTTCTACGACATGTTCTGACGAAATACTTCAAATAGCTCTGAATATTGAATTCCATCGCATCAATAATAACGCTCATATAATATTAATAGTCGTCTCATTCGTGAATTATTTATAGGAAATTTATAGAATAATAACGCTATATTGTACCCCAAATATTTTGAAGCTATTTTAATGTGTAATAAAGTTATTCCCGTTCAGAACATCATAGTTAAAAACTTGTCAAACTAATAAATTAATTTATTAATCAAACTCAAACTAACACTATAAATACTATAAATGAGTTTCTTAGTTAAATTGAGTACTGTATCCTATATATAAGGGTCACTTTAATGTTTCGTGCGCTTTCTTATAACAGTTTATATCACGGGTTGATGTTTTGACTTCTTAGTTAAAGTTATACTACTATATAATGTAATGTCTTCCTTTAAAAGGCTTATTAATTTTAATAACTAAAATTTGTTATAAATGTTTTCTAGAAATAATAAAATATTCTAATTTAAACTGAATGACATAAAAATTGACAGCTACGGTGTGTTTCTTTACAACAATACACTGTCTTTATTCGAGCATGTAATGTAATGTCGATGTTCCGGCTTATATTTATTTTTCACATTTTTATAACGACATCGGGATAACGTGATCTATAGGAACTTAATATTCACAGGAATATTGTACACTATAGTAAATTAAACTAACTAAATATTAATGAAAAAAAAAAGTTGTAAAATAAAACATTTTCTCTTCACATTTACTTAAATGTTTCGATTTCGATTTCGAAATTATTTCGATGTTCGTTCCCCAATATTAAGTTTTTATGGCATATTAATTTTTACAAGCAAGAAGAAACCGTGGTACCGATAGAAGATTAGAATATATAATATATACTACCTAAACCTTATTTACAGGGCCTGAGTGTGGCACAATAAATCATCTAAAGGGACCCACGATCCTAATTAGGGCCTTGTAAAGTATGATTACATTTTAATTACAGACAGATGTGACAAGATAAAGTTTTTAAAACAATTGCAAATCTCTAAAAATATTACTATTGTTACTAATTTAATTATTGGTTGTACGTTATTTCTACTTATTGTAATATAAAGTATCTTAATGAAATATTAATATAACTTATAATATTTAGAAAATCATAATTATAATTATCGTATTATTTGTTACAGGTATTACAGATAAGTGTATGTATGTACTTCACCATTTTATTATAATATCATTTTATATGTATATTTAACTTTCTTTCTCATTAACTATACACAATAAATATTCTACCAGATATACTAAATTAATTCGCAATGATCATTAAATCCTTTGTAGATTATCTTTCTAAATTATTTACTATGTTACAGTGAAAACTATAACTATGTATTTATTTGTTTGGTTTTAATTTGAACTTGCTATGAACTTTCCAACTACTATTAAAGTATGTACATTTTAAATTTTATTTTAAAACAAACTTAATCATCCAAAGATAATTAATTTGTAAAAGATTTAAGACATTACAAATCTTATAATAAATAATAAATTATTATTAAAAATATGTTACATAACAACATAAATATTGATATCTTTTATTTATAAAATATAATTCTAAGGAAAATATTTATTATGGATGAATGTCTTGAGATACGGACACAGTGGTGTTGGTTTTAACAAAGCTGTTTACTCAAAGCGAACACTCAGAGATATTTAACCGGTAATGCACTTCAGACTGTGATAGATGGCTTAACAGAAGGGAAAGATGTAACTTTAAGAGTCATTTTCCTTTTAGTTACATTTTCTTGAAGAACATTTTGCATATCTATTACTTACTCTGTATATTATTATGTTACTTACAGATAGTTTTATCGGAGTTTAAAAGCAAAATAACAATTAATTTTAAGCAAAATTTTAAACATATCTTCGTCTTTGAAAGGCGATTCACAATTTATTCAGTTTTACACTTAGAAGTATTAATGACAAACCAAAAGTCAATATTGAGTATTTAAGGAAATTACAAACAAAAAAGAGATAGAACGGATTTGATTAACATAGTCATAGTATCTAGAAAATTACAATAAACTCGTATATATTATAATAACTACATTTCGTGTGCCTCAATTTATATTCCTTTTGCTTTGAATGACACGAGTTGTGTTGCTTCATTATAATACTGTCACAGATATATAGAGAGATAGATTTAAATATCTTACTCGCACACATATGATACAATCTTTTGTTACCATTTGATATTACCAAATGTATTACAAGCTTGACCATCTTAAGGTCGACATAGTTCTTGGTATACAAACTATGATAGCCACAAAGGATCAAAGACGACCCACTTTCCAGAGCCATAGATCAATAATTAAACATTCTGTGCTATTTGAATACAAACTGTTAATAGTATAGAGTGAGTAACTTGACTGTTTGTAGTGTTTCTTATGAAGACTTTTTCCTATTTAAAAGATTTTCAACTTTCGAAAAAGTCAAAAAAATAATTAAACTACCCTAATAATGAAGTTACGTAATCCTTTGTTAATTCCTATATTTGTTCTAGTTCGAATGAAATGGTACAAACGGAGACATAGCTATCTGATTTACGATAATTGCATTTTCCTAGCGCTATTACTGTCGTTTGTAATAATAGTTGAACAATATATTTTCTTATTTATACAAACATTAAAATCACATTCATATTTAATATATTTACAATTACTTTATCTATGTAACATAAAATATATATCTATATTGTTAGTTTTAAATATATAATATTAAAAGAATGACTCAATGAAAATATCTTAAAAATAACAGAACAGTTACATATAACAGAACAATCTGTTATATATTACGCCACAACCTACTATATTTCATTTTTATGTTTGTGTTACCAATGGAAAGCTTTACGTCAAATGTAATATTTACTATTAGGCAGTCTCTATTTTCCTTGGACGTTCATAAGTCGAGTGGGCCGGATGGCATTTCTCCATTGGTGCTACGAACGTGTGCCCCTGAGTTGACTCCAGTGCTAACGCGTCTATTTCGGTACTCCTACCTTAAAGGCGTAGTCCCGGTCTCATGAAAGCGTGCCCTTGTCCATCCGATCCCTAAAAAAGGTGATAGCTCGGACCCAGCTAACTGCAGACCTATCGCCATTACCTCTCTGCTCTCCAAAGTAATGGAGAGTATTATCAATAAACAGCTCCTAACCTACCTCGAGGATCACCAGTTGGTCAATGACCGGCAATATGGCTTTCGCCATGGTTGATCGGCTGGTGATCTTCTGTTATATCTTACGCACCGTTGGGCAGCTGTTATTGAAAGCAAAGGTGAGGGTCTGGCAGTTAGTCTGGATATGGCGAAAGCCTTCGATCGTGTATGGCACAAGGGGCTTCTTTCGAAGCTACTTTCTTATGAGCTTCCCGAGAGTTTATGCAAGTGGATCACCAGCTTCCTCACTGGGCGGAGCATACAGGTCGTTCTCGTCGGTTTTTGCTCGGACCCCAAGCCCGTGAACGCTGGTGTACCCCAAGGCTGCGTGCTATCCCCAACTCTGTTCCTCCTGCACAACAATGATATGTTGGATATCTCCAACATACATTGTTATGCGGATGACAGCACTGGGGATGCGGTATATTCCGCAGGTCTCTCTTGGGAAAACGCCGACGAGTGCCGAAAGAAACTTGTGTCTTCTATAGAGACTTCCTCGAGGATGGTCTCTGAGTGGGGTGAACTGAACCACGTTCAATTCAATCCCGAGAAGACGCAGGTTTGCGCGTTTACCACTAAGAAAACCCCATTTGTCGTATCACCGCTCTTCGAGAGCACTCCCCTCATTGCCTCGCCAGGTATCAGAATACTGGGTCTCGACATTTCGAGCGACTGTCAGTTTCGTGGTCATCTGGAGAGCAAGGCCAAGTTGGCCTCGAAGAAATTGGGAGTGATCAATAGAGCGAGGGAGTACTTCAAACCTGGCCAAAGACTTGCGCTCTATAAGGCGCAGGTCCGGCCACACATGGAGTACTGTTCTCATCTCTGGTCCGGATCACCCCAATATCAGCTTCTACCATTTGACCGCGTACAACGGAGAGCCGTTCAAATTGTCGAGGACCCGGTGCTCTGCGAACGGCTGGACTCTTTGGCATTGCGTAGAGACGTGGCTTCTTTGTGCGTCTTCTACCGCATTTATCCGCGCCGCCAAATTTCATCACCGCACAGCGCGCCATCGCCTCCAATACCATCCTTACCACCTGGATTCGTGGCGATCCTCCACTGTGCGGTTTTCAAGGACATTTTTTCCACGTTCCACTCGCTTGTGAAACGAACTCCCTTCGGCGGTATTTCCAGATCGGTACGACATGGGTACCTTTAAAAAAGGCGTTTATTCCTGCCTACAAAGCCGGCAACACTCTTGTAAATCCTCGGATGTTACAAGAGTTCATGGGCGACGGTGATCACGTCCATCTGTGACCCGCTAGCTCGTTTGCCCTCCCCTCTTACATAATAAAAAAAAAAAAAAAAAGAATTGATTTATTTATATGACTTAAGTCATAAAACAAAGGTTACTTAAAGTAAACAACTCAAACACTTTTATTGTATAAAATAATTAATACTGTCTCTTAAATTAAAATCATAGGTACCATTAATTTTCTTCAACGGCTTATTAATTTTTGATAACTAAAACTTGTTCCAAAAGTTTTTTAGAAATAATATAATATCTAATGTAAACAGAAAGTCATATCAATGTCACAGCCATTACTTACTACCTACGATGTCTTTCGCTACACCTATAGATTCTTTATTCGAGCATGTAATGTCGATGTTCCAGCGTATATTTATTTTTCACATTTTTATATCGACATCGGGAAGACGTGATCTATAGGGACTTAATATTCACAGGAATATTGTACACTTTAGTAAATTAAACTATATTAAAGTAACTAAATATTAATGAAAAAAAAAGTTGTAAAATAAAACATTTTCTTTTCACATTTACTTAAATATTACTTATAACTTAATACTTTACTTAAATATTACTATTAATAATATAATATAATATTCGAGAAAATTACATCATATCTAGTAAGAATCATCTACAAGATCAAAGGAAAAAGTATTTTAAGCAATTTTTCTTTTAATCTGTTCTCTTTTAGTAGGAACAAAATGAATATAAAAAGTATTTGGTACCGATACGTGATACTATAATAAAATGAAGTATTCTCAACTGATATAAAATCGTTTCACTGTTGACAGTTAAAAAAAATTGAGAAATAAAAAGAATAAAAGAATAAAGTGATGTCGTTCCACTCCTTCCACAAATTTACCTCTCGAGTAGTCCCTCAATGTACTGGAAAAGAAAATCCAATAAATGACAGTAACAGCTACTCTTATAACTTGTATAATTGCGAAGTTTGTGAAAATATTTTTACGAACATAATTACAGTAAAAGTTTTAAATTGTTTTTTTGCACAGGTTTATTCATAAAAAAAAATACTTTTTCCTTTTGGCCTTCTTAACAAGGTTTCAAGATTTAAAGATTAAATAATTTTAACTCTAGATAGTGGACTATAATTTCTTTATTCGAGGTTTTATTTTGTTATTACCACAACGTCATACATGATCACATACAGTGCTTACTCCACAGATAAGCTTCTGTGACTGCCATCACCCTCTCTCTATATAATTACCGTTACGGAATACTCAACTAGCCAAGGTAACAACGCTTCTGAAATTTTTCCTTAACTATTTTATTACAAATGTCCAAGAACGACAAGTTACCAACTCCCACCAGTTTGAACGTCATTGCGTTTATGTTCCTAACCCCAGCGGAAAAATAAAAATATTGTCATAACACACAAGAATATTTAATTACTTTATTATCATAATACATGATACTATAAAGGTAAAATCTTCCCTAATTTACATTTCAACGAACGCGTTCGAAAACTTTGTAATTGTTCATTACCAGCCACTTCATTTATGTAACGTTCTTTGACTTGAAATACAAATTAACAACGTTGGTCTAAGCAAACAAAATAAATCTCTAAATAACCTTTAAAATTACTTCATATATAATATGCAAAAAGATTTTTGATGTTTTTATTTTAATAAATGACTCGAATCATTTTTTATAAAAGTTTCGGAGGTTTCTTACTAAAATCTCAATATATTTATTTTACGCTGTACAAAAAGTTTCGTTAAACCTATAATTCATGTCATAAACAATAGTAAACAAATTTTCAAGATAAAACATAATATTATATCAGATATGATAAAGAAAAAATGGAAATACAAAAACCTTGTCATGGCTATTAAATCATACAAATATAATAACATATTTTTTCTCATAAGTACAATAACAGTCGATAATATTATGTATCAAAAACAGGCCTCTGAAGTCTCCGGGGCATTTGTTTAGGCAGAACAGATATTATGTGAGGTAATTTATTATATAAAGAAAATAATAACATTTTGCTTGTTCTTTTGTTAGTAATTTGTTTTTAAATTGTTACATCTCCTATAAAATTAGCAATACGTTAGTCTCGCAAAACCTTATATTTGCTTGCCCAGAACTGTAATGTCCATAAATTATTGCAAAACCGAGCAAAATTTTACTTGACTTCTTTTATACCTGAATCTGAACTTTTAGGAATACTTAACCACTGTGAGGTTCCTTTGTTTTCACTAGCTCCAATGTGTTACTATTGAAAAATGTATTCACAACAGCTTTGTATTGAGATCAAAAAAAAAATTAACTGGGAGATTGTTATGACAAGATCTCTCTTCAAAATCTTATGATTTCTTTATTAATTTATTTGAATTATTGTCGCATATCTTTTCATTTAAGTTTATCGATTCGCAGAAACTTACCAATTTTTTTTTAATTGAACCTTTATATGTATCATTAATAAATATTTATATATTTTACATAAATCGTAATATAATATATAGTCTTCAATAAGGCTCGAAACGAACCTCCTCGCTCCGTTTGATATAATTTACGAGTATAAAATAAGAAGGGTAAATTTTAACTGATTTATTAATTTCTTGCATAAAACTTTAGACACGACACCTAGCGTGCTTGCAAAATGTACACAGAGCAAGCGTTCAACTTGGATTCTAACTTAATTATTATATCAGACTTTTCCATAACATAGAGAACTAAACATACAGCTTCTGATATTAAAAGTAGATAAACATTTCTTTTTAAAATAGAAAGTTTGACAATATTTTACAACGATAACAAAGTAATTGTGTTAGATAAAATAATATGGCTGTCTCGCATCTGACGATGTAACCGGCATAGCGGATAATAAGATAATTACGGCGATAAAGTCACCCGAAATGAATCACAAAACTACTGTCGAACTTAGCGGGTGTAAAGCCGCTTGCAAAAGCTAGTATAAAATATTTATGTATATATAATTGCATGTTTGGTATAGAATAAATTATTCCAAATATTTTTATATATTTGATATTTAAAATATTATTAAAATAAAACTAAAAATATCTTTATTTCTCTAGTTGTGAACTAACATACTTTATTTTATTTCACAAGTAACTAAATCAACGTGAGCCTACTATAATAAAAAATACACATGGAGAAAAGATATCTGAAAACATCAAAATAATCTGGTTCTAACTTATTTTCTCCGACATGTTCTGACGAAATACTTCAAATATCTCTGAATATTGAATTCCATCGCATCAATAATAACGCTCATATAATATTAATAGTCGTCTCATTCGTGAATTATTTATAGGAAATTTATAGAATAATAACGCTATATTGTACCCCAAATATTTTGAAGCTATTTTAATGTGTAATAAAGTTATTCCCGTTCAGAACATTATAGTTAAAAACTTACCAAACTAATAAATTAATTTAATAATCAAACTCAAACTAACATTATAAATGAGTTTCTTAGTTAACTTGTGTACTGTATCCTATATATAAGGGTGACTTTAATGTTGCGTGCGCTTTCGTATAACAGTTTATGTCACGGGTTGATGTTTTGACTTCTTAGTTAAAGATACTACTACATAACGTAATATATTTCTTCAACGGCTTATTAATTTTTGTTAACTAAAACTTGTTCCAAAAGTTTTTTAGAAATAATATAATATCTAATGTAAACAGAAAGTTATATCAATGTCACAGCCATTACTTACTACCTACGATGTCTTTCGCTACACCTATAGATTCTTTATTCGAGCATATAATGTCGATGTTCCAGCGTATATTTATTTTTCACATTTTTATATCGACATCGGGAAGACGTGATCTATAGGGACTTAATATTCACAGGAATATTGTACACTATAGTAAATTAGACTATATTAAAATTACTAAATTTTAATAAAGAAAAAAGAAAAGTTTTAAAATAAAAAAAATTCTTTTCACATTTACTTAAATATTACTTCGAAGTTCGTTCCTCAATATTAAGTTAGAAGAACACAAATTTTTAAGGCATATTAATTTTTACAAGCAAGAAGAAACCGTGGTACCGATAGAAGATTAGAATATATAATATATATTACCTAAAACCTATTTACAGGGCCTGAGTGTGGCGCAATAAATCATCTAAAAAGACCCACGAGCCTAATTAGGGCCTTGTAAAGTATGATTACATTTTAATTACAGACAGATGTGACAAGATAAAGTTTTTAAAACAAAGGCAAATCTCTAAAAATATTACTATTGTTACTAATTTAATTATTGGTTGTACGTTATTTCTACTTATTGTAATATAAAGTATCTTAATGAAATATTAATATAACTTATAATATTTAGAAAAATTTATATCTATATATTATAATTATTGTATTATTTGTTACAGGTATTACAGATAAGTGTATGTGTGTATTTTTATTATAATATCATTTTATATGTGTATTTAACTTTCTTTATCATTAACTATACACAATAAATATTCTACCAGATATACTAAATTAATTCGCAATGATCATTAAATCCTTTGTAGATTATCTTTCTTAATTATTTACTATGTTACAGTGAAAATTATAACTATATATTAAAAGTTTTTGTTTCGTTTTAAAGTCAACTTGCTATGAACTTTTTAGCTTCCATTAAAGTATGTACATTTTAAATTTTATTTTAAAACAAACTTAACCATCCAAAGATAATGTATTTGTAAAAGCTTTAAGACATTACAAATCTTGTAATAAATAATAAATTATTATTAAAAACATGTTACATAACAACATAAATATTGATACCTTTTATTTATTTGTAATTCCAAGGAAAATATTTATTATGGTTGAATGTCTTGAGATACGGACGCAGTGGTGTTGGTAAAACCAAAGTTGTTAACTCAAAACGAACACTCAGAGATATTTAACCGGTAATGCACTTCAGACTGTGATAAATGGCTTAACAGAAGGGAAAGATGTAACTTTAAGAGTAATTTTCCTTTTAGTTACATTTTCTTGAATAACATTTTGCATATCTATTACTTACTCTGTATTTTATTATGTTACTTACAGATAGTTTTACCGGAGTATAAAAGCAAAATAACAATTGATTTTAAGCAAGCATTTAAATATATCTTCCTCTGTGAAAGTCTCATCACAACTTATTCAGTTTTACACTTAGAAGTATTAATGACAATTCAAAAATCAATAAATTAGCTTATTTTTATTGACTATTTAAGGAAATTACAAACAAAAAAGAGATGGATTTGATTAACATAGTCATAGTATCTAGAAAATTACAATAAACTCGTATATATTATAATAACTACATTTCGTATGCCTCAATTTATATTCCTTTTGCTTTGAATGACAAGAGTGTGTAATGCTTCGCTATCATACTATCACAGATATATAGAGAGACAAATTTATATATTTCACTTACACACATATAAAAAATGAAAAATGTTCGTGGATTATTTGCTATGTATAAAAGTGAAATAAGGTAATAAAATTAAATACCGTTATTTTTGAATTCAGAACCATTAAATACAATCTTTTGTTACCATTTGATATTACCAAATGTATTACAGGCTTGACCGTCTTAAGGTCGACATAGTTCTTGGTATACAAACTATGATAGCCACAAAGGATCAAAGACGACCCACCTGAGAACATTTTTAGCTAATTATCTCGTCGCATTCTGGAGACAACTAAACACAAAAAAAGGTCTCCCAAACGGTTTAAAGCTTCGCTTACGCTCAGCTCAATTAATATATTGTATTGAACAAATATATATAAAGTTTTACATCATCACATAACTTCTTAATATATCAAGAACGAACAAAGATCAAACATTAAAGGGTGGACTTCACATTCAACTACAACAACAGATCAGCAAACTGGACATCCAGGTCGGCGCCCCGCTATAAAGATTTATTTGTTGGAGATATATTTTCGGAATAAAAAAACCTCGTTTAATGAATATTATATAGGTTATCTATCTTTTTAAATAAAATTTAATTATAATACCTTGTGATGGAAAAGGCCTCACAAGCAATAATAGTCTAAGTCTCCAATTGTCGAAACGGAATCATTAAATAAAGTTATGAAAACTAAAAAACCTCCACCTCCTCCACCTCCTAGTTTACAGTGAGAATAAAAATTACTTACGATATATATTTCAAATTAACTTTTTTTTAAACTACCCCGGAAATACCGGCAATACGAATTATGACTTATCCATAATATTTAATCAAGCCTGAAATAATATATATGAGTGATTATAAGGACCAATGTCTTATAAGCGTTACTTAGAACCCTAATTACAACAACATTCACCGGAGGCTAACAAAAAGTAAATAACAAAAAGTTTCTGACAGAAAGTACTAAAAAGGTCATGACATCGTCAGTCAGTCAGGTCAGGTCAGTCACAATTAAAAAGTGGCCAAATAAGCGAACAGTGTTGCTACACACGCAGAACGTCAAAATGAATGTGGGTAAATTGAAAATAATCACAAATAAATGCTGCATAAACAGAACGTGAAACAAAGGTTGGGTAAACTGAAAATAATCAGAAAGGAAATAAATGACTGAATATCATTGGAAACAACCAACCATTAGTAATTGACAACATTTTAATATAAATATATCAAATATAACAAAGTGGGCCACATCTTAACATCTGAAAGGAATGACGGCTACTTCTAAATAATATTAAGCAGTGTGCTATCAAATTATATAATTTATGACGTAAAAAAACATTAAGTCTAAATAGAAAAATAATACGATTTCGAGAAACTTAAAATAACATCTAATTTCTAAAGTAATTCGAAATGTCACAGTCTATTTCAATATTTTGAATTGTCAACGGATAATTAATCTATCTAATGTTTTCACATAAGACAATCCACAAACGTTATTAAAATTAGAATGTGTGACTAAGTATTTAAATTACCACAGAAATTTATGTTATATCTAATAAGCTTAACACTATATTACCCTGGAATAAAAAAATCTGTAACACCAAATTGCTGCACAAATAACTTCTAACGTTTTGATATTTTTTGTGGTTTATTAAAACAAAAAATATACTCGTAGAATTTACTTGTGTGTTTTAATTATATTTTACCAAAATATTTTTTACTGTCAATTTTCTTTCCCTTTTTCTTTATTTTCGTAGTAAACAGTCTGTGTAAAGCAAATATTAAAGCAAAATTTAGCGTCAGATTTAATAAAGCGTGGATTAAATGCTCCGGCCTGAGATTAAATCGAAACTTACCTAAAACGGTTAACATTTTATTTTCGTCCCAACATTTTTCTTCAAGTCAACTAATTTTGTGTAAAATATCATTTTCTTCTATTTAGCTTTTATAAAAACATTTAATTAATTTACACTATACAAAAAAAAATATTTAAACAAAATAGCAAGTCAAACATCATATTGTATTTAGACGCAATAAATGAAATAGGTTAATAAAATTACGTTTAAAATAAACTATTTTATCCGTTACAAAGTTTACTTAATACTTAAATTTTACTTAATCTCCTAATCATAAGATACGTATAACCACACTTAGAACTAATTAATTGTCGTTAACCGACACTATAAACGTGACATAATTACAAGGCTCTTGTTGATTTACAGCAACGTGTTACTCAACTCTACAGCGTGATTAGCTCTGCACATGTCACGCTTCACATTCTGTTTATAAATATATTGTATTATTAATTAAGGTAATCCATATTTGTTTAAATATCACATATACATATCTAACATAGCGTTACTTGTTCGAAACATTAGTTAACTTATAATACAACTTAAAGTTTCGGACCAAAAATTCATCCTATTATCAATTGAAAACTTATATTTTATATACTCATGCTATTAAATAGACAAAGGAATTCAATGGTTACCCATCATCTTATTTACCAAGAAACAATATTTTACTTTGATTTATTTAAACACAGCTTGTGAAGTTTGTTCAATAACATTACGAGTATATTCTTTTCTCCACAGATATAAAATAACATATTTGACAAATATCATTTGTGTTGATTATTAAAGAGAGCAGACAGTTGCCGGTTATTTCTTAAATTACATTTACATAACACTTATACCTCGTACAACAAATTTTTAATGTAATATATAAAAGAGTCATAATAGCGTTATCAGATAATTACAGTAAGGAAGTCTCTTAAGATCAACTGCAAGAATTGAATCACTGGAATACTTTTATACTTTAGTGAATGACACGATAATTTTAAAGTAACTATAAAAATCTGTGTAATAAATTATAAACTACAATGAAATAAACCAGCAGTAACTTAAATAATAAAATTGAATATCTTTCTTTCTTTACACCGAACTTAAGGATTTTCTATAAATATTCTTTAAGAAAAAGTATAAGATTCGAAATAAGATATTGTATGTAAAGTGTTAGTTTGAATTGGTTTAGATAATTATAGTCATATCCCTTGAAGTACATCGCGTTATAACTGAGAGGGTAAAATGTTTTTGACACTAACTGACTTCTCGACAACTCTGACAGCTCTACTTAAATATAAAGTTGACATATTTATTTGTTTACTATTTCAATAAAATAAAGCTCTGTTTAAAAAACAGATGATTCTTATGTAATATATATTAAAATAAAACATCTATAACATTTCTTACTATAATATATATTGTTATTGTTTAGAATATGAAAAATTATTTAAAATCTAGTTGGATTAATGTCTTTAAGTTAGTAATATTTCATATTATTCTACATTATGTAAAGATAACATACAATTCACAATTCATGTAATTTAATTAACTTAGAACTATTACAGAGAGCCTCGAAACTTACTGAGCTCTAGTAAAGTATGATTAAGTTTTTATTATAATCAGATGTGATACGGAAAAGTTATATTATCTACAGAGCTCTGAAGTTATTATTATGGTTTTTCTTTTTTTTTTTGCTTTTTTTCTTCTTATTATAATTTACCGGATCTTAAAGGAATATTGACTTTCAATATTTAGCAAAACTAATATTATATACAATGAATCAATGTTTTGATGTTTTAATTTGATTTTTTTTTTCTATTACAGGTATTGCGGATACGTGTATTATCAAGTGTGTTATTTTACTAAGTAATATAATTAACTAAGCACAGATCTAACCCAATCTTACATTAAACCATTTGGAGATTGTCCTCTAAACTAAATTCTTTACTATGTTACGGTTAATAAGTAACTTTTTATTGTTTTGTTGGCTTAATAAAAAAATATATTTCAAAGTTTGTTACTTAAAAATAAAACATAAATATTAATATACTTCATAAAATGTATTTCCAAGGAAAATATTTATTATGGTTGAATGTCTTAAGATACGGACGCAGTGGTGTTGGTTTTAACAAAGCTGTTTACTTAAAGCAACCTCTCTCAGAGATATATAACTGGTAATGCACCTCAGACTGTGATAGATGACATAACAGAAGTTAAAGTGAAATCTTGAATAATTCTTGCAAGTTCGCAAAATGTACATTTTATTATATTTTTATAACATAAGTAGTCAGATATTATATATTTTATAAATTAAACTATGTTAAGCATGTTATTTAAATATGTCCGGTCACACTCTACTATGTTGTACTATGAAATTATCGTCACATTAGTATGACAACTTGTATATTTTATACTCATAAAAGCTAGTACTTTTAATTCGATCTCTTTTACATTATTAATTGTGAAATATACAAATTCATTTGATTAACAAACTTTTGTGATCATTTGATATTACCAAATGTATTTATTGCAAGCTCAGTGACCTACTACAGGTCAACGTAGTTCTTCATATAGAAACTATGATAGCCACAAAGGATCAAAGACGACCCACCTCCCAGAGCCATAAATTAATAATAAAATATTGTGTTCTATTTGAATACAAACTATTATTATATTAAAAATATTGTTTGAGGCGTTTTTAATTAAGTCTTATTTTGCGTTTAAAATTTCCAAGTGTTTATTGTAGTTTTCTATTTTTTTAAACAAAGTACATCTATTGCGAAAAAGCTTAAAAAATAATCCAACTACCCAACTAATGAAGTTACGTAATCCTTTGCTTTATGTTTCTTTTAGTTCGAATGAGATAGTACAAACGGAGACTGGGCTATCTGATTTACAATTATTGCTTTTCCTATTTCTTTTACTGCTGTTAGTAAAAATGGTTGAACCGCAGCTTTGCAATTCATACAAACATTCATTCATTCAAATTGCATGCATATTTAGTAACCTTAGAATAATCTCATCTATGTAAAATATACTCGTAAGATATATACATGTTGTTACGTTTAAAATATAATATTAAAAATAATATCGATCTCAATCAATGTTATAACTAGGTTATAAGGATATAACAAAACAATCTATTATATATTACTCTACAATGTACTATATGAAGTACATTATACGTTCAAGAGTTACAGAAATTGAACAATCTTCAACACGACACTTATCCAAATTACATATTAATTAATAAAAAACTCATATTTTCATAATATTGGGTTGTTTATTACAACAGAACACGAACTGTTTTACCTCTCAATTTGTCTTTTTAGGGGTAAATATTAAAGCTAAATAAAGGATCAGATTTAATGAAGTGTGGATTTACGCCTCCGGCCTCAGGTTAAATCTAATCCTAGCTAGGGACGGTTTATATTTTACTTTGTCATGTGACAAGTCAAATTAAGCAATTATTTCAATTGACAAAATGTATATTTTTACGTTATTTTTCAAATTCATTACATTGTATATATTATCTGTTAAAATTCAATTGAATGTAATACTTATAATCGAATATAATTTAAGTTGAAACGAGGTGGAGAAAATAACAAAAAATACAAAATATTGTAATAATATTCAAAAGAACGATAACAGTGAACAGAAAAAAATTAAAGATCTGCCATCATGAAATAAGAAAATTATTAAACTACCTTAGAAAAAAAGAATAGAATTCGTTGTGATGCCCCACAGGTTATAAATGAAAACTTAGAGCGCAGTAAAACATATGAGATAGAAGGTAAAAAAGGATCCCATAAAGAGCTGAAGAGCTTTTTTTTGCAAGAGATATGATAGAGAGATTCTGGGACGGGATATATAGAGATCAAAGGATGAGGAGTTAGTTAATGATGTCCAAATATGAATTCTTAAGTACTATTACTTACAAATACTCCCTTGCCATAAAATTATACTACTCAAGATTCTCTTAACTGTAAAAGAATTAATAATAACTAACATAACTTCCTACAACTACCAGAATTATTTTTAATAAGGAACCCATTTTAGTTCAGGGGAAATCAGGAAAGACTACATACAGTCAGACCAAATTTAACAGGCAGATTGACTAAAAATAAAACTGAATTTTGTCGATAACAAAATTTTTGGAAAATCTATGTCTCCTATTCATGATTTACTAACCCCCTTTTAAATACTCATAGTATATAAAATAATCAACTGTATTATTAACAAAAAAAATAAATTATTTAAAAAATATATTGCTATTGCAATATCCTCATTCAACCCTTCTAACGGTAATTTTACGCGAAAAAGGTGATTTAGTTTCGTGTTCACTATAATATGTAGTCGATAAACTTTGTAATTGAAATTTTTTGACTTTTGTTTATAATGTATTTTATGTTTTATACTTCCGATCATGATGTTGAATAAGACCGCCCTATATCTTTCAGCAATTCCAGCATTACCATTTATCCGACAGGAAATCCTACCCTTAGACATTCCCAAGGAACGTTGCCGTCAAGATGGCGGCCGGTCATAAACTTTTGCGTAAAATTTTACAATATCAGTAGAAAAAATGTGGAAGTAAAAACAAGTAGCGTTGGAAGACGAAAATGATGTAGGCTTAACATGCATTTCAAATGTAAACAAACATCATCATTATTAAGACGATTTCGTTTCAATACCAAATGTAAAACTAATTAAAGAAGCAATTGCAAAAAACGTTGCAGAAAAGTAATATGTTCGGCAATATCAGTGATACCAAATTGATCGCATTACACATCCTACGCAGGCTGCTGGAGAGCGTAAATTTGATTTTTATTTCTCGATTTGATTTCATCCTTATCCATAATCCATATCCTTAATTTTTTTTAAACAACTATATGTATAATGTTTTCTGATGGAAAGTAGTTATGTTTGATTTTTATACATTTTCTCTTATACCCCAGTCTCCATTATGATTTTTTTTCTAAACCATTCCCCTTTTTTTTATCCTTAGTTGATTAATACCTTTGTTTTCATCTTTAGGTGAATAGTATGTTAGTACGAACCTCTATTTAGTAGCGAAATTGAACATTGTTTTTATTTGAACTAATTAATTAAAAGATTCCGCATGTAGTTGTATTATTAAATATTAAATTAGTCAGCCACATGCAATTGTATCACAAAATATGAATGATGTCGAGTATTATGTTAAATAGCGGGATTCATAAAAAACAATATAATACTTTCAGATATCATTTGCCGGAATAAAGGATGTTTAGGATTTGATTACTGATTTTTTATTATATGGTAAAAATATTATGTTTAGGGTAGAATGAATTTCTTTTGTAATTGAAATAAGAATTGCTTAAAGCCTGTATTTTCGAACTGTAAATCATACATTGTAGTTAAGTAACGAGCTCTGGTGATATGGGACTCGTGTTGTTTTCCTTCAAAATAGTAGAATCGATGTTAAAAATCTTGACGGATATAAACTATATATAAAATGTTATGAACACGGCCCCATATCTTCACAAAACATGACATGTTGTTGTAAATATATGAATAAGAAAAAAATAAAAACCACGTTGTGGTTTTAATTTTATTTCTCACTTTTAATACCGGAACACATTGTCACCGCACTATCCAAATTATTACCGGATTTAGTAACTTTTGCCAACGTCTTAAATATTGCAAAAAAAAAAAAAATTTTTTTTCGGTAAGCTCAGAAATTTTAAAGATTATTTATACTTTTTTTTTTTTTTTTTTTTTTTTTTTTTTTTTATACTTTCTAGGTTAATGCTTGACTACATTCCACCTGATGGAAAGTGGAAATGTAGTCTTAGATGGTAAAGCGCATTAACTTAGTAACCTATTCACTCTTCTCTTGAAGACGCCCACATTGTATTCGGACGGAAAAACCGACGCAGGCAAGCTGTTCCAGTCCTTCGCTGTGCGAATTAAAAAAGACGAAGCAAAGCGCTTCGTTCGGACAGGGGGAATGTCCAAAACGTAAGGATGGAAACCTGCCGTGCGTCGGGACGTCCTGTGATGGAAGGGGGACGGAGGAACTAAGTCGTGTAATTCCAGCGCACACTCACCAAAATGTATCCTATAGAATACTGAGAGGCTAGCAATTCTACGCCTGTGTTCAAGGCTGTGGAGGTTGGCTTCTACCAATTCGGGATCGCCTATAAGCCTCTTTGCTCGCCTCTCAATTGAGTCCAGAACCGCAAGATGAGACTTTGCGGCACCAGCGAATATGTGACCACAGTACTCTACACACGACCGGATCTGTGCTTTGTATAATACAAGAACCTGTCCCGGTGTAAAGTACTGACGGACCTTCGCAAGAACGGCAAGCTTCGCTGCAGCTGCTCTTGCTCTGGACTCAATACACCGACCAAAGTTGAGGTTCGAGGAAATCTCTAAGCCTAACAACTGTAGCCGGTCACTGTATTCCAAAGATACACTCTGGAAAGTAGGAGCCAAGGTGAAAGGGCTCCTTTTGGCGGTGAACAGACACGTCTGCGTTTTGGTGGCGTTGAATTTGACAAGATTGGCATTGCCCCATGCGGAGACTGCCTGAAGTTTGTCACCCAAACGTTGCACCATGGCTTCTCTTTCTGACTGTACTTGATCTCTACTAGCCTGACTACTCGGCAGGTATCTTTCTACAACTGTGCTGTCGTCTGCATACCCATAGATACCGGGCTTCAGCATACCAGTATTGCCACATTTTTTTTTGGAAATCGAAATTTTAAAACTTCTTGATTTACAAAAGCTGGATTATTTGTTTGAAAACGGGACTAAGTAATAAAACGTATATTATTTTTAATAAGTGTTTAAATTTAAATTTTAAAATTCGTTTACGTGACTTTTCATCAGTTTCATCCTATCGTCAAATATTTGTCTTATTCTAAAAAAAAAAATCAAATCAACAAATACTTTAATTCATTAAAAAAAACAGTATTTCAAGTAATAGTCTAAGTCAATGTTACAAATAGTAAATTAAAATAAAATTATAATTATTTGTAAAAGTTACTTACTTGTTAGATTGAAGATATAACTTCTTTTTATGTTTCCTATTTGTCTTTAATAACGATGAAAAGCTGTGCCCAAGATAGCTCTAGATTAAACTGGATGAGTAGTTCTGCTTTCATTAAATTTATGGAGCGTTTGTTTCTGACAGCCGACCATTCTAAATTCATCTGGAAAAAAACGAGTACAGGAAAGCAGTTTGATGTTAGTATACTTAATATACTAATATACTAGTTTAAACCTATTCCTAGTACCTATATTCAACAAGAAAGAGCTGACACCATTTCTTTGCAGTTATGGCAGTGATAACTTGACAATTTCCCACGAGTCCCGCTTTTGAATTATCCCCGCCAAAAAAGAGAAATCGGGTTACGCTGATTACTGCTAACTTTACCTGTTAATCGTCGATTACATTCTTCTGTTACGTATTATGTATTGTATTTTGTAAAAAAGGACAACAAAAGACATCAACTAAAAACGTTTCTATTGTGTTCCCGACCCTCTTACTAAATTAAGCATTAAAAAGACAGTTGTATTAACTCTTAAATATAAATTAAAGTTTTTAACAATTAAATATAATATACATTCATTAACAAGACACAACAAAATATCTTGTAAAAATCTTCAAGACAGAATCAAAGGGAAGAATTTAAAATCTTTTAAACATTTTTTTCTTTTAATGTATTCTCTTGTAGTAAGAGCAATTAGTATTTAGTACAAATATTTAGTATAAAAACACAGAGAGATATAAAGGATAAATAGTTAAAAAGCTAAGTGATGTCGTTTCACTTGTTCTTTAACAGAAATTTACCTCTCGAGTATTCCCAAAGAGGACCTTAGCAAGGTAGATAAAAAAATCCAAGAAGTTACAGTAAGCTGCTTTAATATGCATAATCCCACCAAAATACTCGTAAATGAAAAATATTGTCATAACACACAAGAATGTTTAATTACTTTATTATACCACATGGTACTATAAAGGTTAAATCTTCTTTCATTAAAAATTCAACGAACGCGCTCGAAAACTTTGTATTTGTTCATTAGCAGCCGCTTCATTTATGCAACCTTATTTGACTTGAAATACAAATTAACAAGGTTGGTTTTAGAAAAACAAAATAACTCTTTAAATTACCTTTATAATAACTTCATATATAATATGTAAAAGGATGTTTGTATTTCAATAAATGACTCGAATCATTTTTATAAGAGTTTCGGAAGTTTCTTACTAAAATCTCAATGTATTTATTTCATATTTTTTTAATAATTGATCACCAAAAAAATTTAATTAAACAAGAGCCACCTATTTCATACGTTCAATATTACCTTGCACAGTAACTCTTACAAACTAATTTTAAGCTAATATTTACCTCTAGAGAAATAAAACTTTTCATAAAACTTTATGTAGATTTTCAACTTGAATAAACTTGTTTTAGTTATTAGTTACGGGATGAATATTTTATAATTTATCCATTCGTTATGATTATTCTTAATGTTAATAATATAACTATCGATATAGTAATTGAAACATTTCTGAATCATTTCTGAATATTTCAAATTGGTTACTAAAAAATAAAGAATGTAAATGACCTTCAAAAAAAAAATTTTAACAATTCAAAGAAAAACAGTAGGTACCACAATTCGGTCTTTAATCTTCATACAAGACTTAGAGCAACAAACGATAAAAAAATATAAAAGTAATCCGCAATTAAATTATTCCCACATAGGATATTTTGTCACTCATGTGTGTGTGTGTGTGTGTTAGTATGTGAATATGTGTGTGTAATCTCGTGGGCTACAAATATGGGTCTTCCAGTGACGAAGGAATGGGAAAGTCTATCAAAGGATGTTTCATCTGGGATGCAAAGTAAATATAATACGGCGATTTTATTAGCCAAGACTCAAAATTGTCAAACACAACAAAAAAGAAAACAGGAATATATTAGTTAATTAATGAAAGATATCTACCGAATAAAGTCATTGTTCTATCTAAAAAAAATATGGATAACATACTTATATACCAATATATATATAACCATAATATTTTTTTTACCAAAAGTAATCAAAATAACTATAAATATTCTGTAACTTCAATGTAATCAATGTATATACTACGAAAAACATAAATACATAGAGGAAACATGTCTGAAAACATCAAAATAAGTTGGTTCTAACTTGTTTTCTGCGACAATTTCAGACGATACTTCAAACAACTCTGAATATTGAATTTTATCAATGAAGAATTAGATGTTTTTTCCAAATATAATCAAAAATAATTATCATTTTGTAATGCCTTGTTTTTAAATGTTAAAGATAATACTAAGGAAGTGAAGCAACATGTGTAAAACTATTAGCAATCTATTGTTTGCCCTTAAACCCTATCATCAACGTAGTCCTTAGTAATACTACTGGAACATTATTTTTATGAATAAATTATTAATATTTAAAATATTCATCAAAATTAATTAATAGCAATTGAAGTAATATGTTTCTTTATCACACGTAAAATATAGAACAACCAAATAGTCAGAAAACTGAACTAAAAACTACAGAAACTACTGTCACAAACTCAAACATACAAACGAACTAAATACCATCTGGACTTGTATGAACTATAGCATTGTGGCAAGATAAACCTAAATTACCAAACACAACACAATAAATTACAAAAAATATTTGTGGGGACAGATAACACCAATATTCTCCACATGTGGTTTTAGTTTTAAGCTTAATCTGTGATTATTTTTATAAGATAATACAAACAAAAGAAAATAGTAGCAGAATTATAGTTGTTTTTTCATATTATATATATATATATATACATACATATATATGTATATTACTTAAGTTAGTATGCTTTAAATCAGGTAAGATTTTAATGTTTAAATATATAGGCAAATAATTGGTATAAATTTATTTACAGTAGATATAATAAATAACTATTAATAACTACTATATATATACATACTAAATATAATAATTATTATATATATATATATATACCTATGCATACATATATATATACATATATATCAGATTCTTACGTCTTACATAAGTACAAAATAATATTACCCTCCCTGTAAGCCCACGGCTTTATGGAGCAACATATTTACTATCTGATATTTCCGAACTGATTGCTGTTACGACTAAAATTGTTGATAATTCAAATGCTACAACAATTTCTATAGAATATATTAAGCTACACCTAAATAATTTAATAATTAGTTTTAAAAGTATCTATTTTATATAATAAGATACTACAGTTATTTCAAGATGACCAATGTTTTACCTGAAGTATGTTTTACTACAAAGTAATCCTTTAATATGTAACATGACACTAGTTAGGAACTTGAACAACTGAAGCGAGCTGAACTTAATCGCAGCTGCGATAGATTATGGAAGACGTAATTTATGTAAAATCCTCAATGAACGAACTCTGTATTTCCATTAGTTTTAATCCTTTTAACGCTTATAACATGTCAATATTTACAAATATGTCTAAAATATCCTCTAAAATTTATACGTGAGAATAAGTTAGTGATTAAATAAAGCTTTCACTAAATTAATAAATAATTTTCAATAATATTAATTAAAAAAGAGACACTCCTTATAAGATGCTTATTTCGCAATATTAAAAAAAATTAGGGATATGAAACAAAATTGGAATGTCAATGTAAAAATAATTATTTCATGGAAATAATTATTTTTAGTAGGTACTTTATTATTGTTAGAAACCCTCAAAATTCAATTTATCTTAAATGCTATAAATAAACAAAAGTTACGTCATTCCCTAAATTGCTGGTCGGAATTACAAAGAGAAAACTATCACTGCGGACTTAAATGGAAATTTAATATTTTACTCCTGAGAACCTTATTTATAATAACATAGTTAAGATTAAAATAAGCGGTTTTGTCTTAATTATATTCTTAAATTAATAAAACGAATCATATAATTACAATACAAACAACGAAAGCGAAATGAAAACAAATAAATACGCAAGAATGACTAACTATAGAGCTACTACTTTTAAGATGCTCTCACATTTCATGCCCATTTTATCAAAAAGCCTTATCCTTAAAGCATTTTCCTTAAAGCATTTTTGTCTTAGATGTATTTCCCCCTTTTTAAGTCTACTTTATATATTATATATGTATATAAAATGACAAAAATCAGGTTATTTTTTCATAATATATAAGAGTAAATATGCCTTCTTTTGTGAAAATAATAAAAATATTTCAAATATCACCAAGTCACTCATATTTTTTATTTCTATTTCAATCTTAAATTATATCTTAAGTCTGTTGAGTAGGAAATCAAATGGACTGCTTGCATTTCAATGCATTTTTATTGATGGTATCCAGCATGTCTTTGAAGTTATATTATAAGATTTAGATTATTTATAAAGCTAGTTATAAGACTTAGATTATTTATCTCCTATGTAATTAAAGTCAATAACTTGGGAACTTACTTAAAGCGTCTTATATTTTGTGCTAAAAGTTCCTTTATATACGTACTACCATCTCAACGACATCTCCCCCATCCGTGAGATAAACCCAAATATCAAATAACAATTATACAACATTGTACTGGGTTTCTGCTCTGGTATGCTGTAACGAAATAAGTTAGAGTATGTTAGAACATTAGAATTCTTAAAATCCTTAAAAACACACGTGAAAAATCGAGAATTAATATACAAAAAAGACCAAGAAATGTACATAATTTAAACAGAAGCTTGTCAGATATCTTTAGGTGGGTAATGTTACGATAACCTAAAAAATTGCAATCAATCGTACAGAAGTATCTAATTAATAAATACATAACGGATGTAGAAAATAATCAGCAGGAGAACGATAACTCTTAAAAGAGAAAATTGAAGTGCTGATAAGTAAACAGAAGACGCCACCATGCTGACTCTAAAAGAAAACCAAAGGTTATAATAAATTATTTGGAGGCCAAGGACGTTTATGAGATGGAAACTAAAATGGAGGCAAAACATGAGCTAGAAGCCATATTACATGAGAATTTTCTGCTGAGTAAAAATATTGCAATTTTGAGCTCTAAAAAATCGGTATAGTGCTACCGACTTACTTACTTTACTACTACTTTTCTACTTTAATCAAAAATAAATAAGAATAGCAAGATATAGAAAATAATAAAAGAAAACAGAAAACACGATGACACTACTCCAAGAGAGACTGAGATGTCTTGGAATCTTGGTAATCCCTTTACCAGCACCGAAAAAGAAAGAGCAAGAGTTCATTTTAACAATAAAAAAGTCAAGTTTAAATGACTTCATAACCTACATTTTGTGGAAAGGGTTCTTCTGTAGTGGTTTCAAATATTTCAATACATTGTTACTGATAGGAAAAATGATCGATTTAAAAAAGGAGTTACTAATAATATTACAGAGAAGTAATCTATTCGGAAATATCAGATATAGCAAATTGATTGATTGCATTACACAGCCTCCGACGTATAAAGGCGCAATTTTTTCCCAGTAAACTCGTATACGTCAATCTGTATACTATATCAGTTTTATTGCTTTTTACAGAGATTTATCGAGTGATGCACGCAAGATAAATATATCTCATTAATTCAAAAAATGAGACAAAACATAAACGCGTATTTTTAAAATCTGATAAATATATTACAAAAGTTACAACCCTCGCATTCAAAATAAAGGTTTAATTACTATTGTTTTGCCTGATTGCGGTAGTCGTGTCATCCAAAAGTTATTGTTTCGTTTATTCGTTATTAAATTGTTTGCTTTTGTTTGTTTTTAAAGAGTCTGATGTTTTAATTAAAACTGAGAAACTAAAACGAATTACGAATCATACTTTTTTTTATTCGCCACCTAGTATTTTTATTTTCAATTATTGTCACTCACAGTTTTATTTGATTTCTTACAATTTGTAACAATTTATTTTTCACAAAAGATAATAAATAATATTTTATTCACTACTTTATTCTTTAGACCAATTTAATACACAATAATTATATTAATTTAATATCTCCTGAAATTGTTCTTTTTTGTATTGAATCTTTAATATTTTGCTCTAAATTCATGAATATTTGGATAAGGTAATATAATATAACATAACATTCATTTAAAACTCGTACTGAACAAACCAATTTTAAAATAAGTAAGTACAAATTGGACAAGTGAACTTAGTTCGTATGTGTCACAAACAAGTACTTGGATGTCATATTAAATTGCACTGTTCTGAAACTAAAACAATTTCAAGTGTCTACCACAGTAAGGTAAATGTATTGTTTGTGACATAGATTTAGTTCAAGATTATTAAATAAAGTTTTTATTTATGTTTACCTTATGTTTAATCAGATGGAAAATAAATTACAATTACTTGATACCACTGATAATTCTAAGCAATTAAATATTAGTAAAATCTTACTTTATTGTGATAATGTTCTACAGATATATCAAGAAAGTCCCAGGCATTGTTTGCGCTCCTCTTCTTGCAACACGATGGGCCCGGCACCCGCACGGTGAATCCATGGAATGCTTAGAAGCTTCGTCTCTGTTCATAATAGTTTTTCAATTAAGAAAATTTAAAACTTTTTTAAGAAACATTAAGTCAAACATCTTTTTATCAAAGAAAATAATATTTAACCCTACACTGAACAGCGTTTTGAATAGCAATGCAATGATTTTTAAATTTAAAAATCAGATTAGTAAGAGGGATTGGGTTTAGTAAGAGGTTAATTATTGTTTCTATGAACATACTTACTATTCGCGATAACTAATATATACAAATAAGTATTTTTTAATACTTTATATTAATTTTAATTTTAACCTGTATATTTACAACGGCTACAAATTTAGATATTTTGATATTATTTTCTTCTATTTAGGTAAGTTTCTTGCAAATGTAACATTTTATGGTAAAATCTAAGTTTTACTTTCCTAAAGTTCCCAGCGTCCGAGACTGTTTGTTACTTAAGGGCCCTCAGGGCCCTAATAACTTAGAGGATATCATCCAAATATATACAATATTAATCTTTAAAAATAATAAATGCACTATAATTATGTACTCTGGACTATTAATGCAAGTTTCCTTACAGGCAATGAAATGTTATTCAAGAATTAAAGAAGCGTACCAGTTTATTTTGCACGAATTTTAATTTCTTAGTAAAATAGCACAAAGGCTGATTTCTTTTGAATTATTACTAATTAAATTTTAAGAGATTTCCATTACAGTGTTGTATAATTTACATAAACAAAGATATGAAATAGTTGTAAAGAGGAGTACTCTTAGTATTCATTACTTTATAAAGACTGTAAATAAATAAAGATGTATTGTAAGGGTAATAATAATAAAAATAACTATTTTAAAATAATAAAATTGATAATTAAAAATTAGAGATAACAAATATAAAATAAATTATATAATTATTTATTTATTTATTTATTTACCAATAAAAATCACTAATACAAAAACAAACAGAAAACAATGTAGTACAAAGGAAAACTTATCTTTTTTGGAGATCTCTCCCAGTTACCCTTTGGTGTGAGAGAGGGAGTACGAGATAATGCGGTACACTTGTACTAAAAACAAATAAAAGAGAACAAATGAATGATATTGAAAATAGATTAAACTTTTAATGGTTATTTAACAAATTATCTGTATAATATAGCATATAAAATAATAATATATTTGTAGGATGCCCGAATCAAATACTTTTTCAGCTGCTTGCACCTCTCTATTTCTTGTAGTTGCATATACATTTTTCATAATATATTGTATTTCGTTGTAGACACGACACGAGACAACCCCCATAGCTATTCGCAGGTTTATCAATTTACAGTAACAACAATTTAATACTATTAAAGAAAATAGATTACAAATAAGTATCATCGTTTTTAATTTTTGTATCAGTTCCGGCCCGGCGGAATCTGTGTCTGCGACGTAGGCATAAACAGCCTTGCATTATATAATAATTTTAATTTTAAATATATGGCTAACATATTTAACGACAAATAGAACTATATTTCTGTTTGTGTAGGATTTGATTCCCTCGAAGAAAATAATGCATGAAAGAAAAACACGTCAGTCCGATCTTCTATGAGAGAGGGGTATTATTACATATAAAAAAACACAAACAAAAACCTCTGCTAAAAATTTACTGTACAAGCTATTTATAAATTGATCGATAGTATAGGCTAATCAAATATGTTCAGTTTATTATTTTGATCAGCGAAGTGGATTGAATATTTGTCGAATAAAGATGATATGACGTGTTCATATTTGAAGTATAATTGACAATAGTTTGATTTTGGTAACTATCAGAATAACTATCATATTTACGTGGATGCTAATATCCGTAGAATAAATTATAAATCAAGTTGCACGTTACCAATAAACGGCCTATTATACACATTAAACTAACAGACATTTCAGAAAGCATGTTTTATATTTAATCGTTGAAACCGGTAACTGTGTTGTATTAACAGACTCCAGAAAGCCCCAGCAATAATTAATGTGTATCGATTTTCAAGGTTTACTAATAGCCTGCAGGAAGTTACTTACTATAGGATCGTCCTGAAAATTATGGGTAATGGGATAGTTTATGCAAGTTGAATCCTCGGATGTTGCAAGAGTTCATGGGCGGCGATGATCACATATCAACCTAACATAAAAAAAAATAGTACAAGAAGCTACAACCGGTGGATTACCTACATTGGATTGCTTGAACTTATCTTGTAGAATATCTGTCCCTTTAAATAGAACTAACTCTAACTAAATACAGACCAAAAGCAAAGCTACGTCAAATCAAAGATAAGCCTCTATATCTACATAAACAATTAATCTTTTATATTGGATAGAAATTAAATATGAATAATATCCTGGATTCAGTTCCCATACATACTAAATCATTGTCATATTAGATTTATAACAACGTTGGCATATTGTTTTTTTTTTCTACTTACAAATAGTTAATATTATTTTTTTAACAATTTATACTACTATACAATGCGTTAGTAAAATTACATTGATTCAGTTTTATTAAATCTATATTGTAGGTATAATTAACCGATCGAAATGTATATGTAAACGAAGAGAGCAATCTGTGGCACGTTTGCTAGAAGTTGATTGTATTACTTTGACCTGAGGTGAGGTGCTGTGTGAGCCGCGAGGGATCCAATACACATATTTTAGAAGTGCTAAAGGAAGCCTTTATATTATTTTCTTTTTATTATTATATTTATTGTTTCAATGATTTATATTTTCCTCATACATGTATCATAAATATAAATTAAATGTAACTTTGGTAACTCATTTTTATAATGCTTTTTTACATTGCATTACATTGCATTGCATTACTGACTCTGACGTTTTTGTTCAATTCTCTTATTGGAATTTCGGTAAAAAAAGGTCTCAAAAATAGCAGCCACATTTGTATCTTTACTTATTTCAATATTATAATTTTTTAACTTTAGAGGTCCATAACAGTCGTAGTTTTCCCAGTAACACTAGATAAAACATCCCAAGTCGCCTTAATTTTATCTTTTGAATTTAAAATTTTATTGGTAATATAAATAGACTTAGCTTGTACACAAACGTTCTGAAATATTTTAGAGAAATTCTTCAAGAACACTGGATTCTGATTCCATTGTCTCTCACCATATAATTTATATAATTTTTCTCTGTTTCTATATATTCCTACGACAGCTCAATCACTAAATATAGTTTTAAGTATTCATTTATCGTTTTTGGCTTAAAAATATTACTAAATTCATTATACAAGAAAACTAAAACTATATTATATAAATTATTTGGATTATCATCAGTTTCCTTGAAGCACATTATTTAAAAAAATAAGAATTCTATTTTTACATAACTTTTATAGTTATACATAAATGATTAATTTGATATTATAATTTAAAAAGATTTTCCTTCATCTATAATAAATCACAGATAAAGGAAAACACTTAAGTCTAAATTGTCTGAAAATGATTGAATATCGCTGAGTAATGTCCCCTTTAGCAAGCACTTTCATCAGTACTCACCTTTACAACCCTCGCCAAACAGAAATCAAAGATTTCAATTTTTGTGTAAATGTTGGATTATCTATTAACCATTTATCGTTAAAAATGTTATATATATATATATATATATATAAGCTATTAAATAACAAATCTCATGCATATCTTATTGTTAATTATTTGAATTGGTTTGTAATATTAAATGTACTCTGTCAATATATAATTATTTTACTCATACTACACTTTAGTACATATTAATAAGTGATTCTTTTTGCAATCAATATTTTCTTACTAAATCAAAACATGTTTAAGTATAATATTTAAAATATAACTTAAATGCCCTTTAATAAATCTCATTAAAATAAAACATGAAACATAACTATAATAAAACTCGTCGTTTACCCTAAAATTCAGTCTAAATTGTTTTCAAGGTCTTCTTTACTTCGAAAATTAAATTCCTACGCCGAATGCGGTCCGATTCAATTGAAACCTTTAGTTTTTTTTTTCAATTTTTTCTTTTCTTTATATCCGCAAATAATCACGTACATATATCAACTCGAGATCTTGATATTGTGAGTATATATATATATATATATATATATATATGTATGTATGTAGGTATGTATGTATACGAGTATATATATATATATATATATACATATATGTATGTGTGTAGGTATTATATAGCTTCAGCTTAAATCTAACACTTTAATGAAAATGAAATACACTTTTAAAGTAACTTTAACATTACATGTAATTTATTACCATTTCCTTATTCTGTAATATTTTTTATTATACGCAATATTATTAAACAAAAATGTGTAGTGAACATCTGTTGAAATCTTTACGACATGATATGAGGAAAGGAATACAGATCTTTTTATGTTATTATTTATGTACTATGAAACATAGTTATATTAATATTTTTCATAAAAATATAACAGTAAAGTACATATGTTTTTCTTAGGTTTAAAAGAAATGTATTTTATTGGAATCGGTTTTCTTTGTTTTATTGATTTAAGATTATAAATATAAAAATATTTTTATAAAGTATTTTTTTCGCCTTGGTTTTTTTTTTGGTAATTGTATGATGATGTAAATATTTTTTAAGATTATATTATTTCATCATTATCTTGTATACCGAATTAAACATCCGCTTACGATATTTTGTTTTTAATGCACCTGATTTAAAAAATATAATGTAACTTACTTCAAGTCACTTCAGTAAAGTGATTCAGGAGGCAAAGGCAAAGTTAGCGTGTAATGTAAGTTTATGACTGGTTTCTACAGCAAAGAGAACTACTGCTTTAATTTCATTTTAGTGCCTCAATATCACTAAGTCAAAATAGGCTTACTTATTAAAAAATGTCTACAAAACAAAATATATCACAGTATCAGCAATATTTACGAACTTTAACGGCTTTAGAGTTTTAGAGATAATTGCTATCTTTGAAATATCACATTAATTATACAACTGGATAATTTAAATGAAATGAAATAATTATCCATAAAGCTTGAACAACATTTCTACGTATAATCCTTGATGTGGTCGGAAAGTAATTAAGGACAATGAACAGATCCTCAGATTGCTCATTAACCAGCCATTAGCCTGCATGTGTGCTGGCGCTTGAAATCCTAATTGTTTACTGAACCTTATTTCTATTTCAAAGTCATTAATTATGTAATTAAAATTTATCTTTTAAAGAAACACATAATGATAATTAAATTGCGAAAATATTTTAAGATATATATGATGTTACCTAAAGGTATTCATGGTCGAAAAATTATTTTGGTAAAAAAATTAAAAAGTTACTATTGTAGATACGTTGAAAGAGAGGAAAGAGATTTTGTCTTATTACTAAAGTAAGTATTATATACATCTAATATTAAAGAAAAAATGTGCTTACTAGATATATAACATACCAACAAGAGTGTTGGTTAGTTTATATATCTTACATCAAATGATATTGTTATGTGTAAAATATTATTATTAAATAATAGTATCCTCAAATTATTTTGTTAAAAATAATGTCATTGTAAATTTTTAAAATCATTTTCTTTGTAAAATTGCCATCTTTAATATTATACAAAAATCGTTTAACGTTGTTGTCTGAGTGTTTCTTTAAAGTGGAAGTAAAACTTCTTTATAATCGTTATGATTTCAAACTCGATGTAACGAAACTGCGTCACGATAAAGAAACAAACACATAAATGTATAGAAGAGAATGAGATAGAAGACATGTTTTTTAAATTGAATTACAAATTGAATCGATTTACTATCGTTTTTATTTTTCTTTGTGTACTTGTATGTTATCGTTAATAGCACACAATGTGTATGAAAAAGTAATTATGATTTTACATACATGCTACAAATGGTATATAGTTCAAAATATTATCTTTAAACCCTTTAAATTAATGTCTTCCTAGTATCAACTAGATACGGTTATAGTAATAATATTAGATTAAAATTGTTGTTTTTAGTACAATCCAATGTGTGTCACCATCTCAAAGTTTATATCATTACGTAGACATCGGATATGGCTTGTCAGTTTTTGATATAAGATGCTACTTCGAAGCCACGGATGTTTAGATTTATATATAATAAGCATGTATAATATTTTAGCAGTGGAGTGGTGGACCGATGTGACTTGCGACTTGAATCACTTTATTTTTCATTATCTTACACTTAGTGACTTTACTAAAGATAAATTTATTTTTATTTTTTTTAATTATTCAGAAGTTAAAAACTATCTTATGTATATGTATATTATGTATATGATTTGATTAAATGATAGCGCTGCGTCATTTTATAAATGCTATGAACGTACAACATTGCCTAATAATATGCTTATTTTTATACTGTTTAAGTTTAATATTGGTTATTATATTGAGACTTATTTTGGAAATCCAATTATTGCTTACACAGTTGCTTCACGGCTATATCTAACGCGAAAGAATTATTACATTTTGAATAAGATCAACTGAAACAGAAAGTAAATAAATATTCTACTATTAAAATACAAATATATAAATACATCTTCGTCACTTACAAAATACTAATAAATGATTTAACACGTTATCAACACATTTTAACTATCTCATTATTATCATTACTTATAATGATATCAAAGACATTGTTATTAAAGCTTCATGATCAGACATAAAAGAGATTGTGATGTAAAATAGATGTAAGAGACTTTATATCACACAAAAGGACGGACGAGCTTAAAATAAATCCCAGCAATTTTATGGACTTTGTAAAGTGGATGATAAAATTTTAATGTTTTAGAATAATTAAATACATATATTTTTAACTGGTTCTTTGGTTGACCTCACTATATAATAAGACGATAAATAAGAGTCTTTGGAACTTAGAGAGATGTATTTAGTGTCATAAGGTTTTTTCTATATGTAAGCCTTTTGGTTCGTCACAAAACATACTATTAACTAACAGCACTCACCAGTCAGCTGTATTCCATAAAATATACTTCTATATTAGTAACAATATTTTGTCTTTAGATTTGTATCAATAAATGTTAAAACGTTATTTTAATACAATAAATAAGTGAAAGTTTCGTATTTTGAATGAATGAATGCTTTATTTGGTCGTTGCTTGGTCGCGCTAAGATTATTAATATTGAATGTTTAATGGAATGGTTCACAGCGTACATATTGTATATTATTATTATCTCTATATAAGTACTTGGTTACTTTGTTTCATCAAACTTTACAATACAATAATACAATAATACTTTACAATCATGTTACAATAATATAAATAGCACATGTAATTTACGGTCAGTTGTGAGATTACTTCTAATCGTTCATCTGCTGTCTCAGCTTATCCTAATCTCCCAAGCGGGAGAAAATATCTTTTGATTCCATTTTGGTTCATTAGTCCTTATTGCTTGAATGTTTTGGTTAAAGTGGTAGTGTTGTTACGAATAAATATTAATAGATAATGTTCATTTACTATTATTTATCTTTATTTATTTAATTCTTCTTAATTCCTTAATTATTATTATAACCAGAGGCAGAAAATCAGAGTGATTCTATTCGTATCGTTGTACGCAATTACACATAATACATACTTAAAATACTTACTTGAATTACTCTTAGAATAGGAAAATTTAAGAAATAACTCACTTTTTCACATGCTATTAGTCTTCAAAAAGGAATTATTGGAAAACATACAATAATGTTAAGTGTTTTTGATATCAAATTTCGTCTTCGCGTTCTGAGAACTCAACAGCTGCTATATAATTCTATGACAATTGATTCAAGTAAATGTGTTTACGTGAAACAAAAAGAAATATGAGTTTAAGATTATCAAATTGATTGCGTTGGTTCTAGTTGTTCGTACATTGGTCACTATATATATTGAAATTTGTGAAACAGTAATCACAATAAAAAAAATTCGTGCCCGCAGGGGGACACGCGTGAGTAGACCTCGTGTGTAACTCGTTTAAAATATAACTCACTACCTAATAAAACCTACCTAAAATTTTCAAGCAAAAAGCGGTTTTAATTTTTTTTCTCGGAAAAGGTATCTTTTTTGGAAATACTTTTGGTACTTAAATTTAGAGTAAAAAATAACCTTTCTATTAAAAATATTTGCGAGGAGGGAATGTTTACCAGAAAAAAGTTGCCGTGGTTTTACCTAACTAAAATTTACAAGGTAAAAGTGGTTTTTATTTTTTTTCTCGGAAACGGTACCTTTTACGGAAAAACTTTTGGTACCAAAATTTAGAGTAAAAAATAACCTTTCTATTAAAAATACTTATGATGCAAGAATGTTTACCAGAAAAAAGTTATGATTTTTTTTCCAAAAATTTTCGGTTTTTTTACCCCCACCCCTAAATTATTGAAGTTAGGTTTTCGGTTCATCTATATTAGTTATAGGTATTTATCAAAGACATCATATAATATGAACGCGATTGATCTCCTTTATATAGGGACAAAGTTATGGTCGAAAAACTGAAATCAGAAAAAGTGAGGCCCTAGCGCCCCCTGTGACCGGATTTCTCTGGTTAACGAACTTGACCTTCATTTTTGGATGGTTGATTTTTGTGCAAAGTTTGAAAGCGATCCGAGTGAAACTGCGGCCGCTATCGTGCTGACAAAAGTCGAATCTGGACGCACGCACGCATATATATGTATATATATATATATATAAACTTTTTGACCAATGGTCATTTCGGACTCAGGCGGTCATAAGAAGACCTCCTGTGAAGAAATTTTTCCAAAATTCGAAAGTAGGGGACAAATGAATGGGCAGACCGAATTCTTCGAGGTCTACCCAAAAAAGGCTGAGTTTGTTGTGTGGTTCTTCTCAGACCAGGGCGCGTTTGGAACATTCGTAGTCTTATTTTAAGTTGGAGAGTGTCTTTGCAGAAGGGCTTTTTTAGATACATACGATGTTAAAATATGCCCTCCTGTCACTTCCATTTGACGTACACAAGGGATCACTGGTATGGACTCAAAAAGGAAAATATAGAAATAAAAAATATATATATATTATTCTATTTAATTACCGTGTAATAGTAGTTAGTACATTTGCAAAGGGGTAGAAAATAAACTTACGATGCCCGACTACAATATAAGTTTTGTTAAACTATACTATAACTACTTTATTTAATTCAATTCAAGTCTATTAAAATAATAATTATTAATACTATTATGGAATAATATCACAACTCATAACTGGTAACTGATTTCGTAACGTCTTTTAGCAAATATCATCAAATATAACCGACAGGCTATTTAATCAACTTAATTTCTATCGGGCCTACCAATTATATGTATGTATTAAAAACTATTTAAACAACACAAATATAGATTTAAATAAACCAAACTGAACAAAATTATATTTAAAACACTAAGTATTCTAAGAACTAATAGCACTCGGATATGATTGTACATTCAAAACAATATAATTATTATTGAATTACTGAGAACTCCTTTGTAAATCTCCTTAAGGTATTAGCCCTAAGACAAACAAAGGTTACCAGTAACGGTTAGTGTAAAGTAACAACTATAATTGACACTAAAATAAATTATTTTGTTAAATATTATTATATTGCAACATGGCGGAATTCTTGTAAGAACTAAACATTCCAAGGGGGTAATATATATAAAACTAATCGTTAATCTAGAAAGTTAAAAACCAAAAACAATTAATAAGATAATCTGTAAAATAAACACAATATACGTGTTATAATTCTGCCTTAACAGCCGTATATATAAAAAAAAAATTGCATACATTTATTGTCGTTAGTTCCTCATACAATGTAATATCTAACATTTTTCTCCGACACTGATGTAACGATTGTGTAATTGTATCGAATTTCAATGACCCCATTAGACTTATGTTTTTAAAACAAATCTTTTAGTAAATAAATTTAAAAGTACTCGTAAAAGGCCACTGCTGTTTTAAGAAACGGAGTGGTGATAAATTACTAAAGACATTAAGTGTTTATGAAGTGAATTTATTGTCGCTGTATAAGAAGCCTAAACTGAATAATGCTGAATTGTAGGATCAAATGTTAATTACGAAATAGAATTGAATAAGTATTCTCAGTCATTTTACGTGATCTATATTAAGACCACAAAAACAGACACGTATTATCAGTTTCTATTATTTGTTATTGATTGATTTATTTACTGCAATCGGTAGCTAAGTTTTCAAGGAATGGTGGCCTGATACAGGAACAGAAAACACTTCTTCACTTATCAGATGCTTATCAGTGAAGTTTCTGGATATACGTCAGTGAAAAAGGTTTAACATTAGGAAATTACTCTTTCTTGTAATAAACAATAATTTTAAAATAAAACTAATATGTTTTCGATTTTAAAATAAAACAAGCGATAAAATATATCAAAATTGTTTCACGTTATAAAATAACTTTCATAATAATATTTGAACACATTTAAAATTGTATGTTTTTAGTATGTTTTTTTAGGTTTATCGTTTCTCTTTTATAATTATTTTGATGAAATTGACTTGTAATTTTAAAATAATATAAGTAAATACTATTAATATATCAAAGACAATAAGTCTTTCTATACACAAAACAATATCTCACCGGGAAGTTCTAGTTGTTTTGCTAAAATAATATATAATTTCACATAAAGCATAAAATAAGAAATTAAATTAAGTACTTACTAAGAAATCTTGAGATAAGAAATCGACATTTGCTCTTGATATTATTCAACAAAATGTCTCATTTACCTCGATTATCTTAGTATTGACAGCTATTATATTTTATTAAAATATGTTTTTGTAATTAAAAATATTGACAACAAAATGACAATAACAAAATTTTTGCTACAAACTGCTCTGACCTAAGTTGATAAGCTTCAGTATGATATTGACATGTATGGTTAACAACAGTTTTACAAATGTAAATCATCTTTATGATGTTTCCAAGTATGACTGAGTTCATACTAATGTATAGTTACACATTACTAGTATATCTGATGAAAACACCAGAACTCCATAACCTCTATAGTTATTTCGTGTTATACTAAGCATAATAGTGGAACTTGTAATAAAAAACAAAAATATGTATATATTATTGTCTTAATTGTTGAAATATAAAAATAAATAGATGAGAATGTGTTTCTTAAAATTTCCAGTAACTTTACTTCTTGTGACTATGTCTTGCATGTTTACGCTTCACGAGATATCAAGTAATTTAATTTTATCAGTATTTGACTTATTGAAGAAAAAACATAATACCTAGTTAAAAAACTTCCTAAACTTTGTTACAAATGTATTCACATAACATTACATTGATATATCAACTCCAATCGCTAGACTAATGCTTGGCGGAGCAGATTAATATAATTTGTATTATTTGTCCTATGTATATGTATAATTTGTATTAATCGCCCCCTTTAACTTACGTACTATTTACGTAGTTCAGTCGTTTCACCTCACGTGACCTCTTTATAGCGAGCTTCTGTAATACAATCCAAGTAACTTAAATAACAATGTTTCACTGATTAGAAGGTAAAATACCTGTATGATTCTTGTAGATATCATAAAAATATGTAAGCTGATTTAACATAAACTTAGTATTTTTAAGACGCCGATTTATATTCAAAGAAAAATAAAGACCATTAAAAACACTATTACAAAAACAGGTTTTAATTTAATCAATAAATTTGAATATCTAACTTGGAATATACTCAGTAAGGGATTTATTACATTTACCACAAATAGATCGCCTTCAATTAGTTTCTTTGATTGTCGTATCACTGAGGAGACATCAATAGTAGACTTAAGGTCTTTTTTATGTTTAAAACCATAACTGATTAGTAACTACATTGTTATGAACATTAAACTAGTAGATATATAACTAGGATCCGCTGCCGTGCGCTGCGGGAGTTGAGCTGAGCCCCTCCCCACATAACCCTATAATCCTAACAGTTACACTTAAGTATATAATAAGTTATTTTTTAATATGTAAGCAATTATTTCCAAAACAGCTACCTATACCTTATTACCAATGCAAATCTTGAATTTTCATTATTGATTTTCTTAAAAATTCTTATTCTTCTGATATTTAAAGTAGATAAATATATGCTTATACAGTGTAGTTTGAACAAACGTTTATAAAGTTACAATGATAAGAAGCTGGTATTAACATATATAAAAGACACATTGAATGTGTAATTATTTCGAACATTTTTATAGCTAGTTAATATTTAATTATCTTTATTTGTTTTAATCAAAATAACCTACTATGTTGTATCACATATAAATAGCTTTAACTTTAAAAAATTACAGCTAGTGTACCTAAATATTCTTCTTTTCTTGATAACTTTTTAATGGCTAAACATTTTTTCAATCTGTTTTCACTATAACATCCGCGTTCGGCTCCAACATAGATGAGAAAATTTTTAGCTAATTATCTCGTCGCATTCTGGAGACAACTAAACACAAAAAATAGGTCGCCCAAACGGTTAATAATAAAATGTCATGCAGTAATTACAATATACAAGTCATGCAAAAAACAATTATACCTTGAATTTAAAGTGAATACTTTAGGGTTTTACTACAGAAGGGGTCGGTATGTCGTTAGAAGCGGTGTACTAACTCTCATTATAATTCCATTAACCAGCACGTGTATGAGCACTTTAACAACTCCAATCTTAATTGAATCTTACAATTTTAACAATTATTTCCATATCCACAAAAAACTTAATTACACAAACATTACTCGCATATCCTCATCATCCATTGCTATCTTGGACAGAAAGCTTCACTCTCTTCCTCAAATAGGTCCAAATTTTCTTTTGAAATCATAACACGGTTTTCCTTCTGAAGGCGTTAGCATTCCGGCGATCCATCTTGCACTGTCTTTGTTCAAGTACAAACGTTCGTGTAGAGTTCCCGTAATTCGCATTCAGTAGCTAATTGAGAAGCTTTTAAACGACAGTCTTGAAACACCAGCTTTTCAACCTTTGCGATGATTTCAGCTGTAGTTTCTTCGACAGGCCTTCCACTACACAGGTCATCTTCAATGGACTAACGTCCCCGATGTATGAAATAGAAAGGTGAAGAGTCCTACAGTGTACTACTAGTCATACTGCGATCATACGCGCATTGATGGCCTTTGACCAATTTCCTTCTTTCACTAAAAACTCGATGACGGAACGATGCTTTAAATTAATTTTTTCCATATTTTCAGCAACAAATTACAATTAACGACCTACGAGGGGAGGTCCAAAAGTTCGTGGAATGAAAGGGATCTAAATAAAACAAAACAAGAAAACTATTTTTCCTTTTCAATATAATCACCCTTAAGCTCAATACATTTATTAGACCTATGAATTAATTTTTCTAAACCACTATAAAAATATGATTTATCTTTTCCGACAAAGTGAGCCGAAATTGCCTCGCTTACCTCATTGTCGTCGGAAAATTTCCTTTCCCTTAAGTCTTTTTTTAAATTGTGGAATAAAAAAAAGTCACTTGGGGCCAGGTCTGGAGTGTTGGGTGGGTGAACTAGGGATTCGAACCCATGCCTGTGCAGAGCAGCCATTACAATTCTGCTCTTGTGAACCGGCGCGTTGTCTTGCAAGAGCAACACACCCTTTGTCAATTTTTCTCGCCGCTTTTCCTTGATGGCATCCTTTAATTTTTGTAATATCGTTGCGTAGTATTCTCCGGTTATAGTCCTTCCCTTTTCTTTGTAATCAATCAAGATTATCTTCTCACAATCACAAAAAACAGTAGCCATCATCTTTCCAGCCGACTTCGTCACCTTGAATTTCTTTGGCGGTTGTGTTCCCTTTTTATGCCATTGCATGGACTCTTGTTAGGACTCAGGCTCAAAGTGACGAACCCATGTTTCATCTCCCGTAACAATTCGGTCCAAAATCTGTGCAGGTTTATCTCCACACAACTCCAAAAATTGCTTTAAGGCATCGACGCGCTGCTCTTTCTGAAACGGCGTGAGCATTGGTACCCATCTTGCACTGACTTTTGTCATACCCAGGTGATCATGTAGGATTCGTTCGGATACATGGAATGGTGGTATCTGATACTCTAACTAATGCAGATAATTGTTTTTTCTTCAAACGGGCATCCTCTAGTACAATTTTCTCCACTTTTTCGACGATGTCCGATGTGGTGGTCTCAACTGGCCTTCCTGAGCGGGGGTCGTCTTCAATTGACTCTCGACCATGTTTATAAAGATTTATTAGGGCACTGTTCCCTATAAACGACTCCCATTTCTTTCAAAATGGTTTGAGCGTTCTTTCCTTGCTTGGTAAAAAATTTTATCACAGCGCGGTATTCAATTTTCTCCATAGTTTCAGTTTTCTTCCAGATTGACTTTTTCAGCAGGCGACTGTACGTAAACGAATGATGCAATCGGGTTGAAACTTGATATTTATACTAATGATGAGTCTCCGATTCGCGTGACACCAAGCGAGCGGCCCTACCCCCGCTCTATCCTCTCCATTCCACGAACTTTTGGACCTAGCCTCGTAAGACTGACCTGAAGCTACTGAACTAACACTAAGTATCCGGACACGTAAGGACATGTCAGTGCTTGCACCTATCTGTTTCACCCCATAGTTAGGCAGATTACTTTTGGTTCTACCCTCGTATTTGAATAAATATTAAATAAAAATTCATCAACATGTTTTTTTTTCAAAAGATAATTCTAAATGAGCCATTTCATTAACAGAATTAATTCTGTCTCTTTCATGTTTTTTGTTTAACATAAAGTTTCCATTATCATATTGTCATCCGAATACAAGGAATAAAATAAGACACGAAATAAAATTAAACAGATTCACGTTTATAATCATATATGCAGTGTCCCGGAAAGAATGGATAATCCTGGAGCCTAATAGTACAGTTATCAGATGTCAAAAACAAATACCCAATAAAAAATTACGTGCTGAACAATTCATTAATTTAAAAAATATACGTTTTTTCGCGAATTAATGAAATTTTTGGCTCTGTCTACTTCACCACAGACATTATTATTAGAAATGCAGTAAATAGTATGAATACTTATTGCACTTTAAAAAAAAACTTATAATTTGTAATTTAACATGAAATTTGATAAAAAAATAATTAAGACTGAAGTTCGAGTCTTTCGAAAAAAAAACCTATATGAAAATCTTAGTGGAAAACTATTTAAAAAACATGCGCAATTAATACGGTTTACAAAATGGTATGCATTTAAATGTAATTTGAAGTCAAAATGCAAATTAAGATACAAAAAGAATAAATTCGACTAAAGAAAATTTGTTTTAAATTGTAATATGTAAAAAAACTTTAAGTTAGATTAAAATCTTTATTTCAAATTGTATGTCACCGAGCCTGATAAAAGCTCAAAATCTCCTGATAAATGCTCTTCTAAGACGTTATACGTAGCGGCGTTCAGTTTTTTTTAGGTAACCTTCTGAACACGACTGCGTAATTCCTCCAAACTTGTAATAGGCTTGGAGTACACCTGATCTTTTAGACAGCCCCAGTTAAAAATTTCTAATGGATTTAAGTGCGAGGATCTTAGAGGCCATAAAATAGGATCCGAGTTACCAATCCATTTATTTGAAGATATATATTTATTATATAAGATATTCAAAATTATAACGCTACTTAATTTAAGGTATAAAAACTTGTCACCAAATAAGCTTCTCTTAAATGTACAGCGTCTTGTATTATTACTTAGTTATTTATGTTTTATCATAAACTAATCAAAGTGACATATTACTAAAGATAATTTATACAACTTCTGACTAAATTCTTACAAGAGATCTACACAGTAACCCTTGATTAAAGGATATATAAGGATATTACATGATATTGGGATGATCTCGACGATCCCAATATTAGTTTCTTCCTTTTGATCCTGTATAACGGAGAACCGTTCCAATTGTCCGGGACTCGGTGCTCTGTGAACAGACGGACTCTTGGATATTGCGTAGACACGTAGCTTCTTTGTGTGTCTTTACATTTACAACGGGTAGTGCTCCGAAGAACTATTTGAGCTGCCGCCAATTTTCATAAAACTTGCCCACACTAATAGTTCAATTTAATAACTAAACTCAAACTTACATTATAATATAGTTTCTTAGTTAAAGTGCGCTGTGTGCAGGCGAGTAGAAAGTAGCTGCATAATAAGCGTCATCTTCACTTTAATGTTTAGTGTTTTCGTATAACTGTTTAAGTCACGCGTCTGTGCATGGATTCCTTAGTTAAAGTAATAGTCACTAAATCAAGTAATTTGAACAGTCATATACTTTGTGTATATATATGACTACTAAAATAGACTCACTTACTGGACAAATTCTCTGTATGTAAAGCATCTTCACAAACATTTACGTAACATTTATGATTCGAAATAATGTCTTTTAATTTAACTATACATAATAGTAATCAGAGAATTTGTCTAGTAAGTGAGTCTATTTTGTAGGATCATCTGCAGGAATTTAATTACTGGAACCTTCTTTTTATATTTCAGTGAATGGACCAATAATTTTTAACTGTCCGTAATATCCTTTTCAATAAAAGGCAATATAGTATAATATATACACCACCGTGAATAATGTCAATAGAAAGATAAACAGTAAAGCTTAATTTCGCTATTTCGTCAATTAAAATATCTGAAGGACGGAACTACGAAGGGTCTACAATCAATAACGGGAATTTGATAAAATTAGAGTTAATAAGATATTTTTAATAGCATATATTATTAATTAGAATAATAAATAAATGTATAGTGTAATGTATTACTTTGAATAAGTTTAGATATTTGTAGTATCATACTTTCAAGTCCTTCGCGTTAATACAGATTTAACATTATTTTTTGATATTATCTGTCTTCTGGTTGTTCTGCCAGGGGTACTTAAATAGAAAGTTGAATAAATAAATAAAACTATCATTCTATTGTAATTTATATTGAAATAAAATAACAATTGCTTTATTACATATTTTTATTGATTTATAGTTGAATATCAATTTGGATAAATATGTTTAAATTAAGGAGATATATTTTATATTATTCTATTATTTGAAGATAACACATACAAAACAGAATTATTTTTTTCTCAAGTTAGAACTATTAAAGAGAGCATGAGTCTCACTGGGCTCCAATAAAGATAAAGTTTTTATTACAGGCAGATGTGATAAGAAAGTTTCAAAACAGCTGTAAAGTTCTAAAGATATTATTAATTTTTCTTTTTATAAATTAACGGATCTCAAAGCATCTCTCTATTTATTTAGCTTCACGCCATATCCCTTGCGGGGTAGCCAGAGACGACGGAGCGTCAAACGCTACGGTCCCTGCATACCTCTTCGCCTCAGCCACAGACATCAACCTCTTCATACATGCCCTCCGGGGGTCCTCATGCTTTTTACGTGACCTTTCTCCAGTATCATACCTACTGTGGTTTCGAAGGTCACTCGAGACCTGCCCCTATCTCTCTTACCGCTTACTTTTCCTTTATAAATCTTTTTTACCATTCTTTCATCATTCATTCGTTCGACGTGCCGAAACCGGGAACGTCGTCGTCGTCAAAGCAACATTTACTTCTAATATTTAACCAAACTAATATTATAAATATTATGATTGGAAAAACTAATTAATTCTACTATTTGTTACAGGTATTGCAGATAGGTGTAGGTGTAACCTGCTCAGGTATTTATTATGTCATAGTGTGTGTTTGATATGTGTATTAAATATATAAAATACGAAAATTATATAAGTTGTTAAATTGAATTTAATTATTATAAAGTATAATTTTTATTGTGTAATTATTTTAGTGGTGATAATCAAAAAGTAACAAATTCTAAAAATTCAAAACGTGTTTTAATTTTCTTTTATTGAATTTAAAATTAATTCTTGGCCTAGATTTTATTTTATTTGTTAGATCATGGTCTAGTTTCTTGAGTTACGGACGCAGCGGTGTTGGTTTTCACAAAACTATTTACTCAAAGCGACCTCACTCTTTATTTTTACTTGCTTATTTTTTCATAAAATCATAAACTTTAGAAATAATTTATCTTGCCTAAAATTAAAAAGTAACAATAAATTTTTTTTTTTACTTACTGTACAAGATGAAATGAAGTCTTAGTAAAATTTGCTGATTTCAAACTTAAATTACATTACTTTTTTCATGTGTTTTAGTAACTACAAACTTTTGTTTAGAAGAATAATTTGCATACATGGCTTTTAAGTACAACACGCCGATATTTTCTCGACGCTTAAAAAAAATAAAAAGTAGAGCAACTTTAGTAACGAGTCAACAAACGCCCCGTACCCCGAGATCCCCTCAACCAAAAATTGGTGGGGCGTCGTCGTAGAGTACACTATCTATACTTACGATATATCCTTCAAATTAACTTTTAAACTGCCGGTAAGTGTCGGCAATACGAATTATGATTGATTCATAATATTTAATTAACCCTGCAATAATACACATGAATGATTATAAGGACCAAAACTTTATAAGCTTTACTAAGAACACTAATTAGAATAACACTTACTGGAGGCTAACAAATAGTAAAACTCGGAAGTCCTTCCAATGGAAAGAACTAAAAACATGACATTGAATTAAGCGAATGGTGTTGCTACACACGCAAAACGTCAAACTAAACGAAATAAAAAGCTGAATATCTTTGTAAACAAATAAACATAATAATGCTAATTATTTGATCACATTTCGATATAGTAATAAATAATAAGACAACGTAGGCAGTATTTAAACATCTAAAAGGAATGACGTCTACTTTAAAATAATATTCAACAGTCTTCTACCAATTTATATTATTTATGATATAAAAAAACAATGAATCTAAATAATAAAATGGTATAAATATACCATTACCTCGAACTTAAAGTAACCTCAATGAAATTTTTTAAATAATCCGAAATGTCATACACTATTTAAGTCTTCTGAATTATATGTGAACAAATAATTAATCAACCCAAAGTCTTTAGACAAGATCGACACTCGTCATAAAAATGGGAGTGAGTGACTATTTAAAATACTATTCAAAAAAGATTTTTCTACGTAGTAACTTTATCACTACATTAAACGGTAATTAAAAATCTTTAATACAAAATGATTGCAAAAATTACAAAAACGGTTATAATTAAATTTTTTTTGTGCTTTATTAAAACAAAAAAAAAATAGCATTTACTTTATTTATTTGTTCCTAAAAACAAATATTTAGCTCTCAATTTTCTTTCCCTTTCTCTTTCTTTTTCGTAGTGAATAGTAGTTATGAATCTATATTAAAGCAAAATTTAGCATCAGATTTAATAAGGCGTGAATCATTTGCTTCGGCCTCATATTAAATCGAATCTTAACAAAACACCGGTTAATATTTTACTCTGTCGCTAAAATAATAATTTCGATTGTTTCTTATATTTTTCTTCAAATCAGCTAAAATAAACAATTACCAAAATGTTAAATAACATTTTTTTATAAAAAATAAAATACATACTTGTTACATGACATACACATGACGTAAAATTAAAAAGTTTCGCTAAAATCCGAAAAAAAAGAGTAATAAGCTTTATCTTCAATATATTTTGTGACATAAAATGGAATAGAAATCTTATAATCCCCTAATTGCTATTGAAATATCCTCGTTCATCTTATCTAATGTAATCCCTCGCGGATGAGGTGATTAAGTTTCGTCTTCACTATAATATGTGGTCGATAAACTTTATAATTGAGATTCTTCGACTTTGATTTATATAATATGTAGGAGTATTACATACCAGTATTTGTATCTCCGTATTATATTCAACTGTTTTGAATCTTCAACAATTTTAAGGTCCTTTTTTAAAGTCTTTTTTGTGTCAAAAAGTGAATATATTGTTTGTGACAGGGATTTAGTTTAACTATTATGAAAAAAACTTTTCATGTATATTGTACTTATCAGATACGTTATTAAAATGTTTTGATTAAGTTTCCAGTGTCCAAAATATTATAATATCAATAGTAAAAATGTACATGGCATTAACAAGTAAATATCTGTACGACATTAAGACATTGGATGCAGTATTCCGGTATTAAAATATTACTAAACTTAAATTTCTTAATAACAGTAATTAATATTTTTTATTGAATCTACAAACATACCAAATATTCTTAATAATTAATATTCATATACTATGAATGTGTCTTGAAATTATTGTATCTTCTCTTATTATAATGTATACATTGAAAGATTTTCTTAGCCCGATTTTAAGTTCTCTAAAATTCAAGACACTAATTACATATGCATCTATTTACTTCTTCAGGATTAAATATCTATTATGTTTTTATATTCCTAGAATTATATTACTATTACGAAGAAGTATAATAATAAAAACACTTCTGTATAAGTATAATAAAGGCAACCCTAAAAGTACGTATAACCAGCGAATGATAGGTATTGAAAGACGACGGAACTTCTAAGAGATCCTTGAAATAGATTCCTCTACAAATGAGAACAAAATACCGACGTAGAATAACTGTAGTACTCATATATAATGGGATATAACTTATTCATTAATTAAAGTTCATTGAAACATTTGACATATTAATTTTTTTATTGAAGATACAAGTGGTTATACAAGGAGTACCCTTAAGAATGTTAAGGTTACCCCTGCGTATCTTAAGGGCTGAAAATGGTCTGGAAAAAAAATCCTTTTAAAAGGATAGCACGAAAAGATTCGATTGATGACGAATTTGTCCAGTCCATGGACGTGATTTATAGTGGAGCAATGTAGTTCTTTGAGAAAAGATTAATATTAAGATTAAAATTTCAGTAAAATAGACTTTAATAACCATGTACTCTTATACTGTACAAAATACATTCTTCCTGTTACACAAACAGTATAAATATGATAAAGTATATATAATAAATAATCCGAGGTAAATGGTATGTCATCAATCATGTCTTTATTACCGTACCTTAGTAGGGACTAATAAAGTTGAATAAATGGGTTTTTGTTTTGGGTCACATTTGAATTGAAGTTACAAATGAAAAAGACAATTTGAAAAAGTGAATGCGTAATACGCATTCACTTTTTTTTTTTTTTTAAGTTTTTTTTTTTTTATATTTATGTGGTTGGAACCTATAGCTATATATATATATATATATATATATAGCTATATATATATATATATTATGGATTTATCTCGCCATTATAATACATTTATTGCAAAAAGTATAATATTTTATACAAAACATAATTTAATTGTTAAAGCTGGTGAAAACCAGCTTAAAAAGTTATTTGCCAAAAATCTGAGAAGAGCTGACGATAAACACTCAACCGCTTGTCTTACATTTCTTTTTGTTTTAGACATACTTAAAACCTAAATTACATTTATAATAAATCTTGGAACATCCTGGCAGTGATCGCTCTATACCCAGAATGCATTATCTTCTAAATATTCTAGAAATACTGTAGTTTTTAAATTCACTAAAGGGTAAAGTGTGAAAAGTACATTACCCTGTTGAAGAATTACTCATTTTTTTGAGTCGAATAAATGGTAAAGTGAGCTTGTGTTTTATACTCATATTTATATGGTGTACATCACTGTGCTCCGTACAATTATCCTTATTCTTATATAAATACAAGTATGTATATACACTGACCAGCAACCGTGAATATATTGGATTGCTTAAACCTATCTCGTAAAAAATCTCTTTCTTTAAATAGAATTTCTTAATAGTGTTTCTCTTAATACTTTTCTATCCTAACTAAATACAGACCAAAACCAAAGCCACGTCAAGTCAAAGGTAGACCTTTATATCCACTTATACACATAAACAATTAATATTAGATATTGCCTCTGAGATCTAAATGATTTAGGACAGATATAGGCGATATTGATATGATATTGGATGAAGATAAAATATTTCACATTTAATATGAATAGTATCCAGGATTCAGTTCCAGACGTAATACATACTAAATCATTGTCATGTTAGATTTTTTTTATAATGTATAGTACTTTACAAGAATAATATGTATGATTATAATTAGATAAATTTTATAAAATATCTATTGGTGATAAAATTAGTGAAATTATTGAGCTATCAAAATGTATATGTAGTAAGAGAAGCAATCTATGACACGTTTGATGCAAGTTGATTGTATTATAATACTTAGACCTCAGGTGAGGTGCTGTGTGAGCTGCGAGGAATCTAATATACATATTATAGAAGTCCTAAAGGGGGGGGGGCATGAATATTATTTACTTATACCACAAATTGATTTCTATTTTAGTCATACATGTATCATAAATATAAATTAGATTTAACTTCGTTAATTGATTTTTATAATACTGTTATAATCTTTTATTTAGCTTTGTAAAACATTATAGTAAGTGACATATTTAAAATGGTGTTCTTTTAAGTTTTTATCTATAAATATATACATACACAATACAATTGTCGAAAAGACGTTACAGACAGAAACATTCAACGTATGTCTTTATTGCTTTTAAATTATTCATTATATTGAAGTGTTCTGAGGTAGTACATAAATAGAGGTTAATGTTTATCCTCCACCCATTCCGCTGATAGCGCTCGTTTTATTGACCCTGTGTTCATCGCACGTAATTACGAGCGATAATGGCTCAGCGTTCCGGTTATATAAGACTATTTTTGTTTACGGACCTAGAATTTAAAGTAAAGACAATTTTATATGTTCCTTACAAGTTCATATCAAATTATTTTTGTTTGTCAGTTAAATATTTATTCTATTGATTTTTATATGAGAAAACCAAGTTAGAATATATATTTCTAAAAATATTTCTTGTCATGTACTAATTAAAAAGTTTTGGTACGACTGAAGTGACACACAGAATTGTGATACTAGCAAACGTTTATTACGTTTGCGAGTATCAGAGCCTATTATCAGGTTCTGATATTTCATGACAACTGATTAGTATTTCAGAAAATGTTAATTTTTGTAGCTTTATTACTATAATTTAAAGTTGCTATAATTTAAACTTTATTACTACGAAAATAATTTTAAAAAAATGTTTTTGTCTGTGTTTTTTAGTATATTTTAAAACTAATTATTATATTTTACTAATTAAACTAAAAATATTTAAAAATGTTCGAACATAATAAATACTGTTTTTCTGCAAATCATCTAAACATAAAAATAATTAATCATATCATAATAGTATTACCACTAAGCCGCAACACTATCGACGTAATAAGACGATAAATAAGAGTCTTTGGAACTTAGTGAGATGTTTTTAGTGTCATAAGGCTTTTTGATATAAAAGACTTACTTAGCCTTAGTTCTGTAAACAAATTATTAACTAACAATACTCGCCGGTCAACTGTATTCCTCATGAAATACAATTAAATAAATATAAATATGTAAAATTTTATGAAAACAATATATTCTTGTTACATATATATCTTTCTAAAGCAGTAAATATATTGTGCCTTAAAATTTGCATAAATAAATTGAAATATTTAATAAAAATGAAGCCATAAAGAAGCGAAGGCTTTACCGGTCGAAATTACACCGAATGAATGCCTTGTATGGTCGTTAGCTTGGTCGCGCTGAGTTTATTATTATTGAGTGTTTAATGGAATGGTTCACAACGTACATATTGTATATTATTATTATATAAATATATTGGTTACTTTGTTTCATCAACTTAATACAATAATACAATAATACTTTACAATCATGTTACAATAATATAAATAGCACAAGTAATTTGCAGTTGGTTGTAAGATTACTTCTAATCGTTCATCTGCGGTCTGCGGTCAGCTTATCCTAATCCCTCGAGAGGGAGAGAATAATTTTTTTTTTATCTTTTGATTCCCTTTTGGTTCATTAGTGCTTATTGCTTGAATGTTATGTTAAAGTGGTCGCTCATGCCATAAATCCTCTAAAAAGTAATTATCAGGAAACTTAATACGAGGGCCAAACTGAAAGTTTTTAGAACTGGCCACTTAAAAACATTATATTAAAAAAAAAAATTAAAATTTTGAAAATAGAACTCTTTACCAATATTATTGAGTGTACATTTCATTCATTTGTCATTTGTTTTACGATTTGGCGGCAAATTGAAAATATCCTGTGCACGTCAGAATGAATTTAAGCCGAGAAAATTTTCGTGCAAATATTTTTTATGACTTTCGATGTCATTTAAGTCAACAAGAAAGTTATGATAGACTTCGATTGGCTTTTCACGATGAAGCCCCATCTCGTGCCACAGTTTACAACTCGTTTAATGAATTCAAACGTGGTCGAACTAGTCTCACCGATGATTTGCGTGAGGGACGGCCTTCTACAGCGACGACTGAAGATAACATCAGTGTTGTGCGGCGTATGATAGAGACTGACAAAAGAGTGACCTATCAGCAGATTAAGACAAGTCTAGGCATAGGTATGAGTCAAGTGCACAAAATCCTCCATGAACATTTAGCGGTCAGGAAGCTTTGTGCCCGCTGGATACCGCATAATTTGACCGAGGCTCAAAAACTCCGCCGTATTGATTGGTGCCGAGAAATGATCCAAAAATTTAACGGAGGTGACTCAAATGCTGTGTTCGACATACTAACGGGTGACGAAAGCTGGATTTACTGTTATGATCCGGAAACCAAAAAACAGTCTGCTCAGTGGGTGTTTCCTTCCGAAGAGTTGCCAACGTGACTACTACAACGTTACTAAAGTGAAGAGAGGTCGAAGTGTTGGAAAAAAGATGGTGGCCTCGTTCTTCGGAAAGACAGGTCATTACGCGACAGTAATCTTAGAGGATCAGAAAACGGTTAATACAGAGTGGTATACTAACAATTGTTTGCCACTTGTCTTGGAAAAAGTTCGAGAGAAACGACCTCGCAGCAGGATCCTCCTTCATCACGATAATGCCTCGTCGCACACTGCCAGGCAAACGATCGACTATTTGGTGACCTCAGACGTGGAATTACTGGGTCACCCGCCGTATAGCCCCGACCTCGCACCCTGCGATTTTTATTTATTTCCGAAAATAAAAGAAAAACTTCGAGGAAAACGTTTTATAGACACCGAAGAAGCAGTGAGATGAAGTTTCTTCTTCATATTCTCAGAACACACTCAACAGTAACTACACTAAGACTGGCCATAAATACTATCACAATTAAATAGAAACTAAATATAACCTTCGAATTAATAATCTGTCATTTTTACACGATTGTTCATTGTGTTTTCTTGTTTTTGCGCCAATATATGGTAAAATATTGTTTGATATTAAAATAGAGTGGGGTGATAAAGAGAACCGAATCACTGTGATTGTATTACATAAAGGTACGGTGCCAAATACAATTTTTAATATCTTAAATAGGCTTATTTACGCTATTGGTCAAACGCTTGTCTACCCGGCTATTAAATGTTATATTAAAATAACAATAAATGATACGTACAATAAATGTTGCTTTTCTTTGTAACAATATTTATGTCAAACTAAGTACTTCTACAAATACAAATAGTACAATTGATTTACGTAATTATGTAAACAGTAAACAAAAAGAAATAAGAGGATATTGTTATATAGATAAAATTACCATTTAATAATAATAATATAAAATAATTTAAAAAAATAGATTATAATCCAAAATGAAGTGACGATCACTTTTTATTTTTAATTTAGAAATGAAGTTAAGGAAAGCATAATAAGGTATATTTACTAGTAAATAATAAATTTAAGATGACTGACTACAATGTAAGATTTGTTAGACGATATACTTTATTTAAGTCGATTCATATTATTACAATATTTATTAACATTGTAAAAAATTGTCAAGAAAAAGTAAAAAGTTTAACTTTTGAATACGTATTACAACTCATTACATAAATGTTAATTACTTATATATTCACACTGTTAACAAATTTCATTAAATATAACTGACAGATCGTTTTAACTCAAGTTTAATCAAGTTTTAATCGTAATAAAACGGGGTTACCAATTATATATTTATTAAAAATATATAGAAATTATTATGAATTTAAATAATACAAATAAACAAAATTAAATTTAGGTTAAAACACTAAGTATTTTAAGAACAATTTAACAACACGCGGAGATAATTGTACATTCAAAACAATAATCTACTTTTAATTGAATTACCTTTTAGAAATCTCTTTGAGATATTAGTCCCAAGATGAACAAAGGCTGCCGTTAACGGTTAGTGTAAAGTAACAACTAATTTAGATATCATTGATATTAAAATGATTTATTTAGGAAAACAGCATTAGCTCCCAACATGGCGGCATCCCGATAAGAACAATCCAGCGAGTTAATATAGATAATATTAATCATGAATCCAGAAACCTAAAACAATGAATAGTGATAATTGGTAAAATAAACACACCATACATTTTATCATTTTCTACCTTACAAGCACTCAAATATTTTTTTCGTATAATTTTTTTGTCGTTAGTTCCTCATACAACGTAATAATTTAAAGCATTCATTGCATATAATATTTGTACGTTCATAATGAACTAGAAAATGGACACGTCACCTAACCTTAATGTATAACGCAGAAGTTAATATCACTCGACATACGAGTAAATTAGGCCTGACATTTGTCTCCGATCTTGATGTATTTTTGTCCATTGTGTAATTGTATCGAATTTTAGTGTCATAATTAACAAAATAAACAAAATTTAAAGATATCGTTAAAGGCCACTGCCGTTTTAAGCCACAGAGTGGTGATAAATTACTAAAGTCATTAGATGTTTACGAAGTCTAAATTGAATAATGCTGGATTGTAGGACCAAATGTTAGTTACGAAATAGAATTGAATAAGTATTCTTAGTACATTTTACGTCATTACTTATGTTAAGAACAAAGAAAAACAGACAGCCAGGTATTGTCAGTTTCTATTATTTGTTATAATTCCAATCACTATTATAATTTAAATAATTTAATTAAGCTATTATATTTTAAAAGAATTTGATTTTAATTAAAATAATTAAAAATACTTCACGATTTGTGAAAAGCCAACAAAATGATCACAATTACAATTTTGATATAAACTCCTCTGACCTCGGTTGTGGTAATATATATGACATTGACAACTGAATGATTAACAAAGGTTTACAAAGTTTAATGATTTTGTGTTTTATTCCAAGTATGACTGGGTTCACGTTAATGTATCGTGAGACATTACTCATATATCGGACGGAACCACCAGGATTTCATAACCTCTATAGTCCTGAGGGGTTATTCTAAGCATCGGTCTGTGTATAAGTCAGTGGAATTTGATTGATTACGTTAGGAGTTAGGAAGAGATTGAAATAAGACATATATAAAATAAAAAAATATAATTAAATTATGAAATCTAGAAGTAAAAGTGCGTCAATATTACAATTTAAGTATTACTACTTATATTATTGACTTAATTTAAGAAATATATATATTTTTTTATAAATTTTTTACAACTTCCATAATTCAGTGAAGATTACGATCTTTACCTCTTATGTTTTTCTACACTTACGTCTTACATGTGTTGGCTTTAAGAGCCATCAACTTCTGTAAGTACTTGACTTATTAAAGTAAAACATAATATATAGTTAGAAAACTTCCAAAGCTACCACAAGAGAAGAAAGAAATACTTTAAAGACTTATATTAAAGACTTTGAAAGAATTTATTTTTTCGGATCTTTCCTTTTTTATCGAGATCAAAATAAATTTAAGCGGCTCGAGGCAAAAATATGTGGATGATATTCCATTGTATTATAAAATTGCTGCTTTGTCCAAAGATAATTTTATTAATCTATGAAATATAATGACAAAGTTCCAAAATGAATTGATTTCGTTTTACTTTTATTTCAATTGATGTGTTAGTTTCATTTTTTCTGCAACACCGTAGGTACTTGTCAATACAAATAATTATATATTATAAATAAAATAAACATTGTAAACTATTTCGCTACACGTTATAGAAGTAATACAACGCTTTACAAATAAAAAAAAGAATAATTTCAATTTCTTTCTAGTTGGTGTTTTGGTAATCTACAGATAATTTTACATGTAAAAAGTTTCAATTTCAATAAATTCTCCAGAGTCTAAACCACATCAGGTGTTGTGGCTATATAGAAAGTGAATTATTTTTTAATAAAATGTGTATTATTTATTGACTAAAGTTTTACTTAAAGAATAGACGTATATCTAAATCATTTCATGTCGATATAGGTATAGATATACTATTTACAAATATACCTATCCTACATTCACCAATAATATGCCCATATAACGTAATCGAATACCTTCTGTAAGGATCTTTTAACCAGTTTCTTCCCCATCTTATCGTTACTCGATGCACCACACGAGATAGTGAGATTCTATTATACAATCCAAGTGACTCAAATAACAATGTTTCTTTGATTAGAAAGAAAAATATCTGTATTATTCGTCTAGACGAAAATATATATAAAAATAAAGCGATACAATAGCTGATTTAAGTTAAAATGCATGTATTTTTAAGATTTATATTGCGAGAAAACAAAGTTCATTAAAAAATACACCATTATAAAAACAGGTCTTAATTTAATTTTAAATTAATTTAATTTTAAATTTAATTTGAACAAATATTTTCAAACTTACAATGATAAGAAAGTTAGTATAGGCAACTAAATTAGTATGATCTGTCTTGCATAGAGCATTCGGATCCAGTATGCAAAATAAATATAGTATTAACATGTATAAACTATGCATTGCATATTTACTATAGGAATAACTATATCAAACATTTTTATACCTAGTTAAAGTTTTATAGGTTTTATTTCATTTTCTTTAAAACTTATCTTTATACGTATAATTTGATAACTTTGTTTTATAAAGCTGTTTTCAAAACAACATGACGCATCGTATCTGAGGAAAAAGTATATGATATTTAAAACCATTATCTCATTTTTAAATACCATGCAAATCATATATAGCAGCCTGTATTTCATATAGCGATATACACAAGTCATTATACGTCCATTAGCCAGCTCATGCATGAGCACTTAATGACTCCAAGCTTAATTGAAAACTGAAAGTAGTGTAGTTGTTTGTAAATCAACATTGTTATTTAATTTGTTACCAAGATAAATCAATAAATTGTATTTAATATATTTTTTATTCAATTATTTTTGTATTACTTTAGTAATATATTAAATTATTTCTTGAATAGTATGCCGTGACTAATCAATAACTAAACCAACCAAATTTTTATATTTATAGATTTATATTAATAAGAAGTATTGTGAATTATGCTTCTATTTATATACTAGCTATATATAATTAAATAAATATTATTTGCAAAACATCATAGATTTAAACATTACAGCAAACAGATTAAGCTACTAGCTTGAATAACGCTTAAAATATTTAATGATGTCTATTAAATAATACTCAAGAATAACTTCAATTATAATGGAACACACAATATATATTTCATTAAAACTATTTAGGTTCATTTGTTTCTTATTTTATCTTACTCCTTTAAAAATATAATCAAAATAGAAAAATAAGAAAAACAAAATTCATATGGAACTAAGTAATAAGACCCGATGAGATATCATGGATTTAATTACATTTAAACTAAAAAATAGTAAAAAACATTAATAAGTCGCAACGCAACCCTGTGACATTTTGATTAAAAAATCTGAGTCTAATGAATTTTGTAACCTCACAACATCAGGATTAATATCCATCCTCCTCCTCCTCTTTGTCTGAGAGGGAGTAATTGCGTTCCCGGATACCCGCAGCGAACTACCTGGAACAAATTAAACTTCATAAGTTATAAGAGCCTCGTATTTCATACGTTCAATATTACCTGGAACAGTAACTGAAAGCCTTTATAAATATAATGAAAACTAATATTTAAAACTAAATTTATAAAATAACAAATATTGATATTGTTTATATAGTCCAAATGAATTTGTAAAGATTTCCATTAAATGTTTATAATTTTCCAGGAAAAATTACATGAACAGCCATCCAATATGGTTATTACAATCGGAATTAGTTTTGTATTATTTCCGTAAAAAGGAGAGAATTAATATATTAAAAGATATATGAAAAACTTAACTCATTAACTTGATTTTTTTATTCGAAACATAATTTTAACTTAATTGTCATATCCTGTCATTAATTAATAATAATTAATAAAAATAAAAATGACAAAGAAAAAAAGTTTACTTATTGTAAAGTATTCTTATCTTTTTGAAATTTTTAAGTGTAGAAAAACAATATGAAAGTAACGAATTGCATTTTGGCATATATTTTATTTTTTATTTTTTTGGTGGGAAGTAAATGTTCCTTTTACAATCAAAATAATTATTTTTGGTTACCTTGCAACCTAATTGGTTACTTTGTAATATTAGCCATATGGAAGGTTTTGGGCATAGCATAGAATAGGCATAGGATAGGTTAACCTTTTCTTTTTTTGTTAAACGAGGGAAAACGAGCTTGTTGGTCACCCGTGATATGTGATCACAGCACAGTGGAAGATCGCCACGTATTTAGGTGGTACGGATTTTAATAGAGGCAATGACTCCCTGTGCGGTGATAAAATTCGGCAGCAGGCATCAGATCTCTTAGCTTTTAACTCTAGCTTAGATAGCTCTTCGGAACACTCCCCATGTGCAATAGCGGTAGGGACGACTGGCAAAAGTGGCCCAAGGAATCTACAGGCACTGTTATATTTCTTCAGAGTACTAGAATTTGGATCCTTAATGACTAACACATTAGCCCAAGCTTGAAAATCCTGCCGTTTTCCAGCTGCTGCAGCCCTGGCAGACGCATCAAACCATAGCCGCGATCTGAAACCAAGTGGTAACACAGAGCTTTGTACAATTACTTCCATGCCCTGTCGTATCACATCAGCTATAGCCGCAGCGCAGTCACTGGAAGGGAAACAAATCCATAAGATTTAAAAAAGGACGACATAACATCACAATCCGCTAACTTGTACTACACGTCGATCTTTTGTGAGAGGGTAGTCCTTCCCTAGTCGAGCCAGCCTAATACGAGCTGCAGTATATTAAAGAATATATATATATTCATAACTAAACTCATTTATCAATATTTCCTCAGGTAGTGTCGTTCAACGGCAAAAGAACAATCAATAAATATTATTTTTCTTTGAATTTACTAAACATTACGAGAAAAATTGCAAAAGATACATTTTGTTACTAAAATCATAATACTAGGTATTAACATCACATAGTAATAACTAAACAGTATTAAAAATAATAGTAAGTATCGTAAAATTATATAATTTATCAGATTGGAATCATTTTGTGACACCTTACAATAAGTAAGCCTTATAAAGTTTTCTTTTGTTATATTTCAAAGACACTTATAGAATAATACATATTGTAGTAAATCTTAAACTAGTTTTGCAGCATCTGCTTTATATATTTTAAGGTATACTAATATTGTTAAATATATCAGCACATAAACGTTCAGAGTCTAAATCTATTAAAAACGAAACCGTTTACTACACAAAGAACAAAACTTAGTTTATTTACTACTAATAACACATGCAAGAATCTGATGTAAAAAAATAGGTCTTTTTTAAAAATAATATCATTTTCCCACTGTCTTATTGAGAGGTTTATTATATTTAACTCTGAGACTCTTAAACTTTGTAGTTTCTTTTATTATAGTGATTTAAGCGGTAGAAGAAGCAGCAATTTGAAACATACAACATTAGATTTCAGCTTATACGTTATTTTATGGTCCCTTTTGATGATTCTATCTCAAAAACAGCTTCCATTATTTTGTTTATTTCTTTCATAAAGTTCGAAACACTAGTAAAGTTGTAATGTTAATAACACAATCTAAACTTATACAATAGGACAACAGGCAAATATGCAATAATAGGACTTTATAACATTTTTCTTTGTCTTTAATTTGTATTTCAGGTACCTCATCGGTATTATACCAAAACGCAATTACGTCAAAAAGAAGTGTGGAAATAAGGAAAGCTGATTTTTTATTTTTTTTTCTATTCTGAAGTGAACTTATAAATTTAATATAGCTGTCGTACTTCCAATCTCATATTTGAATTGTGTTTTTTTAAACACAACCTATTGGATTTTTTTAAATTAATAAATCCCAAACTGGTATTTAATGGGAAATAATTATTTATAACAATTAGTACATAACTTTTATTATAAAAATAGTAAATAACACAAGATATTAATTATTTAAATAAAGAAGATAAAATTGTTAAAACGCTGAAATATTTCAATTTAAATTCTAAATTTAATGATTTATTTAAATTTTATTAATGTAAATGCATTTATGATAAAAAAATATAATGCATACATTGTAGATGAATAACCATAAGGTAGTTTGGGACTTTGACCATGGATTAAAATCATTAAGTAACTTTGTATATATCTAAAAATTTACTATTGCATACCTTAACAGAAAATAAATAATAATACCATAATTGATCACTTATACATAGAAGGTTCAGTAAATTAGTGCAGACTAATGGATGTATGATGAGCGCTGTGTACATCTCCCCTAATTACTTGCAAGCCGCGTAGAGGATTTTATATAGAGCCGGCTTGGAATAATGTTTTACCAGCTTTATGGATAATTCACTTATTTTAACATAATAAATAATTAACTACATACTTGTCTGTTTAACTAAATTACCGGTTATCAGAGTCACAAGTAATTTCAAAAACAGCAGTCATGTTACAACTCCAACACCTTAAAAATTAAGAATAATTGCATATGCTGTCTAAGATCTTTTTGTTTCATAGAATATTTTCAATAATAAACTTAATTTTGTTACATCTTCATAGTAAGATCGAGGCTAACAAAGCATTTCTCTTTGCTGTTAAAACCAATCATAAAGTTTATAGCGTAAGTTACATTACAAGCTAACTTTTCCTTTCTCCCTGAAGAGGCTTGAAGGAACTAAGATCATACATTCTAGATCAAAAGCGTTGTAAATTGTAAATATCATCACCATAAAGTATAAACTGAAATCTAATGTTGTATATTTCAATTTGCTGTTTCATCTACCGCTTAAATCACTATAATAAAAGAAAAGACAAAGTTTAAGATTCTCTGAGCTAAATGTAACAAACCTACGAAGCATTAAGAGGATGAGAAAATAATATTGTTTTAAAGAAAGACCTATTTTTTACATAAAATTTTTGCATGTTAACAAACTAAGTTCTGCCCCTTGTGCACTAAAACGTTTTTAATAGATTTAGACTTTGATGGTGTTTATGTATTGAATGATTTAACGATATTAGATCACCTTAAGTATAAAGCAGTCTCAAAACTACTTTAAGATTTATTACAAAATGAATATTCTATAAGTATGTCCTTAAAATATAACAAAAGACAAGCCCGCTAACTGTCTGTGGCCGATTTTTCTCAAATAATAAACTTTTCTAACCGGTTATGACTTTTACAATAGAAAAAAAACATTTCACAAAGTTTATAATAAAATAAAAAATATTTTCAAGTTTGTTATACAAATTTATAAACTTTGATATTGCACTTTAGGAACATGAACAGTTTCATACTTTAAAAAGTAATGAAGGAACATTTTCTGTAGCGACATTTTTTTTTTTAAAACCAGGATTTAAAATTTATTCTTGGGTTTGTAGATATTTAAAACGGCTATTAAAAAGAAAATGTACATTTGTTATTAAAATATTTTCTTTCGGCTCAATTATTGTTGGTGTACTTTTATTACAAAACTGAAAACTGGTGAAAATCATTGACTACTTATGTATTCGTACAGGTATTTTTTACATTTTAACGATTATTTGTCACTCTTATTTTATTTGTTACAATGGAAGTCTCGCAAAAAATGTTTAATGCTATGATTTTCTATGATTAACTTTCAAGTCATCATATGAAAATTGACAAGCTGCTTTTGAGGAGTTTGTTTCTATAATAGTTCTTCTTATCTATTGGTTCCGTGAATTTAAAAGTCGAGAGAACTGCAGCAGCTCTTGAAAACGTCATCAGGATGAAGAGGTTATTGAGATAAAAAAAGAACATTACACTCGGGCGACTCATGCTTATGTAAATATTGGATCACAGGCAGTCTCCACGGTCCCGCAAGAACGTTTGATAATTTGAAAGTTCGGACTGAGAATCAAAAATCCGGTCATGCTGATCAGTGCAGATTTATGCTGCAAAAGTTTGGACGTACCCTTACAACTGTCGAATCTTGCATTTGTACAAAAAGAACCAAATTTCCCACTACATAAAATGTCTCATATAAAATATAAATTTCAATAGTTAATGACGTAAAATTTAAATGGACTGTATGATTTGTAAAAGAAATAATAAATAAGAAAATAGAAGCGAGGATATTCATGTCGACTGAGCAATTACACATAATTCTTATTTATAATCACAGCTCCAATTACTCCGCATTAAAGACTGCTGAGTAGGAAATCTTAAGGAAAGTAAACCGTCTCCTCTTAGCGTGATTTAATTAAATAATTCTTCTTACCTAAATATTCAACGATGGTTTTTTTTGTAATATTATATTTCAAGGAAATATTCAAATAAGGAATAATTTGAATCATAATATAATATGGATTAATTTTAAGTCAACTATCAGCATAATTGAAGCATGTCCTTTTGACATCAAGTTTTTTCCGGAAGCTTATAAGACGCTTGGGACATCTGACTATAGAGTTATTGTAGACATGGGATAAGTTACATAACTGTATAAATAGAAAACCAGAGGAAAGAGGTATGCAGGGACCGTAGCGTTTGGCGCTCCGTCATCTTTGGCCGCTCCCGCAAGGGATATGGCGTGAAGCTTAATAAATAAATCAATAGGAAAATATGAGGTTAAATAAAGGAAAGTAAATATTAATAAATGTTAAACCAATGTTAGTATATTGGTAACATATTTAAGAAAACTTTTTACACGTATCTTCAAAAGAAATGTAATTGTTAAAAAAGTTTTGTCTTTAATAGTGTATAGACTATTTAATATAGTCTTAAACACGAAGAAAATATACACAGATATACACAATCTACGTATCGTAGATGGATGTTCGTCACAGCTATCTTAATAGCTGCTCTTGGGATTGAAAGAGAGATCTTCTTCTATTTTATAACTATAAATTCTTTATTATATTACGCAATAAACGCTTTTATTTATTTTAATTAATTATAAAATAAACCTCAATGATTATTTTTGAAAAATGTTGTTTTATGTAAGAGTGCACGAGAGTGGTGATTAAATACTTCTACTCGTAATGAACGTTAATGCATTCGCGGTTTAAATTAATTGTGTTCAAAGTATTTTGCATACAGTATTTTACAGAACATATTTATTATAAGAGCAATATTCCAAAATTATATAACATTATTCCGATAACCGATAGCAAGTTTTTGGCTTAAAACTTTACAGGGTAAATAACAAACCTAAATATGTTAATAACAAAATTACATACTTGTTACCTGTGGATTTAAATACAATAAATAAACATTTTTTTAAACCGTATAATAGTTTAGGACAATTGAAGTTTAAAAAATATAAATTGTACTTTATTATAAATAGTCATCAATAGGTTAAGCTTAGAGAAAAGTATCTTAAGACATGACATAATTGTTCAGTATATTAGTGTTATTTAGTTAATTCCAAATCATCCTTTATTTATGAACATACAATATAAACAGGGATGTACTGTCCTTTATTGTGAACGAGAAAGACAAAGGTTATATACATTATTCAATAGTTATTCAATTGATTACCATTTGTACAAAACTTGACACAATATATGTGTACGAGACGTACATATGTGTGCAGTATTGATGTCTCCTTTTGCCTTATTGTTTATTGTATATTGTTAAATGTATTACAATATATCAGGTACCTTCATCTCTTCATTACAAAATAAAATATTAATAAAACAATTATCAAACAGTACATAGTGATGTTATATTAATTTAATTCCTTATTTTGTTATTACTTGATAAAATTACTCATTATATTGATTGAGATATTTAATAACTTTAACACAAGGGACATTCTGATTAAAAATAAACAATATCATGTATCTAAGACCTTGTATTTTGATTATTAAGTTACTGTGTTGATATTTGATTGTATCGACCCACTGGTTACACAAACATTAAATTGGAAAGGTTACAACTTGTACCGTCTGTATTTATTTGTAGTAAACAAATATGATAAACAACGAAAATATAAACAATCTGTGAGTTGAGATAAATATCAAAATTTTATTATTTCGTACTTTTGTTTCAAAACATTAAAATATTATCCATTAAAACAACACTTGTCTTATAATAAGTCCTTCTTTATAGAAATAACGTTTAAAATTATATTATAAAACACAAACCTTTTAACTTATACCACGACTTTAATTATTCCGCATTGTTGAATACTAAGTACGATATTTTAAGGTAAGGAAACCACATTTGCTCTTGACATTATTCAACGAAAAAAATCTCATTTATATTTTTAGAAGATTTTTTAATCAAAGCTATGTTTTAAGAGATTTTTTTTTAACTCATGCATTTAAAAATTTGTAAAAAGCAAGATGACCAATAATTTTTTTAATAACTAACTCGATTGTTATAAGGTTCTTAATGAACTTTCTCTGATTATTAAAATAATAATAATAATCATTAAGTACTGATAATGATGCTTCCAAAGCGACTGTTCTTGATAATGTGATTGGAATTGTTGTATATTTGACAACTTTACCAGATTTCCGGACTTTCATGGAATTTGGTATGTTAAACAAATACTTAATCTGATTCCAGTGGTGCGTGAAGCGGTTCCGTCGAACTGGCAATTAAGCTATCGTGTCACAACTGACCACGAATCTAGATTTCTATATATCTTTATTGTGACATTTATTTTGTTGTTTTCAAAAATTTTAACCATTACTGCTAAAGACTTACTCCATGACACAACCGAAATTCTGGTATTTTCAGTAATTTCGAAGATTATTCAATAAATACCTGACATAAATGTTACTTTTTTATTGTAGATTTTTTTTTTTTCATTTATGTTTATTTATATTATTTACTTTTTGCGACTTGTGTTTTGCTTATGCAGCACGAGGCATCACCTAAGAGGATCTCCTGAATTTAGGGTCGTATGTCTAACTTGCATTAGGTAGATTAGTATAAATTGTTAAATATATATTTATAAGTATTTGACTTCTTCAAAATCTAGAAAAAGGTTAAAGGAAGAATGACATAAAGCTTTTTATAGAGTGTGTTTGTCTAGTTTTCTCAATGATAATGAAAATATAAGGAATTTTTTGTACAAATGTTTTGATATAAAAAAAGGAATAGGATAATTTATCCTGAAATTAAATTATGTAGCCGTGTATTGCACCCGGCCAATTTTTTTTTATCAAGATGTAAAAAAGGTAATATTGATATGGTTATAATAAATTTATAGCATCTTTTTACTACGTTGCATGACTTTTTTATATGCTATGTTTTGATTTCTTTTATTCTCTTTTCCTTTTGTAGATAGTCCGTCTTTTTCCTTTCTGGGATTATACGCTTATCATGAAGAATTTTCTTCACTCTAGTTGCGGGCTTCCTCAAAGCCCACTCCCTGTTTCGGATGGCCGTATTCAGAGGCTTCATTATTTTGATTATAAACAAACGCTGCTAGGCAGCTGTAACTAATCTATTTTTATAATTATGTATTTTTATAATAAAAATGTATTTATTATATAGTTTGAAAATCTTAGTATTTACTAAGTAAAGTATCTTCACTCTATACTGTATTATATTGATTTTCCGTTTCTCCGATAGTTTAGCTGTTCTGTTCCACATCAAGTATTCTATATCTTAAATTTTTATATTACTAGATAGTGCTCATAAGACCCAAAAACTTTTCATATGGCAGCATTTCCAAGTCTATGATAGTTTAACTGTGTATGATATTTCATCAACAACTTCGTTTTTCAAAGTTTTAATAGTTTTTCCTAATTGTATACCAAATTTCAGCTCTCAAGGTTAATGGAAAATACCAATTTATACTTATTTGAAAAAATAAAACAATAAAGATAATATCGATTGAATTTTCCACCATATTTAAACAAGTAAGTATACTTACTTACCGAACCAACTATGCGTGGTCACGTCTGATTGGATTGAAACTTTAGACATTTAATTCCTACTCCTGTTTATATTTATAAAGGTTTAATAACGTGATTTGAAACTCAAAGAAATTGTATTATAATGCTTTATTATATTTCGAAGTAAAAAATTTTTCTTATTAAATTATTAAGATATTTTTGAATGGTTAATTTTTATCCTAATAAAGACTGCTGCTTCACTTCATCTCTTTATGTTAACTTTTCTAATCCTCGAACCATGTATTCTTTATATATAATTTATATTAGTCTAGTCAGACTAGAGCTTTAAGAAAGAAATTATTGCAAGAGACATCAAATCAGAAAGTTTTCTAAAATTTTGAAACACAATTACACTATCGACTACCACATTAATGATAAAAAAATATAATAACATTTCATTATGGAGAATACCTAACCGTCTTTTTAACACGCTATTATTAGCTTCGGTCGTTTGTTTTTATGAAACGGAAACTTTGAACACGATTTTGACGAAGTCGAATATGATTAAGAAGAAACAGTGATCACAATAAAAAAAACCTGGCTGAGTTTATTGTGTGGTTCTTCTCAGACCAGGGTGCGTTTGAAAGGCTCGTAGCCTTATTTTAAGTTGGAGAGTGCCTTTACGGAAGGGCAGTCACTTTAAATGTAATTATTTAAAAGTCAGATCTATTTTAAGAGAAAAACAATATCAGTCACAAAATCCGCAGGACTTACTTTAATCAAAATAATTTGCTCCGTTTGGGATTTAATAGGTTTATCCCAAATAGAACACAAGTTGAAGATCGTCTTTAATTAATTACTTTCTCTCGTTTATAATCACGGAGGAGGAATGTTAGACTTAAGTTTCTTTTTATATTTAACCACACTGCTATTAGATAAATAATATTATCGCTAATAGGTAACACTTATGTTAACGCTCAGATCTTGAATAAACAGACTTCTAGTAAGCGTTGGGATTGTTGTTGGAGTAAGGTAGTATCAAACTAATTTTTAAATAACAAAATATCAACTTATATATATTTTTCTAATCTAAACTCTATACTAAAGAAAATATTTAGGAATATCTTTTAAATAAAATCATTTTGACCTGAACTTTTTTACAATATATCTTGTATAACACTTCCAACACGACACAAAGCGTGTTTAATAAACAGCAAGTAAACAAATATAGCAAGCGTTCAATCTGGAATCCAACATGATTATAATATCAGGCTGCTTGAAATAAAATTGTAATAGTTTTTAGAGCATAATTGAATTTTAACTTAACTTAGCTTCACGCCATATCTCTTGCGGGGTAGCCAGAGACGACTAAGCGCCAAACGCTACGGTCCTTGTATACCTCTTTCGCCTCGGCCACAGACATCAACCTCTTCATACATGCCCTCCTCATGCTTTTTACGTGACCTTCCTCCAGTATCATAGATACATTGTTTTCGAAGGTCACTCGAGACCGCCCCCTGTCTCTCTTACCGCTTACTTTTCCTGTATATATCGTTTTTACCATTCTTTCAACACTCATTCGTTCGACGTGCCCAAACCACCTGAGTACGTTCTTCTTCATTCTGACAGTGACATCTTCGCCATTCTGTGGATCTCTTTATTGCGGATTCGGTCAGCTAGACTGACTCCGCATATTCTGCGAAGAGATCGCATTATTGAATTTTAAATAGTTTTTTTATCATTTTGTATACAGATGTATATTGATGTAAGTAGAGTTGTAATAATAATAACAAATTATTTAATTAATTAGTTATGTAAAATAAAAAAAAATATATAAAAATACTAGGTTATTACTAGGATCCGCCAACCGTGCGCGACGGGTGTTGAGCTGAACCGTTCTGGTTTCGTTATTTCTTGATAACTTTTGAAGGGCTAAACATTTTTTTAATCTGTTTCCGCTATAACATCCGTGTTTGGCTCAAACATACATGTGAAAATTTTTAGCTAATTATCTCGTCGCATTCTGGAGACAACGAAACACAAAAACAGGTCTCTTAAATGGTGAAAAACTACGCTTACGCTCAGTTCAATCATTTAAAATGCAAAAAACTATGATACCTTGAATTCATACTTCAGGGTTTATCCTTTTAATCCACAGAAGCGCTCGTTATGTGCCAGCACATGTATAAGCACTTTAACGATACCAACCTTGATGGAATTCTGAAAATTTTATAGCTAGTTGTAATTTAACAACATTATTATTATTTACTTTGTTACCAAGTTCAATAAATAAATTTGCTTTTTGTTTAGGTAATTATTATTCAATTATTTTTGTATTTTATTAGTTAGTTCAACAAGCAAAAAAATAATTTTTAAACTAATTTTGTTTTATTATAAAAAATATACTTGCAATATAATACACATATATTTCTACATACATTATACAACGTAATATATATATTACGTTGTATATATATATATATATATACAGTACATTATACATATAAACATACAATAAATGCATACAAATTTTTATAAATTAATTATGATGAAGACAAAAGGTATTGTTTCAGTCTTAGTTTGAATGAGCTAAGGGATGGATTTCCATAAAAGGTCTCTTCTGTAAGGTAATTCCAAAGACGTGCCTTGATGACAGTAAAAGAATTTGAATAAAATGAACTATTAAAATAGTGAGAGAGACGAACGATGTTATAATAAGAGCGAGAGGAGTTATTTAATATTTTATAAAGAATAGATAGAATATGCCCATTCCGGCGAAGGCGGGTAGAAAGCAACTTTAATTGAGTTATATTTATAATTAAAAGAATAAATTATAATACAACAGATATATATAAACTTAAAATTACTTTTAATCAGTACAAGTATTGAATGTCAGTTGAAATAGCTCAAACTTGCGCCCCGGGATACCCGCAGCGAAGTATTATCTGGAACAAATTAAACTTCGTCACTTACAACGGCCATGTTACAAGTTACAGTATTTCATCGTTCAATGTTACTTTGAAAATTAACTCAGATACTCTTATAAATTAACTGAAAGATGAGATTTATCTTTAGAGAAATAAAACTTTATGTACAACTAGATTTTCGTGAATAAGCGAGTTTGTGAGTAATTTGAGAGCTGTAAATATTGCATTATTGTTTTAGCAAATGTAATATGCGATTAAAATCTAAAACAGTAACTATTTAGTTTTGAATTTGTCTCTCTTACGAATTTGAGTATGAAATTGATGCTGACCTTTCCCTTAAAGCATAAAAACTATATGTAAACCATCATATACTTCTTTATTTTTCTTATTACCGAAAGTCTTTTGGAATACCGGGCGTTCTTCATGTCACGATTGGGTATTTTTTATCATGAGGTTCTTCATCTTGGACATCCGGCTTTGCTATTATAGTCAAAATCAGTTATTTTATTTGTTATATATAAAATAAAATAATATATAGAAATCCTGTATATACACATATCAAAATAAATTGGTTATAGCTTCTTTTCTTAGAACGTTCTGATCAAATTCTTTCAAAGTAGCTCTGAATATTGAAATCTATCACATCAGTAACAACGCTCATATAAAGATAATGGTCACCTCAATCTTTTTTTTATTTTTAAAGGGTAAAATCTTAACGATAACTGGGAGTTTGTTGAAAATGTGTATCCATTACCCCATAAAAGAATTACTCACATTTGAGTCGAGTGACAGGTAAAACGAGGTTGCGTTTGTTCCTTGTATTTATATAATAAACATCACTGTGCTTAATAAAAGTATTAATAAAATAATATTTTATTCTGTGTAAAACAATTGCAATTATTTTATCAGAAAGTTAGTACAGGATCATGATTTTTCACAAAGGAACTTTGATTATGTAAGATTATGCAATATCTTGATAGTAGTTAGGAACTTCGGCAACTGAAGCGGAGGCTGAACTAATTCACACCCGCGAGGGATTGCGACAGACTTAGTGGAGAGAAGTAGTGGTTACATGGAGAAGCCTGAAATTCATAGTTAATGTATTTCAGGCATTGCGTTTTGGACACGAAAGATATTAAAAATGATAATGTAGAATTTGTGCCTTAATGAATATGTCAGCTTTCCCTATTTTTACTTTCTTTGATAAAAAATATTATAAGTAATAAGTATAAGTTTTTTTACATTTTACTTATTTTATTAATTAACGAATGTATTTAAAATTTTCATTTATTTTTTTTTATTTGCTTATTCAAGTAATTTTATTTAATCCGTCAACAAAGGCTTTATTTGTTAACGAAAGTCTCTTTGTCACAAGTTTTCAGAATTTCAAAGGGCGTCTTTGAAAAGTGGTGGTTTATTAAGATTATAATATTTTGTTTTATTATTGTGTATATTTTATTATTCCTGGTTTCAATATGGATATAATTGCCAAATTCGTATTCTTATTACTTTTATTTCTTTTAACGCAACAACCATTTTAATATTTGTAAATCTGACAAAAGAACTCGTCGAGATTGAGAGTTAAGAACAAGTAAAAGACTAAATAAATAAAACTTTGACTAAGCCCCGGTCGACTTGAATCAACAATGCTTGAAGAATACTCAGGAATAATAAGAAACTTTTTAAACTTGATTAAGGAATGTGAAAATGAGAATGAAATATTAAACTTATGATTGACGAATTTAGAAACTAGAATAAGTACAATTATTATTAATAATTTAAATTTAAATTCGCATTTAAAAACTAGAATAAGTACATTTATTATTAATAATTTAAAGTAAAAATTTAATTTAATATAACAAGTTCCTAGTTTCGTGTTAAAACTATCAAACTAAATAAGTTTAAGGAGCATAAAACGATTAGAAGACATTCCTTATTTCAAACCGAGCCTTAAATTATACCTATCGAATACTACTAAGCAGGAAATGTTATGAAACAGATCGCTTTTACTACAATTTTTTTATATTTTTACAAAAGCTTTGGAAGTTAAGTTTATTTATTTTTCAGATTTAGATTTTCATGTTTATCTTCACTTTATCAAAGCTGCAGTTGAGGTAGAATATCAACGACCTCTCTTCACTCCATGAGATAATATCATTCAACTAATACATTCACAATTAAACACATAGAACCGAATGACACAAAATAACATTAATATTATCATCAGAATTATAACATCAGTTATGGTTAGGTTGTAATAATTATAGTACCTTTATAATTTATTAAGTTCTATAAAATTAATGTGAGCTTAACAAATCAATTATATTAATATTAAAACACACACACACACGCGCGCAAATATTCCTTTCATATTTCACAAAATGTTGATGTACAAATGTCATTGCCTTTATTATTATTGTGAGTAATGGACGCTGAGCCTTTTTTTTGTGACAAAAATTATTAAGGAGAAGTCATTTCAAACATTTCCGGATATTATTTAATTTTATTAATACAATACTAATGAGTATTGTTTGTAAAAACGAGTGGTAAATTAAGTTGTTGAGACTACGTCTCCATCTTCAATAATACTAATATACGAGTATTCTAAAATAAAAGTTAACTTGTTCATTTATAGAAATAACTACCTACTACTAGTTGAGCAATGGAATGGTGGTCAGTTTCAACGTATAGCAAATAATCAGACAGCACAACGAATTTATATATGAATTACAATATACATGGTGATTTATTGGAAGACCTCTGCAAAGAATATATTTTATATAAAATATTATTTTGTTGACGCAATCTTATAAAAGTCAGCGTTTATTAATTAATGGATGTTTATAAGTTAATGGGTATTATTGGTGTAAGGGCTACGAGTAAATGTAGTCCATTTTGACACAGCTCACTCCTCTTCCGCACTTCAGTCGTCACTATCTTCATCATCGTCACGTCTCGTTTCCACAATTTTACAATAAAATGTCGCTTTTAAGGAAATCTTGAAAGATATTTGTATCAGAAAAGTATAATATCCTTGATTTGACTGCCATATTTTGTATATTGCGGCTTGTAACAGTATTCATGTAATAAAACAATTAAATAGAAGAATTAATAGCAGAAGAATTACAAAAGAGTTCATTTCGACGATGTATCCCTCGGGAGTGGAGAGATTTTTTTTTGTTTATTGCAATTATTTCCAAAGTTATATATGTAACATATTATTAGGATATTCTTAGGATCACTTAAATTTATACAATTTTATACGTATCCTGTTGACGTTGAGAAAAGAAGACTCGAAAGGAAATTGTGTCATGAAGCTTATCAGAAATGGAAAAGGTTCACGTTTCTTTTCCGTTAATTTCAAGTCTGAATGTAAATTAAGGGTCTGCTGATAAATAATTACAAGGTATTTTAAGTTCTCTTTAAATTTTGTTTGACTAAAAATTATAGGAATCGTATGATAATTCATGGAAAATTATATTTTTATTTCGTTTAAAATCATATTTACACCAGGATCCGCATACCGTGCGCGGCGGGTGTTGAGCTGAGCCCCTCTCCTTTCTTCTTTTCTTGATAACTTTTGAATGACTAAACATTTTTTCAATCTGTTTTCGCTATGACATCCGCGTTCGGCTCAAATATACATAAGAAAATTTTTATTTAATTATCTCGTCGCATTCTGCAGACAACTTAACAGAAAAAAGGTCTCCCAAACGGTGAAGAGCTTCGCTTACGCTCAGCTCAATTATAGTTTAGTGATTACAATAACATCTCCATGTTTAGTACATTACATGCAGAATGTTCTGTAATTACTTACACAACAATATTTTTGGTAAATAAATATTTTCATTATGTTTCAGTACCAATCATCTAGGAAAACTTTTTTGATACAAACTTTAGTTTTACGAGTAATCAATGATTCAGTGGAAATTATAAAAGTAACTGCTGCCGGATTTAACATAAGTAAATGTAGGTAAATATATTATGGTGAATCATTTTTTATTTTATTGTCTCCTTTTGCTTAATGTTACACATTAGTTAAAGCCGTAAATCATAAAATCATATATATGTCTATATACTAGTGTATATATATTATAACATTATAATTATATTACATTATCAATTTATATACGGACGTCCACACTTACAACTAATTAATGGTCGCTAACCGACACTAAACACGTGACATAATTACAAGGCTCTTGTTGATTTACAGCAACGTGTTACTCAACTCTACAGCGTGATTAGCTCTGCACATGTCACGTTGCACATTCCGTTTATAATTACTTTATATTATCAATGAATGTTATTAAGGTATTCCATATTTGTTTGAATATCACATATATTTGTTACGAAATCTTAAATAAAAATATATTATACCAGTATATTCCCGTGATTTTTGAGCAAAAAACTAACTGGGGTTATTTGTTTGAAACATTAGTTAACTTCTGATAAGACCTAAAAGTCAGATCTAAAATTCATACTGTTATGAATTGAACATTTAGTATTTCAAAAAAAGACAAATGAATCCGATCGTTAAAAATGGTATTTACCAACGAACAGTAATACACTTTAATTTATAAAGATACAACTTGTAAAGTTTGTTCAAAAATAATATTGTAGTCTTCTCAAACATAAAATAACATATTTGACAATTATCATTTCTGTCGATTGTTACAAAGAAGTTAAGGGTTACTTCGTAAATTAGATTGACATAACACTTATGACTCATACCAATAATTTTTAGTGTAATTATTTTCTATATTTATAGATACAAAGTACAAAATTGCGTCATCAGAGAAATCCAGTTAAGGAGTTTGTTAAGTATGACCGTCTGCACAAAGAAGCCACGTCTTTGCGCAATGCCGGAGAGTCCTGTCATTCACAGAACACTGAGTCCCGAATAATCTGAACGGCTCTACGTTATACGCGGTCAAAAGGTAGAAGCTGATGTTGGGGTGATTCTGACAACAGATGAGAACAGTACTCCATGTGTGGCCGGACTTGCGTCTTATGGAGCGCGAGTATTAGAGAGCCCTGTACTTTCGGCATACACCGCATCCCTAGTGAAATCCTCCACATAACAATGTATATTCGAAATATCCAACATATCATTGATGTGCAGGAGGAACAGAGTTATGGATAGCACACAGCCTTGGGGTACACCAGCGTTCTCGGGCTTAAGATCCGAGAAGAAACCGTCAAGAACGATCTTATGCTCCGCCCAATGAGAAAGCTGCTGATCCACTTTCATAAAACATTATATATTACTCTACAATCTACTATATGAAGATTACCTCATGTGTAAAAAATCTTCAACACGAAATTTTTGTCCAAATTACATAATAAATATTATTCGTATTTTTTTACTATTTAATTATTTATTATAAGAGAATAATATAAAACGTGCTTGTTTTCTACGTTTACTCATTTTAATAAAATTTTACAAACTGTTTACCTCTCAATTTAACATATGTTTTTAATACTAAAGTGAAATTTAGCGTTAGCTTTAATAAACTGTGGATTAACATCTCCGACCGCAGATTAGATATAATCTTCTAAAACTAGGGACGGTTTATACATTACTTTGTCGCTAAAAGAGCCAAACTGAGCAATCATTTCAATTTATAAAATTTAAATTTTCTACATTATTTTTTAAATTAATTACATTGTATATGTTATTTCTGAATGTACAACTAAATTATGATATGTTTCAGATCCAGTAATGTTAGTAAATTAACTTTCAACCTGGGTTATATACAAGAAATTGAAAGAGAATTGAAAATTAAACTTACAGTTTATTTCTATTTTCCATTACCCCTCAAAAACTATGACAAATAAATAATTGCTTTTATCGTTTACTGAAATGGTTTTCCTCTTGAATATTCAAAGAATATCCCATCGCGTTACGTAAACGTACTGATTTTTAAGCGTGATATTTAAATTTCTATATCGTTATTTTTACCATTATACAAAAAATGTATATTAAAAGCCTTGGTATTCTTATCTTCGTCCCATCCTTAATGACGTTAAAAACTATTTTAAATAATTTTATCAACCTTAATAGCTTTAGTGTAGCTACAACGCGTTATTATTACATTAATATTGCTAAAGTTAAAATTCAATAGAGAAAATTGATAGCACAATCACTTTAATTTTTTATTATCAATAATAATAAACAAAATCAAACTAATATATTACTTCTGAATTTCTTCTTGTTGCTACCAACTTCGTCTGCCCATGAATTTAAGGTAAGAAAAGAAATATGGTTATAAATCGATTTTAGTATTCTACTTAATGTATGCTTCTCAAAGCATATTCAATGTAATAGCAAAGATCATTTATTATGGACTATTTCGTCACAAGTAGTGTATACAAAAGCGAATTGAAATGCGGGTGACGTCACGTGTAGATGTAGTGAGAGCTTAAATCTAATTTTTATGCAAGTTAAATATTATTTTACTGTCACTTTTCTGTTAATATTTAATTTATTTCAATTTGTTTTGGCCATTTTAGCCGTAGTACTTATTTTAATAGATTTTGTAATATTGTACAATTGTTTATTGCAAACAGCTACAACTATACATGAGCTATCTTTTAATTTAATAGATTTCTCTGTTTTTGCTATTTATTTTGTTCTTGATATCGCTGGTATGAAGAAAAAAACTAATTATTATGTATGCGACAGGTAGCGGCAGCGTTCTCTGGTTCTCTTGCGAAAGAGAGACCTCTGTTAGACGTGATAAAATAGAACTTATTATCTTCAACCACTGCTCTTGGATGACATTTATTACTGGTAAAACTTTAAGAAATAGTTTTTTTGGTATAAATATATATTTATGTATATACCATATGGTATATCATACTGAGAGGCTAACCTTCATATTAGTTTCACTAAGTGAGAATTGGTTAGTAGTACAATTACGTAAATAAGTAAACCGATACATTACCAGGAGTATTGGTTGACGCTTTGTGGAAGTAGTATTCAATATGTGATGAAATAATACTGTTGTAAATGATTTATCATTGAAATATGTAAGTTTATAGGCTAGTTATTTCTAAATAATTTTAATGACATTACAAATAATATTGGTTTAAAAAAACAACCATTTAATATCAATACCAAAGACATTATACTAACTCTACAGAACATTTTTCCTAAAGGAGTACTGTAGAGAAGGTATGGAGAAGGTTTAAGGTAGCAAAAGCTCACAAACGTGCACTGAAAAATAGAAATATCTCTCTAATTTAATGTTTGCAGATGCTAGATTCAATATACTACATTACTGGACAATTTGTGATACTTTTACGCCAATTTGAACCCGATACGTAGATTTCTTTGATATCAAGATCATTTCACCCGATAGAATATCGCCCTAATGTAAATATAATTTATCAAACAACCGCTCCTGACAAATAATACTTATTCATTATAAGCTTTTGTTTCAAAGTATATCTTTAATTTAAACATCAGTCTCGATTGTATACATTGAGTATTACAATTTTAAAACTAAATTAACATTTAAAAATACATTATAAAAATATAATGATAGTTTTAATTCCACAACTTAAACTTGACGCACTTATCCTCTGATATTAATTTACATAATAAACTTTATACGTTTAATACTGACAGATCTAAAACATAACACAATACAGTATAAAACAGTAGTTAAAAAACGTTACGAAGAACGTGACAAGTGTAAAATGAAACACTCCCTCCGTTTACGTGACGGTAAATCAAACACTATTAACTATGTCACGTCTGTGGTTTGTAGTTTCCATATCGGTATGGTACATATAAATTAGAAAATACAGGTTCATAAACATAAAAATAATGTTATAAAATTCAACCTTTTTTTAGTTTCTTTTTTATATTGATTGCTTCGCTGCCAATACACTCTGTTCCAAATCGCTAAGCGTTGCCAAAATCAAACAGGCAATTTGAAAAGGCGGTGCTTATCAAATGTGTGTAATATTTAAACAGGGAAAAGTAAAACAGAGGCGTGATTTCATTGGATTTGCCTCAATTTTGAGAATACTTGTAAAAATAACAAAAATATATTTTACCTGTAATTGCTATTCCGCATAGAGCAAATGTATTCACAGGGTTTATTTATGAATATTTGATTCTACTCCGTCAATAATAATTTACGAAAACTAAGTCTTTGCTAAAAACTGTAAGAACTTAACCATAAACCATAATTGGATAACAAAACAAATATTAAAGCAAACTTTATAAATCTTGCAAATTCTTCTACAAGAATGATCTTAAACTTTGAGACGAGGATTTAGAAAAATGCCATCGCTTAATCTCACAATCTTGATTTCAAAGAAATTCTACGACATAGACTTTTATTTTAAATATATATATATGCTTCAGATTAAGAAAAATATATTGATATTATAGAATGTAAATATTCCAAGATATTTTAAAATTTGTAAATCATAGCATTAGTAAAATTTTTTGTCGGTTATTCCAGATAATATAATGAAACATGTTTTCATGTTAACAATAAAATATGATGATGAAAATCTAAATCAGACCCTGTTTTGTAAAATATTATTTATGTGTTTTCCACACATGATGAAAGATTAGAATATTTTAAAATGAAAGTATTAGAACAAAGAAGTAAATGTTTTATATATATAATTTATAAGTCGATGAATCATCAAATTGATTTTTAAGTTGTAGCCCAGCTGTGGTTATTTGACTGCATCTCGTATTGAGTTGGCTTGGCCACGGAAGGAGCACCCTCTTACAGAGGATCGACTTATAGTAACCAAATTCATTTGGTTATGTTTCGTCGGTGAATTAGATATTCCGGAAGCACATACCCCCCTCCAACATGAAAGCGATGCCTCAAAAAATATACCCCAGGCTTTGACGAAGCTGAGGAACTCCTCCCCGAGTAAAATCGGGGGAATCATTCTCGGATTTTGTTCCGGCTGCTTGGCGTATCTGGGGCGGGCAAAGTATCGCCTTTTATGTGTACTGGGGTAAAACGACGAGTCAACGCAGCGGCACCCCTGCTACTCTAAATGTGGACTTTTGCAACATCCGGAGACTTGATTCTAACTACGACTTCATTCTTCAAACGCCGCTCACTACTATCTAGAGACGGCGCAGCCAGTCTTGTTGATTCTGACGGAGACGCAGATATCTTAACATATGTCAGACAGGCTTTAATATTCAAGTGAGAAGCATAACCAAAAATATTTATATTAATATTTATTGTACACCAGAAAATCTTCAGATAAGTCTTAACTGCGTTATAAATTCTTTATATTAACAAATATTTTATTAAGAAATATGAGAACAATTAAATCTAAAAAAATCTGATAATTTTATCTTTAATTGACTGTTACAGCCCTGAAGTTAAAAATAATAGTCAGGAAATGTCCTAACTATTATTGCTTCAATTCTTCAACTTCAATTGCTTTTTTGTTTGTGAAAAAATGAGATAGTTGAGATTGTTCAAAAAAAGACTAAAGAATATAAAAAGACAAAAATGACAGAAAAAAAATGAAACAATTTTTTTACTGCGTGTTTATATCTAATAGTCCATGTTTCTGTCTCTCCACAATATTTTTATAGATCGTCTAACTACAAGTTATGATCTAATCTCAAAATACTTAAGCTGACCCTTCTACAATCGCTATCTGTTGCTGTGGTTCATATTTAAAGAGTATTCTTATCTTTTGAAATATCTAACTACATTTTTTTTAATTTATATTAACACATTCAATTATGAACTATGATTTGATCATTGTGATAAGACTTAAATATAAATAAAAAAATTGTATAAAATAAATTATATCAGAATAACCCGTTTAAAACTTTGCTCCACCTTAAATCTCACCCAAGCGAGGCCCAACCTAACGCGATTAAATCAAAAATATGAAACAAATCCAAATCATTGTTTATGTAAAGGGTACTTTTTAGTTATAATAAGAGAAAGGTTTTTATTTTTAATTTCAAAAATTTTAAGGTATAACACAAAAGCTAATATACTATTATATATAGTATTATGACAGTTAATTTCGAAACTATTTAATTGAAATGATGGTGAAACGAATATCATTTTTATCGTAAAATTATGTAACGTAATATAATATCATTATTTGTATCTCTGTTAATATTCAATATTTTTATAATAATTGAATGAAAATACGTACATTTTCATAAAGACATAAAGCTGCTTATTCACAAATAAACCTGATATTATAACGGAGAGCTGCGTCGTAATAACTAACGAGGTCCTTGTATCAAGAGCTGTAGGGACTTGTTAGCTTGTGAGCCCCGAGTATGTATTGAGAAATTCATAACATTTAGATTTTTTACTAAGTAAATATATATGTTTATACACAAGGAAATACTGACAAGTTGCTGTTTATAATATAGATAAACATTATGTGTCTCAGTAAAGTCAGATCTGACAACAAGAACCGTTATTTCATACCTTTGTTTGATGTCACTTCGACTAATCTATATTAAAGTAACTTCGTCTGAGTTGACAACATGTTTGAACATGAGCTGAACGTGTTCAAATGAACTGTGAGTTAACATTTTGTGAAATAGTAACACAATAGGAATTTCATATAATCTGATACTTTACATTCTCATTTCATTTTACATATGACATTTTACATAGAGGCAAAACGAACAGATATTTTCTGCTAGTTAGGATCTTTGCTTTCTTTGGACATCTGCCACAAGCGCATTAAGAATAGTAGTAATAATTCTCTAATATCTAATGTTTCTGATTTTTTAATAAATCATTTACTCGTAATAACGTAGAGCGTTCAAATTGTGTTCATTCTAAATATTTTTGGATTTATATTTAAGATATTTAATTATCAAAATATATAAGAAAATATAATACTGCAAAGGTAACAACAACATGTTTTACCCAATAACCCTGTAAAACAAATAGCCCTCAGGATACGTCGACTGAATTGATTTATGTCCAGCAAGTTAAGACCTCCTACACTTTATTTAATTCCCTATTCACATAGTGTTGGATAGTATGGGTCTACTTAATTTTGGTCATATCTAGAGAATAATTTATTTATTCAATTGTCAACCTTATATGAAATAATATAAGTCTTAAATTTATCAAAAGGACGAAGATAACGACACAAGGACACAATCCTCTCGCGGATTGTGTTAAATATCTTGCTTAATTAACAGATATTTTACACTAAATTGTTCCCTTATTAAAATAAACAACCAAAAAAATATATATATACATTTCATATCCATATTACAATAAAAAAATTTCGATTGCAATTAAATCAAATAATTATTACATTTATTTAACCTCCTTTAGTTAAATATTTATTAATAAAAGGGACATCTCGTAATACAAAAAATATCATACCTTATCTAAATCATCACAATATATTCATTTATTTCCAATATAGTTTGTAGCAGCAACTACAGTAACTAGACAATGTTTAGTTTAGTTAGTTTAGTTAGTTAGTTAATCTATATATAAAAACAGTTTTCGCTTAAAATATTTCTTCAAAAACACACACACACAAACACCTTTATTATAATCAGAAATCAAATAGACATAAGCTATATGAATAGAAATAAAATATTAGAGGAATAAAGTTCACATCATCCTAATTATAGATTAAAGGGTCTGTTGACTTCTTATTCATTTAAATAATCGATCTTATAAAACCCTTAACCCAACGTGAATTCCTAGTGACTATCTCAAATTTGGAGAAATATATTTTGTTCATATATTATATAACATAATTTAATTTTTTATTACTATATGATATCAATGGTTTCCTAAGCAAATTCTATTATTTCTTTTTGGTAATTGTTGCAGGTACATTTCAAATGATCAGATGAAAACATCCTAGTAGTCAATCGAAGATACTCTTCTATGTATAATGTATACTGATCTTGTCACAATATACAATGAATACACATTCATTAGAAGACGTTCATTATTCCCATAAATATAGCCAAAGATACGTCTTATCTGTAAGAACAATCTTGTACAACAATGCTTTAGATTAACGGGACATTGAAACAAAGTGTACCTAACTCGGAGTTATAGGTTAGTATTAACTCAATCTTCTAATAATGCTCTACTTAAAATGTAGATGCGTCTTATTTTAAATTAACATTTATAATAATTTTTATATGAAAGCTACTCTCAGCTCAATTTCGTCATATGTAATGAATATCAATTTATTTAAAAAGTATTTATATTTATTAAGGGAATACAAAAATGGCTACCTCTAAACGTATATGTATACTTGTATAATTAATGAGTAGGATTAAGATCACTCGCCACAACTGATGGTTCACATTTGTCTCTGACACTGATGTAATTGTATATCCACAGTAGGTGTTTTTTATACAAATCTCAAAACCCTAAAAGTAAGGTAATATATCGTATACAATCTACGACTGGTAATAAATAACCGTGGTACTTAATTAAGTTCATATTTCCATACCACTATAAGGACATTCCAACACTTTAGCTGCGTTCATATCATTTATGCATGAATAATCGAATTTGTGATGAGAATTGAAATTATATAATATATATTTATTTAATAAAATAATCGGTATTGTATGGGTAACAGTGAGTAATGGTAATGGTCACAATAAATTCCAGTTGAAATGTAAATAAGAATTTTTTAAATTTGTTTTGCCTTCTTTACTTATATTTTTATTCAAATTTGTTACGCCTTTTACTTTGTTCTTCGTTTCCTGTATAAAGCTTTGAGAATTTGTTTAATAAAAATTCGGAATTAAATGTTACTTTATTTTCTCCTAAAATGTTTCGACAAAAGAAATAGGTTTCGTATTTTCAGAAAGCTTTCAACAAAGCCTCACAAAGTATGCTTTTACTAGCCGATTAATAAAAGATAAAATCATGCATCCATACTGTTGCTGGCGGCTCTGCAAATCAATCAATTTACTATCATTGATATTTACTAACATTAGTTCGGAAGAATAGAAGAAGAAGAGAAGAAGCTATTATTCTTCCCCATGACGCTCGTAAGCAAAGGATTACTACTTTAAATTATTTTACAGGTATAAAAATAAACATTGCAATATACAGATATATATTTTATTATACAGGTTCTGTGATAAAACACAAGCTAAAATTCAATGATATATTTACTAATACATTACATTTTTTCTTTAACCATTTATTGAAATTTCAAAATGTGAAACTGAAAATTACGTTTAGTGGCACATTAAATTTAATATTAAGGATTGGAGAAACAGTACTCAGTTTAGTGTATTTGATTAATAACAACTTGAGAGCTTCCTCAAAACATTGTTGATAATTGAGCGAAGCGAGCAGAGTGCTCTACTGGAGTGCTACTTTTTCACATTTCATCTCGAAAGATTAGATTATTTTATTTTGTCCAAAAATATTATGTAAGTAAGCTTGTAACAAAATAATAATTGACACTTAAAATTTAAATAAAGAATATATTAAAATATCGCACCACAAGATATAAAATATAGAAGAGTACTGGTTATGGTAGTGGTGGGATGTACAGGTAGAGGACGGCCGAAGACAAGATGGATAGAGTGCGTCAAATGGATATGGAGAAAAAGGGAGTGTGTATAGATATGACGAGTAACAGTATGGAAGGAAAAAACATACTGTGCCGAACCCAAAATTAGGATAAGGGCAAGAAGATGATATTAAAATATAAAACAGTAAAGAGGAAGTTGCCACTATCTTAAATAGAGTTATGTGTTCAAGTTTTAAATAAACATCAAGTTATTCCAATATAATTTTAAATATATTTGATTTAGCAGACGTCTTATGAGATAATTGATCAAGGAGCGTTTAAATAAATAATTCAAATATTAAGACATCTTATACTCATAAAATTATTTAAAAAAAAATTATTTTTGCACAGAAAAAGAAAAAATACCATGTGAAATTATGTGAAATTTTATAAAGGTGCTTCAATTTTTTTTTGTTTCTTTCAAATTGTTGCTTTTAATGTCTGTATTTAACTTCAATGTAACTTATTAAGAGTAGGCAGGATGTTGAATCAAATTGTATTTCCATACTTCGGTACTTAAAATATGGGAAATAATAGGATCCGCCAACCGTGCGCGGCGGGTGTTGAACTGAGCCCCTTTCCTTTCTTCTTCTTCTCTTGATAACTTTTGAATGGCTAAACATTTTTTCAATCTGTTTCCGCTGTAACATCCGCGTTCGGCTTAAACATACATGTGAAAATTGCTAACTAATTATCTCGTCGCATTTTCAAATTAATGGTCGTTGTTGTTTCTAAATTTATATAAATTTTTTACCAAACCTGTCATACTTATTTCAATATAATTTTTGTCTTGTTTAATTTTTTTTTATTAAAGATGATGTACTATTTATTTATTGTTCTCATTAAATGCTAGTTCGGTTTCATTAAAAAACGTCAATAGATTATAGATAAGGATACCGCCATTCAAGTCTAAATTTGAGTGTTAGATTAAGTTTGTAGATTCAGTTCAGAATGTAGATATTTTTATCTCTCAGATTTCTTTATCTTATCTCTTCTCTGGGGCGTAATTACAGCTTGATATGATAACGATGAGGTAACCTGAAACAAATCAATAGGTCTTTATTACACTTTACCCGTGTATTATATAAGTATAAATTGAAAAAATAAATCTTACACCCAAATCTGTAATTCATAAAGAATATATACAATCATCAATCGGGACCGTAGCAGTCACAGATTTCTAGATTTCAGTATTGTATATTCTAAAAAGCTTTCAACTGTGATATAAAAAAACTTTAAGAGTCTCTGAACTAAATTTAATAACCTCTTGAACAAGATAATGATCTGCATTTGAGATTCTTAAGTGTGCAATTACAAGCATAGAAAGATTTCATGTTACAAAGAGTTAGTGAACTAAGTTCAGCAGTTTAGGCAGTAAAACTTTATAAATAAATTTAAAAGACTGTAGAACTAATGTACTAAATTATGTTTATTAGAACACCTTGAATATAAAGAAGACACCTCAAAGCTAATTCAAAATTTACTACAGAATGTTATATTCTATAAATAAGTCTTTGAAATATAACAAAATACAAACCACCTCAGTGTCTTTTCTTCTCAGATCTGTAATTTATAATTGGTGATGTCTGTTACAACGGATTTAATAAATTTTATTTGAATTAATCATTGCATTTTGTGTTTTGGTCGATAATATAAGCATCGACTTTATTATAATTCATAGAAAAAATAGACTGAATAAATAAATAAATAAAACAAAATATTAAATAATTTAAAAAAAGGAGCTTTTTGAAACTTTTTACTCATCCTTATAAAATGGAGACTAAAAATTTGTTATAATACCTTAAACATATGAAGAGTTTACTTACTTAAATCGTAAAAGGATACATTTTCTAAAGATACAATTTTCATGTTAAAAAACAAGTTAAATAATTTATTCAAAGGCTTCTAGATTTTTAAAACGACTTTGTGGTGAAAATGTATGTATATTTTTAAAATATTTTCTCTCTGCGCAAATATTGTTGGTATAAAATAAAGCGTCAAAGTCAAAAACTTTAGGTTTTTATTATTAACATACATGTTGGAAATTGTTATTTACAAGACTCTTAACATTGGAAATTAGATCTACCAAGATAACAAGAGATTCTAATAAAGGAATCTAAAAAAACTACACTGCAATTCAGTCATAATTAGTAAATTATTTAGTAGATAAAGAAATCATGGTCACATTACACTACACCAGTATAAATAGAGTTCTTCTATATTGGAGTTTTTTCTTAAATACTGCATTACTATTTAGCTGAAATATGAATTACTTTTCCTGGAGCAAACACTCCCTAAGACTACCTTTTAATCTTTTTAAACTTTAGTGATTTCTTTATGTGCTCAAATAAGATCGTGTATAAGTTACAATATTAAAGCCATCCCGTCACCACGCCCGGAAAATTCGGCCCTTTTTGATGAAACATTATTGTTGTTTATATGTATGAATGAGTCAGAGGAAAAAGTTTTTTTATTACTTATAAAACAACACACATTAGGAACAAACATTTTGTGATTTCAAGCAAGCGCATTGAAAGTATTAACAAGAAATATTTATGTATCAATGATAGGTTTTTAATAAACGATATTAGAATATAATAACCACATAACATAATAAAGTATAAATAATTAAATATTTTTATGTATCGTTAAATAGTAAATTGTATTAAATAATAATTTTATTGATATTTATTGATTGATAACCTGCCTTAGTTTACAAATAAATACATACGAGTATGTATTAAACATATGTTTAACAGTGTATTCCAAAGGCTGTTCTTTATGAACTAACTAATATTTTAGTTAATTAAACTCCTTAAATTAAGTTACGTAATAGAAGTTATTATTTCATATTTGAGATCTTTGTAATATTAGCGTATATATATTTAAAACTTTGTATAATAACTTTGCATTCGAGTTACTATTAAACGACTATTGTATGGTGTTATGGACAGTGTATCTTGAATTAAATTGTATAGTATTGTATAGCTTTTAAGTAGCAAGCATCTTTCAACTCGTTATTTTTATGTAAATATCAGCTGTTTCAACTAAATTGGTCAAAAAACTTAATTGGCTTCACATATATATAACATAGTCTATAAAAAAACGACATAATATGACCTTCAAATCTAATGGAATGAAATTAAATTCGATACAGTCGGTTTAAAACATTATACTTATTTATACTGATAGTTAATTCTAATACTCTTATAAGTGTATGGAAAAGTCAAAGAGATAGATATTTTGACCTTTGCATAATAATAGAATTTATGTGGTATTTTTATTATTATTAAATTATATAAATATTCTTAAACTTTACACAAATGTGTTTAGTTTTTTCTACCGAAGTTTTTTTAATTTAGTTCATCTCATAAAACTCTGCATTTAAAAGTTTTATAGTTAAAATGAAAGTCACAAAAAGTCTTAATAAAACAAATTAGATATATTTTATGTTTTTAAACCGTGTATTAGCGAAGTAGAATATTAATAATAGCAATATGTAACGGAGATAGACGAGGTAACAACGTCGCCAATCGGACATTGAATGAAGACATTTTCATTTCCAACTTCTTTGCCTTTATAGGAAATGAAAATATCTGTAGCAACGGCATATACTAGATTGAAAACTATTTATAACGGATACATCACGTAGTATAACTTGAGGGAAATCAGTCGCATGGTAGCGGAGATTATTGAAAATCAACAAGTTTTTAAAAATTTAGATCATTTAGATTCTTGTTATATTACTGCTACTGCCTTGTGGAAATTAAATCTCTGCATTTCCACGGTTCTGCTGTAATTATAATACGTGTACATCTTAGCAAGTAATAGTGGTTATGTAAAGTGATTGACATCTTTTACGCAAAACAAACGTTGGTCCGCAGAACCAGTGTATTATGTCGAATACTAATCCATGACATGCCATACTGATGACAAGACAAGCCTTCAACAAGCAAGACAAGACAAGCTTTTTATGCACATTTACAATTTATTGTAATAATTGACGATTCAAAAGTACGTGTAAATGAATACTAAAATAGAGATATTTTGAATTTGAATGTCACATAACAACGATAAATGAAAGTGCCGAATTGAATCAACTCAGTTTCGATTCGATATTTGTTAATTTAATTGAAGGTTTTATTATATGGCATGCTTCATTCTTCATTCTGGAATATAATATACAAGCAAATAAATAGACTTACTATATTTCATTCGTAAATCTCTGGAATATGTACAATTAACGAAAATACTAGCCAGCAATTATACCATTCTTAAAAATTCTTAAATAATTGAAAAAAAAACTGGATTAATCCACATTTTTTTAATAAAATAATTTCATTCATATAAATAAAATACTTTGAGTAATTGAACCGATTTACTATAGGTATTGCTTGTTTTATTTTAGTTGTTTTATTTTAGATCAAAATATTTCTTTTAATATCTCTGAAAAAAATCCTCAGAAGTTACTAAAACTCCTTTTAAATAAAAAAAACATTAATGTGTGACATAAATTTAATTGAAATAAGTATCAGATATTTAAAGATTTTTAGAAAATAACAAAAAAGTGTCTTAGTCTGTCTTGAATAATAAAAAAAAATAGCAAGCAACAAATGTTAACCAATTTTAGCTTAAAACTAACTTTTTGTATGTTCTTCTCAGTTGTAATCTTTCTTTATTTAAAAGAGAAAACTGTAAATAAATAAAAGCATTAAAAATATTTCTAATAGACGCAAAGTTGCAATAAAAGTACACATTGTTTGATTGTTGTAAATTCTTTACTAGTTTGTTAAATTAAAACTCATTTTGGAAATACCATTTATAAGGAGTTGCTTCATAGTCTAATTATGTATGATGAAAAAATATTATAAAATTTGATGAGCTGACAAAGAAAATATACATTATTGTATTACCTCCGTCACTTAAAACAACATATTTTATAATGAATTAACACGATATCAACACCTTTTAACTATCTTATTTAGAATGATATTAAAGCTTTATGATCAGATATAAAAGAGACTCAAACAAAAGGACGGTCGAGCTTAAAATAAATTCACATCTTAAATCCCGAGATTTGTTAAGTGAATGACATAATAATGGTACTTTTTGCTAATATATATTTTTCCTAAACTGGTTATTTGGTTCTGTTAAATATTTCATCTAGGGAAATTTTCAGAACCTTGTATAAATGATTGTAATTTATACATATTTAAGGCACAATTAACTTATAACTGTCTTTCTTTTTTTTGTCTACTAAGCAACTAAATCTAAATTTTCATACAAATTAACCAAGCAGATAATATTAATTATATCCTAAAAGTGCTATGAGGTGCAATGCCACCTACAAACTACAAGATAAAACGCTAAGTATAATGTATTTAGTGTAGATATTCTATTGGGATGACTTGACCGGGGAAGGAGTACCCTCTCACAGAAGATCGAAATGTATTAAATTCATTTGGTTAGTTACCGTCGGTGAGTGAGAGAATGTGGTAGAACATTAACGCGCACAATGCCGATCGGCTAGAGAAATACTGGCCCTCGATATTTCGAGCGACAGTCGGTTTCATTTTATTTCGTCGCTTTCGATTACCATCTAGAGAGGAAGGCCAAGTTGACCTCTATGAAATTGGGAGGTATCAATAGAGTGAGGTAGTATTTCAAACAGGTTCAGCTTCAGCTTCATAATTGCTCCATTTGACTGCATACTGCATGTGGCTGAACTATTAGACATTGTTTTGACACGTTCCTTTGTGCGTCTTATATCGGATTTACAGCCTGAAGTATTTATTCCGAAGAGATATTTGATGTGACCTGCAGCCGGGTTTTATTATAGTACAGCACGTCAGTGCTTGTAATACCATCAGTAGCACCTGGATGCGTTCCTATCTTCTACTGTGCGGTTTCTAAGGAACTTTCTTAACCATACCACAAGGATGTAAAACTAACTTATTTCGGCGGGTATTTCGTGATCTTTACAAAATGTGTTTCTTCAAAAAAGGTGTATCAAATTCCACCTCGAATGCCGGTAACGCTCTTGTTACTCCCCGCTTGGGGCAAAACTTCGTGAGCGGCGGTGATTATTTTATATTTGTGAGCCGCACGATCATAAACTCTCCTCTCAGATAAAAACCTTATGTCGCAGGTCAAGATTACATCAACTAGGTTTATTTAGTGGTTATTTCAGTCACGCCGGAACAATTAGTACTGTTTAATATATTGGATTATTAAAAATATTTTTAGTATATATATATATAATATATATATAAATATGGTATATGACACTTATATGTATAGTGATAGTATTGGAAAGGGAATGGGCTCAGTAATGAATTCTTGTTTTAATTGACAAAGGGTGTTTAACAGCTGTTTACCTGACTCTAACTTGATAAATATTACTTCTCAAATTAATAAATCCCATAAACTTTTTAATAATTTAACAAATTTAATAATTTTTGTAGGAAACAGGGGTAGTTTAAACCAATTAGAATTTAAACAATGTTTTGAAATTTTAAGTAAATTAAATGTAAATAAAATAGTGTGGTTTACATTACCCTATAATAAAAACTTGCCACAGACTGAAAATGAAATTAGATATAAGTTTAATTTATTATTATATAACTTATGTTTATATAATAAAAAGTTTCATATTATTGACACTAACAATACTGTTAGTAAATATTGTAAACGGATTCATGATAGATATTATCTATCTTCATCTATTAAGAGACAGGTAGCTGTATCGCTATCATATTTTTTTACAATGACAGCCAATAATTTGGCTAAACAAACTGCTTTTATTGAGCAATATATAGATGTAAGTAAGACAAGTTTGGATGTTATCCCAAACAATATTAGTTTAAACTAGATTCTAAGACAGAAGAGATATTCTCTAGCCGAATAAATGAAATGTACAATCACAATAATTATTATAGAAAAGAAAATAATGTCAATGTGAGTAAGAAAAATAACAATGTAAATTATATTAACCTGGTGCATCAGAATATCCAGTGTATGAGAAATAAAGAATTAGAAATAGAGTTATTTTTGAAAAATTTTAATATTAATATTTTTTGTGTAACTGAACACTGGCTTAAAAATGATGAAATAATGTTTAATTTTAATAACCACCAGGTTGGTAGTTCGTTCAACAGAGTTAATTCCATACATGGTGGCTCTTTAATTCTATTAAATAAACAAGTAAAATTTAAAGAACGTAAGGACATAGTGAGCCATTCTGTTGAGCGAACAGCTGAACTAGCATCAGTTGAATTAGAGGAATTAATAATTGTAAATGTATATAGGCCACCGGCATCTAGCTTTGAACAATTTGAAAAGATTATGGATGAGGTATTGTTTAATCTATCACATTCTAGTAAAAAGCTAATCATTTGTGGAGACTTCAATATTAATATTCTTGAAAAAAATTCAACAAGTATAAAATTTTTAAACTTATTCAAATCTTATAATCTTTTACACATGTTTATGGAGCCTACTAAAATCACAATTACTAGTGCCACTTGTATTGATAATATTTTTACAAGTGTTATTCCAAATTTTAAATGTTTATTCAATACATTAGATTCCGACCACTATGGCCAATTTATTAAATTCAGTTGTAACAAGATAAGAAAATCAAAACAGAAAGTAAGTTTTATACCAGTGACTGTAGAACGTATTAGTCAAATTAAAAATGATTTAATACACTATTTGCCCTCGTTGAAAAAATCAAATCCCAATGTTATGTATAATGAGTTATTCAATACTTTCAATAAATTATTTAACTTTGTATTTACCACAAAAACAGTGGTTGTTAATGATAAATTAGTATTTAGTGAGTGGGCATCTGCTGAGTTACACAAAAATAGAGAAAAATTATACAATATGTATAGTGAATTGATGTATAATACTAGTAATGAGTTTAGGGATGAGGTAAAATTATTTTCCAAATCTTTTAAAAAACAATGTAAAATATATATAATCTCAACATATCAATAAAAAAATAGGAAGTAGCAATAATAAAATAAAAACAACTTGGAAAATAATTAATGAGGAAACTGGAAGAGCTAAATCCCAGAGGATCGACTTTAAATTAAATATAGATAATAAATATGTTACGTCTGACCTCGAGGTTGCTACTGCTTTTGAAACCTTTTTTACTAATTTTCCAGTGACTACAACGTTATCTTTAAATTCTTCTCCCGCTGCAGCTATAGGATTACTTAGAGATAATGTAGATCGATGTGTTAGCATTTTTAATTTAAAAAAAGTGAATGCTCAAGAAGTAATCAAAGTATTTAAATTAATTAGCGTTAAAAAGACTAGTGATCTTTGGGGAATATCTGTTGACGTACTCAAGTCCATAATTGACATTGTAGCGCCAGGCTTAGCATTGATATTTAATAATTGTTTAGAATGTGGTATATTTCCTGATCTAATGAAACAAAGTAAAATAACTCCATTATTTAAATCTGGCAGTTCATTAGATCCTAGTAATTATAGACCAATTTCAGTCTTACCTACATTTAGCAAAATTTTTGAAAAAATAATTCTTAATCAACTTGTTTATTTTTTCAGTAAAAACAATCTCTTGCACAAAAACCAGTTTGGTTTCACGGCCGGTCGCTCTACAACAGATGCTGGGGTTGAGCTATTACTCAATATATTTGAAGCCTGGGAAGCATCCCAGGATGCACTTGGCATTTTCTGTGATCTATCTAAGGCGTTTGACTGCGTTCAACACGAAATCCTTATAAAAAAATTAGAACATTATGGAGTTAAGAATAAGTCCCTAGATTTGATCAGTTCATATCTTAATGATAGAATTCAAAAAGTAGACGTAAATGGAATACGTTCCCCCGGTTCTTTGGTAAAAATAGGTGTGCCACAGGGCTCTATCTTAGGGCCTTTCTTGTTCCTCATTTACATAAATGACTTACCTCACCTAGTGAGGGAAAAACATGGGATAGTGTTGTTTGCTGATACTTCTCTTACTTTTAAAGTTAGCAGAAGGCAATCTGTTATTGACGATGTAAATAATGCTCTCTCAGATGTTGTACAATGGTTTAACGCCAATAATTTGTTGCTCAATAAAAAAAAGACGAGATGTGTTAAATTTACTTTACCAAATGTTAAAAATGTTAAAACCAATGTACAATTAAACAATGAGGAATTGGACTTGGTCAAATCTACTACTTTCTTGGCCATTACCTTAGATGAAAAATTGCAATGGGGTCCTCATATATTTGATTTATCAAGTAGACTTAGTTCTGCTATATACGCGGTTAAAAAATACGTCAATTGACAAATATGGAAACTGCTCGATTAGTTTACTTTAGTTACTTTCATAGTATAATGTCTTACGGTATACTCTTATGGGGTAATGCAGCCGACATCGATACCATATTCAGACTGCAGAAGAGGGCTGTTCGAGCAATATACAATATGAGACCTAGAGAATCCTTAAAAAACAAATTTAAAGAATTTAAAATAATGACGGTTTATAATCAATATATTTATGAAAATTTAATTTACGTTCATAAAAATATTTCTATGTTCAAAAAAAATTGTGATTTTCATAAAATTAATACGAGAAATAAAAATAAACTCGCTATGCCCAACACTAGGCTCCATAAAATAGGTAAATCCTTTAAGGTTAATTGTATACGTTTTTATAATAAGCTCCCAAATGAAGCCTTAAGTTTATCGTTAAATAAATTTAAATTATATATAAAAATAAATTTGATAAAAAATCCTACTATAGTGTACAGGATTACATCAACGACGGTATGGCCTGGGAATGAATTGTATTATATTGCGAATAACTAGTAATCTCCGCAATTTGTTTTTTGTTGTAAATTAATTTCGTTTTATCGACCTGTTGCATCACACCGATTCCTTAGAAGTCATTACTTGCGGTAGCGTCGGGAGTCGGGTTGCGCTCTTCCCTCAAATATGTGCGAAGGGGGTGATGGCTGACTCTTGCGTTATGCTCGTGAACGGGTGCTGCTTGCGGTGACTGGTTGTGTAGCAGGCCTATTTTTATTTTGTATTATTATTGTCATTATTATTAATTTTTTTTGCTATTATTATAATAATAATAATTATTATTTTTTTCATTATATTGCGACGGTTCTAGTTGTTCCAAAATAGCTTTTAAGATTGACATTTGTGAAACAGTGATCACAATATAAAAAAATATATATCCGGCTGAGTTTGTTGTGTGGTTCTTCTCAGACTAGGACGCGTTTGGAACCCTCATAGCTTTAACATTAAGTTGGACAGTGCTTTTACAGAAGGGCTTATTACGATAAATCTGGTATCGAAATAGGCCCTCCTGACACTTCTATTTTGACGTACACAAGTGATCACTGATAATGATTCAAAGTGGAAAAGATATAAATAAATAAATAAATAAATATATAATGTATATATATAATATACTTCAATGTGATGACTTTGGTGAGTTTGATTTTGACAATAACTTCTACTATATCAAAACTTACGTACCGGAGAGCAAAAATTAAATCTCATTAAAATAAACGATTGTGAGTGTGATAATAAGCTACAGTTTTAAAATATGGAAATCATAATTTTTCCAATACGTGAAACAAAAACTTTACATCCTTCCACACGAAAGTTACGCGTGCGGAGAATTATAAATTTTAAAATTGTTTAAGTAGTTTAGTTTATTGAAGAAGTGCATAAAACCTTATCTTAATTTGTAAAACACTCAATATTAAATATTTTGATGAATTACAATTATCACCTAACGAAATAGAAGAAAATTCAACCAATGCAATAATTACAGATATTTATTTACTTTTTATGTAATCATCCCATAACATGAAAACTCAATTACAGTGAAATTTCGGTTACTCGGTGACGATACATATAATTTAATTGTCGTTCTTCGTTCTTATTTCTTGAATGTTTTGTTTAAAATAGTTGTATTGTGAATAATGATTGAATAAACTGAATATCTGTAATGTCATATAATTCCTAATAAATTACAGCTTCAATTACTCTCCATTTAAAATTGCTGAGTCAGAAATCTTGAGGAAATTAAACCACCTTTCTGTGCAAACAGTTATTAAATGACAAATACTTCTGCTTATCTAAATTAAAACGACGTTTTCTATTTATAGTATTATATTTGGAAGTATTTTAAGTATTCCATTAAGGAATTATTTAGAGCGTTAAAATAATATTTATTAAATTCAAAGCCGCTCCTTTGAACATAAAGTTTCTTTTTCGCCTTTCACAGTTTACTTAACAGTTGCTTATAAAATAATTGATTTACTATGACAATTGATAATTGTTTATATAGACTGATACGATATTCACTTTAATAAAACTTATATATAAAAATATTTTGTATGTACAATATGTCTGTCCATAAACAAGTTTTATGAAATGTGACAATTGATATTTATAATTGTATAAACAAGGTTGTGAACATTAAAGAGTACAAACATTTTTAACAACAATTGATTCAAAAATCTCACATCATATACTTTATTATTATTTTCAAACAAGTTCAGGAAAGTAAGAAAAAACTAATTCCAAACCAAACTATTCGGTTTTTTTTTTTTTTTTTTGTAATATAAAATTACCATAGACTTGTGGTCCATGCCATTTTTAATTTGTTTTATAATTATTATTTTGATTTTTTTTTTTTTTGAGATTTTTGCCTGTGTATTCAGGCAAAAATCTATAACTATTCGGTTACAAATTTGAGTGTGTTTGTTTAAAGTATATAAGAATTTAGAATAATTGTAAATATATATATATATGTATATATTTTGTACCTCTAGGGTATGTATACACACACTTGCAGAAGAAATACATCGCTAATAAAAGTTCGTAAAGCTATTGTAAAAGAGCAGTCTTGTTCTATCAACAGATTATTCGTATAAACGTATAAATGTCTTGTATTAGTGCTAATACATTAAACGTCAATGTTTATTCTTTATATGTGTTGTTATATATAAGAGTGCACAAGGATGATGCTTAATTTTATCTAATAAGCAATAATGATCCAACTCGAGATTTATTATAGGAGCCATAACGCAAAATTATATAATATTATTCCGATCCCACACGGCACGTCTTTGTGAGCTTAAGATTCAACTTTAATACGATAGCAAAACAACAATAGTGCTACTAATTAATAACATTCAGAAGTCAAAGCTTTAATGATTTATATCAATATTCGATAAATAGGTAGATTTACGTAACAAGCTTTATATTAAATGAAGTGTTATTAGGTACCCTGAAATAATTCCACATTCAGAACAATGTGTGTAACGACAACAAGAACAAAAGGCTACGAGTTAGTATTTGCTAAACAAATTAATAAAGTTATAATGATTATCAGTAACAATAAGCCCTTATACATTTTTAACTTCCTTGACAGGCATATGAGTGAAAGCGATTAGCGTTTATTCCTCCAACAACGCAGTCTTAATATTTATTGTATTTAGAAGTTGTATATTTATAAATGGAATTACAAAACAGACGTATCTCCTTACCTTAATATACTTCTTCAATGATGATCACCGACGTCACTGACTAAAATGTAAGACATCACGTCACAGATGATGATGACATTTATCTCCCACGCTGATGTAGTGTATTCGAATTCATTTCCATCATTAGAGTTACTTTTGTTTATTAATTATCATTATTAATTAATCTTAATATTAAGATAATAAATCATGAAGCGGTGGTAAATTACCAAAGCCATTATATGTTTATAAATCAAGTCACTTAAGAAGAACAATCTAAAACTGAATAAAGCTGGACTGTAAGATCTACTTACATTACGAAATAACATGACAAAATATTGTAAGTGTTAAAGATAAGTATTATTAGACATTATGATCTTATTAGATTTTTTGTGAAGTTTTTTATAAATTCAAAGACTATTAATTTAATGTAACTATACTATAAGTATTTCATAGAGTGTTCTGCTTGTGTGTGGGTGAGAAGATAAACATGTGTAATGTGCAAAGGCGGCTTTTATAAGTAAATAAAAATCGGAAAAATTGGTAAAAAAATCACACATTTCCCGCTATTCGGACTCAAATGTGAGACTATTTTTTGTCTATGAAGTTATATTTTTGGTGTTTTTGCATAGGACTTTATGAATGTAGGCAGATACTATAAGTAACAGAGCATATAAATTTATTAAATCGTTTTACGAAAATTTGTTTGAAATGATTTCAAAGAAATAATCTAAATCGGTACAAACGAAGATAAATACAATAGATTTTTTTACATACGAGTACATCCTTTAATCACTAAAATCAATTAATCATTATTTAATATTTAAAATAAAAAAACGCAAAGGTTATTTACCAATGCCAATAACACCTCAACAAAAATAGGTAACATTAGGAAAGAAATGCAACTTCTCTTTTTTATATAAAACTATCTTAATTGAAAATAAAAATATCAATGTTATAAGATAACAAGTAACCAAGATAGAGAACACAAATGATAATAAACTTTGCAACAACACAAGAGAAACTGCGATAAATTCAGACAATAGGAATTGTTTAGTACCAAATAACGTCTCGATCTTGCGAAGGTAAATGAAATAGGTTTGAAAGTTTAAGGGTTTATTTATGACTTTAGTTTCGCTATCTATTGGAGTTTTTGAGGTGGAGTTTAAAGGATACACCTGATTATATTCTACCTGAGTGACGTCAATAATGGTAATAGAGGAAGATATATTTTCCTAAAAGGAGTTTCCTGAAACTGCGAGATTTAAGTTGACCCAACTCATACAATGACATCTATTGGGGTTAGTTTTGATATATATCCTTTGTACCCTCGTATACCTCACCATTAATGATAATACGGACAAAAGCTATTTATTTTTGATGGTTTTTGTCTCGTAAAAAGGGCAATAATCGATAATATATTAACTGGTTAGTTAGTTTCCAAACTCTAGTAAAAAAAGTATAAAGTGATCACATGTCTGTAATAATTATAATTAGTTTGCAAACTTTGACCTTATGATCTTTGCAGGTATATTTAAAAAGTTTTCTTAATATAATGAATGATACACAGCTAATTCGTTATTATTGACTAAATAATCGAAGATTAGGATTTATATAGATCGTACTAAACTTAAATATTGAGAAAGCAATTAAAAATGACTTCTTATTAAATGCTTTTTTAGAAAAGTATTCACTCAGACAGCTCTAACTGTTACGCTTGCTCTATTTTAATTATATGAAATATTTATTTTATAAATATTTATTTTATATGTATTTTAGCCCGCCAATTGACTGTGGACGATTGCATTAAGAGGCTGAGGAGGCATACCATTCTGGAAATACAAAACAGATATTACTTAGACTAGATTAGATTACTTAAATTAGACTAGACTGATTGCAGATACAACTATAAACAATTTTTTGGACATCTCAAGCACATTTATCTTGTTATAAGAAAATTTCTTTTTTATAACAAAATAGTTACTACATAAATCATGATATTTTAAACACTCTTATTTTAGCCAAAGGGATATTCTGTTAAAAAATACATGTTTGTGATCACACCGAATCGACTTTGTACCTGCTTATAAATTATAAGTTTTTTTTTAAATAAAAAATAACATCTTACAAAGAAATATTATACGAGTATATATAAGAAAAACATCTTATTGTAAATTTAATTATTCCGCATGGTTAAAGTAAGAAATTAATTTATAGGTAAGAAACCACATTCGCTGTTGACATTATCCCGTTTAGCTGAAGGAAGAAAAGGTCTTCTTACAATATGTGTCCAAATACAACTGGAAATAACTTGTTAAGAAACCTTTCCTTGGTGTATTAGTTAGTCTCTACCCGCAATGAATCAAGTATTATATGTAAATCATTTTAATTGGCATGATGGTAACTTCTATTTAGTTAATTTAGAGTTTTCTAAACTGATTAAACAAATAAAAATTTAACATAATAATAATAGCTATTCAATGAAGCTGTTAAAAAAATTGCGAAATTATAAAAAAAAATTATGTACGTATTTACAGTAAAAGATTCAAATTGTTTTTAACACATGTAAATTCATCAAATTTTGTCACTTTATTAAAGCTTTAATTTAAGATAATATAAGTTCAACTTTAGCTAATTGACTACAGTTCCTATTTTCAAGATTATATCTTTGAATTACCACCACCCCTTGACGATGTGTGGTATAATCTCATCTTAAGCTGTATCATTATACAATGCTTATACCACAGATAAGCTTCTGTAACTGCCTTTACCCTCCCTCTAGATAATTATCGTAAAAATACTCTGCTCGAACTTTCTCTTAATACTTTTATTACAAATATTCAAAAGGATGGATTACTAAATTCCATTACTTACACCGTTATTACATTTATATGCATAACTTCACCAAAATAATGTCATAAGATTACAAGTGTGTTTAATTACTTTTTTATTATATCATAAAACATGGTACTATTAATGTAAAGTCTTCCCTAATTTGCAATTCAACGAACGCGCCCGAAAACTTTGTAATAGTTAATTAGCAGCCGCTTCATTATGCAACCTTCTTTGACTAGAAATATAAATTAACAACGGTGATCTAAGAAATTTGAAATAAATCTTTGAATAACCTTAAAAATTATAATTTAAAAGCTGTTTTATAGTTTTATTTTAATGAACGACTAGATTCATTTTTATAAAACTTTTGAAAGTTTCTTACGAAAATTTCAATGTTTTATAAAACATTTTGTTGAATCTATAATTTTTTGTCATAAACAATATTTAAAAAATATTAAAAAAAAATATCGCTTAAGATAAAATATGTTATATCAGTTATGATAAAGAAAAAAAAAAAACATTGTAAAGGCTATTAAATCATACAAACATAATAAAAGCTTCTTCCTCATGAGTACAATAACAATCGATAATACTATGTAACAGTATCTCTGGAGTCTCCGGGGCATTTATTTTAGGCCGAACCGACATATTATAAGGCAATTTATTATATCAAGTAAATAATGTATATTTTTTTATGTTAGAGCTTGCGGGTTAATCCTAATTTCATTGAGGCCAGCTTGGCCTTGCTCTCCAGATGACCAAGAAACCGATAGTTGCTCGAAATGTCGAGACCCAGTATTCTGATACTTGGCGAGGCATTTAGAGTAGTGCTCTCGAAGAGCGGAAGTATGACAAATAAGATTTTCGTTGTTGTAAACGCGCAATTTTATGTCTTCTGAAGGTTAAACTGAACGAAGTTCAGTTCAGTCCATTCTATGACCATCTCCAGGGAGGACTCTGTAGAGGATACAAGTTTATTTCGGTACTCGTCGATGTTTTTCCGAAAGAGCCGTGCACGGCCGGAAAATACTGCATCCCCAGTACTTTCATCTGCATAACAGTTTATGTTGGAAATATCCAATATATCACTGCTATGCAGAAGGAACAGAGTTGGGAATAGCACGCAGCCCCGGTAAAACAGCATTCACGAGTTTGGGGTGCGAGCAAAAACCGACAAGAACGATCTGTATGCTCGAAAGAAGCCGTTTGTGCGATCGAATCGAAACGATCGAAGGCTTTGGTCATATCCAGACTAACCGCCACAACCCCTCCCTTGCTTTCAAGAACCGCTGCCCAACGGTGCGTAAGTTATAATAGAAGATCACCAGCCGAACGACTATTGCGAAAGGGTCTGTATTACAAACCAAGTTCATTTGTCAATTCATATTGCAATGTTTTTACTATAAATAAAAGCACTGTCAATATTGACACAACACATTAGTTTAAAGAAAGATATTTTCAAAAACAATGATTTCAATAAAAACAGCGACATCATAGAATGATTAAAAATCGTAGTAATTTTTGAGGTATTTATCTAAAAAACAGATTTATTTTGAGAGATTTTTCTCATCATCAAAATCATTCCGAAAATACTTAGGTTTTACTTTAATCAAAATAATTTGATCACTTTGGGAATTAATACATTTATCCCGAACAGAACCCAAATTGAAGATTGGCTTCAATTAATTACTTTCTCTCGTTACTTAATCACTCGGGAGGAATGTTAGGCTTAAGGTTACTTATTATAACACTCAAAAACTACTTAGTAACCACACTGTTATAAATCTATTAGATAATAATATATAAGAAACTATCACTGATAGCTCATTGTTTCTGTGCTTCATAGTAAACCCATAGGGTATTAATACTAGTAACTTGCTAGAGCAAGATAGTGTCAGGCAAACATTTCAAAAAATAGTACGTTTAATATAATTTTATAAAATTATTTTTATAATAAGACATTTTTATTTATTCATGACCTAAATGTTCTTGCATAAAACTTTAGACACGACACCTATCGTGCTTGCAAAATGTACACACTGCAAGCGTTCAACTTGGATTCTAACTTAATTATTATATCAGACTTGTCAATAAAATAGAGAACCATACATAAAATCTAATTTGGTACCTTATTTCAAACGCATAACTTTGTAAGTTTGAATCTTAAAATTACTGTCAAACTTAGAGAGTATAAATCCATTGGCAAAAGCATTTATCATTTAGAGAAGTTATCCTTGTTAAACCCTATAAGGTACTTAATTTTTTAATGTACTCTATATGTACAATTCAGTACTATAGTTATATTTTAGAATTTGAGCCTCATAACTCAGTAAACCTTATACGTCACATTGTATCTTTTTCTCAGAGATAATGAGAAATTACCAAAACGAATTCAATTAATCAAGAGCCACGTATTTCATACATTCAATATTATCTTGAACACTTACTCTTACAAACTAATTATAAGCTAATATTAACCACTAGAGAAATAAAATTTTACGTAAAACTTTATGATTTTCAACATCAATAATCTTGTTTGTGTGGTTATTACTTACGAGATCGATATTTAATTGTTTATTATTTATCCAGTCGTTGTTGTTGTTACAAACACACCTCCAAGATAACATTAAAAAAATTCAAAGAACAACTGTAGCATACTCGTAACTGTAACATACTCGTACAAGACTCAAAGCAACAAACATTTAAAAAAGATTTAAATAACCCACAAGCCAACTATTCCCACATAGGATATTTTGTGTCACTCATGTGTGTGTGTGTGTGTGTGTGTCTTCCAGTCACAAAGGAATGGGAATATCTATGAAAGGATGCCTTATCTTGGATGACAAATATAATTCAGCAATTTTATTAGCTACGATTCAAAATTTTAACACTACTTCTGATAAATTACAAAAAAACGGTAATATTTTAGTAAATAAATGAAAGATATCCACCGAATAAACATGTCATTGTTTTATCTATTTAATAAGCACAGCGAATTTATGATTACTTTTGGTAAAAAAATATTATCGATACTCATACATAAAATAGTATTTAAATAAAACTACAAATATTCTGTAAACAAACATACTTTACTTTAACTTCAAAGTAATCAATGTAAGTAGACTAAGAAAAATATATACATAGAGAAAACATTAAAATAATTTGGTTCTAACTTATTTTCTCCGCCAAGTTCTGACGATACTTCAAATAAGTTTGAATATTGAATTCCATCGCATCAATAAAAACGCTTATATAATATTAATAGTCATCTCAATCATGAATTATTTTTAGGATTTCTATAAAATTATAACACTGTATTGTATCCCAAATATTTTGAAGATATTTTAATATGTAATAAAGTTATTCTCGCTCTAAACAGTTTAGTTCAAAACTTGCCCACACTAATAAATTAATTTAATAACTAAACTCAAAATCATTATAAATGAGTTTCTTAGTTAAAGTGTGCTGTGTGCAGGCGAGTAGAGAGAGGGAGAGCAGCTGCATAATAAGTTTCATCTTCACTTTAATATTTTAAGCTTTCGTACAACTGTTTATGTCACGTATTGGTGCTTTGACTTAAGTTGAAGTAATACTACTATTTAAGGTAATATCTACATTTAGATGGTTTATTTATATTGAACGACTAAAACTTGCACTAAATGTTTTCTAGAAATAATACAATTATGTAATATACTCGTAAACTGAATGTCATATCATGAACAGCCTTTATTTACTACCTACACTCTAATACCTACTACTAATAGACTCTCTTTATTCAAGCATGTAATTGTCAATGTTCCAGCTTATATTTATACTAAATTTTCACGTGTATATCGACATGCTAAAGACATCGTGTGTGTGAAATTAATATTCACAGGAATAATGACATTCTACATATACTTTATCAAACTTTAATATTGATGAGACATGTAAGTAATTGTAGTAAAGTAATAACGTTTTTCTCATATTTACTTAAATATTATTTCAATATTGGTTTTTCAGTATATTTACTTTTATAACCAAGAAGCGTGATACCAATAGATGAGAATAAATAACTGCGAAATGACTGTCTATGAATCTCTTACATTTATAAGGCATTAAAAAATCCTAACAGAAAAATAGTTCTGCAGTATGTAAATAAGTAAACGTATATGTAAATAAGATCCCTCACAAGACTACTGCAAAGATAGTTTATTGTAATAACTTTCATACCACATTGTCGTATAAATACCACTTTTACTTGACAAAAGCTCTAGAGAAATTTAAGACAATCAATATAGTTATGGATAGTACATTTTAAAAAATAATAAAATACGAAACTAAAATATTAAGTAAGAAAAACAAAGATAAAATGACGTTACCTGTAATTCGACTCTAATAGTGTAACTCCTTTATGAGCAAATGTACATAATCATCACACTTCTACTAAATGGAAAGTGGGTACGATACCTTGTAATAAATTTTAAAAAGTTACCAAAGACCGATTGCGTGATCAAAGGTCAGATAATATTTCCAAATATAATTACAGTGAAGCAACATGTGTAAAACTATTAGTAAACTGATGTTTGTCCAAAATCCCAAACGTCAACATAATCCTTAATTATAAATCATATATTATAATATTACCGCTACAGGACTATTATTTTTATGAAAAAATTATTCATATTTAAAATATTCATCGAGACAAATTAACAGCACATGAAATAATATTAAAACTTAAAATGTACAACGAAATAGCCAGAAGACGAAACTAAAAATTACAGAAACTACTCTCACAAACCTTTCTGCTCTATCATATTAGTATATATTATATAAAAATACATTAACTATTCCTATATTTACACTAAAACAGGAAACATTAATATAAAATCATTATAGAGACATTAATATCTCTACCTAACATATATATATATATATATATATATATATATATATATATATATATATATATATATATATATATATATATATATATATATATATATATATATATTTAAGTTACTATACTTCAAATCAGGTAAGATTTTTATATCGAAATATTTCGGAAAATTATTCGTATAAATTTATTTACTATAAATATAATATATAATTATTATATTATCTATATAATAACTCAGTTTCTTACGTCTTACATTTATTTATCAGGAAAATATAATTATAGCCCACAGCGGCTCCGATAAGTAAAAAATAATATTACTCTCCCTGTAAGCCCTCGGCTCTGTAAAGCAATCTATTTACTATCCGATATTTCCGAACTGATTGATTTTACAAGTAATATTGTTGATAATTCAAACGCATTAGGGCAAAAAATTCTATATATTTTAAGCTACCTAAATGATTTATTAATTAGTTTTAAAAGTAACTATTTTATATAAAATTAAATAAAAATTGCAAGATGTTATTTTACCTGACTTTTATTTACTTTAATGATGTTACTACAAAGTGAACCTTGAATATGTAACATGATACCACTTAGGAACTTGGACAACTGGAGCGAGCGGAGCTAGATCACAGCTTCGAGGGATTGTCCAAGACTTAAGTGCTGTAAAACTTTGCCGATCTTGAAGTATATAGCGTAGCTGTTACGGAAAATCTTTGATTAATTAACTCTGTACTTGATTTTCAATATTTACAAATCTGACAAATAATGTCCTTTAAGTTTGATAGTTGAAATTAAGTCAGAGAATAAATAAAGCTTTCACTAAATGAATAAATTTCTTACAATATGCTTATTTCATGGTAATTAAAATTACAGAAATTTAAGAAGTATGAAACGAAGTCACTCATATTTCTTATAGCAAAATCAGTCTTAAATTATAGATCAAGACTGCTGAATAGAAAATCCTATGGATCGCTTTCACTTCAATGTCTTTTTATTAACGCTTTTCCACATACCTTTGAAATTATGTTATAAGATATAGATTACTCATGATTATATAACAATAATTAAAGAGAGTAACTTGAGAACTTACTTGAAGCGTATTATCATTTGTGCTAAAGGTTCCTTTGTATCCGCTCTTACATCCAACGACTCTCTCCCATCCGTGAGATAATATCCATTAACTAATACATTTGTAACTAAACACACAGACATGACACAAAATAACATTAATATTATCTTAGGAGTTACATATTAGTCCTTTGTAATATTATTAAGGTGTCCTCATTATTGTACCTTTATAATTTATTGATTATATTTTATTAAGACAATTTACAACAACATTATTATAGTATATTCTAATGTAGGTTTAAAGACCAATACTAAATTATTATCAAAATAATTTGCAGAAATCTTTATTTACAGCCTGGGAAAGACAAGCAACTAAAAAAAAGTTATTTAATATATATTTAATATATTCTCTAATATTCAATACTTTGACGTTAAACAACCGCCAAAAATAGATACATATATATATATATATATATATATATATATATAAGGATGTTTTAAAATGTAGATTCCATAGTTCTAATTAGGAATAAAGTATTAATTTGCCTAAGACCTACATCATGGGCCCTGTATCAAAAGATTTTAGTATAATTTTTTTACACTGCTCGAACAATATTTAGTTATTTAGTCTACTATAATTTTAATACAGAGGTTGATATATGTTTTTTTTGCTGTATTTCCCTTCAAGGATATCTCGTTAGAAAGTCCATTAAAAAATCGCCAGTATACGTATCACGTGCCACTTCACTTGTCCTAATGTAGAAATGTCTTGCAGTTCAGTTATGATATAATTTTTAAGGATATGATACAACCCAAACCAGTAACTATAAACTACATGTGAACAGTGATATTCAGGAAAAGTTTGTCACTTTATTGAAAGGTTTTATTGAACTTCACTAGACAGAGCAAGTTAACAAATATTGTCTTGTATTCCATAGGATACGTTCTTTCTTGACATTATTCTAAGTGATAATTTGAGACCAAGTCTGATATATGAAGGTAATAATATCATATCGAATAATTTTCTACTCTAGACAGTTCACTTTACATTATGTTATTAGTTATCAGACTTTTTCTCAAAGGAAATAACAATCAAAACGATTTACCAATTAAAAGTGTTTAATTTCATTCTTCTATTATAATTACAACAATATTCAATAGAATTATGACAACTTTCGCATATTCAACAGTATTAAAGGGTTTTAAAATATCCCGAAGAGGATGAAGTTGGGTTTAGTTCTATTAAACCTCTTGGACTTGCTAATTGTGAAATAACAACCCTTATGGAAGCTATTACCAAAGAGATACAATCACTCTAATACTGTATACATTATACTATACTTATAGGTAGAGTATAATTAAAATATTTTGCATTGGGTTAAAAGGGGATATTCCACGTGTCAGCATCATACCTTGGAATTGAGCAAGTAATTTTATAATACGTCACCTTAGTGAAGACGTTCTCCTCCGTCACATCGTCAATCCACTCCTTCAATGTCTACGTCATTTGTCATATTCCTTATAACAATCTACATTCATAGTTCTAGTATTTTCGTTACATGCGTTACATTCCTCCACATAGTCATGAAGTGTTCCGATACACGTTTTTAATCGATACACCCTGAATTTGATTTCTAAAATTACATTATAAAAAAATAAATTTCTGAAATGCAGTTGTCTATCATAAAATTTAAAATCTTATTTTGTTGACATAAACTTCGTATGGTAATGGTTTACAACGCTCTGCAGTTTTTCTAGTCTATTAATTGTGGAGTTTTTATTTTGTCTAGTATGTTATATTATAGTATTTTCTTACACTTTTACGTATTTAAATGATACTTTTACTCACGAGCAATCTGTTAAAAATAGGTTTATTGAAAACAGTTATAACAAAATATTATACGACAATTTACTAAGATCTTTAAAGAGCTTTAAGTCAAGCTTTAAGCTTTTAACTCTCAATTTCGGTTTCAGAAAAAAAGAGAAATAATCGTCTTGCCCAATTTTTATGAAAATTTTAATTTATTGCATTGTTTGAAACTATTTATAGTAATTCGTTATAGTAGAAGTATTTTAAGAAATAGATTCGACATTTTAATCGAACTTATACTTTGTTAATCACTTGTTATTTATAGAAGGCACGCGATGATGTCACGTTGATATACTTACTTGTAAATAAAGTAAATAGTAAATAGTATTAAATAATAATAAATAATAGCAAATAGTATTAAAGTAAATAGTAAATAGTAATTAGTAAATAGTACTAGCTGTGGTAAATATTCTTATTTACAAAAAAATAAATTATTATTATTATAGTATTATTATTATTACACTTATTTACAGTAAATTAGTATGAAGAATATAGAATAGAAGTAATATTCATTATAAACAATTTATTCTGAAGAAAACTTATGGAAGAATATTTTCTATTTTAATAATACAACATCCAAGAATTGTTATTTCGAACTGACTTCTTGACAATTTTGCCAAGGATACTTAAATAGAGATGGGATATATTTTTCTTTATTGTACCTATAAAATAATGTTCTGATCAAAGTAAAATATTATTATGTTGTGTAATATTTCTTAGTTACATATATTATACAGAACGATATATAAATATTTTATGTGTGCTTAATTGCTTTAACATTTTATATAATGCGTTTAAAGCAAAGCAACATTTGAGACCTATGTAAGGTAAACAAATATGTAAACTAAATTAAAATAAGTTATTTATTAAAGATAAACTATTAAATTGCCTGTAGAATTATGTCTAATCATTGATTGTATTAATGAACTTTATCTTATCGATAATACATTTTTAATTAACATGATTCGAAAAATTGGATCCTCCAAGTTAAACTAACATAAAAATAAACTCATTTTCTGTCCAGTAGAAATATTATTCAATATTTCCGATTGGTAGTTGACAAACAAACTCTTGGCATAATTTCAAATTTATTTTAAATTTAAACATCCTTAAACTAGAAGCCGACATTTCTTTTATAGAACTAAAATGATTATTTTATGTTTCTTACCTAAAACCTATTCACAGGGTCTGAGTGTGTCGCAATAAATCATCTAAAGAGACCCGCGAGCCTAATTAGGGCCTTGTAAAGTATGATTACATTTTAATTACAGACAGATGTGACAAGATAAAGTTTTTAAAACAACCACTCTAAACATTACTTTTGATACCAATTTATTTATTTTCGTGTTATTTCTTATTTTAAATTGAAGGAATAGAACATTAACTTCCATAAACATTTACCAAAACTAATATTTAAAATTATAAAACAATAGTTAGGTTTGATTATATTATTACTTATAATTAATATTAATTATTATTTGTTACAGGTATTGTGGATAAGTGTACGAGTATGTATTTACTTTACCAATTTGTTATGTTATATAGTGTATTTAACTTTATTAATATAATTAACTAAATACAATAATCACCCAACCAGATATACTATATATACTTGTGTATATATATATATATATACACTAACTGCATTGGCCATCTTTAAACTTTAAATCCTCCGTAAATCCTCCTCCTTGCGTTTCTAAGCTGTACTGTTACAGTTAAAAGTATATATTTTTAACTATGTATTTTGGGTAGACCTCGAAGAATTCGGTCTACCCATTCATTTGTCCCCTACTTTCGAATTTTGGAAAAATTTCTTCACAGGAGGTCTTCTTATGACCGCCTGAGTCCGAAATGACCATTGGTCAAAAAGTTTATATATATATATATATATATATATATATATATGCGTGCGTGCGTCCAGATTCGACTTTTGTCAGCACGATAGCGGCCGCAGTTTCGCTCGGATCGCTTTCAAACTTTGTACAAAAATCAAACATCTAAAAATGAAGGTCAAGTTCGTTAACCAGAGAAATCCGGTCACAGGGGGCGCTAGGGCCTCACATTTTCTGATTTCAGTTTTTCGACCATAACTTTGTCCCTATACAAAGGAGATCAATCGCGTTCATATTATATGATGTCTTTGATAAATACCTATAACTAATGTAGATAAACCGAAAACCTAACTTCAATAACTTAGGGGTGGAGGTAAAAAAACCGAAAATTTTTGGAAAAAAAATCATAACTTTTTTCTGATAAACATTCTTGCATCACAAGTATTTTTAATAGAAAGGTTATTTTTTACTCTAAATTTAGGTACCAAAAGTTTTTCCGTAAAAGGTACCGTTTCCGAGAAAAAAAATTAAAACCACTTTTAGCTTGTAAATTTTTATGTAGGTAAAACCACGGCAACTTTTTTCTGGTAAACATTCCCTCCTCGCAAATATTTTTAATAGAAAGGTTATTTTTTACTCTAAATTTAAGTATCAAAAGTATTTCCAAAAAAGATACCTTTTCCGAGAAAAAAAATTAAAACCGCTTTTTGCTTGAAAATTTTTAATGTGAACAACGGCATCATGTATTATTCTTAGGTAGTGAGTTATATTTTAAATGAGTTACACACGAGGTCTACCCACGCGTGTCCCCCTGCGGGCACGGATTTTTTTGTTTCAACTTGCTGTGAATTTTCCAACTTTTATTAAAGTATGTACATTTTAAATCTTATTTTAGAACATAATTAATATATAACCATTCCAAAATAATGTGCATAAAAGATTTAAGACACAAAACATGTTTATATTTTATATATATCGAATTTAAAGTACCTAAGTTTTTATTTAAAAATATGTTAGATAATATAAATATTGATACTCTTACTTTTTATTTATAAAATATCATTCATTCTAAAGAATATATTTATTATGGTTGAGTGTCTTGAATTATGGACGCAGTGATGTTGGTTTTAACAAAGCTCTTTACTCAAAGCGAACACTCAGAGATATATAACCGGTAATGCACTTCAGACTGAAAGATGACATAACAGAAGTTGAACGTATAACTTTAAAAGTGAAACGAAATGACTTTTTAGGGTTAGCAGTAGTCCATCAGGAATCCTTATAATTTCATCATGTCCTGTCTTTTGTCCATCGAGACTACTAGTACGAGAAAGTTGTATTTTTTTTTCAAATATTTAGGGTAAATTTTTGTATAGTGAGCTAATATGTTTTTTTCGAGTACTGCATCAGATACCTATCATTAGATAAGTCTTTAAAAAATTTGTTTGGTTTGCAAAAACTATTTTTCTATTAAGGAATCCGATTATAACATTTTAAGAACTTAAGTACATTTTATCTTACATTCAAATACCTGTGTGTGTGTGTCTCTGCCAACTAAATGGCTGATTTTGGAGGAGTGAAAGAATTCACCGTAAGAGTACAAATAACAAATTTAAAAAGAAAGCTATAAAAATAAGTAGGCTTTAAAAGTTTACGAGGTATAGTCGGTTAACTTAAAATATACATATATTATAGATAGATCAAATTAATATATATATATATATGTATGATAAATTAATGTGTTTATGTTTGCAAATTAGTTGTATATCGTAAAAAGATCTACAAAATATTTTGTGAGTGCATTTCTATCGCCTAATGAAAACTCACAGTAACCATTTTTATCTTTTACATACATATTATTTATATTAATATCTTAGAAGACTGCAGAGATTTAAAATTAGGAAGAAGAGCGTGTTTTTTTATATTCCGCTGTTACCCCATAACAGCTTTTGCACAATTTTTGGAGATTTTAACGAAGGCTATATCTGTAACGTCAAATTGATGCTAGTTTTCAATATTTATTATCAAGTTAAAATAAAATAAGGTTGAGGTAAAGTAAGAGAGTCCATGATTTATTAAAAATTACTTATATTTTTCCGTTTCGGGCTAATTAAATTCTATTACGAGTAACAGTAGTCAATGTCGTGCTCAAAAGTTCTGTAGTGTAGCTCATAAACTAGATTACAATTTGCTATTCAAATAACAAATAACAAAACTTTAATTTATATGAAACTGATAATTTTCTAATATATTTTAGTTTGAATGAGGTATTACAATTGTCCTATCTGATTTATAATTATTGCATTTCCACATTGTCCTGACTTTGGTAATAAAAGTTGAACGTTATACAAACATTAAAACCTCGTGTAAAATATCACATTTTAAAATTGAAAACCTTAATGGATTTCATAATATATGTGTCACCACATGTGTTATTAATCACTGCGGCGAGGGAGGGCTACGTATCGATTTCTCCTACTGTACGAATATTAATATGTAACTAAAATATGCCTGTAATTAAAAAATCATCAACAAGAGAATATATATATATATTATTCGTTTAATTTATAATTTAAATTTAAAAAAAGGTTTGTACCTTTCAATTTGTTCAAAAAGACTGAATTTAAAACATTTAATACATGGTGGATTAACTGATCCACCTCTTACTAAATGGATCCATCCACGATTCATCGGATCTGAGATTACATCTTATATATAGGACGGCAGTTTATTTTTATTTTCGCTGCTACGAGATATAAATTGACTAATATTTCGATTCGATTAATATTATTTACACATACATACATCCCAAGGAGGGTTGGCGACAGGCAGGCGGCCGGCCGTAAAACAAGGCCAAATCTTTAAAGCAGTATGGTACTACCGGTGCCACGCGAGAAGCTAGCCCGGGAACAAAGGGATGTAAAACTGAGATTTGGAAGTTGGAATGTTGGTACGATGACTGGAAGAGGAAAAGAAATTGCAGATGTGTTGAAGAGAAGACCAATAAACGTAGCATGTTTACAGGAAACGAAATGGAAGGGATCAAAAGCGAGAGAGATTGGTGAGGGATACAAGTTTTATTATTGCGGAAATGATGGAAAAAAGAATGGTGTTGGAATTATGCTTGATGAAAAATTAAAAGAGTGTGTGACGGGGGTGGACAGGGTGAATGATAGAATCATTGCTGTGAAAATGATTTTAGAAGGTTTAATCATTAATGTATTAAGTGTGTATGCTCCTCAAACCGGATGTGATGATAGGATGAAAGAGAAGTTTTGGGAAGATTTTGATTCTGTGATGATGGATGTTCCGGACAATGAGCAGATATATGTAGGGGGTGATTTTAATGGGCGTGTGGGATGTGTGAATGATGGTTATGAAAGAGTGGGAAAAAGAGAAAGAGTGGTTGGGGTTTCGGTCACCGTAATGACGAGGGTGAGGCCTTGCTGGAGGCCGCGCTAGCCTTCGATTTGGCTATATCCAACACTTGGTTCAAAAAGAGGGAAGAACTTAATTACGTACAAAAGTGGCCGCCATAAGACGCAGATTGATTATTTTTTAATAAGAAGAAATAAAATCAATTGCGTCAAAAACTGCAAGGTACTGCCGGGCGAAAGTGTAGCCTCACAGCATAGGCTCCTCATTATGGAAATTAAACATGTAGTGCGTATAAATATGTTCAAGAAACGACCCCCACCTAAAATAAAATGGTATTTGTTAGAGAAGGAAGAATGTGCGAGTAAATTTAAAAACAGAGTGACAGATAAAATTAGAAATATGAGTAGTGCAGAAGAAAAATCCTTGAACGATAGATGGAACGAAATGGCGGGATGGATAAAAACTGTGGTAAAGGATGTATTAGGCGAAACGAAAGGAAAAGGTGTGATAAATAAAGAAACGTGGTGGTGGAATGAAGATGTGCAAAAGGTTCTGAAAGAGAAGAAAGATACGTTTAAGCAATGGCAGGAAGTACCGGATGATAATGAAAGTATGAAAGAGGAGATGAAAATGTTATATAAAAGATGTAAGAAGAGAGCGAAAGTAGTGTAGCCATTGCTAGAGCAAGAGGAGTTATATAGGTCGCTAGAGTTTCCTGCAGGTCAAAAGGAACTCTACCGGATAACAAAGCGTTGGGAGAAGAATGCTAGAGATGTCATACATGTAAAATGCATAAAAGATGATACGGGAAAGGTGTTGATGAGAGATGAGAATATAAAAAAGAGATGGAAGGTATATTTTGAAACATTTATGAATGAAGAAAATGATTGGAGTGGAGTTTTAAAAAACCAGCCCGTAAATAAAGGATTAGTGAAAGAATGGACCGATGATGAAGTGAAAGCGGCTGTGCAAGGTATGAAGAATGGAAAAGCTGTAGGGCCGGATGGGATACCAGTGGAGGTATGGAAGGTTTTAAATGAATATGGGTATAAGTGGCTGGCTTTATTTTTCAATAAGTTGTTGCATGAAGAAATGATCCCTGATGAATGGTGCAATAGTGACCTAGTGCCCATCTATAAAAATAAAGGTGATATACAAGACTGCAACAGTTATCGGGGTATAAAGCTCATGTCACATACTATGAAAGTGTGGGAGAAAGTGATAGAGAAAAGGATGCGAGACGAGAGTGATGTTTCGGAGAACCAGTTCGGTTTTATGCCTGGTCGGGGTACGACGGATGCTGTATTCGCTCTTCGTCAGTTGTGTGAGAAATACAGACGAGCCCACAAGAACCTGCACATAGTGTTTGTTGATCTCGAGAAGGCATACGACCGGGTTCACCGTAATGTGATATGGTGGGCTTTGAAAAAGAAGGGTATACCTGGGAAGTATGTGGAGTTGGTTCGTGCAATGTACAGTCGATCTAGTACACAAGTCCGGTCGGCCGCTTGAAACACCGACAAGTTCAATGTGACAGTGGGTTTGCATCAAGGGTCGGCTCTGAGTCCCTACCTCTTCTTGTTAATAATGGATGCTCTGACATTGGACATACAGGAATAGGCACCCTGGTGCATGCTTTTTGCTGATGATATTGTTCTTGTCGGCGAGGATGGAATTGAGATGCAGAGTAGACTGGTAAAATGGCAACAAAAGCTGGAGAGTGTCGGCCTGGAAGTGAGCAGAACTAAAACAGAGCACATGTTCTGCGATTTCGGCGGTGTCTCCAGTTTTGTTCCTATTTTGTTCGACGGAGTACCGTTACCAGTCTGCTCAGAGTTTCGTTATCTTGGTTCTCTGATTCAAAGCGATGGCAATATTGACCGGGACGTAAAGCACAGAATCAACACAGGATGGATGAAATGGCGATAAGTCACTGGGACAACATGTGATGCCCGAATTCCCCTTAAACTAAAGGGGAGAATTTGTAAAAACATCATTAGACCTGTCCTTATGTATGGATCTGAGTGCTGGGCGATGAAGGTGATGGATGAAAAGCGTTTGCATGTAACGAACATGCGAATGTTAAGATGGATGTGTGGGGTGACAAGAAGGGATAGAATAAGAATTGAGTATATTCGGGGAAGCTTAGGAATAGCGCCAGTGACAGAAAAAATTAGAGGTAGCCGTCTGTCATGATATGGGCACGTTATGAGGAGGGATGAAAGGCACGTGACCAAAAGAGTGCTAGGTATGGTAGTGGCGGGATGGACAGGTAGAGGACGGCCGAAGAAAAGATGGATGGATTGCGTGAAAGACGATATGGAGAAGAAGGGAGTGTGTACAGAGATGACAAGTAACAGGAGAGTATGGAAGGAAAAAACATACTGTGCCGACCCCAAAATGGGATAAGGGCAGGAAGATGATGACATACGTCTTCAATTTAAATTAAATGGTCACTGCCAAATTCCAAATCCAATTTTTATGTTTATAATTTTATCAAAGGCAAGAAATCTAAAGGATCGAATTACATCAGAAAGTTTCATTCAATATGTCAGGAAAAATATTTATTTGTTAAAAAATATAAAGAAAATACTTTTTTAAATCTGAATTACATATATTTGCTGCTGTTTCAATTTTTCGAAACTTGATTGTAATAATAAAACAATAATTCACATATGATCTAACACGAAAACAAAAACTACAAATGCGGTTTAATAAAATTTACACGTGTGTGTGATGATATGATAAAAAGAGAGGAACACACACACACACACACACACACACACACACACACACACACAGAGAGAGAGAGAGAGAGGGAGAGAAAGAGAGCGAGAGAGTTGCACACCGTGTCAAAGAACTTTGTTTCAAAAGGAAAACAGAAAACACTGATGAAACGATTCCAATAGAGATTCCAATTCTTGGTATCGTGGTAAATCTGTCACCAGTTCTGAAAAAGATAGTGCAAGAGTTCGTTTTAACACTAAAAAAGTCAAATTCGAATGGCTTCACAACCTAAATTTTTGGAAAGGGGTCTTCTGTACAACAAAAGATTTTATAAATCCATATTGCGGAAGTTGTTTTAAATATTTCAATACATTGTTACTGGAAAAATAATTGTTTTAAAAAAGCAATTTCTAACAATATTACAGAGAAGTAATCAATTCGGAAATATCAGATATAGCAAATTGATTGATTTCATTACACACCCTCTGACGTATAAAGGAAGGCATTACGCCTTTTATATAAATTTTATCCCCCAGTAAACTCGCAAATCTTTATATCATTTAGGCTTTATTGCTTTTTAAAGAGGTTTATCGAGTGGTTTTCTACACAAAGTAAATAAGATATTTCTCATTAATTTGTATAATGGGACAAAACAGGGGCGTATTTCTAAAATAAAATAAATGTATCGTAAGCTGTAACCCGCGTATTTAAAATAAAATTTCATCTAGTAGTGATTAGCGTGCCAAATTACG